>OX451741.1:948068746-948668746 GCA_948472305.1 Vicia faba | reverse complement strand
AGCACCCCTAGGGTTTCATCCACTTGTTGCCTTAAAAACATGGCCATGGTATGCATGTTGAGTATCTTGGCAAAACAAAAACAAAACAAAAAGATCATAGTCACTCGATGACGCTTTCTTGGTTGCTTATACAAAAATGATCTAGTCCCACAAAAAACTTGCTAAGATACTTGGCAATATTGTTATCATGGCCATACGATGACCCGAGCCTGTCCCGTTTAACATCCAAACACAAGGTTACTTACCAAATACAATGGTAAAACAACAATGTCAAAGGGTTAAAATGTGTAGGAAAGATCTTTTGAGTAGGGTAGACAACTCCTAGTTACTTGATCTCTTGCAAACATCCTTGCTAATTTTAAAAACACACAATTTCAAAATAATTTCCCAAAACAAACTTTCAAACATTGAAACATCTTTTCAAAAGACAAACACCTTTGTAAAGCATTCAAACAAGAATTATTACAAAGTTTTCCTAAACAAAGGCCTCTTTTCAAAACATTTTCAAAACCATACACAAAGCACCATTTCAAACAATTGAAAAGCAAAAGCAATCTAAACAAGTAACTAAGAGCCCGTGGAAAACCATGGATGAAAAGGGTGCTAGCACCTTCCTTTTTCATAATCTACCCCCCGAACCCAAGAAAACATCTCAAAGGTCTTTCCTGTGCTTTTTGACCTTTCCTTTGGATAAAATAAAAAGTCAGTGGCGACTCTTGCTAAACCGAAACATTTGCAAACGCAAACGCAAAACCTCAAGTCAGTTCTCCCATCACATCACACTATGAATGTTGTTGAAATGTATTTTTGTCTAGAAAAATAAATTCCTAACTACTCCTGGGGAGTTTTGGTTATTTGTTTTAAGAAACTCCGCTAGGGATGTGCTGATTTCTGCTTGTGGAATAGAGTTCATGAATTGTCCATTACTCTACTAGGGAATTATATTTGACTGGAGATAGTGGAAGTTAGTTGTTATCTGGTCGAAATCCAGGCTTCGTAGCAACCTTTGACTTGTCGGGGATAATAAAGTTAATTGTTATCTAGTCGTGTTCTAGGCTTCGCAACAACTTACTGGGGAAGGTGAAATTAACTGTTATTTGGTCGGGTTCCAGGCTTCACAGGAAATTACTTGGAAGAATTAAGTTTAACTGTTATCTGGTCGGATTCCAGCTTCACAGTAATTGAAGTTAAACTGTTATCTGGTCGGATTCCAGGCTTTGCAGTAACTTTCTGAGATAGATGAAGTTAATTGCTATCTGGTTGGATTCCATGCTTTGCAACTACTTACTGAAATTAGCTGTTATCCGGTCGGATTCCAGGCTTTGCAGTAACTTTCTTGAAAGGATAAAGTTAACTGTTATCTGGTTGGTTTCCAGGATTTACAGTAACTTGCTTGAATAGTGAAAACTCTGTTGGGGATTGCAATGACTCTATCCGAGATTAAGGGGTTTTGTCTATTGATTTGTGATAGTCTGAGGGGCCGACTCAAACTGGGGAATTTGTGGTCTGTTGGGGAAATAAACCCTTTTGAGGAGAATATTTTGAAGACCTTATTGGGGAGATGAATTCTTTTGGGGAAGAACTCCGCAAGGTTTCTTTTTTCAGTTAAGACCAACTCAGCTGGGGAATGTCGGAATGAATCTGAGTCTTTATTGTATCTGAGGAGATATTGAACGAGTATCAAAATGACATCTATACCTAGATTGTATCGGGAGGAAAATCTAGAATAAGTGTCAGAATGAATCTGCATGTAGATTGTGTCTGAACTGTATCTAAGAAGATGCATTTGAATAAGTGTCAGAATGGATCTTTGTCTAGATCGTATCCGTACTATATCTGCGAGAGAGAGATTGGAATGAGTATCAGAATGAACCTGTATTTAGATTGTATCTGTGTTGTATCTAGAAGATGGTAAACTGTTGGAAATCTCCCTCTGTTTGGGAACTGGCATGATGTGTACGTTCGTTTGGGAGAATATCAAACTCCTCTATCCGCTGGTGAGTTTGACTATGTCATCGGCTGGAGGATGCCCCACTTTTGTTTGAAGATGTTTTTGTGCTTGTCATGGATAGCCTTGTAAGGGATTGTACCCTTATCCGTGATGATTGATCTGTGGGTATTTTTCATTGTCCATAGTAATAAGTAGTACTGCCAGAAAATATTTGCTTGGTCGTACATGACCCTTTATTGGAATTCATGTTCAATGCCCTAAGTGATTCCGATGGAGACTTGTCCCTGGCTATTCGGGACTTTATGAGATTTCTTGGAATCTTGACTTTACTGCCACCGATGATTTGGACAATAACATGTCATGCCCCCTTGATTATGGGAGATTTGTCATTGGAAGTGTCTTCCCATTCGAAGTGATTCTGTTTATTGAGAAAATTTCCGTTCATTGGATATTCGTCGTGCGAATTTCTCTGTTGTCAAACAATTAGCTATATGCAAACAGAGGTATTCAAACAATGCAAAGTTTATGTTTGTCTTGAAGTTTTGAAAAATGCATTTTCAGCAAGTCAAAGAATTTTGTAAGAATATGAATTCAACTCAGGATTTACAGTAAACCTTACAGGAGTCAGGATATAATTTGTAACGGTATGCTTTCAAACTAACCCATGCTTCAATTAGGACTTTAAAAAGGTTGTAACATGGCCTGGTTCATGGTTTAAGAAACAAAGGATAAGGATCAATATTTATTTGTACCCACCTATTCTTCATGATGTTCTATAGTCCTAAACTCAGTTAATTGTGCGTTTGAACTCCTATTGAATCTGGAATGATATTATGGTGATGGTTCAGATAAGTTAAGTTTATTGGAGAAGGCAGTCATTTTTGCGACATTTTTCCGTTTGTCGAGGATTTGTAACGACCTTTTTATTTATTTATTATCCCTAATTTTTCCTGACTGTTTTTTTTTTTTGTTTTGAGCCTACAGTCAGCGGGATGCCCCAGTTTTTTTCCTTAAGTTTTCTTCGTATGTTTTGACTCAATGGGCATTTCTTTTGAGAGATAATGGTTGCATATTTTACGGGTAACCATCGCTGTCTTTTGATTCAGAAGGATGTTTTTGATGTCATTCGTTGTGTACGAAGTGAAAGCTTGCGACTGAACGCGCATTTGAATTAATTGAGAAACTACCCTGCCCCAGGTTATGATTAAAGGTTTTAATTTGTGCAAAAAAGAAGGCTCCTACTTCTTCAGCTCAATGGGGTTAACTAGGGATTATCTTCCTTATAACTCCACTGTTTAGGAACTGAAACAACGCTTGTACATTGTCAGCAAGGTCTGTCCAAAAGCATATTGTATGAGATTATGGCATTGTTTTCATCATCCTCCTTCTAAAGGCTTACAACTTTTAACGAGAGTTGAATATCATACAAAAAGAAGTAAAAGCATAATTTCAGTGTAGTGAAAATGAATTGATTAACTCAAGACAAACATATGCAATGCATGAATAAGAATAACCAAAGTTTGACATAAGGACAAATGTTTAAGCAAACAAATAAATTACAACTGAAAATTCGAATAAACAAAAGTTTCTCCACCTAAACTTATCGCTTTAGATGGTGTGCCTTTGAGGGGTGACAGAAAAACTCCAGTTGACCATCTTGTGTAAATTCCAACACTCCTTCGTTAATCAGGTCTTGAATCTTGTTCTTCAATGCCCAACAGTGGTTAGTGTCGTGTCCCCGACTGTTGGAGTGGTATGCGCACTTTTCATTGTGTTTGTAGCGAGGAGCAGAAGTGTTAGGTTTTTAAGGAGGCTCCCTCAATCTAACCATCTTGGCTTCCATCATATGATGCAATGCTTGAGCCAAGGACATGTTGATCTCTGAAATTTTCTTTTGGGCGTGTCTTGCTTATGCTGACCACCCTGTCGTGGTTGGCGTGGTCGTTTTTGGACTTGCAGTGTAGTAGTCATTTTAAAAGGTGTTCTCTTGACCAAGCCAACTTCTTGTCTCATTGGAGGCTGGTTAATGACTTGATCCCCAATTCTAGCTGTTTGTTCCACGTGGTTGCATCCATCTTGATGAAGCTTGTTGACGAGAATTCTCAACTCTTCTTGGCCCCAAGCTAAGTTTTGGATAAGATTCATCTGACCCATCATCTCGACTTTCATTGTTGCTATCTCAGTTTGTAACCGTTCCAACTGGTCATCCTTGTTATCCTCGGAATTCTTCTTGGTCATGCTCTTAGTGAGGAGTGCTTTCACTTATTCTTGTCCCTTAGATAGGTTCAAGAACATTTCTTGAAGCTGGGAATTTTGGGTCTGAAGATCCTTGATAGTCTGTTCTAAAGCCATCTCTACTGAAATAAACAGTAAGCAGATGAGAAAACCTGTATGGGGAAAACCTGTCATGAGATGATGTATAGTATGTGGATGCAATGTTTTCAAGGATCTCACAGGGTAAACACAAGAATACGTCAGAAGTTGAATTTTGACTACAGTTGTCGCATCGTTGATTCTCCTTCTACAAGAATCAAGCTCACCATGTCAAGTGGGCCATAGCCGTTGACTTAAGTTATCGTGCTTTGGTTTTTGACAACATTTGGCTAGAGGAAAATAAATCCTCTTACCCCTTGATAGACGTCTGGTTCAATATAACCATGTATCATAAACCCTTGAGATCCTTGAAATGGTTATTGAAATTGGTATGGTATGATGTTATGTGCAAATAACATATACAAGAAAAGCAAACAAATCCTTAGGTTTAGGCTTGCGTGGAATTCATAGGTAAGTACTCTCTTGAAGTTTAGTTGGTTCAACCTATCCTACAAAGTAATCGGGTTCTAGGGAATCTCAATATCATTGATCTTTCTTCATTGGGCATTATCTCAGCATAATCAATCTTTTCTTGCGGCCGGAATATCCCAAAAGTCTGATCTCAATGAGCGTTGTATTGAGTATCAACCAATCTTCAGCTTTACACCAAAGTCGGCTATCTCATTACTTCCTAATGGCCAAGTTATTCAATTAAAGGTTATATGGTCATTTAGTGCTTTATGACATTGCTCAACAGCCACGTATTCTCCTCGATTAAACACAAGGGATACCGGTACCAACAAATGCGTCACACTAACGTAGCCATTACTTCAACCATATTGGTCTACACCGTACAATTTCCACAATCTTTTGCTATATACCTAATAATCTTCCCCGATCCGGGTGGAGGATCAATAAAACCCAAACAAGGACCCATAAATGTAAAGCAAACAAATCAATCAATGAAAGAATTTAAAGATGATCTAGCTCTAAGGTAACCTCACTTTTAAGTTATGGTCCCCAACAGAGTCTCCAGTTGTGTGATATGCTGGGAGAACTGACTTGGGTGTTTTGCGTTTTATCGTAATTGTTGCGGATAGAAAGAGTCGCCACCAACTTTTCTTTTATCAAATAAAGGAAAGGGTGAAAAGAACAGGAAAGACCTTTTGAGATATTTTCTTGAGTTCGGGGGGTAGATTATGAAAATGGAAGGTGTTAGCACCCTTTTCATCCGTAGTTATCTGCGGACTCTTAGTTGCTAGCTCACTTTGAAAATGCTTTGTTTGAAATGTGTTTGTGATGGGTTTTGAAAGTATTTTTGAAAAGTGCCTTTGTTTAGGAGAACTTTGTAATGATTCTCGTCTCTATAAGAATGTATACAAAGTGTTGACTTTTGAAAATATTTCATTTTGAAAGTGTATGTGTGTTTTGAAAATGTTGTGAGCAAGCAACTATGAACGTTTCTACCTACTAAAAAGGGTCTTAGTTCTTTTTCTCCTCCTTTAGATGTTGTTATCTTACCATTGATTAATAAGAAGCCCCATCATTGGATATGAAGGGACAGGTGTGGGTCGTCGTATAGTCATAGAAGGCATCTTGTAAGACGCTTTAGAAATTTTTCCTAGGGACTAAGATCATTTTACCGAAGGCAACATCGAAGTATCATCGAGGGACTACAATCTTTTTTTATCTAGGGTCTTTTTCTAAAGCATCTCACATTCGAGGGACATGACTATTTTCCGAGGCAACAAGCGAGGTTACCCTAGAGGTGTGTGTGTGTGTGTGTGAAAAGTGTGTTTGATTGCATGCATTTTTTTGTCTTTTGAAATTAGGTTTTTCTAACAGTTGATTTTATCTTGCCATACACACCCTAATTACTAACAATAATATTAAAGCGATAAATTGCAGAAATTAAAATCCTACGTTATTACATCACATAGGGGATGGGGGTACAATTTATAAATGGGGGTGAAATACAAGCCTAATTAAATTATTACAACAATATTGAATAAATGAATAAATGAATAGGCATAAAATATATAAAAGGAAAATAGTATACAAATAAATCAAAACAAACTTTATGTATCGACACATAGCCTCATGCATCGGCACATGCTCCTGCTTGTTTCTGAAGAAAAAAAATCAAATCAGTATGAGTCGATACATAATGGTATGGGTCGACTCATTTCTCATATGTGTCGACACATTCGTGTTTTGTGTCGACTCATGCACCTTTGGTCCTTCAGTATTGTGCCTGGATAACAGTATGCATCGATGCATAAGGCTTTGTGTCGACTCATTTCTTGTTCTACAACTAATATGAGTTTACTCATGCATGTTTTGTGTCGACCCATAACCTGTTTTACACTAAAATGGGTTGAATCATGTGAGTATGCATCGACTCATGCTGCATTTTTTGCCTTTTACATTGTTCTATTATTGTACAGGTCAATTTTTAACATAGTATTGACAAAAATAAAAAAGCAAGTAAATGGTTAGCTTCAAAAAGCAATGGTTATTACATTTATCTTCAACAATGAATCACTAATGATGTTTTAAATGAAAGGTTCAAAGTCAAGAAGAATTACCTTGAGACTGCAATTTGTATTGAGTTTGAACCCCTTTCAAGATGTTGTGATGGCTTTAGTGAACCTCCAAAACACTGCTCCAATCCTTTCTTTGTATTGAAAGTTGTTGAACCAAACTCCAACTCAGTCAAGTTGTACAATACTGTTTTTTGTTTGTGTTTGGAAGGTGATGATAATGGCACTACAAAAAATGTTCTTGTGTTTGAACAATCTCTATGTGATGTGAGGTGTTTTAATAGTTGGTTTATGGGAAAGCTTGCAAGGTTTTACAATGGGTTGAGGTTTTTTTCTATTTTGTGAATGAAAATAGGGCAGAATTTTTGAATTAGAAGAGGTTACAAAGACTTCTGTTTTTCTTTCTTTTCTCTCTAAATATCCTCTCTATCCCCCTTTTAAAATCCTCCCCATATGTGTTGTGAAAACATACTATTTGTAGATGAAGTTGGCGGAAATTTGAGACGGAAACAAATGAGTTTTTGAACTTTTTGGGTATGTTGTCTCATTGTTTTTTAGATGCAACTCTTGTATGCAAATTTGGTGCAAACATGGGACTGATATGATGCAAATTTTTCAGGGCAGCATTACAGGTTTTAGAGCAGACTTTGACAGTGTTCTTAGCATTACTATGCAGGGTTTGGACAGTAGGATGTGTAGCATGATGCAGGGTTGTTTTATGTAGGACCAACAGGTTTTGGACTGATATGCTTGGACTAGTTGGTGCAAACGTTGGGCTTTATACATCAACAAATTTGACAACATTGTTTGTATCATGCAAAACTTTTTAACTTACAAATGCAGCCTTGTTGTTTACTTGAAAGCTTGTAACAACTTGAATTGTCTTGGATTGTGATGAAAAGATGAAGTAATGAAATTAACATGTATAGAAAATACTTAGAAAAATTTTCCAACTCTTGCAAGGTTTGATTTTTAACTTTCTTGATTTTTGATGATCAAATTTCACATTTTGAATGTCTTGATGAAATGTGATTTTTGAAACTTAAATTTGACCAAAAAGTCAAAGTTTGACTTTTCAGTATACAATTGACTTTTTCAGCAGTTGACCAAATTTAATCTATCAATCCACGTGTCTCGGGAAATGAATTGAAGTATGCATTTAGGTCAAAATGATGTACTTGAATCATTGAGATCATATTTCAAACCAATAAGTCATGTACTAGGTCAAAAGTCAAATATTGGCCATTCTCAGTCTAAACCCCTATTTGGAGTCTTAGTGTTTCGGAGATGATTTTGTCTGATCAACTCCTTGAGAATATTTGAGCATGGGAGATCCTTTGTGAGAAATGTCTTGAAAAAGAGAGGGAAAATTTTGGGGTACAACACTTTAATTTTTTTCAATCTCCTTTTCCCAATGACCCCACCGACGTTATCAACCTTACTACCTCATCTATCTTCCGGTAACCCTACTGACGTTACTGATCCTTACGCTGGATTTCTTTCCCCAATCTCATGATTGATGTGTTCGGAAACCCCTATTGTTGCCAGTAACCTTACTGTATGTTTTGTTTCCAATTACCTGATTAAAGTCTTTCGGTAACCCTACCGATATTGGTAACCTTACAATGATATTTTTTCCAAATACCTGTCTTCTGGTAACCCTACCGATGTCTATATCCTGAAGCGTTTGTCATTCCAACCACCTGGTTAGTCCATAGTCCAGTAAGCTTACTGAAGCCAAACATTTTATCCTTAGAAATTATTCTCTAAAGCCTAGTCATTACCCAATACTCTTACTGTTGATTCTTTCATTTGTGAATCCCCATTATGTCTATTCTCTGCCTTGTGCACAAGAAATATCATTCCTCAGTGGACTCCGTATTCACTTTTTGAAAGCACGCTTGGTCAAGCATCATGTTCATCTTCTATAGTTGAAAGAGAGGTTAATGTTGTTTGGATAGAATTTGGTTTTGATTTCGAAAGATATTTTGGTTGGCATCACTTGTTGTTTCCTTTTATGCAAAACATGTTTGAGATTTAGTTTTCTGAGCTTTATTTCATTTACATAGTTGCTGCCCGGTTATTAGTAACATAATAAAATTTGGTTCGAACTTTGCTTTTTACATGTTTTGAATGAGATTTGATTAGCAACATGAATTCATGATATATGGTTTTGATTCTTGATTTAGAAATGTTCATTTGTTCATGCCATTTACGCAAGTTTCATTTGATTTATAATTATCTTGTGTTTCTAACTTGTTTGTTTGGTTTGCGCAAGCTTCTCAAAACGGATCAAGAGAATATCTCATCTTTCATCTTTCTTTATCTTCACTTTGATCAATTAATTATGTTTTGATTTATTTACTTGATTTTGTTAATAAAAATGAATTAGTTTACTAATTCATTTTTAACTCAATTAATTAAGTTAATCAACTCTTGATAAATCGATTAAACTTTCATTTCATGTTACTTTTTTGTCTTAGTTAATTAAGTAAGAGTCGATTCTATTATTTAGTTTTGTTATTAAAAATTAATTAGTTTTGACTAATTAATTTTTCTTAACTTAATTAATTAACTTTTAATTAATTAAGTATCCATTTTCGTACTCTGTTTGTTTCATCTTAGCTTTAAGAACAGACACAATCGACATCTTCAGCGAAACTTCGGTTTCAATCTTCAAACCTAGCATTTTTATGCTAAACAATTACCTTGGTTGAGAACAGACACAACTGGTAAAAAAAATCAGATCGTATCTTAGATCTAGTTATCTAAGATTTGATCATCAAACACAACTTTTTTTGCGATATAACTTATTGCATTAGTCTCCATGCAGCAATGTGTGAAATCCACAATATAGCTCATTGCGTCAGGCTCCATGCAGCAATGTGCAAAATCTACGATATAACCCATTGCGTCAGTCTCCATGCAGCAATGTGGTTCCTCCTTTGTGATATAACCCATTGCGTCAGTCTCCATGCAACGATGTGGGAAATCTACGATATAATTCATTGCATCAGTCTCCATGCAACAATGTTGTTATCAAGCTTTTTCTGTGATATAACCCATTGCGTCAGTCTCCAGGAAGCGATGTGTGAAATTCTCAATATAACTCATTGCCTCAGTCTCCATGCAGCGATGTAGTTATCAAGCTTTTTCAATTATCTATCCCCTAGGTTGCGATATATATGTGAATAAATCCACGTAATCCATTGCATCAGTCTCCACACAGCAATGTATTATCAAATTGTGTTTTATTTATACCCTAGGTTGTTATAAATACACAGGTTCCTCCTCTGTGATATAACCCATTATATCAGCCTCCATGCAGCAATGTGTGAAATTCACGATATAGCTCATTGCGTTAGGCTCCATGCAGCAATGTATGAAATCTGCGATATAACTCATCGCGTCAGTCTCTATGCAGCGATTTTGTTATCAAGCTTTATCAATCATATACCCCTAGGTTTTGGTAAATGTGATAATGGCCGGTTCATATTATTCATTCCCTAGGTTGCAATGAATACGTGAATTATTCCTCGGATTGTTTACTCCCTAGGTTGTAGTAAACATGACGAAGTCTACAATATATCTCATTGTATCAGTCTCCATACACAAATGTTGTTAGGAAGATTTTCAAATATCTATCCCCTAGTGTTGTATCCCAAAATTTTCCCTCCCATTTTTCTTCAAGACATGCTCACAAAAGTCTCAAATACTCAAGAATCTCAAGGGTTGACCAGTAAAGATGCTCCTCCTAAGCCAATGACTCTACAATTAGGGTTTTGATTTTCTCAAGGAAATTTGGTTTGCAAAGGTCTCAAATGGTTTTCATGGTTCTCCGTAGGTCTTCAACAATATTCATGTCAAGCTTCAAATCCTACATCACAAGTTTGCTCAGTCAATGGTTCAGATGATGGAAAATCAACTATATTGGGTAAAAAGTCAACTATGGTCAACATAACGTTAAACTTCAAGATTTTTTGTAAACATCAACATTTTGAAGTGATATTCATCATTTTATCAAGGTTTGATCATGATTCCTTAAGGAAATCCCTCAAATTATCAAAGGTCAAAAATTGTCAAATTAGGGTTTCCTTAGGTGAAGTCAACTAAACTTTACCCAAACATAACTTTCACATGCTTCATCAACTTTTCCCAAACCAAAACCAACTTTGAAGGAAATTAAATTCTAAACAACTTTGTATTTATGCTCAAGTCCAACAAATTCTTCATTAGAAAGATATGAGCTAATACATTACACGTCAATTTCAAAAGTCAACAAAAAGACACTTTTTATCTAGGCAACTTACATCAAGAGAAAGTCTCCAAATGCAAAAATGATAAAAAAAAAAAGAGAAATTTTAGAGGACATCTTGAGCTTTTCAAAAAGTCAAATATCACCTTTAAAAGATGAAAATTGATAAATCTATGAGTTGCACAAGTTGAGAAATTTTAAAGAAATGCATGAAATGCAAAATGTGCAAACTTAAAATTTTGGACTTGTGACCTAACTGTTTGGGCTTCAAACATGTCCATGACCTTATAAAAGACTCCTAAGCTCACTCGTACCTTGCCCTATATTTTATTATTATTTTATTTATATTTATTTCATTTTTATTCAAATAAATGCAAAATAAATTAAAAGAGGTACAAGACAATTGGGCTAGGCGCATGAGTGATCTCTTAAGGCCCAATACAATTCATTCCAGCATGCCTTTGGATTCATGCCATTTTTGTTGACCTAATGCAGTGTTCTATATATGCACAACATTCAGATCTAGAGCAGAGACACGCTGCTTCCTCCAGAACCAAAACCTTGCTCACGAAAATTCAAAAAAGAAGTGCAAATTGTATCTCACATTCCCAGCGGTTTCAATCCAAACTAAGCTCTAAAACCATCTCCTTAACATTCATAGGGTAAGTAAGGGTAGGCTTCAATGATTTCTCAGGCCTGAATCATGTTATTCATCATCTCCGTTTGCATTTTTTTCCATCATATGTATTTTTTAATTCACATGTTGTTGTTTGTTTATAACCCCATAGATCTTCATATACGAGTATTTAGAACAGGTCTGGACCAAAAAATTGAAGTTCTAACATGATAATGGAGTGTTGCCATGGTTAAGGAAGTTTAAACCATTCTCTTCATATCTCTGTATGCATATGTTTGCATGGAAAAATAACCTCACCAATGGAATTAGGAGGTCCCAATTAGCGGGACACCGACCCTTCTTGTTTTTTAATTCTCACTGTTTTGCAGGTTTACTGTGGGCATCGCCAGAGTAGACGACCGGAGCTAGGGCTCCAGCCGTTAGAAGCATGTTACAAATATAATGTTTTTGTTTGATACATATATCAGATGAAATGACCGCCCCAGCGGCAAGTACGTGTGTCTTAAGGGTTTAGTGCGCCAGGTCAGGGGTTCGATCCCTACCTCTGGCATATTATTTTTCCATGTTTTCTTTACAGACCCAGTACATGAAATCAAGTGTGCATGCCATGCACCTTCTCAATCATCACCATCTAATCCATATCTAACATTCCGGGTGGTCACGCCCACAATGCACTCCAAGGAATGATCCTCACTGGATCCAGTGCAACAACCTGGGCTCCTTGGAATGGGCCTAGGGATTTCTGATTCACACCCCCCATTTTTTTATTCTTGCAGTCTGTGATACGGTGGCCAGAACCGGGACTTGGTTTTTTAGGAATGCTGGTTTGCGTTTTGCGTTTGTGTTTGCAAAATGTCGCGGTAAGTAAGAGTCGCCACCAACTTTTATTTTATCCAACAAGGAAAGGAAAAAAGCACAGAAAAATTCCTTTTTCGAGATATTTCTGAGTACAGGTAGATTATAGAAAGGGAAGGTATTAGCACCCTTTCTATCTATAGTTATCTATGGGCTCTTAGGTACTTACTCATCATTTTCAAAATTGCTTCTTTGTGTTTGTGGTTTGAAAAGTTTTTGTTTTGACTTCGATTTAACTCTTGCTTCTGTCTTCAAGAGTGTAATGAAGTGTTTTTGAAAACTTTGTTTGAAAAGGAGTGTAAGTGTAAAAAAAGTTTGATTTAATTGAGCAAGTACATAAGAACTAATCTACCTACTCGAATAAAAAGAATCGTTCTGTATTTGTTTCCTTTAAACAGCACTATCCCACTATTAGTGAGTAGGTAGCACCGTCGTTGGAGTTTGAGGGTCAATTCGAAAGGGACGTACGGTCACTAAAGCAATGTTTAGGACGCCTTAGTAATAACCCTAATGTCTTAGATCAATTATTTGAGGCAACAATATCCGAGGCAACCTTTCCGAGACAACTTTGATCTTTGGACAAAAGGACGACCACTAAAGCATCCTATACTCAATGACCGTTTACCGAAGGCAACCAAGTGGAAGTGTACCCTAGGAGTGCACATGTGCGAGTGATTCAATTTCAGATTATTTATCTTTGCACATTTTAGGGTTATCTAACTGTTTTAAATTTTTCACATACATTCTTGTCATGCATCCTAATCATACATCTAACAGTTTAATGTTTTGCAGAATTTAAAGTGCGGAAATTAAACTACGCTATTACAAGGCTTCGGGTATTTACATAGCCAAAAACAAACCCTTTGAAAATAAAGCGATAAAAGTAAAGACCTAATTAACTATTAAAACTTGTAGGCAGTTACAATAATAGGGTAAAAATAATAAAATAAAGCGCGCATGAAAATAATTAGAACAAGAGCGAACTAGAGTTTTGACTCTTTCTAACTTAAATAAAAGAAACATTTTTTTGTTGCTTTTTTAATATTTTTTAAAGAAAAGAATTAGGTTTTAAATTAAATACTAAATTAATTAGCTAATTAACTTAATTAATAAGAATAATTACATGGCCAATTATTGTGGTTTTTGGTTATTTTTAGGAAAAGAAAATATAATTAAGTTAGAACTAAAAACCTAATTATTCTAATTATTTTTAATTATTTACAAAAAGAATTAAAGTTATCTAAAATTAACAACCTAATTATGTAAATTAATTTTTGTATAAAAAATAAAATCTAAACCTAATTTAGTGAAAAATATTATTTTGTGATTTTTTGATAAAAGAAAATAATTAATTGGTTAGTAAAATAAATTAAATAAAAACAAAATAATAAAAAAAAGATGAAGAGAAAGAAATGATTGGGCCTGAAAGTAATTGGAAGGGGGGTATGAACAGCAATTTGGCCCAAGACCATGAAGTCCACGCTTGACTTTTTTTAGATCCCATGCCATGCGTTTGACTAGGCGTGTGGTGCTCCCTCATGGATGGCCATCAGATTTGGCCATCTGGCTACTTGACAGACTGGATCTTGAGTATGTATAATAGGCCTTGGACTTGTAAGCGCATGAGATTACCTGAAAGAAATTAAGAAAAATACAAACGCTGGAGGCAGGGGTCGAACCCCTGACCTCAAGCTCCCCAATGCCTTAACGCTTGCCTGGCTACCACTGGGCCAATTGTTTTTGTTGTATGTAATATAAACAAGAATTAATATAAAATAAAAAAGTGAAATAACAAAATATTAGCGCGAAAATTCAAATGGACGAGTGATGGCTTGCCACGTCTTCGTCTCCCTTCTTGCACCGTTGGTAAAATTCCCAGACTTTACCTACGGACGTTTTCTCGTCACTACAGGCCTGCGTATTCTCAAAATCAAGCATGGGTAAGATAAATCAAAACTAAAGCCATGAATGGCTTCGTCTGGACCTGCCGAATTCAATGATGGCCCTTTCATGGCCCAATTTTGCATGTAAACAGAAATCCCAAATTGAACCCTAAAACCCTAGCTATGGTGAAATCCAATACAAGCCATGAAAATGCAATCAAATGTTACAGGAAGCTTGCAAACATGATGGTGATCAAGAATATATCATTAGTTCATGCTATCAATGTCTAAATCATGCAAACCTAATTAAAGAAATAGGAAATGTTGTTATGGACTTACAGCGCGATATAGGGCCTGTAAATGCTTGATTTCGATTGCTTTTGCTTGCTGATGACCTCAGGAAACGATTGGGATGGTCCAAGGGTCTTGAATTGGCCTCTAAGTAGGAATTATATTCACCAGTTTTTCTTGTGTTTTCCAAGTTTGGTCCTTGATCACACGCCTCCTTCTAACCTAGTTTTTGGTCTGCCTTCCTTCTATATGTATTGAGGAGTGAATTAGGGTTAAAAACCTGGCCTCAATCTTCCTCCATCAATGCCCTTGATCTTGATTTGATTCACCTTAAAAATATTTACAAAAATGTCCTAATTCAATCTTTTTGTGCACCTCATGCTTTTACACGAATTTGATTTGATGCTAGCTGGAAATTAAGACCTAAAACAAGCACAAGATCTTTGAATTTCAATATTTTGGATTTTATATGATTTGTTTTGATTTAAAATGATTTAATTCAAATAAAAATAAAAATAAATAATATAAATAAGATAATTACAAGTGGAAAAGGCTAGGGCTCATGGAATATGTTGCCAACTCAAAACAAGTGAAAAAGATTGGGCCCATTTGGCGAAATTTGAAGTTTTAGGCATAGTTGACTTTTGGCAATTTTGCAAAAAAAGGTCAAATTCACCAATGCATAACTTCCTCAATTTTAACTATTTAGAGGTGTTCTTGGACTTTTATAAATCTTGAGATGTCCTCTAAGCAACCCTTTTGGCCTCATCTCAATTTGATATTCCATGCTCATGTATGAAGCTTTGACAAAAAAGGTGTTTTTGTTGACTTTTCAAAATGACCTATAATGTCCAAATTCATAACTTCTTGTGAGTGTATATTTTGAATTTGGGAGCTGAAGATGGATTGTGGGTAATTGCATCCTCTTCAAAATTATCTTTGGATGGGTCATTTCTCATAAAGTATGAGAAAGTTATGCTTGGTCAAATTTGAGTTGACTTTTCCTACAAAACCCTAATTTAGCAACTTTTGATTCTTGATGAATTATGAGCAATCCTTGATGAATCATGATCAACCCTTGATAAAATGATGAAATATACTTCAAAATGAGGATGTTGACCAAAAATCTTAAAGTTTCACTATTTGTGGGCCATAGTTGACTTTTGCCCTAGCACAGTCGATTTTCAGGCCTTTGAGCAATTGACTGAGAAAACTTTCTCTGTAGGGCTTGAAACTTGACATGAATGATCTTGAGAACATATTAGGGCATTGGTGAGAATTTGGAATCCCTTGGACTCAAGTATCTTGATGCAACATGAAACCCTAATTTTGAAGTAGACTGCCTTAGGAGGGAGCTTGTCTGGTCAACCCTTGGACTTCTATGAGCAACTTGAGAATCTTTCTTGAAATGTTTTGAGAAATATGGGAGGGAAAATTTTGGGGTACAACAGCTTCCCTTGTTCAATCTTCTTAAACCTGAAGATTTAGATTGGTTTGTCTGCCTTTCGTGATCTGAAGGTGGAAGATGATTGAACACTAGAGTGCCCAGAAATTTGCACTCGCATGAAATGGTATTTGTCTTATGATCTCAGGAATGGGCTTAAAGATTCAATTTGGAGACTGATGAAGGGAGATGGGCTTAAAGATGCCATCTGATGGAGTGTCGATCGCATAAGAGATTTCGTAGCAAGAGCTTGTATACCTGTTGTTGAGGAAGATTCCGCTAGGGAATGCTGATCTCTGTCTTAAGAGAAGAAGAAATTTAGGAGCTTTGGTCGTCTGTTATTCTACTGGTGAATCATCTCTGTTTGAATTTTAGGAGCTTCGATCGTCCGTTATTCTACTGAGGAATTGCCTCTTAGTTGAAGATGTGAGAATGAACTACTATCTCGTCGTGATCCAGGCTTCATAGTGATAAGATCAACTGTTATCTGGTCGTAATCCAGGCTTTACAGTGACTTACTGGGGAGATGAGATTAAACTTACTATCCGATCGTAATCCAGGCTTCACAATTTCTCAATTCCTATCTGGTCGTAATCCAGGCTTCAGAATGAATTCAGTTGTTATCCAGTCGCCTCCAGGCTTCAACTTGTCCTTAGGGCACACTAATATCCGGTTGACTTCGGGCTTCTTAGTAATTGTCCAGGTAAACTACTATTTGGTCGAAATCCAAGCTTCACAGTGCCTTGTACCGCTATCTGGTCGTAATCCAGGCTTCACGATATTACACCATTATCTGGTCGAATCCAGGCTTCATGGTGTTCTATATCGCTATTTGGTCGTAATTCAGGCTTCACAATACCTTACTTTTTATCTTGTTGAAATCCAGGCTTCAGAAGATATTAAATGGTTATCCGGTCGTAATCCGGGCTTCCCTTTGGTTTGGGGCCTACTAATATCTGATCGAATCCGGGTTTCATAGTAATTGGCCAGGTAAACTGTTATTTGGTCGTAATCCAAGCTTCATAGTGTCCTATACCGCTATCTAGTCATAATCTAGGCTTCACGATGTATCATACCACTATCTGGTCGAAATCCAGGCTTCATGGTGTTCTGAGGAATCAAGATACTATTCGGTCGAATTCGGGCTTCATAACTTGTATTAAAGATATACCACTATCTGGTCGTAATCCAGGCTTCGTAGTACTCTTGGTTGCTATCTGGTCGTAATACAAGCTTCACAACGTCTTCTACCATTATCTGGTCGTAATTCAGGCTTCACGACTTGTGTTTACGATATACCACTATCTGGTCGAATCCAAGCTTCATGGTAACTTGTTGAGCTGCTATTCGGTCGTAATCCGGGCTTCACGGCTCGCTGGGGATTAAACTATTATCCGGTCAAATCTAGGCTTCATATCTCGCTTTTAAGAGATACCACTATCTGGTCGTAATCCAGGCTTCGCGGTATTCTGATACTGTTATTCGGTCGTTCTCCAGGCTTCACAATATGTTGTAGAGATCAAGGTACTATCCGGTCATACCCGGGCTTCATAGCTTGAGTTTTGTGAGAATTTGATTGTATCTTTCCTGAAAGGTAAAGGTTAGCTGTATGTAATGCATGATATGTATCAGGCAATGATGTTCTCAAAATAAATGAGACAGTGTTGTATGATGTGTATGCACATGTCATGATGTATGGATATGCAATGTTTTTATGATATTCTCTGGCTGGGGAAAATAAATCTCGGATTGCTGCTGGAGAATACGAAGAGTTTCGCTCGCTAGGGATAATGACCGAAGATGATTAGGAGAATAATTCTGCTGGAGAATAAACTGGTGAGAGAATGACTCTGTGGGAAAGAGATTCTCTGCTGAGGATTTGCTGATTTTGGAGAAATACCCTCGGCTGGATGAATTACCGTTGTTGGCGATGATAAACTCTGTCGGGGATGAAGTTTCCTGTTTGTGAAAGAAATGAACTTCGATGGGGATAATCTTTTAGTGGCGACTTCACTGGAGATAATCTTCTAGAATCCACTGGGGATGGTCTTCTAGACTCCGTCGGGGATGGTCTTTTAGACTCTGCTGGGGATAACCTTCCAGACTCCACTGGGGACAGTCTTCCAATGCTGGTGATAAATAAACTCTGCTTGGGGAGAATCTTACCGACTCATTCATGGTTGCGAGTCTCAGCTGGGGAGAATTAATACCACTGTCTTTTTTCTTACTCTGTGGGGAGTGAATGTACCTTAGTCATATTCTTCAGCTAGATCTATCCATGTACCTGGTGAATAGAGCAACTGTATGGTCTGGACATTTCTTGTTTGCCCCTATTTCTGAAATTACGAGTAATCGTCTTTTGTTTCGCATGTAAATATTTATGAGCAGCAATTATTGTCAAATGCATATATCAAAAATGAACATTGGACGTTCTTGCAAAACAAAACAGAAAAAGGAAAATAATTTGAAATTTCTTTGTGAAAATGAATTGTATTGACATTGAAGTTTGGCCTGTAAATAGGCATTTTTGTACAAGAGGTTGGCGTCCTAGTAAGAGAACGTCGTTGAATGATAGAATTTATACAATTAAAGAAAAATAGATATGTGAACAATCCCACTGAGTTCCAAATCTTTTATTGCCCCTATGTCTCTGAGTGTCTCATCACTTTGCTACTTGGTTGAAGGCAAATCAGATTGATTAATGTCGTCCGAGCTTGATAGTTGATATCGGTGTCTAGTTGCAAGATGATCCAATGAGACATAGTGGTACACTTTGATCCCTAATTTTTTCCTGGACCGCCCTTTCGAGTTTTCAGTCCACCGGGATACCCTTTTTTGCCCAAGCCGCCTTTTCAGGTTTTCGACTTGCCGGGTGTACAGTTTTTTCATTTTCATCCCTTATTTTTTCCCGAACCTTTTTGGTTCGCCGGGAAGCCCTTATTTTTGCCTAGGCCAGTTGACCTAGCGGGTCTTTGATTATGCGTAGTATTTTTTCACTATGTCTACATTGACAGGGTGAGGAAGGTCGTCACCATCCATGGTGGTTAGAATCATAGCTCCTCCTGAGAAGATGTTCTTAACCACAAGTGGCCCTTCGTACATAGGTGTCCATTTTCCCCTGGGATCACCTTGAGGTAGTATGATGCGTTTGATCACTAGATCCCCGACTTGATACTCTTGTCGTCTAACTTTCTTGTTAAATGCCTTGATCATCCGCTTTTGATATGTCTGACCATGACAAATAGCAGTAAGTCTCTTTTCGTCGATTAAGTTCAGTTGATCAAGTCGGGTCTGGATCCAGTCATCTTCGCTCAAACCTGCATCTTTCATAATCCGAAGAGAGGGTATCTGAACTTCAATGGGTAAGACTGCTTCCATACCATATACCAAGGAGTAGGGTGTTTCCCATGTTGACGTCCGTGCTGAGGTACGGTACCCATGAAGAGCAAATGGTAACATCTCATTCCAATCTTTGTATGTCACCATCATCTTCTGCACAATCTTCTTGATGTTCTTATTAGCCGCTTCAACAGCCCTATTCATCTTCGGCCAGTAGGGAGAAGAGTTGTGATGTTGTATCTTGAACTGCTTGCAGAGCTCGGTGATCATTTTATTGTTGAGATTTGTACCATTATCCGTAATGATCCTCTCAAGTACACCGTATCGACAGATCAGATTGTGCCGAATAAACCGTGCCACGACGTTCTTGGTCACAGTAGCAAAGGAAGCTGCCTCAACCCACTTTGTAAAGTAATCAATGGCTACCAGGATGAAATGATGCCCGTTGGACGCAGTAGGTCTGATCTCGCCGATCATGTCGATACCCCACATTGCAAAAGGCCAAGGTGTCGTCAAGACATTCAAAGGAACGGGAGGTATATGCACCTTATCAGCATAGACTTGGCACTTATGACAGGTCCGAGAATGCTGATAACAATCGGCTTCCATAATGGACCAATAGTATCATGCCCGAAGGATTTTCTTTGCCATGGTGTGTCTACTGGAATGAGTCCCGAAAGTACCATCATGTAACTCTGCCATGATCCTTTCTGCCTCGCTCTTATCCACACATCGCAGTAAGGTTGAATCATGGTTACGCTTGTAAGAGATACCATTACTGATGAAGAACTTTGCAGCGAACCTCCTCAGAAACTTCTTATCATTAACAGATGCACCCTCGGGGTACTCTTGAGCCTCAAGATACCTCTTTACCTCGTGAAACCAGGGTTTATCTGTTACCTCTTCAGTCTCAATGTCACAGCAATGTGCGGGTTCGTCCAACCTCTCGATGGTAATCTGGGGAGCTTCATTGTCCCACCTGACCTTGAAAATAGAAGACATAGTAGCTAGCGCGTCCGCTAACTGATTCTCTTCTCTTGGGAAGTGTTCAAAAGTTATCTCCTCGAAGTGTGGAAGCAACATCAATATATACTCCTTGTAAGGAATAAGATTTGGGTGTTTCGTATCCCACTCGCCTTTGATCTGACTGATCACGAGAGCGGAATCTCTGAACACACTCAAGAACTTAATCCTTAGGTCAATAGCTGCTCGAAGGCCCATGATGCATGCTTCATACTCCGCCATGTTGTTGGTGCAGTTGAAACATAATCGGGCGGTGAATGGAGTATGACAGCCTTCAGGAGATATAATCACAACTCCAATGCCATTACCTAAAGCTTTTGAAGCTTCGTCAAAGTACATAGACCATCAGGATCCTTCCTCAGGTCCTTCATTCGGTCCAGGTTCTTCACAGTCGGTTACCAACATGATGCTCTCATCCGGAAATTCAAAGTTCATGGATTGAAAGTCGTCTACAGCCTGATGTGCCAAATGATCTACCAACACACTTCCCTTGATTGCCTTTTGGTTCTTGTATTGGATGTCATACTCAGTCAAGATCATATTCCATCTTGCTATTCTTCCAGACAAGGCGGGCTTTTCGAAGATATACTTGATTGGATCCATCTTTGATATCAATAAGGTGGTGTGAGTCAGCATATACTGTCTCAGTCGGCGAGCAGCCCATGCCAAAGCGCAGCAAGTTTTCTCAAGTAGTAAGTATCGGGTCTCACAGTCGGTAAACTTTTTGCTAAGGTAGTAAATAGCATGCTCTTTTCGGCCAGACTCATCATGCTGCCCCAGCACGCACCCCATTGAATTGTCGAGTACTGCCAAGTATAGAATCAAAGGTCTTCCTTCAACTGGAGGCATCATAATAGGTGGCTCTTGGAGATATTCTTTGATCCTTTCGAAAGCGGCATGACATTCATCATTCCACTTTACCACTTGATCTTTCTTCAGCAACTTGAAGATTGGCTCACAAGTAACAGTCAAATTTGAAATGAATCGGGCAATGTAATTCAACCGTCCCAAAAAGCCTTTGACTTCTTTTTCTGTTCGGGGAGCTGGCATCTCTTGTATAGCCTTCACCTTTGCAGGATCCACTTGAATACCTTTATCACTAACGACGAAACCCAGCAGCTTACCAGACCTCACCCCGAAGGTGCATTTGTTCGGGTTTAACCTCAGCCTGTACAACTTCAACCTGTCAAATAGCTTCTGAAGATGGTCAAGGTGTTCTTCCTCAGTCTGGGACCTTGCAATCATGTCATTAACGTATACCTCAATCTCATGATGAATCATGTCGTGGAACAAAGTGACCATGGCGCGCTGATATGTTTCCCCAGCATTCTTCAACCCGAACGGCATGACTTTGTAGCAAAAGGTACCCCACTGCATAATGAAGGTTGTCTTCTCCATATCCTTGGGAGTCATCTTGATTTGATTGTAACCAGAAAAACCATCCATAAAAGGAGAAGACCTTATGATGTGCGGTGTTGTCAACCAGAACATCGATATGAGGGAGAGGGAAATCATCCTTGGGACTCGCCCTGTTCAGATCCCTATAGTCTACACACATACGGACTTTACCATCTTTCTTCGGCACCGGAACCACGTTGGAAACCCACTATGGATAAGAAGTAACTGCTAGAAAACCGGCATCAAATTGTTTCATAACCTTAGCCTTGATTTTCTCAGACATCTCTGGGTGCATTCAGTGAACTTTCTATTTCAATGGAGGACAGTCTTCTTTGGTTGGCAAGCGGTGAACCACAATATCGGTATCCAACCCAGGCATATCTTCATAAGACCAGGCAAAAATCTCAACTTAGTTACGCAACATCCATATCAACTGTTGCTTAACACTAGACTCCAGATTTGCATCGATTTACTGTATCCAACCCAGATTTACTGTTTCCACTGGCTCTTCATGCGGCTGTATGGCCCTCTCTTCCTGAAGTAACAGTCTAGAAAGCTCCCCAGGCACTTCACAATCATCCTCACCTTCGTCCTCGGCTTGGTTGATCGGATTTTCGAAGTCATAACTGGAAGTAGCAAGGTCGTTATCAGTGGGATCCAGAGTGGATGTAGACCTGTATTATGATATGTGAGTATGCGTGTAAGATAAATATCTATTTTGCAAGATAGAAAAGAAAAACAAGGAGCACAAAATTTGTAATGCAAGAAAACATCCAATGTTTTATTTATGATATATGGAAATGACACATAATAAGCCCTCACAAACAAAGCCACGGTGTCTCGGGCAAGGCACCGGGCCGTAAAAGTTTCAAATTGTCTGTTACAAGTCTCAAAACAAAAGTCTATTACTGTGTAATAAAAGAAATGGGCACGAAGTCCTTCGCCATCCAATTGTTTAAGCCACTGTTGATAGTCGGGTAAATCCAGCTGTCGAAATCTGACTCTTCATCATCATCTTCAAGTGCATTCACTCCCGGATTACTGATACGCATGGGAGGTCTTCCAATCTGCGCACGTCGAACAGCCCTTTGAGCTTTTGTACTAAAACCCAAACCAAACTTGTCAGTCTTGTGTGCAAAGTCAGGGAGTTGGCCCCAATTCGCACACCCACCTTTTTCAACAACAGCCCTGGCATCCTTGAGGGAAGCCATCTTCATTGGAGGTTCTTCAGCAACAGTTTCAGTCGACTCCAGAGTCTGAGGGACTTTTTCAAAGTTCTGACACGGGGTTTCAATGAACTCCCCATCCATATCCACATACCGAAAGGAGTTAAGATGGCTTACCATGTACTTCTCTTCTCCATGCACCATAACAATCTTCCCCTTTACTGGATATTTCAGCATCTGATGGAGCGTAGAAGTCACTGCCCCAGCCTTATGAATCCATGGGTGACCCAACAAGCAAGAATAAGATGGTCGAATGTCCATCACATAGAATGTAGACGCAAAAGTCTGGGAACCAACCTTAACAGGGACATTCACCTCTCCATGTACCATCCTTTTGGACTCGTCAAAGGCCTTAACCACAATATTACTTGGCTTCAAAACCAACCCTTCACAATCCATCCGATCTAATTCTTTCTTGGGTAAAACATTTAATGAGGACCCGGTATCCACCAGCACGTAGGCCAAAGTAGTGCCCTGCATTCAATCGAGACGTGTAGAGCATCATTGTGATTCCTTCCTTTGGCAATCAGATATGCGTCGGAGAAACCCAACCCGTTGTCAGCGGTCAAACTAGCCACACAGTCTTTGAATTGATCAGCAGATGTTTCTTGCGGCACATGCGTAGTTTTAAGAAAAGCAATTAAAGCCTTAGCATGGGCTTCTGAGCACAACAATAAAGACAACATATAGATCTTCGACGGGGTTTGCCCCAGCTGTTCGACTACGTTGTAGTCGCTTTTCTTGATAATTTTCAAATTTTCCTCTATCTCCTGCCTAGAGGTTTCAACAATGACTTTTTTAGGTGCCTCCATCTGGGCAGGCCCACCTGTAACTTCTTTTCCCCGAGTATCAGGTGACTCAGCGACAGGGGTGATAACTGGTGTAAGAATCGGAACAGTAGCTGACGTACTGGTCGATGGAATTACAACAGGCTTTCGAATAGTTGGAGGAGAAATTTTATGAGAGAAGAGTCTTCCGCTTCGGGTGACCTTGCTAGACCCGACAATATTGCTGACATCAGTATCAGCCTCTTCATCCTTCAAGTCTTGTTTAATCCTATGATAATACACATCGGCCCCATAATGCCACGGGACAGCTGTTGTACCCCAAAATTTGCCCTCTCTTTCTTCAGGAAATCATCTTGGATTTTTAGAGTCCCTCTGAAACAAATCCAAGTCCAGAATTGTCATTTTTGCCCAAGCAGACCATTTACAAGAGCAAGATGATCACACAAGCTCTAAAGAGAACGCTCTTATCTTGAGGGAAAAAAATTAAATTCTAAGTACTTGGCATTTTTCTCTAAAAATGAGTGTTTAAGAAGAAATCAGCGCTTCAGAACTTCTGGACCAAACTCCAGATAGAAACGGTCAGAAGTTGCAAGCTTGGCGCAGTCAGAAGTTGGCTCTTCAGCAGCTACATCAGCTCAACCAAAAGTTGTAAACGTGGTTCAATATGTAAGTCTCAGACAGAACATGACTCTTTCAGCAGTTACGCAAGCTCAGCCAGAATTTGCTAAAGGAATGCAAAAGAAGCAAGAAAGTCTGAAGGCTCTTTTAGAACATGCTGAAATCAGAAGATGAAAAGGTCAGAAGAGTGGGTGTTACACTGATACAGAATCTCTAAGCCCAGGAGATCCATAAGCAAATCCAAGGAACGTGTCAGAAAATCAGGAGAATCCCCAGAACTTACTAAGACAACAGGAAGCCAAGACCAGAGCATGGTTTACGTTGTTCTGGGTGAAACAGAACTGCTGGTTCAAAGTTTGGTTTCCATTACCAGAATATTGGTGTTGATAAGTCTCATCACCATTTAATGCTCATTAATGCTCCCAACCACTCCTGAACATTCATCCAAGTATTCCCTTCACATGTGGCTTGGAAAGCGCCTTTATGCAGGTTCTGGCATGGATTTACACGCCACCGTCCACCTAAGAGGTCACTTCTCTCCAATCCACGCCTGTTGTTCCAGCCTAGGCTGAAAGGCTATATGTTATCACAACTTCCCAGGAATTTCTTTCAAAAAACAACTCAGCCTCTGTTGGCGCTTTAATGTTCAAGAAATTCACAAGAGTTTTTCCTATAAATAGAGAATCAGTGTCCACTGAAAAGGCGTCAAAAGAAACATAAAAAATTGCTAGAAGAGAAACAGAAATCGTTAGCAAGAAAGTGCTGTGAAGCTCTGCCAAAATCTCCAGTTTTTCATAACTTTGAATTTCTTACCTTCAAACTTCATCAAATACCCAGTTTTCTTTGTGAACTAAGAACACCCTTTTCAACTTCTGACCCTATATACGTATAAACCTTCACCTACCCTTTTCAAAAAGAACCTGTACAGAGTACCATCAGAGCCAAAAGCTAGATCTCATCCACAAACTTTTCCCAACAGTCAGGTAAGCACCTGCTGACCTTCATCACGCTGCTAAGCATCATCAGTTGTGCATGCTCAAATAAACATAATGTAAATATCATGTTGTTGCTGTTTGTGTTCTGAGGATTTTCATACCTCAGAACGTTCTGAGCCAGTGTAGAACCTGCCTGTGACCTTGTTGGTTCTGCCCTCTGAAACACTTTGACATTTGCTGGAGTTGTTCCAAATATGTTTCCTGTTTTATGGAATAATAACAAAATTGAAGATGTTCTGATTAGTACAGGGGAAAGCCAAGTGCTGATTTTGATGTTAGCACGTCTGAAGCCTGTTTTGCTGTCAATAATATCAGAACTTCTGAGAGTTATTGTCTTTCCAGTAGGATCAGAACTTCTGATCTCCCCACTAACAAACTTCTGTCTTGCAGCACAGGGAGGTCAGAACTTCTGATTTCCCCACTAACAGGTTTCTGTTTTGCAGGTGCCAGAGTCAGAAGTTCTGACTCATACAGTTTAACCAAAAGGTTGATCATCTGGCAGCGGGTCTGAGTCAGAACTTCTGATGACCTCTCAGCAGCGCGCTGGCTCCCTCTCTCTTTCTCTCTATCTTGTTTTTTTCTATTTTCTTTTTTGTCTATTTTTCTTGTTGAACCCCCCATGTACAAATGTGTACCCCCACTCCCTAATTGTTGTAATAGCGTAGGATTTTTATTTCCGCTTCTTATTGCTAGTAATTAGGATGTGTATGGCAAGATAAAATCAATGAAATAGAAAATCCTAATTCAAAGATAAACTCTTATATGCAATAAAACACACTTGCACACTAACACCCCTAGGGTTACATCCACCTGTTGCCTTTCAAAAAAGGGCCATGTTACGCACGCAAAGTATCTTGGTAAAACAAACAAAATCAAAAGATCATAGTCCCTCGATGACGCTTTCGAAAGTTGCCTTACAAAAAATGATCTTAGTCCCTCAAAAGAAAAACTAAGATACTTTGCAACGTTGCTATCATGGTCTATACGAAGACTCGCGCCTGTCCCGTTCACATCCTAACACAAGGTTGTTCATCAAATACAATGGTGAAACAACACTGTTAAAAGGGTTAAAAACACAAGAAAGATCTTTGAGTAAAATAGGGTAGACAACTCTTAGTTACTTGATCAAAAAATCTTGCAAAACATCCTTGCTATTTTTTTCAAAACCACACATCACAACACACTTTCAAAACAACTTTCAAAGAACATTGAAAACTTTTCAAAAGATAAGTACACCTTTGTATACATTCAAACATGAATCATTACAAAGGTTGCCACAACAAATGGCCTCTTTTCAAAACATTTTCAAACCCACACACAAAGCACCATTTCAAACAATTGAAAATGCAAGACAAGTGATCTAAGCAAGTAACTAAGAGCCCATGGATAACCATGGATAGAAAGGGTGCTAATACCTTCCCTTTCTATAATCTACTCCCAGAACCCAATAAAACATCTCAAAGGTTTTTTGCTGTGCTTTTTAACCTTTCCTTAGGATAAAATAAAAAGTCGGTGGCGGCTCTTTCTCAACCGAAACATTTGCGAAAACAAACGCAAAACCTCAAGTCAGTTCTCCCACCGTATCACAGAACTGGCGACTCTGCTGGGGAAAACTTTAAAGTGGAGTAACCTTAGGGCCTAGATCACCCTCTTACATGACTAATTGTTTGCTTTGATTGCTTTATATCTTAGTTCTCTTGTTTGGGCTTGAAATCCTACACCCGGATTTGGGGAAACATTCATAGATAGCAATACGTTGTGGAAACTGTGTGGGGTATACCGACACGGTTGAAGCAATAGCTATATTAGTGCGACATATTTGTGAGTACCAGCAACCCTTGAGTTCAATCAAGGAGAGTACGGGGCCGCTGAGTGATGTCACTAAGCATTAATGACCTAGAACCTTACTTGACCATCTTGGCCTTTCATTAGGGGTAGTGAGATGACCGGCTTTGGTGCAGTCCGAAGTTGGTAGATACTCGATACTACACTCATTGAGGGTTGTTTTCTTGGAATATTTTGGTCGCTAGTTAAGTGGCTAAACCAAAACAATGAACATGGAAAACAATCCAATGATATTGAGCTCCTTAGAACCCGGTTACTATTTATAGGACAGGTTTTTAAGCCAACTACACTCAAGAGGGTACTTACCTATGAAATCCCGTGCAAGCCTGAAACAAGGGTTTTGTGTGAATTGCTTGTACATGTGTTTTGTGCATACATCATGAACATCATAAAGCATCATATGCACTCACTAACCATTTCAAGGGTTTGGATCTTCATCTTTGTTCTTGTTTTGTAGGTCATGGAAATCCTTCGCAGGAAAACTACCCAGGTCAACCTTGTGAGAATCCCTCTTCAACTCAAGGAGCTCACATCCAGAATTCCGGAAAGCTCTCCTTTCAGTGAAAGACGTGGTTGACTGCTCAGCCTAGTCAACACCAGCATTGAAGAGGACATGGTAAAGGTGTTGTTCCAGTTCTTTGACCCCCTTCACCACTGTTTCACATTCCCCGATTACCAATTGGTGCCCACTTTGGAGGAATTTTCTCAACTCCTGAGAATTCCTATTCTTAATCAACTACCCTACAACGGTACGGAAAAAGAACCAAAGCCTGAAGATGTTGCTCAAGCTCTACACTTGCAACCATCTGACATCAAGGGGCATTGGGAAACTAGAAGCAGTGTCAAAGGCTTCTTGGAAAAATTATTGTTTGAGAAGGCACAAGAGTGTTGGAATTCATTGGATCTACAAGCCTTTGAAGAAAT
Organism: Vicia faba; assembly: GCA_948472305.1. NCBI lineage: Eukaryota > Viridiplantae > Streptophyta > Magnoliopsida > Fabales > Fabaceae > Vicia > Vicia faba. Next base: position 948,640,418 of record OX451741.1, on the reverse strand, counting down.
TGTCGCACTCCTCATTTATGGGTTGGTCCTGTTCCCAAATCCTGACCAGCTTGTGGATGTCAACTCCGTCAAAATCTTCTTATCCAGAAATCCAATACCAACATTGCTTGGGGACATCCTACACTCATTTTACACACGAACAATGAAAAAGAGGGGTGTCCTCATGTGCTGTACTCCTCTCCTTGCAAGGTGGTTTATTTCGCACCTTCCACAATCTGTTTTGAGGAATGACCAAGGCTTAAGGTGGTCACAACGGTTGATGACCCTCACTCACTCTGATGTACATTGGTGTTCTCGGTCCAGAGAAAATGTCATCATCGTCGATCATTGTGGAGAGTTCCCTAATGTTCCATTGCTTGGCATTAGAGGAGGCATTACCTACAACCCTTGTCTAGCTTTGAGACAATGTGGATATGCACAGAGGGATGGCCCTCATGACATGTTGATTCCTGACTTAGTTTTTGACTTCGACAACGATGCGCAAGGACTTCGCCAAAGATTCATCAGAGCTTGGAGGATGCCTAACAAGGTAGACAGCAAGACACTGGGGCACAAGAATTCCATCCCTCTTGAGCCTTATGTCAAGTGGGTACGAACCCGAGCCCAGAGTCTAATGATGCCTTACCCTCATGTTCTCCTTGTGATTAAAGAGCCCGTTAAGGAAGGAGAGGTTCCCTACACCATCCTATATCCTGACATGCCTACATCATGGGAGGAGATGCAGAAGAGCTGGATCCAACTCAAGGAGGAGCGGAACACTTTTGAAGCCAGCTTCTACGCCAGTGAGAAGAAGGTTTTGGAGCTTACCTGCCGACTCCATGAGGAAGAGACCCTCAACACCTACATCGCACCAAAGAGGATGCGCGACATCTTTTTACCTTGAGAAGTTTTTTGTAATATTTGGCCCATGGGGCATTTATGTACTGACAAAATTTCTTCTTATTAATATGACGTGTGTTCTTTTTGTCTGCGACAATTTTGAATTTTCTAAATCCTTGAATGCATTGCATACATAAGCATATCATTCATCATATGCATGACAGGTACCCTTCTTCTACAGGTTGCTTAATCTTCTTCGCTGTTTATTTCAGCACTCAATCATCATGTCTTCCGAGCCTACTACCGAACAAGCTATCAAGGCCCTCCAGGCCCAGAACGCCCAGTTCCAGGAGCTGGTCATGAGCTTAGCCCAGGGTCAACAGGAGTTGAAGACTCTGCTCTTGAAAAAAGAAGAAGAAGAAGAAGAGGACTGCGCTGTTTAACGCTGGATGAAGGTTTGGGAATACACTACATAATGAGGCTGATCAGGCTACTTCCTCTGCAGAAAAAGATAGTCCCCAAGAGGGAAGGGCTCCTAGTCCTATGGTCTCCGACAACGAGACGGATTACAATGATGAACAGTACCCTCCTACTGAAGACAGGTATAAGCAACTAGAGGACCATTTAAGTGCCATGGAGATTCAAAATGTGCCGGGGCTGGATTTTGGAGATCTAGGTTTATCTTCTGGGGTGGTGATCCCATACAAGTTCAAGGCACCTGCCTTTGCGAAGTACGACGGGGCTTCCTGTCCTAAGCTGCATCTCAGATCATATGTAAGGAAGATCCAACCTTACACTGCAGACAAGAACCTATGGATCCATTTCTTTCAGGATAGCCTTTCGGGGTCTCAACTCGAGTGGTTCTATCAGCTGGATGGAGCCAGTATCCGAAACTGGGAGGAATTGGCTACTGCATTTTATAAACAGTATCAGTACAATTCTGATCTCGCTCCCACGCGTACCCAACTCCAGGGTATGTCACTGGGGACGGGCGAAGGATTCAAGGAGTATGCACAAAAATAGAGGGACCTGGCTGGCAGGGTGCAGCCACCTTTGACTGGCCGTGAGCTTGTTGACATGTTCCTAGGGACCCTGTCTGGTCCGTTCTTCAACCACATGATTGGTAATTCTTCTGCTGGGTTCACAGATTTGATCTTAACCGGTGAGAGGATAGAAGCTGGCATCAAGTCGGGGAAGATACAGAAAGGTGCCTCCGCAAGTACTGAAAAGAAGCCTTTCAAGAAGGAAGCCAGTGCTGTTTATGGTCCCAGGAGACAAGTTAAACCGGAACACCACCAACCTGTCAATGCGTTGGTAATTTCAAAGCCTGTTGCTGCTCCTCAGCAGTACAACCAACCAAGGGGTGAGAGACCCAAAAGGCAGTACACTCGACTCAGTATGACCCTGTCTCAGATTTTTCCGCAACTACTGTCAACCAATCTGGTAACTGTCAAAGAAGCTCCAAAGGTAGTGAACACAGCTTCTCAAAGTACAACCCCAACGCCTGTTGCGCTTATCACTCTGATAGCCCGGGGCATACTACGGACGATTGTTGGGCTCTGGGAATAAGGTTCAGGACCTTATTGATGCTAAAGAAATACAGTTTGAGGCGCCCGAAAGGCCTAATGTTGTGACTGCTCCCATGCCCCAGCATGGAGTGAATGTTGTGGAAGAAGACCGGTATGTAGCCTCCGTGGAAGAGATTGTTACTCCTTTATTGACCGTCAAAAGGAACCTGTTGCTAGCGGGTTTATTTCCGGGATGTAGCAAAGGTTGCCATTTATGTGTTGTTTCACCTGCTGGTTGTCCCTTGCTGAAATCAGGTATCCAAAGCCTGATGGATAGCAAAGAGATCTTGTTCGAGAATATTGTTGTTCCTGCTGTCCCTGCTGAAGAAGTTTCTATTGTCACTATTTTCAATAAACCTCCTAAGGCTTTCTCAAAGAAGCCTGTCCAAATCATGTCTACTCAGAAGATTGCTCCTATCATCATCACTGTTCCGGGGCCTCTCCCTTATACATCCGACAAAGTTGTCCCATGGCACTATGGGGCAGATGTTTATGTTCTTGGAGTTAAGCAAGAGTTTGATACTAGTACCAGCGTCAGTAACATCATCGGGCCTGCCAAAGTTACTCGCAGTGGTAGGTTGTTCTCACCAGATATTGCGCCACCAGCTATTTAGAAACCTATTGTCATCACAACTGCAAGTGTGCCTGCTTCCCTTCCTAATCAAGTTCCTGTTCCTACCCCTGATGCCGAGTCATCTGACGCTCGGGGAAAAGGGATTGCTACTGATTTTCCTGCCCTGACGGAGGCACCAAAGACAACCACTGTGGAAGCTTCCCAACAAGAGATGGAAGAGATTCTCAAGATCATTAAGAAAAGTGATTTCAATGTAGTTGAGCAGTTGGGGCACACCCCATCAAAGATTTCTATGCTATCACTGTTGTTGTGTTCAGAGGCCCATGCCAAGGCTCTGATCTCCTTCCTGAAGACGGCCCATGTGCCACAGGAAACGTCTGCTGATTAACTTACTGATTATATGGCCAACTTGACTGCTGATAATGGGTTGGGCTTCTCTGAACACGATCTGACTGCCAAAGGAAAGAACCATAATGACGCCATGCATGTCTCCATTGAATGCAGGGTCACTACTCTTGCCCATGTGTTGGCAGACACCGGTTCTTCATTGAACGTATTACCCAAGAAAGCTTTAGACAGGCTGGATTGTGAGGGTCTAGAACTCAATCCAAGTAACATTGTTGTCCGAGCCTTTGACGGTTAGAAAAGGATGGTACATGGTGAAGTTGACATTCCAATCAGGGTTGGTTCTCAAGTTTTTGATTCTACTTTCTATGTGATGGATATCCGACCATCCTATTCTTGTTTGTTGGGTCGTCCATGGATCCACAAGGCTGGAGCTGTGACCTCCACACTAGATCAGAAGCTTAAGTACCCGGTTAGAGGAAAGATTGTGACAGTTCAGGGGGAGGAAGAGTATATGGTCAGCCACCTCAACTCGTTCAGGTACATAGAGATGGATGGGGAGTTCATTGATACCCCCTTCCAACACTTTGAAGAGGTGCCTCAGACACTGGCATCAGCTGAAACTGTGACTAAAGAAGACTCTCCTTTGAAGATGGCTTCCTTAAAGGATGTCTGGGCTGTGATTGAGAAGGGTGAGTGTGCAAACTGGGGCCGACTTCCTGATTTCACTCCAAAGACCGACAAGTTTGGTTTGGGTTTCACTGCAGGAGCTCAGAGGGTTGTTCGTAAGGCAAGAATTGGAAAACCTCTTGTGTTCATCACCAATCCGGGAGTGAATGCTATTGAAGACGATGTGGAGGAATCTGAATTCGACAGCTGGATCTACCCAACCACCGACGGTGGACCAAGCAACTGGACTGCCAAAGACTTCACACCTATTACTTTTGTCACTCAGTAATGAACTCCTTTGTTTTTGAATTTGTAACAGACAATATTTTGAAACTTTTATGGCTCGGTGTCTTACCCGAGGCACCGTGGCTTCATTTGTGAGGGCTTTTGTGTGTCATTTTCATATATCATCAATAAAAACATTGGACGTTTGTTGCATTTCAAAATCTCGCGCTCCTTTTCTTTCTTTATTATATATTGCAAAACAGCTATATTTACACACACTCACTTATACAGGTTCCAATTCACTCTGGATCTCACTGGTAACGACTCTGCTACCGCCAGTTATGACTTCGAAAATCCGATCAACTTAGCCGAAGACGAAGGTGAAGATGATTGTGAGGTGCCTAGTGAGCTTGCAAGACTGCTACTCCAGGAAGAGAGGGCCATTCAGCCACATGAAGAGCCAGTGGAAACGGTAAACCTGGGTACTGAGACAGACAGAAAGGAAGTCAAGATTGGTGCCAATCTAGAGCTCAGTGTGAAACAATTGGGTATTCAGATGCTGCATGACTATGTGGAAATCTTTGCCTGGTATTATGAAGACATGCCTGGGTTGGATACTGACATTGTGGTTCATCACCTGCCTACCAAGGAAGGTTGCCCTCCGGTAAAATAGAAGGTTCGTCGTATGCGTCCAGAAATGTCCGAGAAAATCAAAGCTGAGGTTATGAAACAATTTGATGTCGGGTTACTAGCAGTGACTTCTTACCCTCAATGGATTGCCAACGTGGTTCCAGTGCCGAAGAAGGATGGTAAGGTCCGAATGTGTGTTGATTACAGGGATTTGAACAGGGCAAGCCCTAAGGATGATTTCCCTCTGCCTCATATCGACGTTCTGGTTGACAACACTGCTCAGCATAAAGTATTCTCCTTCATGGACGGCTTCTCTAGTTATAATCAAATCAAGATGGCTCCTGAAGACATGGAGAAGACCACTTTTGTTACTCAGTGGGGCACCTTTTGCTACAAGGTCATGCCTTTTGGGTTGAAAAATGCTGGGGCAACCTACCAACGTGCCATGGTTGCTTTATTTCATGACATGATCCACCACGAGATAGAAGTATATGTCGATGATATGATTGCAAGGTCCCAAACTGAGGAGGAACACCTTGACCATCTACGAAAGCTGTTTGACCGTCTGAAGTTGTACAAGCTGAGGTTGAACCCAAACAAGTGCACCTTTGGGGTGAGATCTGGAAAATTGTTAGCCTTCATCGTAAGCGACAAAGGCATTCAAGTGGACCCTGCCAAGGTGAAAGCCATACAAGAGATGCCAACTCCCAAGACAGAGAAAGAAGTCAGAGGCTTTCTAGGACGGTTGAACTACATTGCCCGATTCATCTCGCATCTAACTGCTACCTGTGAACCAATCTTCAAGCTGCTGAAGAAAGATCAAGTAGTACGTTGGAACGATGAATGTCAGGCCGCTTTTGAAAAGATCAAAAAGTATCTCCAAGAACCACCCATTCTTATGCCACTGGTTAAAGGGAGACCTCTAATCCTATACTTGACAGTACTTGACAGCTCAATGGGGTGTGTGCTGGGGCAGCATGACGAGTCTGACCGAAAAGAGCACGCCATTTATTACCTTAGCAAAAAGTTTACCGACTGTGAGACCCGATACTCACTGCTCGAGAAAACTTGTTGCGCTTTGGTATGGGCTGCTCGCCGGCTGAGATAGTATATGCTGACTCACACTACTCTATTGATTTCAAAAATGGATCCAATCAAGTACATATTCGAAAAGCCCGCCTTGTCCGGAAGAATAGCAAGATGGCAAATGATCTTGACGGAATACAACATCCAGTACACGACTCAGAAAGCAATCAAGGGAAGTGTGTTGGCAGACCATTTGGCACATCAGGCAGTGGACAATTACCAGTCAATGAACTTTGAATTTCCAGACGAGGATATCATGGTAGTGACTGATTGTGAAGTGCCTGGACCGGATGAAGGACCTGAGGAAGGATCCTGATGGTCTATGCACTTTGACGGAGCCTCAAACGCTTTGGGTAATGGTATCGGCGCTGTGATCATATCCCCTAAAGGCACTCATACTCCACTCACCGCCCGGCTATGTTTCAACTGCACCAACAACATGGCAGAGTATGAGGCATGTATCATGGGTCTTCAAGTTGCAATCGACTTAAGGATCAAGTTTCTGAGTGTCTTCGGAGATTCCGCTCTCGTGATCAATCAGGTCAAAGGCGAGTGGGATACGAAACACCCAAATCTTATTCCTTACAAGGAGTATGTATTGACTTTGCTTCGCCACTTCGAGGAGATAACTTTTAAACACTTCCCAAGAGAGGAGAATCAGTTAGCGGACGCGTTGGCTACGATGTCTTCCATGTTCAAAGTCAAATGGGACAACGAGGCGCCCCGGATCATTATCTGGAAATTGGATGAACCTGCACATTGCTGCGATCTCGAGACCGAGGAGGTAACTAAAAAACCCTGGTATCATGAAGTGAAGAGGTATCTTGAGGCTCAAGAATACCCTGAAGGTGCATCTGTTAATGACAAGAAGTTACTGAGAAGGTTTGCGGCAAAGTTCTTCCTCAGCAACGGCATTCTCTACAAGCGAAACCATGATTCAACCTTATTGCGTTGTGTGGATAAGACTGAAGCAGAAAGGATCATGGCAGAGCTACATGAAGGTACCTTCGGAACACATTCCAGTGGACATACCATGGCAAAGAAAATCCTTCGGGCAGGATATTTCTGGTCCACAATGGAAGCCGACTGTTATCAGCATTCTCAAACTTGTCATAAATGCCAGATCTATGCTGATAAGGTGCACATTCCTCTGGTTCCTCTGAACGTCTTGACAGCACCTTGGCCTTTTGCAATGTGGGGCATTGATATGATCGGCGAGATCAGACCTACGGCATCCAACGGGAATCGCTTCATCCTGGTAGCGATTGATTACTTCACAAAATGGGTTGAGGCAGCTTCCTACGCTACCATAACCAAGAACGTCGTGGCACGGTTCATTCGGCACAACCTGATCTGTCGATACGGTGTACCTGAGAGGATCATTACAGACAATGGTACCAATCTTAACAACAATATGATCGCTGAGCTCTGCGAGCAATTCAAGATACAGCACCACAACTCTTCTCCCTACCGGCCGAAGATGAATGGGGCTGTCGAAGCGGCAAATAAAAACATCAAGAAGATTGTGCAGAAGATGACAGTGACCTACAAAGATTGGCACGAAATGTTACCATTTGCTCTTCATGGGTACCGTACTTCAGCACGGACGTCAACAGGGGCAACACCCTTTTCCTTGGTCTATGGCATGGAGGCAGTCTTGCCCATCGAGGTTCAGATACCCTCTCTCCGGATAATGAAAGATGCAGGTTTGAGCAAAGATGACTGGATCCAGACTCGGCTTGATCAGTTAAACTTAATTGACGAAAAGAGACTCACTTCTATTTGTCATGGTCAGACATACCAAAAACGGATGATCAGGGCATTTAACAAGAAGGTCAAACGACAAGAGTATCAAGTCGGAGACCTGGTAATCAAGCGCATCATTCTTCCTCAAAGTGATCCCAGGGGCAAATGGACCCCTACGTACGAAGGGCCATTTGTGGTTAAACATATCTTCTCAGGAGGGGCTATGATTCTAACCACCATGGATGGTGACGACCTTCCTCACCCCGCCAATGCAGACATAGTAAAAAGATAATACGCATGAATTAAAGACCCGCTAGGTTAACACACCTAGGAAAAAATAAGGGCTTCCCGGCGAACCAAAAGGGTTCGGGCAAAAATAAGGGATGAAAATTAAAAAAATATGTACACCCGGCAAGTCGAAAACCTAAAAAGGCGGCTTGGGCAAAAAAGGGTATCCCGGTGGACTGAAAACCCGAAAGGGCGGTCCAGGCAAAAGTTAGGGATAAAGCGTAATACTATGTCTCATTGGATCACCTCGCATCCAGAAGTCGGCATCAACTATCGGGCTCAGACGGCATCGATCAATCACTTTCATCTTCAACTAAACAGCAAAGTGATGAGACGCTTGGAGACATAAAGGCGATAGCAGAGTCGGAACCCAGTGGGATTATTTTTCACATAGCTGTTTTGTTTCCTTTTCACAAAATTGTATTTTGATCGGCGGCGTTCTCTTACTAGGACGTCAGCCTCTTGTACAAAAACGCCTATTTACAGGCAAATTTCAAAATCAATACAAGTTCAATTTTTCAGACAAATTATCCATTGTTTTTCCTTTTTCTGTTTTGTTTTGCGAAGAACATCTAATGTTCATTTTTGATATATGCATTTGACATTAATTGCTAATCATGAATAGTTGCATGCGAAACAAAGGACAGATTACAGATGACATCAGAAACAGGGGCAATAAAGAATGGTCCAAGTGATCTAGTTGCTTTGTCCACCAAGGTCCCAAGGTAAGTTCGGCTAAAGAATGTAACCAAGTTACCTCAACTCCCCACAGAGTAAGACCAGATTTCAGCAATACTCTCCTCAAGCAGAGTTTGGTTTCTCATCAGCCCTAAAAAAGGCACAATATTCCCCTAGCAAGTCAGCGATACTCTCCCCAAGTAGAGTTAGTCTACTGTCAGCCTTAAGAAAGTTCGGTATCCCCAGAAGATCTCAACATTTCCCAGCGGAGTATAGGCATTCCTCAGCAAGCATCCTCGGCAGTCTTAATATAAGATTATTCCCCGGCGGAATACCAACACCCCAGTACAGTCTGAAAAGTTTCCCCAGGAAAGTTGAATCAATCTCCCCAATAGATTTTGAAGCTTATCCCCAGTAGATTCTGGAAGCTTATCCCCTGTAGCGAACGAACGCATCTCCCCGACTTTATTCAAAGGTTATTTCCCATCAGGGCTTATAACTGGGTTATCCTCGGCTAATTACCGCGGAAAGATCGTCCTCGGCGAAGTTCTTCCTATCCCCAGCGGAGTTCATCAAATCCCCCAACGTGACTTATCAGTGGAATCCCCAGCGGAGCTCTCATCAAAACCTCAGTGAAGTATCTCTTCCCACAGAGTAATTCCCCGCAGAGTAATCTCTCCAACAAGTTTATTCCCCAACGGAGTCATCTTCTCCTACCGGTTTATTCTTACAACCATCATCCCCAGCGGAAGCGAAGAACTCCACTCTTCAACATCAGCCCAGGATTCCACAAACTCCCGGCACTCGTCAAGGATTTATTTTCCTAAGACGAAATTACATTCATAGACATTTCACATTTCATACATCCTGTTTGCATACATGATAAAGTGCATACAACACTATCTCATTGTTAGCATCATGACATCATGCATTTCATACATCATGACATTGCATACAACTAATGTTTTGCCTTTTCAGGAAAGGGTCAATCAAAAGATGATTACTATCAACTATCGCATTTTCCAGATTCGATACCTGTATCTAGCCAGGGCATATCTGTGAGTGTTTGATTGTAGATTCGATACCTGTATCCAGCCAGGGCATATCTTCATAAAGAGTTTAGAGATTCGATACCTGCATCCAGCCAGGGCATATCTGTAGATGACCAATTCCAGATTCGATACTTGTATCTAGCCAGGGCATATCTGTGAGTGATTGATTGTAGATTCGATACCTGTATCTAGCCAGGGCATATCTGCATAAAGAGTTTAGAGATTCGATACCTGCATCCAGCCAGGGCATATTTGTAGACGACCAATTCCAGATTCGATTCCTGTATCCAGCCAGGGCATATCTGTGAGTATTCGATTGCGGATTCGATACCTGTATCTAGCCAGGGCACGTCTGTAAGCAACCTTTTGGAGTTCCGGATTCGATTCCTGTATCTAGCCAGGGCATATCTGCATAAAGAGTTTAGAGATTCTATACCTGTATCTAGCCAGGGCATATCTGTGAGTGATTGATTGTAGATTTGATACCTGTATCTATCCAGGGCACGTCTGTAAGCAACCTTTTGGAGTTCCGGATTCGATTCTTGTATCTAGCCAGGGCATATCTATGAGCATTTGATTGTAGATTCGATACCTATATCTAGCCAGGGTATATCTGCATGAAGAGACTGAAGATCAACACCTGTAGCAGGCCAGGAAATTATCTTTCTTTCTCAAGTACGCAAGTTCTCGCTAAGGAATCTCTTACGCGATCGATACCCTCGGATGGCATCTTTAAGCCCATCTCCACAACTATCCATTACACTTCCAAATGGCATCTATAAGCCCATTCCTGACAAGGTTCTGTCACGTCTCCGGATGGCATCTATAAGCCCATCCTCCTATCCATCATCTTTCTAAATGGCATCTACAAGCCCATTCCCGACATCACATTGCTGATACTCCAGCATGCGAGTGCAAATTTTTGGGCACTTTAGTGTTCAATCATCTTCCACCTTCGGATTACGAAAGGCAAGCCTGCCAATCTAACTCTTCAGGTGCAAGAAGATTGAACAGGGGCAACTGTTGTACCCCAAAATTTGCCCTCTCTTTCTTCAGGAAATCATCTTGGATTTTCAGAGTCCCTCTGAAACAAATCCAAGTCCAGAATTGTCATTTTTGCCCAAGCAGACCATTTACAAGAGCAAGATGATCACACAAGCTCTAAAGACAACGCTCTTATCTTGAGAAAAAAAATTAAATTCTAAGTACTTTGAATTTTTCTCTAAAAATTAGTGTTTAAGAAGAAATCAGCACTTCAGAACTTCTGGACCAAACTCCAGATAGAAACAGTCAGAAGTTGCAAGCTTGGCGCAGTCAGAAGTTGGCTCTTCAGCAGCTACATCAGCTCAACCAGAAGTTGTAAACGTGGTTCAATACGTAAGTCTCAGACAGAACATGACTCTTTCAGCGGTTACGCAAGCTCAGCCAGAATTTGCTAAAGGAATGCAAAAGAAGCAAGAAAGTCTGAAGGCTCTTTCAGAACATGCTGAAATCAGAAGATGAAAAGGTCAGAAGAGTGGGTGTTACACTGATACAGAATCTCTAAGCCCAGGAGGTCCAGAAGCAAATCCAAGGAACGTGTCAGAAAATCAGGAGAATCCCCAGAACTTGCTAAGACAACAGGAAGCCAAGACCAGAGCATGGTTTACGTTGTTCTTGGTGAAACAGAACTGCTGGTTCAAAGTTTGGTTTCCATTACCAGAATATTGGTGTTGATAAGTCTCATCACCATTTAATGCTCATTAATGCTCCCAACCACTCCTGAACATTCATCCAAGTATTCCCTTCACGTGTGGCTTGGAAAGCGCCTTTATGCAGGTTCTGGCATGGATCTACACGCCACCGTCCACCTAAGAGGTCACTTCTCTCCAATCCACGCCTGCTGTTCCAGCCTAGGCTGAAAGGCTATCTGTTATCACAACTTCCCAGGAATTTCTTTCAAAAAACAACTCAGCCTCTGTTGACGCTTTAATGTTCAAGAAATCCACAAGAGTTTTTCCTATAAATAGAGAATCAGTGTCCACTGAAAAGGCGTCAAAAGAAACAGAAAAATTGCTAGAAGAGAAACAGAAATCTTTAGCAAGAAAGTGTTGTGAAGCTCTGCCAAAATCTCCAGTTTTTCATAACTTTGAATTTCTTACCTTCAAACTTCATCAAATACCCAGTTTTCTTTGTGAACTAAGAACACCCTTTTCAACTTCTGACCCTATATACGTATACACCTTCACCTACCCTTTTCAAAAAGAACCTGTACATAGTACCATCAGAGCCAAAAGCTAGCTCTCATCCATAAACTTTTCCCAACATCCAGGTAAGCACCTGCTGACCTTCATCACGCTGCTAAGCATCATCAGCTGTGCATGCTCAAATAAACATAATGTAAATATCATGTTGTTGTTGTTTGTGTTCTGAGGATTTTCATACCTCAGAACGTTCTGAGCCAGTGTAGAACCTGCCTGTGACCTTGTTGGTTCTGCCCTCTGAAACACTTTGACATTTGCTGGAGCTGTTCCAAATATGTTTCCTGTTTTATGGAATAATAACAAAATTGCAGATGTTCTGATTAGTACAGGGGAAAGCCAAGTGCTGATTTTGACGTTAGCACGTCTGAAGCCTGTTTTGCTGTCAATAATATCAGAACTTCTGAGAGTTATTGTCTTTCCAGCAGGATCAGAACTTCTGATCTCCCCACTAACAAACTTCTGTCTTGCAGCGCAGGGAGGCCATAACTTCTGATTTCCCCACTAACAGGTTTCTGTTTTGCAGGTGCCAGAGTCAGAAGTTCTGACTCATACAGTTTAACCAAAAGGTTGATCATCTGGCAGCGGGTCTGAGTCAGAACTTCTGATGACCTCTCAGCAGCGCGCTGGCTCCCTCTCTCTTTCTCTCTATCTTGTTTTTTTCTATTTTCTTTTTTGTCTATTTTTCTTGTTGAACCCCCCATGTACAAATGTGTACCCCCACTCCCTAATTGTTGTAATAGCGTAGGATTTTTATTTCCGCTTCTTATTGCTAGTAATTAGGATGTGTATGGCAAGATAAAATCAATGAAATAGAAAATCCTAATTCAAAGACAAACTCTTGTATGCAATAAAACACACTTGCACACTAACACCCCTAGGGTTACATCCACCTGTTGCCTTTCAAAAAATGGGCCATGTTACGCACGCAAAGTATCTTGGTAAAACAAACAAAATCAAAAGATCATAGTCCCTCGATGACGCTTTCGAAAGTTGCCTTACAAAAAATGATCTTAGTCCCTTAAAAGAAAAACTAAGATACTTTGCAACGTTGCTATCATGGTCTATACGAAGACCCGCGCCTGTCCCGTTCACATCCTAACACAAGGTTGTTCATCAAATACAATGGTGAAACAACACTGTTAAAAGGGTTAAAAACACAAGAAAGATCTTTGAGTAAAATAGGATAGACAACTCTTAATTACTTGATCAAAAAATCTTGCAAAACATCCTTGCTATTTTTTTCAAAACCACACATCACAACACACTTTCAAAACAACTTTCAAAGAACATTGAAAACTTTTCAAAAGATAAGTACACCTTTCTATACATTCAAACATGAATCATTACAAAGGTTGCCACAACAAATGGCCTCTTTTCAAAACATTTTCAAACCCACACACAAAGCACCATTTCAAACAATTGAAAATGCAAGACAAATGATCTAAGCAAGTAACTAAGAGCCCATGGATAACCATGGATAGAAAGGGTGCTAATACCTTCCCTTTCTATAATCTACTCCCCGAACCTAAGAAAACATCTCAAAGGTTTTTTGCTGTGCTTTTTAACCTTTCCTTAGGATAAAATAAAAATTCGGTGGAGCAAACGCAAAACCTCAAGTCAGTTCTCCCACCGTATCACAACAGCCTTATCCATAGTGTAAGGGATAGGACCAGGAATAGTAATAATCAATGGAGCAATTTTCGGAACAGATGTAATCCTAACAGGCTTTCTCGAGGACGCCTTGGAAGAATTGGTGCAAATGATTATTATGGAAACATCTTCAACAGGAATCAACAGAATCAAAGTTTTCTCGAACAAGATATCTTTGTTATCCATCAGGCGCTGAACACCTGACTTCAATAAATGACAACCAGCAAGTAGGATGGAACATAGGTGGCAACCTTTGCCACACCCCGGAAATAAACCAGCCAACAATAGGTTCTTCTTAACGGTCAACAACGGAGTAGAAATGTCTTCCACGGAGGTCACAAATGAATCATCATCCACAGCATTCACTCCATGCTTGGGCATAGGAGCAGTCATAACATTAGGCTTTTCTGGTGCGTCAAACTCGATTTCTTTAGCTTCAATCAAATTCTGCACAGCGTGATAGGCACAGCGGGCGTTCGGATTATACAGCGGAGAGGTGGTACTGGGATTCTTTGGAGCTTCCCTCAGAGTCACCAGGTTAGTCTTCAACAATTCCGGCAGAATTTGAGACAAGGTCATACTGAGCCGAGTATATTGTCTTTGCGATCTCTCTACTCTTTGCTGATTGTTGCATTGTGGGGCAACAGTAGGTCTTGATATTACCACCGCATTTACTGCTTGACGGTGCTCAGGTCGATTTTGGCTCCTCGAGCTGTAAACTGCACTAGATTCCTTCTTGAAAGGCTTCTTTTATGTACTTGATGAAGCACCTTTTTGTATTTTGCCACTTCTGATACCAGCTTCCACTCTCTCCCCAGTCATAATCAATTCAGTGAACCCGGATGATGAACTACCGATCAAATGATTGAAATATGGACCAGACAAAGTCCCAAGAAACATATCCACTAACTCCCTGTCAAACAGAGGGGGTTGTACTCTTCCAGCCAGATCTCTCCACTTCTGAGCGTAGTCCTTAAAACCTTCACTCGCACCCATGGACATACCCTGAAGTTGAGTACGCGTGGGAGCAAGGTCGGCATTATACTGGTATTGCTTGTAAAAATAAGCAGCAAGGTCCTCCCAGTTGCGGACATTAGCTCCTTCCAGTTGATAGAACCATTCAAGTTGAGTCCCTGACTGAATATCTTGAAAGAAATGAACCTAAAGGTTCCTATCAGTAGTATACGGCTGAATCTTTCTGACGTATGAGCGGAGGTGTAGCTTTGGGCAGGATACCTCATCATACTTAGCAAAGACAAGAGCTTTAAACTTGTGAGGAATCACCACCCCAGATGCTAATCCCAGATCTCCAAAATCCAAACCGGGAACCTTCTGAATCTCCATGGCACTCAGACGGTCTTCAAGTTGCTTATACCTATCCTCAGCAGGAGGATACTGATCTTCATTAAAATCAGTGTCATTGTCAGAAACCACTGGGCTAAGAGCCCTCCTTTCCTCTTGATTCTCT
The DNA here is from genome assembly GCA_948472305.1 of Vicia faba. Classification (NCBI taxonomy): domain Eukaryota; kingdom Viridiplantae; phylum Streptophyta; class Magnoliopsida; order Fabales; family Fabaceae; genus Vicia; species Vicia faba. The sequence goes on along the minus strand of OX451741.1, from coordinate 948,625,377 downwards.
CCTCCCCCGGATGAATGAGACAAATCAGTTTCCTGTCGCAAGTTGTTCTCGAACCTGCGAACCATATTCAGCAGAACCACCTTCTTCTTCTTCTTCTTCTTGTCCTTCAAGATGAGAGTCTTCAAATCTTGCTGCCCTTTGGCCAGGTTCAGGAACATTTCCTGGAACTGAGCATTATGAGCTTGAAGAGCCTTGATGGCTTGATCAGTAGGTGTTTCAGAAGACATGTTGTGCTTAAATAAACAGCAAAGAAGATAAGAAACTTGTAAGGGTACCTGTAATGAGGTGCATGGTAATGGAATACGTATGAAATGATTTCAAATATTTAGGGAGATTCAAATTTGTAAACCAAAATAAAACACACTTTATTAGATAAAAATATGTAACAATGTTTAACAAATGCCTTTAAGGCGTTACAAAAGAAATAAACTGAAAAGAAAATTTAAACTAGAAACAATAAAAGTCATCAGAACTCCCATGGCCATTTTCCTTTCGTGCTGACATAATCGTTGATTGTCCTCTCATTCTCAAGTTGCCTTGTAAGCTTCAAGATCTTCTGTTCCTGCTCATGATACTTCTCTCTGTAGGTATCCCTTTCTTCCCTTAACTGGATCCAAGATCTCTTCAATGCCCCCAGATCAGTAGGCATATAAGGATGGAGGACTGTATAAGGAACCCCTTCTTCATCAGTATGCTCTACAATTACCGGCAAAACAGCTTCATAGGGCATTCCCAGCTTTTGAGCATGGACTCGAACATATTGGAGATAAGGTTGCATTGGGAGAGAAGTCTTCATTCCTAGATCATGTGGGTCAGACCTGTTCACCCCGCCCCAAGCTCGTATAAACCTGCGGCGATGTCCCTCAACATCCCCCTTGTAGTCAAAGACAATGCGTGTAAGTAGCAGCTCATGGGGACCGTCTCTCCGAGCTCGTCCAAAATATCGTAAGGCCAAACAAGGATTATAGGTTATTCCTCCTCTAATTCCAAGCAATGGAACATTGGGGTATTCCCTACACCAATCAATGACGGCTACTTTTTCCATATCCTTAGTACTCCAAAGGATGTCCGTATGAGCAAGAGACATGATTATGTAAGCCCAGCCTACACCTTTCTCATTCTTCAATACAGATTTGGGGAGGTGAGAAATAAACCACCTCACCAGCAGTGGTGTACAACACATGAGAGTTCCCCTTCTCCAAACAGTACGGGTATAAAGAGCATGTAGAATATCACCCAAGAGAGTAAGCACTGGGTTACAAGACATGAAGATCTTGATTGCGTTCACATCGACGAAAGAATCTGGATTCGGGAACATAACCAAGCCATAGATGAGGAGAGTCAGGATGTCTTCAAATGCTTGAAAGTCCAAACTATCCCAGAACTGTTGAGCTTGATCGATCAAAAACTTAGCCAAGAAACCTTTAACCCCGCTCCGAATCTCCCAGTTAGATACTACATCAGCCATTTTTAGATGTAGGGCTGAAGCAATATCCTCTGGCCTAGGAGGTATCTCCAAACCTGTAAAGGGTGTCTGCTCTAGAATAGATATGCCCGGTAAATCAGAAAACTCCTCCAAAGTAGGGATTAGCTGATAGTCCGGGAAGGTGAAATAGTGATGCAATGGATCAGAGAACTGGAACAACACGCTCATCATTTGCTCATCAAACTTTGAAGTGACCAAACTAAGGAGATGACCATGCCTTCTAACAAAGGAGTAAGTATCAGGAACTTTTGAAACCAACTCTCTGAGCTGAGCAGGGATTTGCACGAAGCTGACTCGAATGGTATTTCTGCGCATAGAAGCCATGATCTGCAAAACAGAACAAAGATGAATCCCCTTGGTCTTTGAAATGGTTAGTATAATGGAATATGCATGAAATGTCATGATTCATGATGACATGATAAAACACACCACAGGTATCACAGATAGCAAACATGGTAAGGGAAAACAAGTCACATAATAGCCCTTAAATTTCAGGCTGGCATGGAGTTTAGGTACTACCCTCTTGCAGTTTAGTTGGTTCAACATGTCCTAATAATAGTAACCGGGTTCTAGAGGTTCTCAATATCACTGACCATCCTCCATCGGTCATAGTTTCAGCTCACGCAACCTTTTCTTGCGACCGGAACCATCGCGAGAGTATGGTCTCAATGAGTGTAGCATCCTGCTACTTTCTATGGCCAAGTTGGTCAATTATAGGTTCTAAGGTCAGTTGATGCTTAATGACCCATATAGCAGCCCCATACTCTCCTTGTTCCTCCACAAGGGATATCAGTACCAACTAATGTGCCACATCAACGTAGCTACTACTTCAACCATATCGGTCTATGTCGTACAGTTCCCTCACAGTCTATTGCTACTTACCTAAATGGTATCCCCAGATCCGGGTTAGGTTCTATAGTAACTCTGATACAAAGACCACAAAGATAAAGCAAACAGATCAAACAATTGAAAACAATATGATGAACTAATACTAAGGTACACCCCACTTATTAACTCCCCAGCAGAGTCGCCGGTTCTGTGATACGGTGGCCAGAACCGGGACTTGGTTTTTTTAGGAATGCTGGTTTGCGTTTTGCGTTTGTGTTTGCAAAATGTCGCGGTAAGCAAGAGTCGCCACCAACTTTTATTTTATCCAACAAGGAAAGGAAAAAAGCACACAAAAATTCCTTTTTCGAGATATTTCTGAGTACGGGGGTAGATTACAGAAAGGCAAGGTATTAGCATCCTTTCTATCCATAGTTATCTACGGGCTCTTAGGTACTTACTCATCATTTTCAAAATTGCTTCTTTGTGTTTGTGGTTTGAAAAGTTTTTGTTTTGACTTTGATTTAACTCTTGCTTCTGTCTTCAAGAGTGTAATGAAGTGTTTTTGAAAACTTTGTTTGAAAAGGAGGGTAACTGTAAAAAAAGTTTGTTTTAATTGAGCAAGTACTTAAGAACTAATCTACCTACTCGAAAAAAAGAATCTTTCTGTATTCGTTTCCTTTAGACAGCGCTATCCCACTATTAGTGAGTAGGTAGCACCGTCGTTGGAGTTTGAGGGTCAATTCGAAAGGGACGTACGGTCACTAAAGCAATGTTTAGGACGTCTTAGTATTAACCCTAATGTCTTAGGTCAACTATTCGAGGCAACAATATTCGAGGCAACCTTTCCGAGGTAACTTTGATCTTTGGACAAAAGGATGACCACTAAAGCATCCTATACTCAATAACCGTTTACCGAAGGCAACCAAGTGAAAGTGTACCCTAGGAGTGCACATATGCGAGTGATTCAATTTCAGATTATTTATCTTTGCACATTTTAGGGTTATCTAACTGTTTTAAAGTTTTCACATACATTCTTGTCATGCATCCTAATCATACATCTAACAGTTTAATGTTTTACGGAATTGAAGAAGAGGTTGACGTCGACTCCGATTTTGATGTTGCCTAATCCAGGAGAGCCTTTTGTGGTGTATTGTGATGCTTCCAAGATGGGTTTGGGAGGTGTGCTTATGCAGAGTGGTAAGGTAGTTGCTTATGCGTCAAGGTAGTTGAGGACTCATGAGAAGAACTATCCTACGCATGATTTAGAGCTTGTTGCAATTGTTTTTGTGTTGAAGATTTGGAGGCATTATCTCTATGGTTCTAGATTTGAAGTGTTTAGTGACCATAAGAGCTTAAAGTATTTGTTTGATCATAAGGAGTTGAATATGAGGCAACGAAGATGGTTATAATTGTTAAAGGATTATGATTTTGGTTTGAATTATCATCCAGGAAAGGCGAATGTGGTAGCTGATGCGTTGAGTCGAAAGACTTTACATATGTCAACAATGATGATTAAAGAGTTGGATTTGATTGAGCAGTTCAGAGATATGAGCTTAGTTTGCGAGGTTACTCTGTAGAGTGTTATGTTGGGTATGTTTAAGATTAATAATGAATTTTTAGACAGTATCAGAGAAGCTCATAAGTTGGATGTGAAATTGGTAGATTCGATGGTTGAGATTGATCAATCTGAGAATAGTGATTTCAAGTTAGATGAGCAAGGTGTGTTGAGGTTTCGTAATCGTATTTGTATTCCTGGTGATGCTGAGATGAAGAAAGTGATACTTGAAGAGAGTCATAGAAGTAAGTTGAGTATTCATCCAGGAGATACAAAGATGTATCAAGATTTTAAAGGTTTGTTTTAGTGGCCTGGGATGAAGAGTGATATGGCTCGAATTGTGTATGCATGTTTGACTTGTCAGAAGTCGAAAGTTGAACATCAGAAGCCTGCAGGATTGATGCAACCGTTGGAAGTTCCTGAATGGAAATGGGATAGCATTTCAATGGACTTTGTGATAGGGTTGCCTAGTACTTCAAGAGGACATGATTCGATTTGGGTGATTGTTGATAGGCTTACGAAGTCAGCTCATTTTATTCCTATTAACATCTGTTTTCCAGTGTCGAAGTTGGCTGAGATTTATGTTAGTGTGATCGTGAAGCTGCATGGTGTTCCTTTGTGCATTGTGTCAGATAGAGATCCAAGATTTACTTCTGATTTTTGGAAGAGTTTGCAAGAAGCGTTGGGTTCTAAGTTGAGGTTGAGTTCAGCGTATCATCCTTAGACAGATGGTCATACTGAACGGGCGATTCAATTGTTAAAAGACTTGTTGAGGGCATGTGTTCTTGAGCAGGGAGGTTCGTGGGATACTTATCTTCCGTTGATAGAGTTCACTTATAATAGCAGTTACCATTCTAGTATTGGGATGGCACCTTTTGAAGCGTTGTATGGTCGGAGATGTAGAACTCCGTTATGTTAGCATGAATCTGGTGAAAGTGTAGTACTTGGACCTGAACTTGTTCGTGAGACTACTGAGAAGGTGAAGTTGATTCGAGAAAAGATGAAAGCTTAGCAGAGTAGACAGAAGAGTTATCATGACAAGCGAAGGAAGGATTTAGATTTTCAAGTTGGTGATCATGTGTTTTTGAGAGTTACACATGTGATTGGTGTTGGGAGAGCATTGAAGTCTAAGAAGCTCACTTCTCGTTTTATTGGACCGTATCATATTTCAGAGAGAGTGGGGAATATTGCTTATAGAGTGGCTTTACCGCCTAATCTTTCGAATTTGCATGATGTGTTTCATGTGTCGCAACTTCGGAAGTATATTTCAGATTCATCTCATGTGATTCATATGGATGATGTGCAAGTACGGGATAATCTTACGGTGGAGACGGTGCCTGTAAGGATCGCAGATCGTGAAATGAAGACTCTGAGGGGCAAAGAGATTTCCTTGGTTAAAGTGGTTTGGTTAGTAGCTGCTGGTGAAAGCATGACTTGGAAATTGGAGAGCAAGATGTGAGACTCCTATCCTGAATTGTTTGATTGAGGTAAATTTTTGAGGACAAAAATATTCTAAGTGGGGGAGAGTTGTAACGCCCGTAATTTAATTAATTATTTAATTAAATTATTTTTAGAATAATTGTGAAGAAGTGTTATTAAATTAGATTTATTTTATTAAATGGAGAAATAATAATATATTTGAGGTATTATATTATTATGTGAAATAATATTAGAAGCTAATATTATTTAATGTGGGCCTATATGGTGTGAGTGGAAGTAATAAGGGGGTGTAGGTTTTGAGCCCAATAAGGAATAATATAATAATATTAGGTTATTTTATTATTTGTTGAAAGAATAGAAGGAGGCAGCAGTAAGAAGAGAAATAAGGATTGTGAAGAATGTGAAGCTGCTAGAAAATAGAAGGAGACGGCAAGAATAAAGATTCAACCCGGAAATTGTAGAGCGACCTTTGATCCAAGGTAAGGGTGGGGTTCTGGCTTTATAATTGGGTTCGTGATGTTTGATATATGGGGTTAGATGTAATTGCTGTTTGTTCTTGGATAAATTACATTATGAATGATGTATGATGAAGATTTGATGAATTTTTGATGAATAAGAATGTTATTATGTTGTTTGATCAATGGAGTAATAGAGTGTAATATTAGGTGATGAATTATCATGATCAGAAATAAGGTTTTTAGTGTTGTAGTATGATTCCCGTAGCAAAATACAGTAGAAATGCAGAAAATTATACAGATTGTCGAAGGATGTGTCGACCCCAAGTTGTGTGTGTCGATACATGAAGGATATTCGACTCAGGATGAGTCGATGCATGCAGGGTTTGCATCGATGCATGATGAGTACAAGACTCGGGATGAGTCGACGTGAAGAGAGGATGTGTAGATGCATGATGAGTACAAGGCTCAGGATGAGTCGACCGGTGTGATGCATGTGTCGATACATGCTGTGATTTGAAGCAGAATGAGTCGATCCATAAGGAGGATGCATCGACTCATAGTGAGTAGATGAAGCAGGATGTGTCGATCCAAGGAGTTTTGTGTCGATACATAATGTTGGATTTTTGAGAGAATTGACTTTTAATTGTTGTAACTTGAGTTTTAGGATGTTGTTTGAGATGCAGTTCGAAGCGTTGATTAGCTAACGCGATGAACTTTATTCTAGATGATTTAAATGATGATTAAGAGGTTTAATCCCAGTAACCAATTTAGGATTTAGAATTAATACCCGTAGATGACCGTCATGCTGGATTTTGGACAGAATGATGAATTTTGAGATGTTAGAGACTGCTGTTAGAAATATGACAGTAGGATTAATGACAGAAACAAAGTAGAACTGCAGAATAACAGTATGGCTTACTGTATTATTAATATACAGTTGAGTTATTAGTAAGATGTGGTTATTAAAGTGGTGTTTGATAATTTATGATGAACAAATGATGTTTGATAAATAAGTAATGTTTAATAAATTATTTTGAGATGTTTACGAGATGTTGTAATTGAGATGTTTATGAGATGTTGTTGTTTTGAGATGTTTATGAGATGTTGTTGTTTTGAGATGTTTATGAGATGTTGTTCCGAGATGATTGAGATGTTGTTGTTTGAGATGACTGAAATGTTATCGTTTTGATGATTGAGATGTTGTTGTTTTGAGATGTGTTTTGAGATGTTGTTAACTGAGTGTGTTATTACATTCATGTTGAGTCGCATACATTGCATTTTTTGAGATGGAGCTTATGCTCGTTGAGATGGTCTGGATTGGCAAATTTTGAGATGAAGGCTATGCCTTGTTGATGCCTCTATTAATTGGCAGATTAGATTTTTGAGATGGGAGTTCTGCTCCAATGGTACCACATGCATTTGCATAGTTTTGAGTCGCATTTTATGATTTAATAATGAAGTGTATTTGATGTTGATGAATGAGTATATATGTTGTAATTATTTTTGATTGTGAGACGAGAAGTGGTGATATTATTGATCTAATTTAATATATTAATTATCATGCGCTTTATTATATTGTTAGATATCTCACCCCTTCTGTTTGAATGTTGCCCTTATGTTGGTAACGTGCTGGTAATCGAGAGTGAAGGCTGTATACCTTCAATAGATCGAGTCGGTGTCATTGCTCTGATATGTAACACTCAGGGGGATGAACGCTTGTTGATTTTTTATTGTTGATTTTCAGTTGCTGAATTTTGAATTGATTATTATTAAATATGAGATGTTTCGAAGTTGTTGCTTTTATTTAAAGATTTTATTGAAGAATTCCGCTGCGTAGTTGTTGAATTTATTAATGAAAGATGTTATATTGATGGTTCATCCGATGTTTTGAATAAGTGTTATATATCCATGATGAATGCAATGAATTTATTAGAAGAATTTGTGACGTTCCGATTCATTTGTATGAATGAAATTTTATAACTCTGATTTAAATTGCATAATTGCTTGGGGTAGAATTGGGGTGTTACAAAGTTGGTATCAGAGCAAAAGGTTGGTCCGACCTTGTCGTCGAGTCATAGTTGTCTAACAATCGAGTATTGTTATTTGAGTTCTAATCGTTGTTTAAGTTTGTAAGACCAAGTGTATCGCCGTGGGAAGCTCCAGTGTTATTAGTGAAGAAGAAAGATGGAAGCATGAGGCTTTGTGTTGACTATAGACAGTTGAACAAGGTGACGATTAAGAACAAGTATCCGCTTCCAAGAATACATGACTTGATGGATCAATTAGTGGATGCCCGTGTGTTTAGCAAGATTGATTTGAGGTCGGGTTATCATCAGATTAAAGTGAAGGATGAAGATATTCAGAAGACGTCTTTCAGAACGCGTTATGGACATTATGAGTATTCGGTGATGCCTTTCGGTGTTACTAATGCGCCGGGAGTATTCATGGAATATATGAATCGTATCTTTCATACTTATTTGGATCGGTTTGTAGTTTTGTTCATTGATGATATTTTGATTTACTCTAAGTCGGAAGAAGAGCATGCTGAACATATAAGAGTAGTATTGCAGATTCTGAAAGAGAAGAAGTTGTATGCAAAGCTAATTTTGGTTAAAATAGGTTAGTTTTCTTGGTCATGTGATTTCAGGTAGTGGCATTGCTGTAGATCCATCGAAGGTTGATGATGTGTTGCAATGGGAAACTCCAAAGTCAGCTACTGAGATTAGAAGCTTCTTGGGATTAGCTGGTTATTATAGAAGGTTTATCGAAGGGTGTTCTAAGTTGTCACTTCCATTGACTAAGTTGACTTGTAAAGGTAGAGCATTTGTGTGGGATGTTCATTGCGAAGAAAGTTTTACGGAATTGAAGAAGAGGTTGACGTCAACTCCGATTTTGATGTTGCCTAATCCAGGAGAGCCTTTTGTGGTGTATTGTGATGCTTCCAAGATGGGTTTGGGAGGTATGCTTATGCAGAGTGGTAAGGTAGTTGCTTATGCGTCAAGGTAGTTGAGGACTCATGAGAAGAACTATCCTACGCATGATTTAGAGCTTGTTGCAGTTGTTTTTATGTTGAAGATTTGGAGGCATTATCTCTATGGTTCTAGATTTGAAGTGTTTAGTGACCATAAGAGCTTAAAGTATTTGTTTGATCATAAGGAGTTGAATATGAGGCAACGAAGATGGTTAGAATTGTTAAAGGATTATGATTTTGGTTTGAATTATCATCCAAGAAAGGCGAATGTGGTAGCTGATGCGTTGAGTCGAAAGACTTTACATATGTCAACAATGATGATTAAAGAGTTGGATTTGATTGAGCAGTTCAGAGATATGAGCTTAGTTTGCGAGGTTACTCTGTAGAGTGTTATGTTGGGTATGTTTAAGATTAATAATGAATTTTTAGACAGTATCGGAGAAGCTCATAAGTTGGATGTGAAACTGGTAGATTCGATGGTTGAGATTGATCAATCTGAGAATAGTGATTTCAAGTTAGATGAGCAAGGTGTGTTGAGGTTTCGTAATCGGATTTGTATTCCTGGTGATGCTGAGATGAAGAAAGTGATACTTGAAGAGAGTCATAGAAGTAAGTTGAGTATTCATCCAGGAGATACAAAGATGTATCAAGATTTTAAAGGTTTGTTTTAGTGGCCTGGGATGAAGAGTGATGTGGCTCGGATTGTGTATGCATGTTTGACTTGTCAGAAGTCGAAAGTTGAACATCAAAAGCCTGCAGGATTGATGCAACCGTTGGAAGTTCCTGAATGGAAATGGGATAGCATTTCAATGGACTTTGTGACAGGGTTGCCTAGTACTTCAAGAGGACATGATTCGATTTGGGTGATTGTTGATAGGCTTATGAAGTCAGCTCATTTTATTCCTATTAACATCCGTTTTCCAGTGTCGAAGTTGGCTGAGATTTATGTTAGTGTGATCGTGAAGCTGCATGGTGTTCCTTTGTGCATTGTGTCAGATAGAGATCCAAGATTTACTTATGATTTTTGGAAGAGTTTGCAAGAAGCGTTGGGTTCTAAGTTGAGGTTGAGTTCAGCGTATCATCCTTAGACAGATGGTCAGACTGAACGGACGATTCAATTGTTAGAAGACTTGTTGAGGGCATGTGTTCTTAAGCAGGGAGGTTCATGGGATACTTACCTTCCGTTGATAGAGTTCACTTATAATAACAGTTACCATTCTAGTATTAGGATGGCACCTTTTGAAGCGTTGTATGGTCGGAGATGTAGAACTCCGTTATGTTGGCATGAATCTGGTGAAAGTGTAGTACTTGGACCTGAACTTGTTCGTGAGACTACTGAGAAGGTGAAGTTGATTCGAGAAAAGATGAAAGCTTAGCAGAGTAGACAGAAGAGTTATCATGACAAGCGAAGGAAGGATTTAGAGTTTCAAGTTGGTGATCATGTGTTTTTGAGAGTTACACCTGTGATTGGTGTTGGGAGAGTATTGAAGTCTAAGAAGCTCACTTCTCGTTTTATTGGACTGTATCATATTTCAGAGAGAGTGGGGAATGTTTCTTATAGAGTGGCTTTACCGCCTAATCTTTCGAATTTTCATGATGTGTTTCATGTGTCGCAACTTCGGATGTATATTTCAGATTCATCTCGTGTGATTCATATGGATGATGTGCAAGTACGGGATAATCTTACGGTGGAGACGGTGCCTGTACGGATCGCAGATCGTGAAATGAAGACTCTGAGGGGCAAAGAGATTGCCTTGGTTAAAGTGGTTTGGTTAGTAGCTGCTGGTGAAAGCATGACTTGGAAATTGGAGAGCAAGATGTGAGACTCCTATCCTGAATTGTTTGATTGAGGTAAATTTTTGAGGACGAAAATATTCTAAGTGGGGGAGAGTTGTAACGCCCGTAACTTAATTAATTATTTAATTAAATTATTTTTAGAATAATTGTGAAGAAGTGTTATTAAATTAGATTTATTTTATTAAATGGAGAAATAATAATATATTTGAGGTATTATATTATTATGTGAAATAATATTAGAAGCTAATATTATTTAATGTGGGCCTATATGGTGTGAGTGGAAGTAATAAGGGGGTGTAGGTTTTGAGCCCAATAAAGAATAATATAATAATATTAGGTTATTTTATTATTTGTTGAAAGAATAGAAGGAGGCAGCAGTAAGAAGAGAAATAAGGATTGTGAAGAATGTGAAGCTGCTAGAAAATAGAAGGAGACGGCAAGAACAAAGATTCAACCCGGAAATTGTAGAGCGACCTTTGATTCAAGGTAAGGGTGGGGTCCTGGCTTTATAATTGGGTTCATGATGTTTGATATATGGGGTTAGATGTAATTGTTGTTTGTTCTTGCATAAATTGCATTATGAATGATGTATGATGAAGATTTGATGAATTTTTGATGAATAAGAATGTTATTATGTTGTTTGATCAATGGAGTAATAGAGTGTAATATTAGGTGATGAATTATCATGATCAGAAATAAGGTTTTTAAGGATGTAGTATGATTCCCGTAGCAAAATACAGTAGAAAACGCAGAAAATTATGCAGATTGTTGAAGGATGTGTCGACCCCAAGTTGCATGTGTCGATACATGAAGGATATTCGACTCAGGATGAGTCGATGCATGCAGGGGTTGCATCGATGCATGATGAGTACAAGACTCGGGATGAGTCGACGCGAAGAGAGGATGTGTCGATGCATGATGAGTACAAGGCTCAGGATGAGTCGGCCGGTGCGATGCATGTGTCGATACATGCTGTGATTTGAAGCAGAATGAGTCGATCCATAAGGAGGATGCGTCGACTCATAGTGAGTAGATGAAGCGGGATGTGTCGATCCAAGGAGTTTTGTGTCGATACATAATGCTGGATTTTTGAGAGAATTGACTTTTAATTGTTGTAACTTGAGTTTTAGGATGTTGTTTGAGATGCAGTTCGAAGCGTTGATTAGCTAACGCGATGAACTTTATTATAGATGATTTAAATGATGATTAAGAGGTGTAATCCCAGTAACCAATTTAGGATTTAGAAACAATTCCCGTAGATGACCGTCATGCTGGATTTTGGACAGAATGATGAATTTTGAGATGTTAGAGACTGCTGTTAGAAATATGACAGTAGGATTAATGACAGAAATGAAGTAGAACTGCAGAATAACAGTATGGATTACTGTATTATTAATATACAGCTGAGTTATTAGTAAGATGTGGTTATTAAAGTGGTGTTTGATAATTTATGATGAACAAATGATGTTTGATAAATAAGTAATGTTTAATAAATTATTTTGAGATGTTTACGAGATGCTGTAATTGAGATGTTTATGAGATGTTGTTGTTCTGAGATGTTTATGAGATGTTGTTGTTTTGATATGTTTATGAGATGTTGTTCCGAGATAATTGAGATGTTGTTGTTTGAGATGACTGAAATGTTATCGTTTTGATGATTGAGATGTTGTTGTTTTGAGATGTGTTTTGAGATGTTGTTAACTGAGTGTGTTATTACATTCATGTTTAGTCGCATACATTGTATTTTTTGAGATGGAGCTTATGCTCGTTGAGATGGCCTGGATTGGCAAATTTTGAGATGAATACTATGTCTTGTTGATGCCTCTATTAATTGGCAGATTAGATTTTTGATATGGGAGTTCTGCTACAATGGTACCACATGCATTTGCATAGTTTTGAGTTGCATTTTATGATTGAATAATGAAGTGTATTTGATGTTGATGAATGAGTATATATGCAGTAATTATTGTTGATTGTGAGACGAGAAGTGGTGATATTATTGATCTAATTTAATATATTAATTATCATATGCTTTATTATATTGTTAGATATCTCACCCATTCTATTTGAATGTTGCCCTTATGTTGGTAACGTGCAGGTAATCGAGAGTGAAGGCCGTATACCTTCAATAGATCGAGTCGGTGTCATTGCTCTGATATGTAACACTCGGGGGGATGAACGCTTGTTGATTTTTGATTGTTGATTTTCAGTTGCTGGATTTTGAATTGATTATTATTAAATATGAGATGTTTCGAAGTTGTTGCTTTTATTTAAAGATGTTATTGAAGAATTCTGCTGTGTAGTTGTTGAATTAATTAATGAAAGATGTTATGTTGATGTTTCATCCGATGTTTTGAATAAGTGTTATATATCCATGATGAATGCAATGAATTTATTAGAAGAATTTGTGACGTCCCGATTCGTTTGTATGAATGAAATTTTATAACTCTGATTTAATTGTATAATTGCTTGGGGTAGAATTGGGGTGTTACATTACCAACATCTTACCTTATGATCAAAGTCCAACTTACTTGGCACCTACCAAAACAAATACATTTCTTTTCACTCCAGTGCCATTCCTGGATGTTTGTCTCTTTTTCTCACTAGTGCCACTCTTGGATACATTGTTTTCTCAGTGCCATTCATAGATACCTTATTTCCCCAATGTTGTTCCTGAAAGCTTTGTTTCTCACTTTTTCAAAGCCAATAATTGGATATCGTGATATGTCTTTCATCCAAAGTCAGTAATTGAATGCCATATTCTTTTTCCCTTTACCCCAAAGCTAGTAATTAGGTGTTGTGGGTCTTTTCCATCCAAAGCCAGTAATTAGATGTCATGTTTCTTTTTTCCTTCATCTCAATGTCAATAATTAGATGTCAAGGTCCTCTTTTACCCAAATCCAATAATTGGGTGTCGTGGGTATTTTTCCATCCAAAACCAGTAATTGGGTGTTATAATTCTTTTTTCATCTAAAGCCGGTAATTGGATGTCGTAACTCTTTTTCCCTTCACCCGAAGCCAACAATTAGATGTCGCGGTCTGCCTTCATTCAAAGTCAGTAATTGAATGGCATGTCCCTTTTTCATCCAAAGCCAATAATTGGGTGTTGTCTTCTTTCGTCCAAAGCCAATAATTGGATGTTATATCCTTTTCCCTTCATCTGAAGCCATCAATTAGATGTCGTGGTCTGCTTTCATTCAAAGTCAGTAATTGAATGATGCAATCTTTTTCATCCAAAACCAGTAATTGGGTGTCATATTTTTTTCTTCCTTCATCTAAAGCCAGGAATTAGATGTTGTGATTATGTCATTTAACGCCAGTAATTAGATGTCACAATTCTCCCTCCTTCATTCAAAGTCAATAATTGAGTGACGTAGTCTTTTTCATCCAAAGCCAATAATTAGATGTCATATTCTTTTTCCCATCATTCAAAGTCAGTAATTAAGTGTTGTGGTCTTTTGTATCCAAAACCAGTAATTTATTTTAATAACTAGAGGATAAGAAAATCTAATAAGAAACATGATACCTCCCACTTAAAAGGGTAATATTGAAATCCATGAGCATGTTTGATGAGGGACACGAAAAGGCCATATATAATTGTGTTTTAAGATTATAACAATTGCTAAATTAATGCACTCTATAAGAAGAAAAAAGAGTTAGGCAAGAAGGAAGTACAATATCTCCTTATTGTACATTAACTAAAAAAACACATCTCTTTATTTGAAACATGTTTTTCTAAGTGACGACTCCATGAAGCTAACAATGATAAAAGAAAATTCCTTGACCATACCACCTTGGAAGAGGAAAAGTTATTAAGGGCCCTTAAAGCAAATAAAGACACAATTGGTTGAAATAATTTTTATTTAAAGGGGGTAAGTCATTCCTCTTGCACGAACAATATGATGTTGGATGAGAGGTACAAGTTACTCGTCCAAACTTAGAGGCGACTAAGTCAATCAATGTTATAAAAATATCGTTCCACTAAAGAGTATCTGAATTACTAATTCTTTTTTTCTCTGATAAGTTAAAAAGATCTAAATTTGGTTGTTATATTTTTTAAGATTGCAATTTAAATAAAGACTAGTTCTAGAATTGTGGTTCCTATCAAAGACAAACCATAAATATTTGTATTCCTACTTTGTCATGAGGGTTAAAACTTTTACATAATTTCAAATTGAAAAGTGTAAATTACATCTCCATTAAAAATATGTAATTATGCCTTAAGCTAAATATTTTTTAGGGAAAAACTTTCTTAGTTAAACCACCACTATTTTCATGTTTTTTATATATCATGTATCTATCATCTCTTTTAATGTATTAAGAGATATATCATCCAAACACATTTATAAACAATAAAAATGTTTTAATTCTTAATCATTATTATAAGTAAAAGTTAATTATTATTAAATTATTTAATCTTGTAATTCTTAATATATTTCTCTATTTCATTTTTCAATATTCTATTAAATTTAATTAAAAAAATTATAATAAATTTAAGGGTTAATACCTATTTTCACCCCTGACATATGGGGTGTATTTGAAAAACCCCCCTGCCAAAAAAAAAGTTTCAATAGTTACCTTGACAAATTTTAAAAGTTTCAATTTTTACCTTGAGGCTCCCACATCACCTAAAAGGCTGATGTGGCTTATTTTTTTGTTACAGGTGTAAGTTTTTTTTTTGCCATGTCACACAAGACCAAGTAAAATGTCCAGAATGCCCTTTCTACATTTTTCTTAAAATCCCAAATAATTTGGCAAATGCTATGTTTCAATTCAGACCCTCCACCTCCAAATTAGGGCGCAGCATCTTCATCTCAGCAACCCAACTTTTGCTTTCCTCTTTCCTCTTCATCTTTAAGTTTTCTTTGATTTCATAAACATGAGTCAACCAAATTGTTCTACTTCATGCTTATCTTCAAATGGTAGACTAACTCCCAAATGCGGCCACAATGTCTCCATGAAGTTATTTGTTTCAAAATCGGTTGCAAATCCCGGGAGAAAATACTGGAAGTGTAAGTTCTGGGGTAAAGGAGATGACTGCAACGCATTTGTTTGGGATGATGAATTTTCTGATGATTTCGGTGATAACGGCCATTCGGATGTAGTTTCAGTAGAACTGATGAGCAAACTGGAGAGAGACATCGCACTGAAGATGGAAGCCATGGAGAAAAAAATGGATGAGTATAAAAGAAGCTGAATTATGTTTTAGTTGGGTTTATTTGTCTTTTGGTTCATTTCTTACTTAGTTCATGTAAAAATTCATGAAGCTGTGGCTTATGTTCTAGGAAGTTGTAACCTAAGTAAAATTTAGTTCATGAATTATATTTCTTTGTTATGGAATATGGAATATATTACTCTCATGAGTTTTGGTTATCTGTTCTGATATTTTGGAAATCTGTTCTTAAGCAATTCTGTTTTGGAATATTTTGGAAATCTGTTCTGATATTTTGGAAATCTGTTCTTAAGCAATTTTGTTGAGTAATTCTGTTTTACAAAATCTGTTGTTAAGTAATTCTGTTCTTAAGCAAATTTGTTGTACAAAATGACAATAAAATAGTTAAGCCAAAATCTGTTGTACAAAATGACTTTAACATTGTCAAGCAAATCTGTTGTGATACATAGTCAAGTACATCTGTGATACAAAATGACAATAACATGATACATAACTTAAGCCAAGCCTGTTCTGATAATAAGTCAAAGTAACAAAATGACACACGAAACTTTCAAATTGAATTTTACAAAATAGCACACTATGTGCACAACTACTGATCAATGCCCTTCCTCTTCTTCCTTGATATCTTCTTTGAGGTACTACCACCAGTTTCTTCACCTATGGTCAAAGGTGCATCAGGTGTTGATCCAGGCCCACCATGTCTTTTGGTATTCCTCACTCCCTTCAATCTTTCACTGACTCTCTTTCTTGATCGCTTCCAAGGCACGACCACGGGCTTTTTCCTAGCTGAAGGATTTTTGACATTAGTAGCAGCAGGGTCAGGTTGCATTGCAGCAGGTTGTGAATCATGTGTTGGGGGAGGTTGCATTGCAGCAGGTTGTGATTCATGTGTTGGGGGAGGAGGTTGCATAGCAGTAGGTTGTGTGGGATTGTCAACTTGTGATTGTTGTTCTTCATAAAGATCCATCATATTATTCAGCAATGCATCCATCTCTGGGTCTTCATCCACAGTTCCACCTCCAGTTGCAGTTGTATCAACATTTGCATCAGATTTTTTTTGACACTTTGGTCCTAGGTGTCTTTCTCTGCATTATTCAGAAATAGATATAAATAAAGACATTTCAATATGTTGAACACAATATTATTCAGTAACAGATTCATGAACACAATACCTTTCTCTTTAGTGCATTAGGATCTTGCTCCTTAGCTTGACACTTCCTAGAATTATGGCCAAATTTGTCACAATGCGTGCATCTGTATGCTACACCTACCCTCCTCATCCTTGAACCATTCTCATCCAACTCTCTAAACCTCAGTTTCTTAGGCCTTCCAGGTCCCTTCTTGTATTGTGGTGGCAACAATTCTTCAGCATCCACAGTTGGCCACATGTCCATGCCATTTATTGGACTAACATTGTTTTCATAACATGCCCTGTAAGCTTCTCTCATGTAACAAGGGTCAACATATTTCTCAGGATCTAAGTTTTGATACTGTAATGCAGAAACAACATGCCTACATGGTATGCCCACAAGATCCCAAAAACAACAAGTACAGGTTTTTTTCCCAATATCAACAACAAACTGCAATCCATTATATGGGTGATGGACTTGCCACAAATCACCACTGCTCCATGTAGGCAGACATTCTCCACTAAGATATGTTTCCTTATCAAGCCTTTTCCTAGGATTACGCATGACATTGTGCTTCCACTTATCAAGCTTAACAACACTATTAGCAATCATATTCATCACGTAGTTCCTAATCCATTCTACCATAGTGAGTATTGGCTTATCCCTAGCTTGTAATATTGTACTATTGAAATATTCACTCAAGTTATTCATCAAAACATCACACTTAGGGTAAAATGAAAATGAATGCTTACACCATAGTTTTGTTGGCACTCCCATCAGCCATTCCCATGCCTTCTTATCAATTTGTTTAAGCTGATTCATCTTCTTTTCCCAAGCCTGGAAGTAAGTAGCCTTTGCAGCCCCCAATAACAGGTCTCTAATGGCAGCTCCCCCTCCAAATTTCTTCTTGAAATTTGCATACAGGTGTCTGAGGCAGACCCTGTGTTCAACTTGCTGATGCATTTCCTCAAAGACACTAACAAGTCCCTAAAAACAGCAAGACCACAGAAAAAAGCATGTACATTAGCAACTTATATATTACTCATAAATGTTGAACATTAGCAACAGAACAAGGCATGTAACATTAGCAGCAGGTTCTCATAAATGTTGAACATTAGCACCAGAAATACTTCAGTACCAGAAATTAGTGCATATTTGTGCATGTTTCATAAATGTGAATAACTAAGGTAATTAGTGCATATTTGTACCTTTTGTTGGTCTGAAATAAAAACATACTTTCTCTCTTCTCCAATGTCTTCCATTAGCAATTGCATAAACCATCTCCAGCTTTCTTTTGTCTCAGTCTCCACCACACCAAATGCCAAAGGATAATATTGATCATTCGGGTCCCTTGCTACAGCAATTAACAATTGACCTCCATATTGTGTCTTAAGATGACACCCATTTACCCCTATAAATGGTCTACAACCCTTGGTAAACCCTTTCTTGCATCCATCAAAACAGAAGTAAAATCTACCAAATCTTAGTGGTAGTGTTGGATGTGGTCTCTCAGTATTTAGTTTGACAGTGTTCCCAGCACAATGTTTTCTCAACTCAGCTGCATATCTCCATAACATGTTATACTATTCCTTTGCATCACCTTCAATTATTTCTTCAGCCATAGCTTTGGCTCTCCAAGCTTTCCCTTTGGTAATGCCCACTGAATATTTCTGTCTAAGCTCAGACATAATTTCAGACAGTTTAACTTTCCCTTGTGACTTCCTCTTTTCAACCACTAACTTAGAGACCCACTTGGAATTGGCAGACTTGTTATTTAATACCCTTGCACATGTGTGGGTCCCCACCCAAGTCTTTAGCTGGTAAGTGAGGCTACCTCCCACTTGGCTACACAATGCCAAAAACCCACATTTACTCGTACACTCAACCCTAACCCTATAGCTCTCATTCTTAACAAACGTTATTTCTCTACCATTTAATACTGACCAATCCCTGATAGCATCTTTAAATTCAGAAAGAGAAATGAACTCCATACCTAATTTGAATTGAAAGTCTTTGTTAAGCAGCTCTGATCTGAACTTCTCATACTTTAGCTTAGAAGGTTTGTCATCCATGTCACTTTCATCAGCATCTGAACTTTCAAGTTCCTCACTAGCATAATCCACATCTTCACATATCCTTGTAGCCCTCTTTGAACAAGATCCTAAGACACTTTTGGGCACCAAAACACTGACCTTGTCCCTTTTGCTCTTTTCTTTCATCTTTTTGGGATCCTTGGATGCACAACGCTTGAATCTAAATGATTTCCCTTCGATCTCCACCCTATTCCCACTAACTGGAACAGCTACCTCCACTCGTTCAAATTGCTCTTCTTCTACTTCAATTACTCTTTCCTCTTCACTGTCATTGAAACATTGGCTTGCATCAACATAGTCACCAGAACTATCATCTCCACTAGAGGTGCTGAAGTCATCAACATTAGGTACCAGAACCTTGGTCATCATGTCTTCTACACCGTGCTCTACCCAAAGATCATCGTGAACCCTACAAGACATACAATGCTTAGCAACTTCTACAGCTCCTGCATCATCAACAACATTTGTAAACCCTTCATCCGTTTGCGGAATCTTTCTCCATAGCCTAAAACCTTCATAACCCCAATCTTTAACCAGACTAACAGCTTTAAAAAAGCTCCATTTATCTTCGTCCTGACATTCAAGAGTAGTCTCACTACCTCCTCTATAATACGTATGGTCGTCTTGCACGAAACTTCCCCCATGATGAAACACTAAATTAAACACACCCATTTGCAAGGATGAAGAACCCTAATCGCAGGGTCTGAATTGAAACTGGCTTTTTTTGTAAGATGAAGATGAAGATGCTGCGCCCTAATTTTGCCAAATAATTTGGGATTTTAAGAAAAGGGTATTCTAGACATTTTACTTGGTCTTGTGTGACATGGCAAAAAAAAACTTACAACTGTAACAAAAAAATAAGCCACATCAGCCTTTTAGGTGATGTGGGAGCTTCAAGGTAAAAATTGAAACTTTTAAAATTTGTCAAGGTAACTATTGGAACTTTTTTTTTGGCAGGGGGATTTTTCAAATACACCTCATATATCAGGGGTGAAAATAGGTATTAACCCTAAATTTAATTAATGTTTTCACTAAAATCTTAAAAGTTAACTACAACAAATTAAACTTTTTAATAACCGTAAGAATTATTTTTGTTATTTATAAATATATTTGAAAAGTGTAAGATGTTGTCTCTACATGCATTAAAAGCTCAAAATCTAGAGTATCACTAAGACTCTCATAACAAGTACGAAAATAAGATTTATAATAGATTTATCATTTAGATAGTCCTCACAATTCTAGAATAAAAAAGATCTACTCACACATAGTAAGAGGAAGCACATGCACAATGATAAACATAAACATTTGCATTACGATTTTAATGCCTATTACAGGATGGAAGAATTGGTCATTGTTTTATGCTTTAAAATTGGATTTTCTAATATTTGGTGGATCTAGGAGTATTAGGGCCATTACGGCCATTTGAGGCATGTCGTAATACTCCCTATTTTGGTTGGAAATTTTGTTGTTTTTGCTCTGAAGTGTTAAGGTTATTCCACGGGTAATGGCCATTATGAGATGGTCGTAACTACCACTTTTTTTCACATTTGTTTTATTATATTCCTCATTTTTTGGGATTTTCAGACACCTTTCATGCACATCTCTTACACTCTTGAGTATGGACTTTAATCTTTCATTTTTCCTTATAATCTTGAAACATAATGAAAACAACATCAACGAAAAAAATACATCTCGCATTAATAAGAAGAAAAAAATAAAATCGCTTGTTGTTACTAATATTTTTTTTATAAAAAAAAATACATATTAACACAACTTGTTGCTACCATGCTTCCTCTAATTTATTACCACAATATTATTGTCATCCAGCGCAGTTGATTGATTATGTGTGAGTGTAGAAAACTCATAACTACTTATTTAGTAATTGAATGTGATCATACTTGGGATCAGAACTTGAAAGTGGATCAAAGGATGACGTCTGGTTTGCTGGAAAGTTGGGGATAAAAGGGGGGTTGTACCTATAAGATATTTTGACGATCAAGTAAGAATGGGTGCAAAGAGATACAAGCAAGATATTAGGGTTTAAGGTTTGAATATTAAATATCTGACGGTTTAGAGTTTAGAGTATCTTAGCGTGAGAGTCCCCAACAGAGTGTTGGTGTCTGGAGGTGGTTTCGTCGTCTAAGGATAGTGGTGTGGGGTCGTTTATGGGCTTCTGTTTTATGGTTTTTATCAAAAACTATGGGTTCTTCATGAGCGGCTTCGACCTAGAGGTGTTGGGGAGATAGTTGTTCGTAGAACTTTTGTGCTCTTGCTCGTTACAGATGTGTCCCACGAAAGAGTCTGTTTTCCTTTTTGCGATCGAGTGAGGGCTCTGGTCGGGGACAGGGTACTCGTTCCTTTGTGCCCTTTCACTTGATTAGCGGTGGAAGGGTGGATTTAATTTTGATGTCGAATTCACTTTTGTTCTCTGCTTTTTAGGTACGATGGCTAGTGGTACTGATGATGAGTTGGTGGTCGAACCCAACGATTCCTCGCTAAGTCTTTCTGAACACTTCTCGATAGAGGAGAGCATTTTGGGGATGCCTGAACCCTATTCGGTCAAGCTAGAGGTTGTCGAGGAGGGGCAGGATTTGCTCGTAATCTGAGCAGATCCTTTAACTTGGGTCGTGCCTGACCCTTTGAAGCATGTCTCCTATTTCTGTGAACACCCGGATGAAGTGTTCGCCTTGGTGGCTCCAGGGATGGAGATAGAGGGCACCGAGGAGCAGTGGTCGGTATATATACCCAATCTGAATCACCAGATATGTTTGAAGTTTGAACCGGATCATATCCCAATGTACGAGATTCTCTTCCAGGAGATGGGTTTCAGACTTCCTTTTAGTGACCTTCAGTTGGTCGTTCTATGGCATCTCCGCCTTGCTCTCTCGCAACTGCATTCCAACTCGATTGCCTTTCTACGAGCTTTTGAGATTATGTGTGATTTTTTGCATATAAGGGCTACTATTCCTCTGTTTTTCTACTGCTTCCACATCCAACGGGGCGCTCATGGTGCTCAGTTCTCATGGGTTTTCCTCAAGCAGGCGAACGGGAAGCTGTTCAAATCTTACCTCGAGTATGTTTGAGATTTTAAGAGGAGATATATGTTGGTCTGGTCTGTGTCGGGGAAAGTGCTTCTGAATGTTTTCAGGAGCGTTCAACTGGTCGACGAGACCGGGCAACGTCAGCGGAACGAGGAGGGGAATCTAGTGGCGAAGCTGGAGCCAAAATTTTGCTTTCATTGGTCGAGGAAACATTATGATGATGGGACCGACCATTATATATGAAAGAAGGGCCAGTTGGGTGTCGAGGACCAAGCCAGTCATGAGCGTCTCTCGACCTTTGTTGCAAGGATGCCCCCTCCAGTCTAGCGTATAGGCAAAGGGGGGAGGTCGTTCACTAACGAGGATGGAAATTTTCTTTACGTAACTGGTCTTATAAATGTCAAGGAGCTCCTTTAGAGCGAGAATCTTGTGGCGTGTGTAGGTAGTTTATTCTTTATTTGGACCTGATTCATATGCTTTATTCTTTATCTTTGTTTGCTAACTATCATTTATTGTTTCTTGCAGAAAGAATGAATCATGTAGTCGAGCACATGGCTAAAGCAGTTATCATGAAGGCAAAGAAGGCGTAAAAGTCTGTCGGACCCTCGCCCGGTGATGCGAGGGTGGCTCCACAGTCGGGTTTGGGCACATCATCGATTGGTCCAGCGGCCGGAGATTCAAAAGGCAATGCCTCGAGGGCATGGTTGATCTGACGGGCGAAAAGGAAAATGGGCGGTTTGACTTGCCTCCTTGTTGGCATAACAAGACTTTCTTCGAGGGAGCCACTCTACAACTTCCCCGAGCTGAGTCATTTTTTCTTGAGGAGCTAGATCATCCGAGCAAGAGGGAGGCGTTGGCTCAATGTATTGGTGTCTTCATGAGGGTTTTGGAGATGGTCGTTGCGTATACCGAGGGAGGTATTTCTCAAGAGGTCAAGATGAGGAAATTGCAGGCCAAGTTGGCGACTTCTGAGAAGGAGTGCGCTAACGGCGAGGCTTCCCGATAGATGGTGGTTGAGAGCTTGGCGAAAGTGGCCGAGGAGCGTGATACCCTTCTGCTCAAGAAGAAATATCCCGAGAAGTTGGTGGCGTCCTCGAGGGGCGAATCAACTCCTGCCGAGGATGAGCCAGAAGAGGTCAAAGGTCTGAAGACTTGTGCCGACTTGGTTGCTCGTCTCCAACTGGTCGTGGATGACGACTTGGCCAATGCTGAGGGGAGTTTTGATAATACGGTGGCGCAGCTCCAGGTTTTGAATCTTGACGTCGAGTTCAACACGGTCAAAATGGGGCTCCATTACTATGTGTCAGATGGTAAAATAGTCATCCCTGAGTTCCTTTTTGGACCGGTGAGGATGCTTTGGTCGGGGAGCCTTCTCGTGTGGAGCTTGTTCCTGAGGCCGATGCAAATAAGGAGGGACTTCAGCCCGTTATTTGATCAGTTTATTGTTGCTCTTTTTGTTTCAGCCTGCTTGTCGTATTGTTGTAATTTGTTTTCCTGGGGCTTTGCCCGTTTATGTAATTTTTAAACAATCATGGTCCTTGTAGCCATATGTTCGTTTTGTTTGTTTGGGGGCCTTGGGCCTCCGTTATGTAATCTTACGTACAATTGTGGCCCTTGTGGTCGTCTTTATAATTTTTTGACCGTGGTGGTCGTTTGTTTTATTATGCATCGTTTAAGCGTTTTCAACTTTGTGCATGATTTATTGTCTATTTTGATAGCATTTTTGCATGTCCGTCTGCTTGAGACACTTTTATACTGATTAAGATTTTGTGAGGGTTTGCTCATTAGTTTTGAGTTCGCTAGTGTGGGGAGACTGGTCAAATGGCCAGGGTGGTTTCTGGGCATGGACCAGAACGCATGTCTCATTTTGAGGACCTGAGC
The DNA here is from genome assembly GCA_948472305.1 of Vicia faba. Lineage (NCBI taxonomy): Eukaryota > Viridiplantae > Streptophyta > Magnoliopsida > Fabales > Fabaceae > Vicia > Vicia faba. The sequence continues at coordinate 948,601,524 of OX451741.1, read as the reverse complement.
TCGGCGACGTCTACTTCCCATCGCGAGTTGGGTGTTCTGTCATCGTGGTACGGCAACAATGGAGCTCGTTTGAGTTTTCCATGTCTGGCTAAGAATCTGCTTGTTAAAAAAGAGTGGAGACTTGCCTTTTCATTTAATTCAGAGTGTTATACTTATACCTGGGCACGCACGCATGGTCGGGACTAATGTGCTCGTCGTTTTAGCGGAGCGTGTCGACTATTTTAGTGCCTTAACTATAATATTGTTTAAGTTTTTCGGTGTTCCATGGTCGTGCAAGTTGTTCCCCATTTAATTTTTCTAAGTAATAGGCCCTGGTCCCTGTTTTCGCATGGACGCTATATGGGCCTTCTCAGTTCGCGGCAAGCTTGCCCTCGCGAGATTCTCTGTGATTTCTCTTAAGGACCATGCTACCGACTTCAAACTCTTTCCGTATGACTTTGGCGTCGAATCTTATTGCGATTTTATATTTTAGGGAAGCCTCTCATAAGGATTCCTCAGTTCGGACATCCTGGACAAGGTCGAGCAACTCTTGTAGGGCCTTGTATTTCATTTCTATGTCGAGGGGCGCTTCAGTCCGCCTTGATGGTTCTCTGATTTCGACGGAGATGACAGCCTTGGGTCCGTATGTTAGTCAGAAAGGGGTATCCCCGGTTGATGAGTGAGATGTTGTTCGATATCCCAATAGTATGCTATGTAGCTCTTCGACCCATATCTTATTAGTTTCGTCTAGTCTTCGTTTGAGACTTCATAGAATTACCTTGTTTGCAGCCTCATCCTGCCCATTTGTTTGAGGATGTTCGACGAAGGCAAAGTGTTGGAAGGTGCCTAACTTTGTAACCTTTTCTTGGAATTTCTTGTCCGTGAATTGTGTTTCATTGTCAGTGATAATGGCTTGTGGTACACCGAATCTGGAGAGGATGTTTATTTTATAGAAACGGAGGACATTTTGCATATTATTTTGGATAATGCTTCTGCCTCTATCCATTTGGTGAAGTAGTCGACGGCCACTATCATGTATTTATTTTGGTTGGTTCCGATCATAAATGGTCCAAGGAGATTCGTGCCCCACCAAGCGAAAGGCCAGGGGACGAGAGAGATTTGAGCTCATTTAGAGGTGCTAAGTGTATATCCATGTGACGTTGGCATTTGTCGCACTTCTTCACATGCTCTCTGGCATCGTGTTGCTCGCAACATTTTCCTGGCTAAGGACTTTACGCCCATGTGTTGGGTGTTGATTCCTTTGTAGATCTCATGTAGGAAGTGGGTAACTGCTTTCGTCGATGCATTTGAGGAGAGGGATGGAGAACCCTCTTCTATATAAATTCCCTTCGACCAGAATGTAGGAGTAGGCTCTTTGTTTGACTATGCCGAGTTTCTTCTAATCGGTTGGTAGCTCCCCCTTTGTGAGGTAATTGTACACTGGGTTTATCCAGCAGTTGTTGTCACCGATGGCGAGTGTGATACGGTGGGAGAACTGACTTGGGGTGTTTTTGCGTTTGTATTCGCAAATGTTGCGGTTTAGCAAGATTCGCCACCGACTTTTCTTTTATCCAAAAAGGAAAGGTGAAAAAGCACATGAAAGACCTTTCGAGATGTTTTCTTGAGTTCAGGGGGTATATTATGAAAAGGGAAGGTATTAGCACCCTTTTCATCCATGGTTTTCCATGGGCTCTTAGTTGCTTGCTAGATCACTTGCTTTTGTTTGAAATTGTGCTTGTGGTGTGGTTTTTGAAAGTATTTTGAAAAGGCGCCATCGTTTAGGCAAACTTTTGTAATGATCCTCATTCATAAGAATGCATACAAAAGTTTTGAGCTTTTGAAAATATTTCACGTTTTGAAAGTGTTTTGAAAGTGTATGTGATTGTTTTTGAAAATAGCAAGGATGTTTGTTTTGAAACTGAGCAAGAAATTAAAAGTAATCTACCTACTCAAAAGGTCTTAGATGTGCTTTTCCTCCTCCTTTAGATGTTGCTATCTTACCATTGGTTTAGTGAGAAGCCCCATCGTTGGATGTGAAGGGACGTGCGTTGGGTCATCATATGACCATGATAGCAATGTTGCGAGATGACTTAGCATTTTTCTTTAGGGACTAAGATCGTTTCGAAAGGCAACTTTGATAGCGTCATTGAGGGACTACGATCTTGTATTTCGTGATTTGTTTGTGCTAAGACATCCCACATGCATAACATGGCCATTTTTGTAAGGCAACAAGTGGAATAACCCTAGGGGTGCTAGTGTGCAAGTATGGTTGATTACATGCATTTTAGTCTTGATTAGGGTGATCTATTTATCAATTTTATGTCTTGCTATACACACCCTAATTACTAGAATTTATATTCGAAAGCGATAACTTTGCAGAAATGTAAAGTCCTACGCTATTACAATATTTTAGGGATGGGGGTACATATTTATGAATGGGGATTGCAAGGAATTTAAATCCTAAGCCACTATTACAACCATATTGAAATGCATAATATAAGAAATAAATGAACTTGTTTAGAAAATGTTTTTGTCTTAAGGAAATAAATTAAAAGGAAAATATTTTTATGTTTTTTATGTTAATATTAAAAATGATGAAAATGAAAATAAATGCAAGATAGAAACAGCGTGCTGCTGCAAGAAGAACAACTAGGGTCAGAAGTTCTGAAGCCAAGAGCGTTATTACTCAGCAGGAGACGTCAGTGGAATCAGAAGTTCTGGATTGGTAAACTCTAAGGTCCTACAAGAAATGTTAGAGGACAAACACAAAAGTTCTAGGTGGTATTCAGACAGTGGGCCACAAGTCAGAAGTTTTGTATTACACTAAAATAGTGAGGAGATATCAGCAGTTCAGTGCGTTATCAGCATGTAAAAATCAAAGACTCTGAGTGTTCAGTGTATTTAACATGTAAGGAGAACTCAGAAGTTCTGTGCTATGTTAAAACAGTGAGTGAATCATTAGAAGCTCTGTATTGTGCCGAGCCAGTGAGTGAACATCAGCAGTTCAGTGCGTTATCAGTATGTAAGAATCAGAAATTCAATGTGTGTCAACAGTGAGAAAAAATCATAGAAGTTATGTGTGTTAAAACAGTGAAGAGAACTCAGAAGTTCTGCGTGCTTAAACAGTGAGAAAATCCTAGAAATTATGTGTGTTAAAATAGTGAGTGAACAATCAACAATTCAGCATGTTATCAGTTCTTTTTAAACAGCAAGTCAGAAGGATAATAACACAACATCTTATAGAAGTTATAATCCTAAATCTGAGTCTAGCCCTAATCAAGAAGTTCTGATCCATAGTTTTTCTATTCATGAAATGGTATGTACAACATTAATACTATGATATTTACATATTAATGATGTTCAGAATGAAAAACAAGCAAAGTCAGAAAGACTTACCTTGAACCTGGAACGTGCTTGGAGCTTTGAGTTGCTGCCTTTTGATGTTTTGGTGTCAGCGAGAGTGACGGAAGAGTGGTTATGTTCTTTGATTCAAAGGGGGGAGCAAATGGTTTCGTTTTGGATTTGCGAAGGTTGTCCATGTTTCCTCTTCTCTCTTTTGGACCCTTGGAATTTTAGCAGGGGTTCAGCTCTTTTCTTTCTCAAATTTCCCCCCTTTTCTCAATGGCCAATGGTGTTCTATTTATAGGCAAAGGTTTTGCAGTTTGGAGGTGTCAAGTGGCGCCAACGTCATATGCTAGAAGCTGACTTACTCTTGAAGTAAGCTTAAACAAGCATGGTTCAATGCATCAAGTAGGATGGTTAGCAGCACCTAAGCTGGATTTGTCAGCATGAATTAAGGAAAAGTAGAAGCAGCGCATGGGCTTAGTATACTTTTGCACAAAAGTTTGTCTTCCCAAGGCAGTAGGGGTACACGTGGTGAAAATCCTTTGGATAAAGACTCAGAAAGTAGTTGTGAGCATTAAATGATGATGAGACTTATCACAACCAGAAATCCTGTAACGTGAGATTCTACACCATGGCTTAGTTCTGGATCAGAAGTTCTGCTTCAGCGTAGCATCCATCCTCTGATCTTTGTATCTTCTGGCTCCAACATGTTTTGAAGGAGAACATTGCTTCCACGTGTTCTGATTAAAGCGTCATGTTTTGAACCATGTTTGCAACCTCTGAATGAAGCTTTTTATGAAAACTTGCCCAGAAGTTCTGACCAAACTCTGCCTTGAGAGTGTCCAGAATTTGTTGAGTGTTATGGTGATAATCTGGTCAGAAGTTCTGAAATTGTCATATTTTCTTAAACACTTAGAAAAATTCTAAGTATTTAGAATTTTGAGTTTTTGGATTTTGATGAAACAAAACTCTATATTTCAACGTGGCTTGATGAAATATGATTCTTGAAGCTTGATTTTGATCCAAAAGTCAAAGTTTGACTTTTCAGCGTGCAAATGACCATTTTGCCCTTGTGAGTGATTTCCTTGGAAATTTGCAGTTCAAGGCTTGGAAACTTGATAGAAGCAAACCTGGGATCCAGGGTGATCTCTTGAGAAATGAGAGGGAAAATTTTGGGGTACAACAGCTGCCCTCGTTCAATCTTCTTACACCTGAAGAATTAGATTGGTAATTCAGCCATTCGTGATTTGAAGGTGGAAGATGATTGAACACTAGAGTGCCCATAAATTTTCACTCGATGATGTTGTGATTGATTGTGTAAGGAATGGGCTTAAAGATGCCATTTAGATATATAATGGATATTTGTTGGAGATGGGCTTAAAGATGCCATCCAGAAATGATTGCTGGACGTATCTGTAAGTTGGAACTGAATGATTGCCAGCATGGCGCCCGTGTCTGGAGCGCATCTGAACTGTATCGGAAGGTTAGGTTGTTTGATGATGAGTCCGTGTAAAACTGCATCTTGGGAAGAGAGGGAACCGGTGTAAGGTTGCCTAATGATGAGTCCGTGTAAAACTTCATCTTGGAAAGAAGGAACCTGTGTAGGGTTGCTTCATGATGAGTCCGTATAAAACTTCATCTTGGAAAGAAGGAACCTGTGTAGGGTTGCTTCATGATGAGTCCGTGTAAAACTTCATTTTGGGAAGAGAGGGACCAGTGTAGGGTTGCCTGATGATGAGTCTGTGTAAAACTTCATCTGAAATTTCTTGAGAAGGAACCTGTGTAGGGTTGCTTCATGATGAGTCAGTGTAAAACTGCATCTTGGAAAGGTAAGGAACTAGTGTAGGGTTGCCTCGATGATGAGTCTGTGTAAAACTTCATCTTGGAAATAAAGAACCTGTGTAGGGTTGCTTCATGATGAGTCCGTGTAAAACTTCATCTTGGGAAGAGAGGGAACCGGTGTAGGGTTTCCTGATGATGAGTCAGTGTAAAACTTCATCTTGGAAAGAAGGAACCTGTGTAGGGTTGCCTGATGATGAGTCCGTGTAAAACTGCATTTGGAAAGGGGGAACCTGTGTAGGGTTGCTTCATGATGAGTCCGTGTAAAACTACATCTGAAATATCCTGAGAAGGAATCTGTGTAGGGTTGCTTCATGATGGTCGAGTAGATAGTTGTCCTGTCTGATTTTAGGTGTTAATATTTGACCTGAGAAAGAAAGATATTTTTCCTGGCTTGTTACAGGTGTTAATCTTCAATCTCTTTATGTAGATAGTTTTCCTAGCTTGTTACAGGTATTAATCTACAATCAGTCGTCCACAGATAGTTCTCCTGGCTTGTTACAGGTATTAATCTGGAACTTGAAAAGGTTGATAGTAGCCATTTGTTGATTGACCTTTTCCTGAAAAGGTAAAACGTTAGCTGTATGCAATGTCATGATGTATGAAATGCATGATGTCATGATGTTCTCAAAATAAATGAGATTGTGTCGTATGCACTTATCATGTATGTAAATAGGAGGTATGAAATGTGAAATGTTTATGAATTTATTTTTGTCTGGGAAAATAAATCCTTGACAAATGTCGGGGATTTTGTTAAATCTTGGACTGCTGTTGAAGAGTATGTGTGTATTCAAACTTTTCTTAGAATGTTTCTACAGGGGATTCCTGTTTTGTTGTTTGAGGAGAAACTCTGTTAGGGAGTATTGAAAACTCTGTTGGAGAGTGTTGATTCCTGCTTGGGGAAAAGAGTTCTGGAGCCTCGGTTGTCCGTTGCTCTACTGGGGTCGAAGTTGAACTGATATCTGGTCGGGTCCAAGTTTCACAGTAACTTGCTGGGGATTGTAGAGTAGTCTACTGGGGAAATGGAGTTGTGGTCCTTTGATTTGTAGTAGTCGGAGAGGCCACCTCAAGTTGGGGATTTCTGCCGTTTATTGGGGAAATAAACCATGTTATCGGTCTGCTAGAGAGGTGATGACTTCGTTGGGGAAAGTCCTTGAGGATTCTTGAGATTGCCTCAGCTGGGGGAAGGTTTTTAGAGGTTAAACTCTTGCTGGGAGTCATCATATGAGAAGGATTTTGGGGAGACCCGTCATTTCCCCTAGTAGCAAGTGTTTGTGGCATTGCCAGAAAATGTTTGATTGTACGTAACCCTTCGCTGAGATTGACGTTCAATGCCCCAAGTGACGGAGATGGAGACTTTCCCCTGGTTACTCTGCACTTCTTGAGAGATTTCTTGGAATCTTGACTGGACTACCCCAGGTGTGTTGGATAGTGACATGTCATGTCCCCCTGTTGATAGGAGATTCGTCAATGGAAGTGTCATCCTTCTTGAATTGATTTTGTTCACTGAGAGAGTTTTCATTCACTGGATATTCGTGTGAATTTCTCCGCTGTCAAACAAATAGCCATATGCAAACAGTGATATTCAAGTAATGCAAAGTTTGTGCTTGTCTTGAAGTTTTGAAAAATGCGTTTTTATCAAGTAAAGAAGTTTGTAATTCAAATTTGGATTTTGAGTAAAGTCTTACAGGAGTCAGGATACCTTTCGTAACAGTATGCTTTCGAACTAACCCATGCTTCAATTAGGACTTTTGAAGGGTTGTAACGTGGCTTGGTTCACGGTTTAAGAAACAAAGGATAAAGGCTCAAATGTATTTGTACTCACCCGTTCTTCGTGATGTTCTTCGGTCCTAAGCTCAGCTAATTGTACGTTTGAACTCCAATTGAGTCTGGAATGACGTATTGGTGATGGTTCAGACAGGTTAAGTTTGTCGGAAGGCATTCTTTTTTTTTTGCATCATTTTTCATGTTTGTTGAGGATTTGTAGTGACCTCTTTATTTTGATTTGTCATTCCTAATTTTTGCCTGACTGTTCTTATTTTGAGATTACAGTCAGCGGGATGCCCCAGTTTTCTTAAGTCTCCTTCGTAGGTTTTGACTTAGTGGGCTTTACTTTTTTGAGAAATAATGACTGTCTATTTGGTAGGGAACCATCGCTGTCTTTTGATCCCAGAGGAATGTTTTTTGATGTCATTCGTTGTATTACGAGATGAGAGTTTGCAGCTTAACGCGCGTTTGAATTAACTGAGAGACTACCCTGCCCCAGGTTTTGATTAAAGGTTTCAATTTGTGTTAAAACAGAAAACTTCTACTTCTTTGGCTCGAAGGGGTTGAGTGGGGATTATATTCCTTATAGCTCCAGTGTTTAGGATTTGAAAAAACGCCTGTACATCGTCAGCAAGGTCTTTTTAAAAGCATAATGTATGAGATTATGGCATTATTTTCGTCATCCTCCCCCTAAAGGCTTGTAACTTTTATCAAGAGTTAAATGTCATAGAGAGAGTAAAAAGCATAGTTTAAATGAAATGAAAATAAATGAAATAATTCAAGACAAACATATGCAATGCATTAATGAAACAAAGTTTGACATTAATAGATAATTCTTTGAATAACAAAAGAAATTACAATTGAAAATTCAAAATGAACAAGACGCTCTCAATGACTTGGCATATGAGTAGTGATCACATTTGGAGTCTCCGGAGGGCCAAACTCGATCTCCTTGGTGTCAATCAAATTCTCAATCTTGTACTTCAATGCCCAACAATCGTTAGTATCATGCCCGGGACTGTCAGAATGATAAGCACATGTTGCATTAGGATTGTAGTTAGGATAAGAAGTTTTGGGGTTCGGATGAGGTCCTATCAATGCAATCAGATTCATCCTCTACAAGTGTTGTAGTGCTTGAGACAACGGCATGTTGATGTTGGTAAACTGTCTTTTGGGCTCGTCCAGCTTTTGTTGATTTCCCCTTTGTTTTTGTCGGTGTGACGCAGAACCAGAGATCAGGATTGCCCCCATGTGTTGGTCACGACGACTCTTTTGACTGTACACAGCATTGGACTCTTTCTTCCCATTATATGGCTTTTTCTGAGCATCAGAAGATGTAGCTTCTTGAATCTTTCCACTTTTGATGCCAGCTTCGACTCTTTCGTCGGTCAGTATTAGCTTGGTGTACTCGGCTGAGGAGCTTCCGATCAAGTGTTTGAAGAAAGGCCCTGTCAAAGTTCCCATAGAGATGTCAATCAGCTCCCTGTCAGTTAAAGGGGGATACACCCTACCAGCCAAATCTCTCCACTTTTGGGCGTACCCTTTGAAGCTCTCGTTGGAACCCATGGTCATGTTCTGCAATTGCACACGAGTTGGTGCAAGATCAACATTATACTGATACTGCTTATAGAAAGCAGCAGCTAAATCCTCCCAGGTGTGGATGCGAGAACTCTCCAATTGATAGAATCATTCGAGTTGAGTCCCTACTAGGCTTTCTTGGAAGAAATGGATCCAAATCTTCGGATCAGTTGTGTATGGTTGAATCTTGCGGACATAAGACTTTAAGTGCATCTTAGGGCAAGAGACTCCATCGTACAGGGAAAAGGTAGGGACTTTGAACTTTGGCAGGATGACCACTCCAGAAACCAAACCCATGTCTCCTAAATCTAGACCAGGTATATGTTGAATTTCCATAGCACTGAGGCGATCCTCCAACTGTTTGTACTTGTCATCAGTGGGAGGGTATTGTTCCTCGGAGTAGTCAGCTTCAACTTCATCAATCTCCAAATTGTGGTCTTCTTCGAGATTATCCCCTGTTTTGGACAGAGTTGAAAGATCTAGAGCTCTCTTGAGTGGTCCTCCAGGTCTTCTTCTCGAGTTCAGGACACCCACTGACTTCTTGGACTTCTTGTCTTTGAGAATGAGAGTTTTCAGATCCTCTTGCCCCTTAGCCATAGCCGGGAACATTTGTTGGAATTGAGCATTTTGAGCTTGGAGATCTTTCACCGTTTGTTCCATATCCATCTTACTGAAATAAACAGCAGGAAGATAAGGAAGCCTGTATGGGAGAAACCTGTCATGATATGATGCATGATATGTGGATACATGTTTTCAAGGATCTCGCGGGGTAAACACAAGAAAAAGTTAGAAGTTGAACTTTGATCAACATCTTTGATTGGAGAACTTTGTATCGGTGGATGTCCTTCCACGAGAATCAAGCTCACCATATCAAGTGGGTCATATCCCTTGACTCAAGTTGTTGTACTTGATCTTTGACGGTGTTTGTTTAGAGGAAAATAAATCCTCTTGCCCTTTGGTAGACGTCTGGTTTAACGTGACCCTGCATCATAGGCCCTCGAGATCCTTGAAATGGTTAAGGAAATGCTATGGTATGATGTTATAATGTTATGATGTTATGATGTTATGATGTTATGTACAAATATGCGAGGTAAGCAAGTTTATATACAAACAATCATATTCACACAAAGCAGACAAGTCCTTATGTTTTGGCTTGCATGGAGTTTGTAGGTAAGTACCCTCTTGAAGTTAGTTGGCTCAACCTGTCCTAGTTAAAAGTAACCGGGTTCTAAGAGATCTCAATATTACTGACTTTTCTTTTAGGCATTATCTCAGCTCAATCAATCTTTTCTTGCGGCCGAGATATCCCAAAAGTTTGGTCTCAATGAGTGTAGCATCGAGTATCAACCAATTTTCAGCTCTACACCGAAACCGGTTATCTCACTACGTACTAATGGCCAAGTTGGTCAAGTAAGGTTCTAAGGTCAGTTAGTGTTTCATGACACCGCTCAGCGGCCCCGTATTCTCCTCGTTTCAACACAAGGGATACTGGTACAAACAAATGCGTCACACTAATGTAGTCATTGTTTTAACCATATCGGTCTACGCCGTACAGTTTCCACAATCTATTGCTACTTACCTAAAAAGGTGCCTCAGATCCGGGTAGAGGATCAAAACAAACCCAAGCAAGGAACCAGTAATGTAAAGCAATTTAAACAAATGAAGGCAAGTAAATATGATATAACCCTAAGGTAACCCCACTTTTAAGTACAATTCCCCAGCAGAGTCGCCAATTCTATGATACGGTAGGAGAACTGACTTGGGGTGTTTTTGCATTTGTGTTCGCAAATGTTGCGGTTTAGCAAGAGTCGCCAACGAATTTTCTTTTATCCAAAGAGGAAAGGTGAAAAAGCACAAGAAAGACCTTTCGAGATGTTTTCTTGAGTTCGGGGGGTAGATTATGAAAAGGGGAGGTATTAGCACCCTTTTCATCCATAGTTTTTAACGGGCTCTTAGTTGCTTGCTAGATCACTTGCTTTTGTTTGAAATTGTGCTTGTGGTGTGGTTTTTGAAAGTATTTTGAAAAGGCGCCATCGTTTAGGCAAACTTTTGTAATGATCCTCGTTCGTAATAAAGCATACAAGAGTGTTGAGCTTTTAAAAATATTTCACGTTTGGAAAGTGTTTTGAAAGTGTATGCGATTGTTTTTGAAAATAGCAAGGATGTTTGTTTTGAAATTGAGCAAGCAACTAAAAGTAATCTACCTACTCAAAAGGTCTCAGATGTGCTTTTTCTCCTCCTTTAGATGTTTCTATCTTACCATTGATTTGGTGAGAAGCCATGTCGTTGGATGTGAAGGGACGGGCATTGGGTCATCGTATGACCATGATAGCAATGTTGCGAGATGACTTAGCACTTTCTTTTAGGGACTAAGATCATTTTGAAAGGCAACTTTGATAGCGTCATTGAGGGACTATGATCTTGTATTTCGTGATTTGTTTATGCTAAGACATCCCACATGCATAACATGGACATTTTTGTAAGGCAACAACTGGAATAACCCTAGGGGTGCTAGTATGAAAGTGTGTTTGATTACATGCATTTTAGTCTTGATTAGGGTGATCTATTTATCAATTTCATGTCTTTCCATACACACCCTAATTACTAGCATTTATATTCGAAAGCGATAAATTTGTAGAAATGTAAAGTCCTACGCTATTACAATATTTAGGGGATGAGGGTACATATTTATGAATGGGGATTGCAAGGAATTTAAATCCTAAGTCACTATTACAACCATATTGAAATGCATAATATAAGAAAGAAATGGACTTGTTTAGAAAATGTTTTTGTCTTAAGGAAATAAATTAAAAGGAAAATATTTTTATGTTTTTTATGTTAATATTAAAAATGATGAAAAGGAAAATAAATGCAAGATAGAAACAGCGTGCTGCTGCAAGAAGAATAACTAGGATCAGAAGTTCTGAAGCCAAGAGCGTTGTGACTCAGTAGGAGACGTCAGTGGAATCAGAAGTTCTGGATTGGTAAACTCTGAGGTCCTGCAAGAAATGTTAGAGGACAAACACAGAAGTTCTAGGTGGTATTCAGACAGTGGGCCACAAGTCAGAAGTTCTGTATTATACTAAAATAGTGAGGAGATATCAGCAGTTCAGTGCGTTATCAGCAAAATCAGAGACTCTTAGTGTTCAGTGTATTTAACATGTAAAGAGAACTCAGAAGTTCTGTGTTGTGTTAAAATAGTGAGTGAATCATCAGAAGCTCTGTATTATGCTGAGCCAGTGAGTCAACATCAGCAGTTCAGTGCGTTATCAGCATGTAAGAATCAGAAGTTCAATGTGTGTCAACAGTGAGAAAAAATAATAGAAGTTTTGTGTGTTAAAATAGTGAAGAGAACTCAGAAGTTCTGCGTGCTTAAACAATGAGAAAATCCTAGAAATTATGTGTGTTAAAACAGTGAGTGAACAATCAGCGGTTCAGCATGTTATCAGTTCTTTTTAAACAGCAAGTCAGAAGGATAATAGCACAACAGCTTATAGAAGTTCTAATCCTAAATTTGAGTCTAGCCCTAATCAACAAGTTCTGATCCATAGTTTTTCTATTCATGCAATGGGATGTATAACATTAATACTATGATATTTACATATTAATGATGTTCAGAATGAAAAACAAGCAAAGTCAGAAAGACTTACCTTGAACCTGGAACGTGCTTGGAGCTTTGAGTTGCTGCCTTTTGATGTTCTGGTGTCAGCGAGAGTGACAAAAGAGTGGTTGTGTTCTTTGATTCAAAGGGGGGGGGGGGGGGGAGCAAAAGGTTTTGTTTTGGATTTGCGAAGGTTGTCCTTGTTTCCTCTTCTCTCTTTTGGACCCTTAGGATTTTAGCAGGGGTTCAGCTCTTTTCTTTCTCAAATTGCCCCCCTTTTCTCAATGGACAATGGTGTTCTATTTATAGGCAAAGGTTTTGCAGTTTAGAGGTGTCAAGTGGCGCCAACGTCATATGCTAGAAGTTGACTTACTCTTGAAGTAAGCTTAAACAAGCATGGTTCAATGCATCAAGTAGGATGGTTAGCAGCGCCTAAGATGGATTTGTCAGCATGAATTAAGGAAAAGTAGAAGCAACGCATGGGCTTAGCATACTTTTGCACAAAAGTTTGTCTTCCCAAGGCAGTAGGGGTACACGTGGTGAAAATCCTTTGGATAAAGACTCAGAAAGTAGTTGTGAGCATTAAATGATGATGAGACTTATCACAACCAGAAATCATGTAACGTGAGGTTCTACACCATGGCTTAGTTCTGGATCATAAGTTCTGCTTCAGCGTAGCATCCATCCTCTGATCTTTGTATCTTCTGGCTCTAGCATGTTCTGATGGAGAACATTGCTTGCACATGTTCTGATTAAAGCGTCATGTTCTGAACCATATTTGCAACATCTGACTGAAGCTTTTTGTGAAAACTTGCCCAGAAGTTCTGACCAAACTCTTCCCTGAGAGTGTCCAGAATTTGTTGAGTGTTATGGTGATAATCTGGTCAGAAGTTCTGAAATCGTCATATTTTCTTAAACACTTAGAAAAATTCTAAGTATTTAGAATTTTGAGTTTTTGGATTTTGATGAAACAAAACTTCATATTTCAATGTGTCTTGATGAAATATGATTCTTGAAGCTTGATTTTGATCCAAAAGTCAAAGTTTGACTTTTCAGCATGCAAATGACCATTTTGCCCTTGTGAGTGATTTCCTTGGAAAATTTGTAGTTCAAGGGTTGGAAACTTGATAAAAGCAAACCTGGGATCCAGGGTGATCCCTTGAGAAATGAGAGTGAAAATTTTGGGGTACAATAGCGAGCACGTCTAGAACGGAGGAGGGTTTTTCGATGCTCGATCGAGGAAGAACTTCTTGTATTACCGATTTGTTCCCTCCTTTCTTCTTTATATTGACTAGTTTTGATAAGATATCTGCTCGAGAATTATGTTCTTGGGGAACATGGTGTACTTCCGCATAATTGAACCTCTTCATTTTTTTCTCGGACTAGAGTCTAGTATTCCTAGATTTGGTCGTTTTTGACTTGGTATTATCCTCGTATTTGAGAGGCGGCGAGTTGGGAGTCTATGAAGATCTTCACTTCCTCGACCCCCAAGTCTTCAGCCTAGAAGAGTTCTACGAGGATAGCTTCATATTCTGCCTGGTTATTTGGGTTGGGAAAAATAGTGCCAATTATACTTCTATCAACTTCCCTTCCTCGTTTTCCAGGACGATACCTGCCCCGCTTCTGGTGGAGCTGTAAGATCCATCCATGAGTATGGTCCACTTGTGTGTACCACTTGTGGAGGCTAGGGAGGTCATCTCTTCTATAAAGTTGGCCAACACTTACGTTTTAAGGGCTTTTCTGCTCTCATATTTGATGTCGAACTCGGAGAGTTCTAGTGACCATTTGGGCATCCTATCCTCCATATCGCGGTGACCAAGTAATTGCTTTATAGGTTGGTCAGTTCAGACTACGACGATGTGTGCTAGGAAGTAGTATCTCAACCTTATCACTGCATTAAAGAGTGCAAGGGCCACTTTTTCTATTTGTTGGTATCTTACTTTAGGATCTTGTAGGGCTTTGCTCATGAAGTAGATCGGATTTTGTCCTTCGGGGGTTTCCCGAATGAGAGCGGAGCTAATGGCCTCAGAAGCTACAGCTAGATAGAGGTAGAGAGTCTCCCCCTTATCTGGCCTCGACAGGACTGGAGGTTGAGATAACGCTCGTTTGAGGTGGAGGAGGGTGCACTCTCATTCCTCGGTCCCTTCAAAGGCGACTTCTTTGCGGAGAAGCTTGAGAAAGGGCAACGCGTGTTAGGCAAATTTTGCCACAAAACAGGATAACAAGGTGAGCATCCCGTTCAGGGTCTGGATCGATTTTTTTAACTTGGGCGTCGGGAGCTCGGAGAATGCTCGACATTTTTCGGGTTTGCTTCGATTCCCCGCTATGTATGGTAGAAGTCGAGGAATTTTCCTGCTCGTACTCCGAAGGTGCACTTGTCAGGATTGAATCGCATTTTGACTCTTCTCGCCAGATCGAAGGCCTTCCTGAGATGGAGTGCATGATCATTCTCATCGTGGGATTTTACTATCATGTCGTCGATGTAGACTTAGAGCATGTCCCCGATTTCTCCTCGAAAAAATTTGTTTAGCGTTCACTGATATGTAGCATCGTCGTTCTTCAAGCTGAAGGGCATTACGTTGTAGTAATAGTTACCTGATTCGGTCATGAAGGCCGTATATTTTTTGTTCGTTTTAGCCATGAGGATCTGGTTGTAGCCATAGTACGCATCCATGAACGAAAGTAATTTGAAACCCGCAGATTTGTCCACCAACATATCTATGTTGGGCAAAGGATAATCGTCTTTAGGGAAAGCCCTATTAAGATTGGTATAATCAACGCACATGCGCCATTTCCGTTATATTTTTTAACGAGGACTACATTAGAGAGCCAGGTTGTGTACTGGGCTTCACAGATAAAATTTGCCTCTAGGAGGTCTTTTATAGCCTGTTCGGCAGCCTCTATTTTCTCTACAGACTGCTTCGCCTATGCTGAGCAATTTCCTTAAGGGCAGGATCTATTATCAGATGATGACAAGCTATCTCATGATCTAAGCCAGGCATCTCTGCTGCATTGCAAGCGAACAAGTCTGCATTTTCCTTTAGGCATGCTTCGAGTTATCTCCTCGCCGGGTCGGGGAGACCATCGCTAATTTTGACTCCTCTAGAGAGGTCGCTTCTGAGGGGGATGATTTTGAACTCCCCGTCCAGAATTGATTGCATCGGGTGTGCGGGATCCTTGCTGCTTGTTGATGAGGAGGGACCTTCCGCGCCTATCATGGGCTTTTTCCCCTTTTTCTTCTGTTCTCTGAGATCATCTTTCATAAAGCGATTGTCCAGGTCGATCGTGTCGACGTGTGGTAGCGGCTTTGGCTCCTCAGAGCTGCTGGGGAAAGTGGGCTTGTGGCCTCCCCAGGTTGAGTATTGATGGAGCTCAAACCTTTGGCAGTTACTTAAAAACACCTTCTTGTGGTCTGGACGTCTCCATGCAGGGTGGCGACCAGTCTCTCTACGATGTAGTACTTCATTTTTAGATGCACGGTAGAGGGCACCACTATCAGCTCGGCCAAAGTGGGTCTCCCAAAGATGTATTGGTAGAGTGATGGGAAGTCCACTACCAAAAATTAGTTCTAGATGGCTCTGACCGTTTTACCTGCCCCGAAGGTGACGATCAGCTTAACATATCCTCAGGGTTTGGTGACAGAACAATTAAATCCCTAGATATCTGAGCCTATGTATGGGGTTAGATGCGTCTTGTTCAGGTACAGGGTGTTGAACGGCTGGGTGTACATTATGTCCATCGAGCTACATTGGTCAACCAAGATGCGCCTGACGTCGAAGTTCTCCATGCACGCTCGAACGAGCAATAGAATGTTGGAGTTGGGAGCTCCTCTTTCCAGTTCTTCCTGATAGAACACGAGGGGGTGAGAGTCTCCTCTGAATTTGTCGAGCGTGGTGCTCATGTCAGAGTTGGCTTCTATCAGTTGCTCGAACCTCCTCTTTACCAAGTCCATTGTTCACTTTTTGAATCCCCCGTCGGAGATGACCATTGATGTTAGAAAGGATTCCCATGGGTTGTGCGACGAGAAGTACAAAGGGACTTCTTCCACATTGGGGAAGTAGAAATCCTCTAGTCTTGTGGTGCTCATGGCGATGGGCATGAGAGCTTTGTCGGGGGAGGGATTTTATTCCTCGGCCTTCTTTATTTTGGGAGCCTCTTCCCCGAGAGTATCTTTCTTCTTATATTGTTAGAGATGCCTATCACGGATGAGGATCCCGATGGCATCTTTAAGATAGATGTAGTATTTTGTTATGTGCACATGACTCTTGTGGAATCTGCAGTACTTTCTTTTATCTTCTCTTGGCTTAGATGAAATTTATCGGGGAGAGAGGACCCAGAGGTCTTGAATTCTGCATTGGCGCAGTTGGTATAGATATGCTCACGTGAAGCACTAAGAGGGGTGTAGTCGTAAAAATAACCAGCCTGTCCCTTGTAGTCTCTGGAATCCCAGGACTTGTCTTCCATTCGTTTTTCTCCTCCTCGACAGGATGTCGAGGGCTCATCGCTCTTTGGGACTTTCGCATTCTCCTTATGCCACGAGTCCCTCGCGTTATTAACGGCCTCCCTTTCTTCGTACTAGATGTACGCCTGTTCCTTGAGAAGGAGAGCATCCGGGTGGCTGGTGATTATATGCCAACCGCCTTGGCAAAGTCACTACGAGAACAAAGTCTCTGCTCGAGGAAATACTTTTTCATGTTGTCGGTCGTAAGAACCTACACGGCCTCTTTGTTGAAGCTCTCGATGTACGCTCGGAGAGACTCATCCTTTCTTTGGATAATCGCCTCCAAAGATGCTTCCGACTTGGGATGTCGGTGAGATGTCGTGAAGTGCCGCAAGAACATCTTTCTCAACTGCTTCTAAGAAGTTATGGATTCCTCAGGAAGACTTTTATACCAAGACATGACACATTTCCTTAGGGTAGTTGGGAATAACATGCACTTTATGGCGCCCCTAACGCGTCGGTAGTCGAGCAGGGCATCGATATTTTCAATGTGCTCGTCGAGATCAGATGTACCGTCGTATGATCCTAACGGGGGAGGTTTCTCCAGGCCGACTAGGAGCGTGACTTCTGTGATCTCTCTTGATAACAGGCCTCGTGGCTCGTCATTGTCGCTTCCCTTGAGAGATGGTGGCGGGGAATGATGGTCCCTTTCTCGTCATGGGTTATTGTCCCAATGGGGAGATGTACCTCTTCGTTATTGTCTTGATTTGGGTGACGGTGATCGGTCACGGTCAAGTCGACGGTCACAGTTAAGTCGACGATCGGTCTTTGTCTTCTTGGAAGATGGAGAGCCTTGATCCTTTTGGGGAGGTGTGTGATCACGTTTCTTGAGGAATATACGTGTTGCTGCTCCCTTTTGGTTGGACGACCACGCCTTGGTGGAGAAAGGCTTGGAGAGTTGAATCGTCGGTGTCTTCGAGGAAGAGACTTATATCGCTTCTTCTCCCAGGCCCCAATAATCTTGCTCTGCTGTAGGATTAGGGTGTTGATTTGGTTAAGGGCAGCGAGCAGTGCTGTCATGGCCGGAGCGGCATTCTGAGGAATAGGAACTGGTTGCAGGATCTCTGGAAGCTCCTCTGATGGGTTCTTGGGCCTCTGATCGTCCAAGAATTGGAGATTTTCGCGTTGGGCATCAACTGAATATGGGGACGCAGTCTATCCATCTCTGATGTCGATGACATCCTCGAGGTGAGTATGCTTCTGGTTTCCGTCGATTTTGTGAACGGGAGAGAGTAGAGTCTTTCCAGAGAGGTGATGGTCATCATGGCCAGCCATGATTGAAGCAGTGAAGGTATCTTTGGTATTTGGTTTTAAGGGGAAAAGGAAGACGGAGAAGATAGTTTCCCACAGACGGCGCCGCTGATCGTACCTGTGATCGAAACTTGAAAGTGGGCCGAAGGATGACGTCTGGTTTGCTGGAAAGTTGAGGAGAAAAGGGGGGTTGTACCTGCAAGGCACTCCAACGGTCAAGTAAGAATGGATACAAAGAGATACAAGCAAGATATTAGGGTTTAAGGTTTGAATATTGGATACCTAACCCTCACAAGTGTGAGGTTTATATAGGAGGTAGTCGACCATACGTGCTCGTCCGACGGCCATAGTTAGTGGGCCAACGCTTGTTGGGTTATTCTAGAGGCATAAGCGGATTGTGCCAATTCTAGTCATTGAGTCAGTCCAGAACAGAATGAAATACATGTTACTAATAGGAGTAAAGTGAATTTGAAGAATAATTACCAAAAGCACAATGAAGAAAGAAGAGTGGTTGTGATGATGATGAAAATAGAGGAGATGATGAATGAAGAAGACAAAGATAATTGAGAAAATAAAAGGAGAAGACACTATATATTCTATGTATTGGATGCATTTTTCTAGAGTTTGGTACTTAGATAGTGAAACAATACACTATATAATAAAACATAAAAATAAAATGATCCACTAATGACTTTTCATTTTCTAATAAATTAATATTTTTTATATAAAATTATATAATAATCTATTATATAATATATAAAATATAAAAATTAAATAACATATTCGGAGTCGGGGAATTCAAGGGGCGGATGAAATTTTCTCAATCTCCGTCCCAAAGTGTCATCGCAGTATCATTTTCATCCCCGCGTAAAAAAAAATCTTCAACTTAAATACTCCGAATAGATAATTTCTACATAGATCACCGTTAGCATATGCAAATTAGCATCCTTAAGTCAAAGCCATGGCCTGGCGTTAAGAGTGTCCAACTACAATCTCAACATTTATTTATAATTAATTCAAGCCATGCATTTAAATTTCCTTGCAATTTGGTACTGCATTCGTTCCTTTCCAAAGACACATGCATGTGTGGCACGTTTTGGAAGCCATTACATTCAACATAAAAAGAATGGATTGTGATGTGATGCTATCATTTGTCAGAAGCCACACAGATTTTACTACTAATAATTCACCGGATAATAGCAATACACAATAGTACTCCATTGTTGAGTGCTAAACTATACTAATGCACAGAGAATTTGAATTTAAAAAGAGTGGGTTAAAAGGCTTAATCTTTCTTGGGACAATGGAGTAGTTGAGAATTGACATGCAAATAACCACTGGATTGAATTAGAACTCGCTCGCAAGAACTGTCCAAATTCCACTGCTATGCATGCTGCAAAAAATCAAATCTACCACATTGGTATTAGTCATTTTCTAGAAAGAAGAACATAATATCACATCACCATTAACCACAAACAAAAATAGAAGTCTGCTCTAAGACAGAACCTGTTCTTGAAATATAATACTAGGCCCTAGGGAAGACAAGATCTGCTTAATTTGAACATAACTCATTGACTCAATTCCTATAGCTGCCCCCAACACATGTACTATCTTTAAGCACTATGATATGAAAAATCTCAGTTTTTAACATTCAAATGCATTTAAAGTATTCTAGACCAAGCGGAAAATTATGAGTATTTGAACATCAGTGGCTGTATCATTTTTCCTTGACTTGTTATTCAAGTAGAGGGAAATTACTGGAGTAGTTTGTTTCTTGTATAAATTCAGGTTGGGCCTGCTGGAACATATGGACTCTGGGTCAGGTTGGATAAGTCCACCCATTTCCTAGAAGATTTAACCTGCGACCCCAAATTTTAAACCTTGACACCCTTAATATTTTCATAATATTAAAAATGTTTCTAATAAAAAACGAATAAAATAGTCGAACAGAATTTCTGTTAGTTCATTCAAAATTTTCGATAACGAAATTTTTGGAAACATGTATTTTTTGAAATTTTTGGTAAAAAATCCAAGAGTTTTATTGGAAATTTCTAAATTTCCGATAAAAACGCACACATTTCGAAATTGCTGATAAAATTTTCATGAATTTTTTATCGGAAAAATTTTCAATAAAAACTCATGGAAATTTTAAAATTTCCAGTATTTTTTTCAAAATTTTCAATATGGTTTTAAAATTTTCGATAAATTTCGAAATTTATGATATAATTTAAAATTTTTAACAAAAACTCATATTTTTTGAAATTTGATAATTTTAGACAAAATATAACAATATAACATGCAAAATGGAGGATGCTAATTATAAACCAGTGGTGGCAAATTAATTCCTCCATTTTTTTCTGCTTACTTGTGTCAATTATCCATTTTCTCTTTTGGCCAACACACAAAAAAGGACAGAAAAACGAATTTTTTTCCACATATGCAACACCTGTGAAAATATATTCCACAAATGCTACTGCTGAAAAAAAAAAGTCCACATATTGTTCAGTCCATTGTTCAGTCCAGTGCACTTACGCCAAACCAAATGGTGTAACCCTATTATTTTGTTTTTTTTTGTTTTTTATTTCTGAAATTAATTTTAAATAATTTTTTTATTATGTAAATTCATTAATTAATTTAAATTAGTTAAAAATGAATTATAATTATTTTAAATAATAAAAAAATAAAATAAAAAATTTTAAACTTAAATATAAATAATAAAAAACAAATTACTAATTAAAAAAAAAATCATTAAACATAATTTTAAATAATAATTATACAATATAATATTTATAATAGGAAACAAATCGTAACTAGTTTGAAGGGCCTGCTACGTCGGACCGATGCAGACATTTTTTACGCATATGAGGTTGTTGATAGATTCCACATCGTCTTTTTATTTTCTCAACAATGTCCATTTTAGTCTTAATGCGAGTATTGTTTGGGTGATATTTTTTGTTTCGTCGCATCCTTTCATTATGTATAACCGTTGGGCTTTGATATTGAGGCCATCTATCTTCTTTGGAAACACCGGTGAAGCTCCGTTCGTAAACTTTGAAGACATTTAAAACTCTATACACATAAGGGATTAACACAGTATAATTGTGTCGGATATGGGAACAAGCTGTAATAGCATGTGAGCAAGACACATGAAAAGTTTGAAATTTTCCACAGTCAAATGTTTTTTTGGAGGTCAACGTTGAAATAACCAAGTGGCCGAAACTCGTCATTATTAACCGTCTCTTGGACCATGAAATAGTTCCTCTCACGATTAAAATCCAAGACATTATAACTGTGAGATTTATCAACTTCTTTTGTAATCCCTTTCATGCAGTTATCAGTGAATTCATTCCTCGGCGACAACATTCTTGTCCAATCATATCCTCGTTTCCCAAACAATGTTCTCATCCTGAAGTATGTTGATATTACTAGCGTTGTAATAGATAAGTTTCGGGTTTCCTTCAGCACCGAGTTCAACGATTCAACAAGGTTGGTTGTCATGTGACCCCATCGTTTTCCTCTATCGTAAGCTCGCGGCCATTTTTCTTTTGAAAGATTTTCTACCCAGTTGAAAGCTTTCATGTTTGTTTGACGGATCTCCTCTCGGTAGTATGCGTATGTAGACTCATTCAACGCATACCCCGTATATGCATAATTAAAAACTTTAGTATAAAAAAATATGAGTACAAAAGTTGAAGAGCTTGTAATCGTAAAAAAATAGAGAATAAACTACCCATGTTAGGAATCCGCTGTTTTAGCAAACTTATATAGGGAGATGTGCAAGACTGTAAATTACAAAATTGCAGAATTGTCAAGATGCGTTTTACTTCTTCAAGCTTGAACTTTTACACGCATGTCTATTATATCTCCGATATTTCCGCTCCTACCATCATATCCTTACGCTTCAAGGTAAAATTTAATTTAAATTCATAATTTAATTTTTTTTATTCCTTTTAAATAATATTAATTTTTATAATTCCTTTTAGGTGGTGTATCAAGAAACTTAACTACCGAAACTCTTTGCGCCATTATTTCCAAGGTTATCGATTCAGAATTGATCACATGCAGCCAGAGCAGGTTCTATTCCACAATTTAGTAGTTTATATATATATATATATATATATATATATATATATATATATATATATATATATATATATATATATATATATATATATATATATATATATATATATATATATATATATATATATATATATATATACATTATTTGATTACACTAACAAATTTCATCTATAACTTGTTAGTCTATTTGGAGGTTGTATCTTGAATTTGAGACATAACGAAAGGAGATAGTTTCATATGGAGTGCAACAACATATATCATATATTTTTATATTATTGAAATGCATCAATCTGATAGGTAAAACTTCAATTTAGTCATTTACAAGAAATATCCGACGACCCTTAGTGCCTCCAAGAACACCACAAAATGACCTTGATCAAATCGTGTAACTATGCGTATAGTGAGCTTTACAGCGACGAGCAACAGTGTTGGATGAATCGAGATATTTTTACGTTGGTAGGAAACCAAATGCAAGAAGAAACTAAACCATCTGAAGAATACATGTCATGGTATCAATCACTTCCATTTAGATACGCATCAGACATTTTCTCATTGACCCCCGTCAACATCATCATGCCCCCCATATGACAAGTGGATCTCAACAACATAATCAAACCTTCCAACAACAACAACCCTGTTACTCATACCATACCCAAGCTCATATTCCCCAACCCTTCCAATAACAAACTCTTAACCCCCACTATTTCCAACAACAAGACACAACACCAACAAACATCCCTTCGTCCAACCATGTAATTCACATCTATCTCACCACCATACTTTAATTCCCCCTATACTGAACATAACCCTTCAACCTCTAACATCCAACTACCCACCACCGCTTATATTTCAACCATGTGTCAGCCAAACTCATACGCACAATCCAATATCAATGTTGACTTAGATCTTAATGTCAATGATTACGATATAATTCATCATATTTGGTCTCCTGCTCAGCCGTCAGCTCCAACACAAGAAACACAAGACGATCCTCTGCCGCCAGCTCCAGCACAACAAACACAACGATATGATTGTGGTTATCGTGTCTCAATAGATCACAATTGTGGTACCGGTGATTATTTGGGTCGTCATTAATTTTTGATGCAATTCGTATGTATGAACTTATTAGGTTGTATAATTATTATTATTATTTAAAATTATGTTTAACGATATTTTTTTAATTTGTAATTTGTTTTTTATTATTTATATTTAAGTTTAAAATTTTTATTTTATAATTTTATTATTTAAAAATAATGTTAATTGATTATTAACTAATTTAAATTAATTAATGAATTAATATAATAATAAAATTATTTTAAATTTATTTTAGAAATTATAAAACGAAAAAAATAAAGCAGACATACGCCATCTGGGATAGCGGAAGTACTCAAGCCTGCAAAAACGTGGATTCTAAACGCCATCTAAATGACATATTAGTGTTCTGAAGTGTGGTATTCTGAAGAAAAAAATTCATATCGTGACATTTAGGGAATTTGTTTTCACAGATGTGGCATATGTTCCAGAAAAACATCAATATTCAACTTTCAGGTTATAAATAGTAATTTTAAATTACTAAGTGCATCAGTGTTTTATTTTGTAAGAGGAAAAAACAATTTTAGAACTGAAGAATTGATTTTGTTGATTTGGTTCATCAAAAGTATTATTGACTATGATTTTTATAATTGATTTTAATTTGAGTTAGCCTATAATTGATTCTAATTTGTGTTAGAATTTTTAGATTGAGTGTCTCTGGATTGATGGTTTGACAGAATTAATTTTATTAGAATTGAATTTGATAAAATTGATTTTATCAGAATTGAGCTTAATAGAACTTATTTATATTTAAATATATTTATGTAAAATTGAATTGAAATAATAAATTTCATAGAAAAAATCATCCAGAATCAATTTTAGAGACAGAAACTATAAATTCTAATTCTAAGTAGAATCAATTCTATTTTTGTCTAACCAATCATCTCAAAATCATCCAAAAACATTTCTACACATCTAAAATTATTTTTTGCCCAAAAGCAAAACCAAACATACACTTAGAGTCTAAACATGAACACCTACATTAATTTTAGTGGCCATTCACTTATGAAAACAGGCTAAACATGAACACCAACACTAAATTTTAGTGGCCATTCACTTATGAAAACAGGCATCATAGATACAAAATAAGCTCCCAAAAATAACAAATTCTGCTGCTCAAAATAATTAAATATAACTAGGTTTACAAACTTGTAAAAAATAATGATGATAGCCTAAACTTCTATTTAGTTTTATTTTCTTTCAATATTTCCATTGATATATATTTATTTATTTTTGGATTTACATGTTCCATTGATATTTATGAAAGGGCAAAGTTATTAGTTATGTGAATTTAAGTTTGATTCCACTTAGATTCTTCTTTGGTCCAATAATAACACCTTCCAATAACAACACCTGCCCCTTAACTAAAAAGATATGAAAAACCAAACAAATGTCACAGTTTTAAAGTCACCTACCAAACCCACTCAAGAGGCAGGTAAAAATCTTTTAACAAATTTACCTAACAGAAATTGACAGAAATTGTTTTCTTTTATAGTATGGAAATATATTTCCTAAATACAAGAGTTAATAATACAACTAGCTAAACCAACTTATATTTGTGGCAGGGTTTTGCCTTGATTAGAACTACTTTATAGGGTAAAAGACCAACTCCTCAGGCCTCTAATTTTCCCTCAAATTTAAAAAAAAATTACCCCTTTTGTAAATCAAAGAGCATGCATGGAAAACATGGAGGGAAATTGGCTTATATAGTAGTTTAAAGTAAAAGCTTCAAAAAACTTCCATTCAGAATCAAATAACCCAACCCTTGCAAGGACATGATTAATTCAAACAACACTTCCATGATCAGAAGCATCATCATAGTAATAAGGGGTTAATTTTCCATCTTTCTTTGCAGGTTTCATTTGGTTCTCTATTCCTACCTCTTGCAACATCTTCACTACTCTTCTCATTGAAGGCCGGTTGATTGGAAGAGGACTAGTGCACATTAGGCCAATGTTGAAAACCTTGCAAATTTCTTCTTTGAAACAAGAATCTAGCCTCGAGTCAATTACATGGTCCACACCTTTCTGATCCAATGTAGTGCAAACCCATTTAACCAAATCTTTCTCCCCGAATTCAGGATCCACCGGCCGTCTTCCAGTAACCAATTCAAGTATAACAACACCAAAACTATAAATGTCGCTCTTCTCGTTCACTCTAAGGGTGTAGGCATATTCTGCACATGAAAAGGATAATGTCAGTTTGTCTCCAAAGAAACACAAATACTAAACATTAGGAAACTTTTAATAGGCAACAATGTGAAACATATGAAACTAAATGCCATTTACTACAAGTCAAGCACAGCAAAACAAGTACTACCACAAAATGTGTATCAGAATCTTAAAAAGTACTTTATTACATAGAATATAATCAGAAAGAATGAAACGAAATAAGATAACAAGAAATTTCTGCTAACCTGGTGCAATATAGCCACAAGATCCAGCAATGATGGACATGGATTTAATTCCTTTCCCTGTGATTTCGACAACCTTAGCTAATCCGAAATCAGCCACCCTTGCACCAAAGTCTCCATCCAACAAGATATTATTAGATTTAACATCTCTATGAACAATTGGCGGAACACAATCATGATGGAGATAAGAGAGTCCATCTGCCGCATCCACAGCTATCTTGTATCTTGTTGGCCATTCCAACAACCCTCCTTTACTACTATGAAGCAAATCACCAAGACTACCGTTTTGCATATACTCGTAAACCAAAAGCTGACAATCCCTAGTGGTACAGCAACACCATAACTTGACAATGTTCTTGTGTCTGATTTTTCCCAAAGTTTCAACCTCGGCATCAAAAGCATTGTCTTGAACCCTACCCTTTTCAGCATCACCACTCTCCACTTCCTTTCTGGCCCCTCCCCATATCTTCTTCACAGCAACAGCTTCCCCGCTGTTAAGTACAACCTTGTAAACCTTTCCTGAAGAGCCACTTCCAATGACATTATCTTCATCAAGACAATTCAAAATCTCGTCTTCGCCAAAACCAAGCTTATGGAATGACATTAAAGTCCATTTTGATTTATCAATAGCCCTTTTTGCTTCCTTGAAATTCTTGTACCTAAAATAGAACCAGACAACACCAACTAGGAAAACCAAAACGGCTAGAAGAAAAATCGCTCGAAGCAACCAAACGTAACCCAAATTCTTCACTTCATTCCTACCATCACACAAACCTTTCAAATCTCCACACAAACCAGGGTTCCCCAAGAAACTAGACTTGTACATTTCCTTAGCCAACTGAGGAGGAAGTTCTCCCAAAAGTCGATTATACGAAAAATTCAGCTGATTCAGCTTCAGATTCTGCAACCCATGAGGGATTTTTCCTGAAAACTGATTCCGCGAAAGATCAAGAAAATTAAGAACTGATAAACTACCAATCTCATCGGGAATCTTCCCACCAATTCCATTGTTGGCCAAATTCAAATCATTGAGCTTCTTCCAAGAATGAATCCCCTTTGGTAGTTCCCCAGAAAGCCTGTTGTTGTGAAAATCAAGAATGCCAAGCTGCCCAAGATTGACCAAACTATCTGGAAGTGGGCCACTGAACATGTTATCAGCGGCAGAAAACTCGACGAGATTTTCCAACCACCCAACCTCATCGGGAACAGTTCCCGAGAAGTTGTTCTTAGACAAAATCAACAAAGAAAGGTTCCCAGCTCCGGCAATGGTCTTCGAAATGGAACCGGAAAACGAGTTATGAGCAAGTTCGAGAAGATAAACATGAGGAAGACCCCAGATCCCCGCCGGAACCTCACCGGAGAATCTGTTATAACCTAAACGTACACGCGACAAGCTCTGACACGTCCCCAAACTCGCCGGAATCTCACCGGTGAACAAATTATATATCATCAAAAGCTCCTCTAACTCACCAAGATCACACAAACTCGCCGGAATACTCCCCCAGAACTGGTTACTCGAAACGTCAAGCCACCTCAGAGGAGACCGTTTCCCGAGATTCTCCGGCAACTTTCCGGTAAGCCGGTTTGCAAACAACCTTAACTCATAGAGATTCGGCGAGTCAGCTATACTCGCCGGCAACTCACCCTCAAAACGATTCTCATAGAGATTCAAACTCTCCAACGGCAACGAACAAAGTTCCTCCGGAATCCTCCCCGTCAAATGATTCATGGACGCATCAAGAAGCCTCAAATTAGTAAGCTTCCCCATTCCCCTCGGCAACTCACCGGATAACGAGTTATTATACAACTCAATCTGTCTCAAACTCGTTAACTCAGTGAGCGAACTCGGAATAGAACCGTAAAGATCATTCAACGCAAGGTCCAAATCCTTAAGCTTCTTCAGCTTCCCGAGAGTTTCAGGAATCACACCAACAAGGTTGCATTGCGTTAACCATAGAACTTCAAGGTGAGTTAGGTTTCCGAGTTCGGAAGGGATCCGACCCGGGAAAAACGGGTTGTAAGAGAGGTTAAGCATTTTCAAAGTAGTGATGTTTCCAAGAGACGGAGGAATGGTACCTTCTAGAAGATTGGACACGAGTGAGAGTACTTCGAGTTTCTGGAATGTGCCGAAGGAGAGTGGTATGTTACCGGAGAAGTTGTTTCCGGTGAGGTCGAGGTAACGGAGGTTAGTGAGAGTGGAGAGGATTTCCGGGAGGGGGCCGGTGAGGAGATTCTGAGAGAGGTCGAGGTGGAGGAGGTTTTGACAGAGGGAGATTTGGAGGGGGAAGGTTTGGTTAATGGAGTTGTTGAAGAGGTTGATGGAGGAGAGGTTGGGGAGACGGCAGAGGATTGATGCTGTGAATGGGCCTTGGATGTTGGTGTCGGAGAGGTCGAGTTCTGTTACGGTGGTGTTGGTGGCGTCGCAACGGACGCCGTACCAGTTGCATGGTGTGGTGTCTGATGGGTTCCAGGAAGAGAGAGAGGAGTCGGGATCGTCTAAGGTGAGCTTGAATTGGTACAGGTAGAGACCATCTTGGTTCAAACATGATACGTTTGTTGCTAGAGATAAGATTGATACCACAATGCAGAACATAAACAATGGTTTTTGTTTTTCTTCCATTGTGAATGGTTGTGTCCAGTTTTGAAAGGTTTCAGAGAGTTCTCAATTTATTTATCTTAACAAGAGAGAGAGTATTTGAGTGTAGTTTGCTACGCATGGTACCAGTGGTACTCATTACTACTCAGATGGTTTTTAGGAACAAACAAACAAGATACAAGTAGTGCTGAGTTGGCATTGGTGGGAACTTGGAATATGTTTGCACTTTCACTGATTTGTGAAACTAAATATATGAGAATTTCAATTTCATGGTTTATGATACTATGTCTATTTTTATTTTTCTTTTGTTATAAATACAAGACAGGGTATTATCCTCTGGATAATACTAACTTCCGTATTGATAAGTTATTCTTTAAAGATGCATACTCTCGCCTCGATGCTAACCACCGGGCATTCTCTTGGGGTAAGATTATTTGAAGTCCGTCGGTTCCTCTTTCAGAATCTAAGTTGCTCAAGTGTTTGATTTTTGGAAAGCTGCCCATAGACGATAAACTTGTTTCTAGGGACTGATAGTCTCCTTCTCAATGCAACATGTGTGTAATATGGTGGGAGAACTGATTTTAGGAACTGATTTGCGTTTGATCGCAATTGTTGCGGGTAATAGGAGTTGTCATCGACTTTTCTTTTATTTAATAAAAGAAATGGTTAAAAGAATAAGAAAGACCTTTGAGATACTTTCTTGAGTTCGACGGTAGGTTATGAAAAGGAGAGTTGTTAGCATCATTTTCATCCGTAGTTATCTACGAGCTTTTAGTTGCTTGTTAGATCACTTGAAAATGTTTTTGTTTGAAAATGTGCTTTGTGATTTAAGTTTGAAAGTATTTTTAAAACGCATTTGTTGCGACAAACTTTGTAATGATTCTCGTCTCTATAAGAATTCATACAAAGTGTTGGTTTTGAAAATAGTTCAAAGAGATGCTTGTTTTTGAAGATGTTTTGAAAGTGT
Source organism: Vicia faba (assembly GCA_948472305.1). Classification (NCBI taxonomy): domain Eukaryota; kingdom Viridiplantae; phylum Streptophyta; class Magnoliopsida; order Fabales; family Fabaceae; genus Vicia; species Vicia faba. Next base: position 948,572,512 of record OX451741.1, on the reverse strand, counting down.
AAGTGTGGAAATGGTTTTAAGTTTGTTAGCAACCAACTACAAGCGTCCTACCTACTCAAAAGATTTTTATTCTTCTCCTCCTCCTTTAGATGTTGTTATCTTACCATTGATTGGTAAGAAGCTCTATCATTTGATGTGAAGTGACAGACGTGGGTCATCGTATAGTCATAGAAGAAAACTTATGAGACGTTTTACCAATTTTCGTAAGGGACTAGATCGTTTACTGGAGGCAACATCGAGGGACATCGAAGGACTATGATCTTTTTATCGAGGGTCTTTGTTAAAATGCCTATATTCGAGGGACATGACTATTTTCCGAGGTTATCCTAGAGGTGCACGTGTGTGAATAATGTGTTTGATTGTATGCATTTTTGTCTTTGAAATCAGGATTTTCTAACGGTTGATTTTATATTGCCATGCACACCCTAATTACTAATAATTTATATTAAAGCGGTAAATTGTGGAAATTAAAATCCTAAGCTATTACATCATTAGTGGATAGGGGTACAAATGTACAAATAGGGATGCAAGAAATTAAACCTAATTATTTATTACAACCATATTGAATAAATGTACAAGAAATGACATGAATATAATGTACAAGGAATATAAAAAGAAATGGATTTTACTTTGGATTTTTTGTTAGGAAAATTGTTTTGACCTAATTAATTTAAAGGGATATGATTAATAAAAAAATAGGAAAATTAATCCTAAGTTAAAAGGAAATCAAATTAATCAAGAAGTCATTTTTTAGATTTTTTTTTATGAAAGGCTTTTGGTTAATTAAAATAAATATGAAAAAATATTTTAAAAAAAGCGCAAAAGAGAGAAAAAATAAATCTTTCGACATCATGTGTCAAAGCATGCTTATATGCATCAAACATGTCCTTCTTTCGACCCTGTAGCCCCAAATCAAACTCAGTATGAATCGAAGCAATGTTATGTGTCAAATCACACACCTTTTTTTCCTTCTGTTTGGGCCTGTGAAGCAGTGTGTGTCGAAGCCTAAGGCTTTGTGTCGAACCATGTTGTAATTTCTCACTCCAACATTGTTTTTATGGTCTGTACAAGTTAGTTCTTAACATATAATTGACAGGAAAGGAAAACAAACAAAAGGGGAGCTTCGAAGGTGATTATTACATGTTATCTTCTAAGATGAATCATCAATAATGCTTGAAATGAAAAGTTTAAAGTCAAGAAGACTTACCTTGAAGCTGGAATGTGTGCTTCGAACTTGAGTTGCTGTCTTAAATGCTCTTGGTTCGAAAGAAAAGAACAGAGGTGTTGTATTTTTTGGTTCTGGGTTCGAAAGAAAAGAACATAAGTGTTATGTTTTTTGGTTCTGGGTTTAAGAGTGTTTCAAGGCTTCAGCCTTCGTGTTCTCTCCTCTCTATTTATTTCTTCTTCTCCTTTTTACTTATCCCAAAAGTTTCCCTTTGTGTGTTGTGAAACAACTTATTTATAGAAGAGTCTTGCTGGGGTTTTGGGGGGAAAAATAAATAAAATTTGAACAGTTTGGGTATGCTCTTTTCATAACTTTCGAGGTCCAACTCTTATATGCTAGTTTGGTTTAAATATGGGACTGGTTTAGAAGTAGTATAGCAGGACTGTTTTGCAGCAGTTTTGGAGTGTTGTGGCAGCTTGGTGCAAGGCTGTTTCATAGCAGTACAACAGACTGCTTTTTGACATGGTTTTAGGCTATTATGTTGACAGTACAACAACCTTGGGCTTGGCAGCATATAGGACTTTGTTCAACAAGCATATTGAATACTTCACCCTTTTGTTTTGATCACATAGATCCACAGTCTTCGACCAAACTCATCAACAGACAAAATAATATTGTTTCCACCAATTATGTGTTCTTCGAATGGACCACTTACAACCTTCGACCAAACTCATCAACAGACAAAATAATATTTGTTTCTACCAATTGTGTGTTCTTCGAATGGACCACTTACAACCTTCGACCAAACTCATCAATAGAGAAAACAATATTGTTTCCATCAATTGTGTGTTCTTCGAATGGACCATTTACAACCTTCGACCAAACTTATCAACAGACAAAACAATATTTGTTTCCACCAATTATGTGTTCTTCGAATAGACCATATTCATCTAAATGTACCACTTTGAGTATGTAAGATGATCTCATTGGCATAGTCAAAACGAAATAATTTATGGATTGATTTCCTACCAGTAACCATCACTTGATTAAGTGGTCGAAAGTTCAAATGTCCAAACCTCAAATTGTAATTCATTGTGTAGAAAATATGTGTGTCGAAGGGTTTAGAGGTGGATCTAAGCAAGTTGCTCGAAGGAAGCCATTGCCCAGTCGAAGCTTGTGGATCGAAGCAAGCATGAAGATAGACTTGTAATTCATAGTGTTGAAACTATGTGTGTCGAAGGGTTTAGTATGTGGATCAAATCAGGTTTAGAGGTGGATCGAAGCAGGTTTCTCGAAGGAAACTATTGCCTAATCGAAGCTTGTGGATCGAAGCAAAGCTTGATCTTCTTCGATTTTTCAAAATCTGCCCACCACTCCTTTTCGATTAGTCATGTGGTTCGAACAGCCTGAACCAGATTTTGAATTCAAACTGTTATCTACAGCTGCACACCTTTCGATCTGCTTTGCCCTTTCGACGGTTTCCTCTTCCTCTTTTCGAGGATTAAGAAGTTCCATCTTCGACCCAATGCTTGAAATTCCAATATGATCCATGGAAACTATATGGGGCATTAAAAGTCCAATTGTACTTGTGAAAACTTGAGCTTTTGAAAATCTTTGTGAGGGAATTCTTGAGAAATTGAGAGGGCAAATTTTGGGGTACAACAATGTGTCTTATTAATTCAGAGTTCTTATCTCATTTGTTATTTAAATGCATATATGCCAAAAGCCTGTGGGGTTAGATGAGTAATTTGTTTGGCTTAAATTATTCGGTGTCGTCGATTATGGACTATTTGAGTCTTATTGACAGTAGCCACTATTTACAATTCAAGGTTGTTATTCTTACTAGGGGTGGCAAACAGGTATGCCCACCAGGTTTAGGCTCACCCCGCAAAAGCCTACAAAAAAATGGGGCAGGGCAGAGCAGACATTATTGAGAATGCGAGCCTAAAACCTATTCCTGCCCCATAAAAAAGTGAAGGCGGGGCAGGAAAAGCTCGCGGACACTACATCTTTTAAGCCTAAAAACATAAAAATTTATGTAAATGCATGTGGCACAATAGCCCGCATAGAAAATGGGGCGGGGCGGGCGGACACATTAGAAAGTGAGAGCCTAAACCCTTGGCCCGCCCTGCACTTGAGTGCGGGAAAAATGGGCATGCCCAACGGGCCAGACCCATTTTTCCATCCCTAATTCTTATTGTTGTTACCAACACCATCTCTTATATTTGGAATGCTAGAAACAGTGCTCGTTTTTAAAACATGACCTCTCCCTGCTATTTTGGTTGTGCCTCCACCCTTTCTCTCACGGCTTTAACATGTAGTCTCACCTCTCGAACAATGGTATTTGGGACTTTGTTATTTTGAAGAACTTTGGTGTCACTACGCACCCTCCAAAAGTGTAGTTTTATAAGGAGGTTTTGTGGAGTCCATGTTGTTGCGGTAGAGCAGCAATTAAAAAGTAAGTTGTTAATTTACCGGGTGATATAGGTTATATTGTATCGTGTCTACAAAGATTAGTTATTGATTCGTTGTTCGATATATTTCTTGTTAATGAGTTTGGGGATAAATGGGTTGAAAGAAAATGTATTAACAGGAAATAAATGTATAAAAAGGAAAAAGAAATAACTTATCAAGCATGCATATATACTACTTCTCACAGACTTAAACATATCGACCTGTTATACTCAACCTATAATATTGATCAATGTGACTACGTATCACTCATAACCTAAGTCATTTCTAACCCAAATTGAGAGGCTGACTGCATCACCTAAGTAGCGATCTCCCAACCACTTCAACAACACAGAAGTCAGTCGTGCTCTCCTGCATCGACGATCTCTCAGAGCAACATAAACAACACAGAGGGATTAAGCTTTGATACTCAAGTAGATGTCAACTCTAAATCTATCTCTAGAGTTCAGAAACTAACAGATAATTATCCTAGATAAGAATCTAAGCAGTATATGTCTATAACAACTCAAATCCTTAACACATAGTAAAAATCCAGGACAACAATCCACAAATATTTGTAAAGCAAGTTTAATATAACGCCAAGGGCGACAAATATACATCAGTTTAAAGAAAATATACATACAAACCCAACCATTAAAGAATACACAAAGAAGAGCAATCCATCCCGGATCATCTATATGCAAGCTCCATAGTTGTTATCTAAGCTAATCCTAACAAAACTTATAGGTTGATGGAGTTGGGAGCTAAAACTTCCCCAAAACCATACTTAAAAATGAGCTGAAATGAAAGTTATAAAATAAATCTCAACAGACCGCACTAAGCGGGCCTGGCACGCTAAGTGCGACTTGCTTATTTTACACATCAAATCGACCTAAATCGTGCTAACAGGCTTCAAAACATTGGTTCTGTCAAATTGTCAAACGCAAGCAGTGCGCTACAAAATATGTTGAGCGACACTCGCACTTAGCGGCCTCTGCGCGCTAAGCGGGCTCTCTTGGACAGAATGTCCCAAAACTAGTATTTTATTTCGAAAACACACATCCGGAGCCGTGCCTTCGACACCTTATTCTAAAATGCTCCAAAATGCAACAAATACCTACAAAATGAATGGAAACACATCAAACGATACACTATGTACATAAAAACACAAATAAACACAAACTAAACGTATTTACACAAAAGTCAGGTTTATTCAACGATATTAACAATAAAAAGTCAATAAGTGCAACAAAAAGTATATACAAAAATAACTACAATTTGCACTTATCAGTCCACCACCTTTATTGTGGGTCAAAGTTAACACTAATGGTGCTTCGGTAGGTACCCCGTCAGTAGTAGCTTGTGATTCCATTTTTCGTGATAATAACGGAGATTATTTGGGCAATTTTGCTAGTTTTTTTGTGTCCGAAAAATGCTCTGTTTTCTCAACTCATGGGAGCCGTTTTAGCCATGGAGTATGCTTTTAGTCAAAATAAGAACAATTTGTGGCTGGAGTCGAATTCGAGGATTGTGGTTCTTACATTTACAAATTCTTATGTTGTGTCTTGGAAGATTAGAAATAGATGGGATATTTGTATTCAAGCGCTTAACAATCTCAACTTCATGGCAACTCACATTTACAGAGAGGAAAATCATTGTGCAGATAAGCTCACTAAATTAGGCCTATTAGTCGCTAACTATACTTGGTGGAATGGATTACACCCGAATGCAATTAGAGATTTCGATAGATTGGGTCTTCCTAACTTTTGTATTGGTTAGGCTTGAGATTTTGGTTTTGATCCCCTCATTTTTGTGTACCAAATTTTTCTTTCTATATATCATGCGCATTTGCCCTCTTTTGATTAAAAATATATTCTTTAAAAATAGAGACAAGAATAGATACTATCGAAATTTTACAATGGAAATATTTTTCTAAATATAAATAGGTGTCGTCTAATAGGTCTCTCGCATAAGTAATACTTTTTATTTTTAACAAACTGTTCATTTTGTGACGGTTTTAAACTGTTATAAAAATTTTACCGTTCATTATGTGACAATTTTAAACAGTCACAAAATTTTTATTGTTCATCTTGTGACGATTTTAAATTGTCATAAAACTTTTACTATTTATTTTATGGAAAAAGTAACCATTTTCTATATTTTTATTTTCAGTTTTCAATCATATAGAGAGGGTTAAAAAACCCCAGCTATTAAAAAGCGTTTTTAATCTGTATAGTATGTTTTGAAGTTAGTTTAGGGGGATTATGTTTTTTCGGTGGTTAAAAATCCTCGCTAACTCGTTAAAATACGAATAAAAAAAGAGAGGTATCTCACACTAGTCAGCGCTTTACTTTATCACAATATTTCATGTACATGTAATATAAACTTGAAGAATTAATATAATTATTTTGTATATTCATTTTATTTGTCAATGAATCTCAATCACTAAAATTTATGTTCTACCTTTATATAAATTGTTCTTTCTAAACACCAAATATGAGACTTCCCTGCCGCTTGAAGGATGATAGAGAGAGCCTTAAATGAGTGAGAGGATGTTGTTTATGATATTGAGGGATTCAGAGGCTTACACAAGTATGTGTGAGCTCCAAACGACGTGTCTTGCTTACCCCTCAGTCGGGAGCCCTATATAGGGAGGTGCATAAACCTCATTGATCATTGCATGTAACTGTTGAGGCTTTCCATGTTACGTAACTGAGTTTCCTTAAAGGCAAGTAACGCCCATCGTTGCTAATGATGGCTATTATCATAACATGTTCCGTCGTATAATGATGAGCGGTTTCACCCTCAATGGTCTGGCCATTGCGTAACGGCTCCATCAAGGTTGGGCTCAGGGTAACCTCTGTATTCAGGGTATGAGCCCAGCTGCTACCTCTTCATCTTCTTCCACGATCGATTACTTGTCCCTCCGATCACACAACCCGGTTTAGGCCTTGTGATCTCGACCCGGGGTGGTAACTGGCTGATTGTCTACTTGCTTTTCTTGGTCTTTCAACCATGCCTTGCCTTTTATCTTTTCTAGCTCGGACAATAGATTTATGTATGAACATAAGTTCTACGAGCATATGGCGTTTAGCTGAAGCCTTATGGTCGGTCAATGTAGAAATAGATCTATGCTCCGGGCTAGGCCTCTAAACCAAACGATGATACCTTGACATGCATGTTACTCACACCCTAGTTTCTCAACAGTCCCCTGGTCTCTTAGGCGTAATCATTATTAAGGCAAAATCTGAACGCTTATACACGCTTCCTCTTCTTTAAGTGTTTCACTTCCCATAACCTTCCTTTTATAAAACCATTTTCTTTTATTTTTCGAAAGACTCTCATATTTCCCTTTTCAAGCGCTCCTGCCCATTTACTTTAGAAAGTGATTCTGACCCCGATTCTTCAGGTTCCGTGGAGGTCCTGATGGAAACTTTTGGCTCTTTTAGTGAGGAGGTGATGGGTTACGACCTGAGATCCATGGATGAGGTAGAGATAGTGAAGCTTCACTCTCTATCAAAGATGTCCTCGATTGGGAATAAGGATGATGTGGTCCTTGAGGCATGTATCCCTGGCGAACGGGTCTGTATGTCTCAACTAAAGGGAGTACAAGACGAGTGATTTTATTTCTATGTCGGGGTGTTGGAGGATATATTTTTTGCATCCCTTTCATTTATTTTAAAGTGGATGTATTGAAGACGATTAATGTAACCCCCTCTCAGTTTTGCCCTAATAATTTGGATTTTATCAAAGCTTTTGAAATGATATGTGAAGCGTTGGATGTGACTCCGACAATTGGTTTGTTTTTTTTCTTATTTTGAAGTTAAGAATGTAGAATCTGGAAGCTGGGTTTATATTAGTGGCGTACCACGCAGGAGCTTCCTTCAAGCCTTTACCACTAATTACAAGGGCTTCAAGGACCAGTTCCTTTGTGTTATGTGCAGACCGAGGTGTCCTCAGGTTGTTTATGCCACTGATGGTCGTCCCAAGTTTCCTTTGTATTGGACGGTGAGTCCTTTACCCAGATATAGGTTTGATTATGATAAATTGAGTGATGTTGAGACATAATCTTTACAAGTGTTAGACTCCTTGGACGTTCAAGGTCAAGGACTTGTTACCCTTGCCTGATAAAGAGGTTCAGGCCTTTCTGGGTAAGGCTCATTTTAATTCTCCGCCGCCTAAGGTTTTTTTTCTTACATACCCTTTTTTGACGTTTTTCATAGATAAGATGACTGATCTCTCTGTTAAAGAGCAGAAGAAGTTGATGGTTGCTGCCCAAAGAGGGACTGGAGGGCCCTTTGAGTCCAAATCTGACTTTACTGGTTTGGAACTGCAAGTAGCGAAGAAGAAGAAGAGACCCGTCTAGAAGGCAGGCGTTGTCATCAGTGTGCCTCAGTCACCAGCCAAGCATATATTGGCCATTGAGGATCCCTCTCAGAGATCTCCAAAGCGGATGAAGACTGTAATGACATATGAGGTCTTCCAGGTTGATTGGGAAGTCTCAGCTCTGATGCAGGAGATTAGTGAGGGCTCGGCTCTGGTATCAAATGAGAATAAGTTATGGTCAAACAGATTTGATGGGATGAAGTTCCTTTATGACCAACTCAATTCCACCGAGGATGTCAACAAGGTGAAGAGCCTTGGTCCCCAGAAGCTCACCCAGAACCTGAGTTCTTAATTGATGAGGTGTGTTGTGTTGGCACGAGGTTTGTTTGAGTCAAGGGACGACTTGGAGGAGAGGTGTACAAACCTTAAGAAGGTCGTACAACAACTGACAAAGAGTGAGAAGTCTTATGCTGACAAATGCTCAGTTCTGGAGAAGAAGTTGCTTGAATAAAGTTCAAAGAACAAGTTCCTGACCAAGAAGAATGAGGATCTTAAGGCCTAAATTATCAAACTTACTGATGGTTTGAATGTTACGGAGAGGTCCTGCATCGACCTACAAAAGTCCTTGGAGAAGTCTCAGAAGGATGTCCTTAATTCCGGAGATATGGATTTTGAATGGGCTAAGGATCATGTATTGTACCTCTATCCAGAGTTGGACAACTCTTCAATGGACTTTTTCAAGAACATTATGGATGGTAAGCTGGTGGACATGGAAGCTGAAGAAGACGGTGATGATTCCCCAGCCTCAGGTGAGTCGGGTACCGACGATGCTTCCCAAGCCGATGTAACCAAGTGATTTCCTTGTTGAATACTTGATTGTTAGTCACCCTTTTTTGGTGGGTGCACTTTTGTAATAACTTTTGAATTCTTTTTTCCTGTTCTGACAATTTCCCTATAGGCCTTTTATCATTAATCGTACTTTTGCTTTTGTTTTGCAATTTATGTTTATGTCGGTTTTCACCTATATATATTTTGTATGCCCATACATGAGAGGATTTGGATGTATGGTAGCCCCATAGTCATGTGGTTTTGGAAAAAACCATAGTGATTAGTTTCTAAGGAAAGGCCTTAATCTTCTATGATATGCCTGATGCTGCTTTGCAATAGATTGTCCATTCTTATGTGAATGATTTCATCCCAAACTTAATCCTCGTAGGGTTTGTAACTCGGTTTGAGAGATAATTGTGCAGCATATGGGTGTTTATTTAAGCATTTGTTCTGCTTGTATTTTTAAGCCATCACGCAAAAAAATTTGTTTTGAATAGCCGTGTAGGCTTGTAGAGGCCGGGAGGCGTCTTTATGTGCTTATACACTTTTAGGTGTTTGACCTTGTACTTATGTAAGACGAGATATACGGGCTATAAGGTTATGCCTAGTTGGATCAGGAGGACCACACTTTGGGTGGTTTCAGTTTGGTCTAAGGTGTGATGTCCGGGGAGGTTACTCCTGAGGTGGCTCAAGATTTGAATCGAGGCGTAGAGCCTTTGAAGGGGCGGAATTTGATTTAAGGTTCATTGTTGAGAAGGTTACTCCTGAGAATGCTCAAGATATGAACCAAGGTGTAATCCATAAAGGTTATGCCTGAGGAGGTTTAAGTTTGAACCAAGGTATAGAGCCTTTGAAGGGGTGGAATCCAATTTAAGGTTCATCATCGAGAAGGTTACATTTGAGGAGGCTCAATATATGAACCAAGGTGTAAGTTGGAAAGGTTATACCTGAGGAGGTTTAAGTTTGAACCAAGGTATAGAGCCTTTGAAGGGACGGAATCTGATTTAAGGTTCATCGCCTAAAAGGTTACACCTGAGGCCATTCGAGATATGAATTGAGGTGTAAACCAGAAAGGTTATCCATGAGGAGGTTTAAGTTTGAACCAAGGTATATAGACTTTCAAGGGAGAGAAATCCAATTTAACGTTCATCGCCGAGAAGGTTACACCTGAGGAGGCTCAAGATATGAACTGAGATGTAACCTGGAAAGGTTATACTTGAGGAGGTTTAAGTTTGAACCAAGGTATATAGCCTTTGAAGGGGAGGAATATGATTTAAGATTCATCTTCGAGAAGGTTAGTCCTAAGGCGGCTCAAGATATGAACCAAGGTGTAACCCGAAAAGGTTATACCTGAGGAGGTTTAAGTTTGAACCAAGGTATATATCCTTTGAAGAGGAGGAATCTGATTTAAGTTTCATCGCCGAAAAGGTTATACCTGAGGCGACTCAAGATATGAACCGAGGTATAACTCGAAAAGGTTATACCTGAGGAGGTTTAAGTTTGAACCAAGGTATAAAGCCTTTGAAGGGGCGGAATTTGATTTAAGGTTCATCGTCGAGAAGATTACACGTGAGGTAGCTCAAGATATAAACCGAGGTGTAACCCGAAAAGGTTATACCTGAGAAGTTTTAAATTTGAACCAAGGTATAGAGCCTATGAAGGGGCGGAATCCGATTTAAGGTTCATCACTGAGAAGGTTATACCTAAGGCGCCTCAAGATATGAACCAAGGTGTAACCCATAAAGGTTATACCTGAGGAGGTTTAAGTTTGAACCAAGGTATAGAGCCTTTGAAGGAGCGGAATCCGATTTAAGGTTCATCTCCTAAAATGTTACACCTGAGGCGGATCGAGATATGAACCAAGGTGTAACCCAAAAAGGTTATACCTGAGGAGGTTTAAGTTTGAACCAAGGTATAGAGCCTTTCGAGGTGGCGAAATCCAATTTAAGGTTCATCACCGAGAAGGTTATACCAGAGGCGACTCAAGATATGAACCGAGATATAACATGGAAAGGTTATACTTGAGGAGGATTAAATTTGAACCAAGGTATATAGCCTTTAAATGGGCGGAATCCAATTTAAGATCCATTATCGAGAAGGTTACTCATAAGGCGGCTCAAGATATGAACTGAGGTGTAACTCAAAAATTTTATTCCGGAGTAGGTTTAAGTTTGAACCAAGGTATAAAGCCTTTGAAGGTGAGGAATTCGATTCAAGTTTCATCGCCGAGAAGGTTTCACCTGAGAAGCTCAAGATATGAACCTAGATGTAACCCGAAAATGTTATACCTGAGGAGGTTTAAGTTTTAAACAAGGTATAGAGCCTTTGAAGGGGCGGAATCTGATTTAAGATTCATCGCCGAGAAGGTTACACATGAGGCGGCTCAAGATAAGAACCGGGATGTAACCCAGAAAGGTTATACCTGAGGAGGTTTAAGTTTGAACCAAGGTATAAAGCATTTGAAGAGGCGGAATATGACTTAAGCTTTATCACCGAGAAGGTTACACCTTAGGAGGCTCAAGATATGAACTGAGGTGTAACCCGAAAAGGTTATACTTGAGGAGGTTTAAGTTTGAACCAATGTATATAGCCTTTGAAGGGGAGAAATTCGATTTAAGGCTCATCACCTAAAAGATTACACCTGTAGTGGCTCGAGATATGAACCTAGCTGTAACTCGAAGAGGTTATCCCTGAGGAGGTTTAATTTTGAACCAAGGTATAGAGCATTTCGAGTAGGCGGAATCCAATTTAAGGTTCATCGTCGAGAAGATTATACTTGAGGCGGCTCAAGATATGAACTGGGATGTAACCTAGAAAGGTTATACCCGAGGAAGGTTAAATTTGAGCCAAGGTATATAGCCTTTAAAGGGGCGGAATCCGGTTTAAGGTTCATCTTCGAGAAGGTTACTCCTAAGGCGGCTGAAGATATGAACTGAGGTGAAACCCAAAAATGTTATACCTGAAGAGGTTTAAGTTTGAACCAAGGTATAGAGACTTTGAAGGGGAGGAATATGATATAAGGTTTTTTTCCGAGAATGTGACACCTGAGGCGACTCAAGATATGAACCAAGATGTAACCGGAAAAGTTTATACCTGAGGAGGTTTAAGTTTGAACCAATATATAGAGCCTTTGAAGGGGAGGAATCCGATTTAAGGTTCATCGCCTAAAAGGTTACACCTAAGGTGGCTCGAGATATGAACCGAGAGGTAACCTAGAAAGGTTATACCTGAAGAGGTTTAAGTTTGAACCAATGTATATAGCCTTTCGAGGGGGGCAGAATCCAATTTAAGGTTCATCGCCGAGAGGGTTATACTTGAGGCGGCTCAATATATGAACTGAGATGTAATATGGAAAGGTTATACTTGAGGAGGGTTAAATTTAAGCCAAGTTATATAACCTTTAAAGGGGAGGAATCCGATTTAAGGTTCATCGTCGAGAAGGTTACTTCTAAGGCAATTCAAGATATGAACTGAGGTGTAACACAAAAAGGTTATACATGAGGAGGTTTAAGTTTGAACCAAGGTATAAAGCCTTTGAAGAGGAGGAATCCTATTTAAAGTTCATTGTCGAGAAGGTTACACCTGAGGCGGCTCAAGATATGAACTGACATGTAACCCGAAAAGGTCATACCTGAGGAGGTTTAAGTTTGAACCAAGGTATAAAGCCTTTGAAGGGGTGAAATTCGATTTAAGGTTCATCACCAAGAAGGTTACACCTGAGGCGGCTCAAGATATGAACCAGGATGTAACCCAAAAAGGTTATACCTGAGGAGGTTTAAGTTTGAACCAAGTTATAGAGCCTTTGAACTAAGCTATTGAATAAACCCTATTGTCAGAGAAGTATTCTATTGTCGGGGAAATTGAATTTTCTATAGAGAAGAAACTCTATAGGGGTTTGTTGTACCCCAAAATTTCCCCTCCCATATTTCTCAAAACATTTCAAGAATGATCTCCAAATTGCTCAAGGTAGTCCAAGGGTTGGCCAGACAAGCTTTCTCCTAAGGCAGTCTACCCCAAACTAAGGTTTCATGATGCATCAAGATACTTGAGTCCAAGTGGTCCCAAATTCTCAACATTGTGCTAATATGTTCTCAAGACCATCCATGTCAAGTTTCAAGCCTTGCAGGGGAGGTTTGCTCAGCCAATTGCTCAAAAGGTCCAAAAATCGACTATGCTAGGGCAAAAGTCAATTGTGACCCACATACAGTCAAACTTCAATATTTTTGGTCAACATCCTTATTTTGAAGTATATTTCATCATTTGATAAAGGGTTGATCATTATTCATCAAGGATTGCTCATAATTCATCAAGATTCAAAAGTTGCTAAATTAGGGTTTTGCAAGAAAAGTCAACTCAACTTTGACCAAGCATAACTTTCTCATACTTTATGATAAATGACCCATCCAAAGCTAATTTTGAAGAGGATGCAATTTACTACAATCCATCTTCAGATCCCAATATCAAAAAATGCACTCACAAGAAGTTATGAACTTGGACATTATAGGTCATTTTGAAAAGTCAACAAAAACACCTTTTTTGTAAAAGATTCATACATGAGCATGGAATATCAAATTGATATGAGACCAAAAGGGTTGCTTAGATGACATCTCAAGCTTTCTAAAAAGTCCAAGAACACCTCCAAAGAGTCAAAATTGAGGAAGTTATGCATTATTGAAGTTGACCTTTTTTGCAAAATTGCCAAAAGTCAACTATCCCCAAAACTTCAAATTTTGCCAAATGGGTCCATTCTTTTTCACTTGTTTTGAGTTGGAAACATAGCCCACATGCTCTAGCCTTTTCCATTTGTCCATATCTTATTTTTATTATTTATTTTGATTTTTATTTGAATTAATTTAAATTAAATCATAATAAATAAAATAAAATCCAAAATATTGATAACAAAGGATCTTGTGATTGTTTCAGGCTCTAATTACAGCTAGCAGGGCATTCAAATTTTCATCAAAGCTTGTGTGCACAAAAAGATTGGAAATAAGCCATGTTTGGAAAGTTGTTCAAAGCAAATCAAATCAATATCCAAAGCATTGAAAGAAGAAGATTCAGATGCAATTTGCAACCCTAATCCCTTCACTAATACATAAGGAGGCAAGGCAGATCAAAAGGAAGGTTGGAAGCAGGCGTGAGGGCAAGAACAGAATTTGAAAAAACAAGCAAAAAGTGTGAGATCGAATTGGTGGTTAGAGGCATCCTCAAGGCTTGGTATTTGTCCCAATCGCTTCCTGGCAGTCTCCACAAGCGAAAGCGATCAAAAGCAAGAGTTTTCAAGCCCTACAACGCGCTGTAAGTCCGTCACGGTATCACTATTGTGATACGGTGGGAGAACTGACTTGAGTTTTGCGTTTGTATTCGCACTTGTTCGGTTTAGCAAGAGTCGCCACCGACTTTTTATTTTATCCTAAGGAAAGGTTAAAAAGCACAGCAAAAACCTTTTGAGATGTTTCGTGGGTTCGGGGGGTAGATTATGAAAAGGGAAGGTATTAGCACCCTTTTCATCCATGGTTATCCATGGGCTCTTAGTTGCTTAGTTTTTAGATCACTTGCCTTGATTTTCGATTGCTTTGAAAATGGTTTGTGTGTGTGTTTGAAAATGTTTTTGAAGAAGATGCCTTGTCTTAGGCAACCCTTGTAACAATTCTTTACTCGAATGTTTTACAAAGGTGTGTATCTTTTCGAAAAGATGTTTCAAATGTTTTTGGAAAGTTTGTTTTGAAAGTGTTTGTGGAGTGTGGTTTTTGAAAAGAAGGCAAGTGTTTTTGCAAGTTGATCTCAAGTAACTAAGAGTTTTGTCTACCCCTATTGTACTCAAAGGTTTTCTCTATGTTTTCAACCCCTTTTAACAATTTTGTTCAACCATTGAATTTGGTGGACAATCTTGCGTTTAGGAAGTTTAACGGGACGGGCGCGGGTCATCGTATGGACCATGAATGCAATGGTGCCAAGTATCTTTGGCAATTTGCTTTGAAGGGACTATGATCATTCCATTTAGGCAACTTTCGAAAGCGTCATCGAGGGACTTGTGATCATTTGAATTTGTTTTGCCAAAGAAACTCGACGTGCAAGCATAGCCCATTTTAGAAGGCAACATGTGGGATTACCCTAGGGGGTGCAAGTGTGATTGTGTATTGATTTCGTGTATTTGTCTTTGTATTAGGTTATCTAGCGTTCGATTTTACGTACATGCAAACCCTAGGTCTAACCATGGTATAATTCGAAAGCGGTAAATTGCAAGAATTTAAAGTCTACGCTATTACAAATAGTATCCGAGAGTGGGGGTACAAATTCACAAATGGGGATGAGACTTTAGGAATGTAGTGTCCAATAAATTACAACCAAATCGAATTGCGATAAAAGCGTAAATGTAACGTATAGCAATGTATAAGAATAGCAAATGTGTATAAGAGCAATGTAAATGTATTTGTGTATTGTAAATGGGTAAGTGTACATGTATTTTATTTACAAGTTGTGAAATGAATTTAAATGTATTATTAAGCATATACTCTTGTTTTGTATTTTGGTTAAGTATGTACAAATGAAAGTTTTAATCTTAAGAAAAGAAAAGTATTAATTTTAAAGAAAAAATTATGTAATTATGTACAAATTAATGTATTTTAAGAAAAGAAAATGTTTTTGGTGTATTGTAATTAATGTATTATACGCAAAAGGGAAAAAAAGAAAAATATTTCAATTTTGAGAAAGAAATAATGTTTTAATTTTGAATTATATTATGTATATTAAAAATGTATTTTAATTGATTATGTACAAATATTAATGTTTTAGTAAAAAAACAAAAAAAAGTTTTCAAGTTTTTAAACAAAGTTTCAATGTTTTATGTATTAATTCAAACAAATTTTAGTAAGCAAAAAAAAGATGAAGAAAAGGGGTAAATGGGCCAAAAGGGAAATAGGGCTTAGTTAGAATTGGAAGCCAAAAGGGGGGGGGGGGGGGGGGGGTGCCAATTAAAAACGTATTTGGGCCTTAAGCAGATTTAGAAAGAGCAAAGGCCCAAGATTTGAGACAAAAGTTTGTCTTAGGGTTGCAGCGTTTTCGTTTCACTTTGGGAATGCGCTAGGGTTACAGCGCCGTTGCTCATCGTTTTTGCTTCATCTTTTCGCCATGGATTCAGAACTGTGTTCTTCTTGCCCTAGCCACCAGTGCCGCTTCTTCTTCCTCCCCTCCAAGATTTATCAGGCGATGGCGATAAGGTTTGGTTTCTTGATTTTATGTTTTACGCTTTTCTGTTTAATCTTGGCAAAAACTGATTCTTGGTTATGTTATCAATATTGTTATGAGGTACGAAAGGGATAGGAAGAGAGAAGTAAACCTTTGGAGAGGAGAAGAGGAGGACAGTGGCACTTCGGACGGCCAAGGGCGAAGGGAAACAGGATACCGCGCGCTTTGCTTGGAAACCCTGGTATTTGGTATTCTTTGTCTTTTGCCTTTTTAGGGTTTTGTGATGAGCTTCTGAAAACCTTGTACAAAATCACTTCTTTCCTCTTCTTCTGCTAGCCTCGTACGTTTGACTCTATTTGCTTCTTTATCTCCTTCTGGTTGTTGGCTTGAACGTTTGCCTTGTGTTCTGATATGCCTATGAAGAGATTTTCCTGAGGCTTTGTGTTGCCTTCGAATGCTTATCTGTTGACATCCCTTTCTCTTCTTCTTGTTGGTTTGTATGTATGCTTCAGTATGCTTTGATGATTCTTTTCTGGTTGGCTTGATACGTTTTGGCGACTGAGTTGTTGTGATATTTGTTGAGGTTGGTTATGGCTTTTGATTTGTATGATTGCCCAATGATGGAACTTTCTGAGGGCTTGGGTTGATTCTGATGTTTTGAGTTATTTTGTATGTTGATATGCTTACCCCAAAGATGGACACAGTTCTGAGGGGGTCTGTGGGTTTGGCGTGCTTTTTGGGTTTATCTGGCTTCAGGCCTTGGCCTGCTGTAGTAGGTTGAGCTGGTTATGGGCCTTCTTTCTGGTTCATGATTTTACTGGTTTTGGCTTGGACGGCTTAATGCAGGTTATGGTCTTTTAAGGCTTGTTGGTTTTTGATTTTGTTGGATAACAGGTTTGGGCAGGTTATGGCCTTGGCTTCTGCTGGAGGTTTGAACCAGTTTGCATTGTTTTTGTTTTTAACTTGACACAGGTTTTAGCTTTGTTGGCTTAATACTGTCTTAGGCTTTTTCTGGTTCTGAAGCTTGGCTTCAGTTTGGTGCAGGTTAAAGGCTTATGCAGGTTAAAGGCTTATGCAGGTTAGGCTTGTATGGACCTGTTTGCGTGTTTGACAGGTTTGGATTTGAAGCTTGATGCTTTGGGTTTTAGGCTTGGGAGCTTATGTTCTCAATTCTGTTTTGGTTTGTGATTTTCTCCCCCCTTTTCTACTGTGTTAGCAGTTTTCTTTTATATTTTCTTTCTCAAGCCTCAAAGCCAGTAAGCCTGCTCTTTTTTCTCTTCTTCTCTCTCCAGTACAACTTAAAACAATAAAAAATGTTTATGTTTGTACCTTTCTGAAAAGGCAATTGCTGGAAAGTGATGATATGATTCTTTGCTTGCATTACATGTTTACTCTGCATACTTTATGTCTTCTTGATATCTTTCCATATCTTCTTTTGACAGCATTTTGTACTTGTATCTGAATAGCCTTTTGGACTTGGACAGCTTTGGACAATTGTTAGTTCAGTTTGAACCTAGTTTGAAATTGTGACTTGCATTGTTCTCTTGGCTTGTTCAGTAACTACTCAGTTTGCCTTTTTGGTTGCCCACTTGGATTTTGTTTGTCATTTTATGCAGTATGTTTTGACAAACTTGAATTTGTGCAATTAAAATTTTTGTGCATTTCATACCTTTTGCAAGCATTTTTCATCCCTCTCTGTGAACCGGGAGAAATCTCGTGATTTACAGAGAGGGCAAACTGATTCCGGCCAGTTGCCTTTAATGATGACTTCTGAATTAACTGTCTGCTCTTAATTTCAATTTATCTGTTTCTAACTTTTCTTCTTTTCTTTTGCAGATAAAAAATGAATGGAGAGGATTTAGCAACAGATGAAGAATGAAGAATTGAAGATTTAGAAAAAAAATTAGGATAGTCTTATTTTAAATTTAATTATTGTAACTATTATTATTATAAATACCGTGTAAATGAATACTTGTATTTACATAATAATTTGTAACAAATATTTAAAGATGAAATAAAAATTCTTTTTATCCAATTAATTCTTTTTATCCTTTTCAATTATTTATTTTATTATTTATAATTCTAAAATTATAATAAATGGAAATAAATTCCAATTATCTAAACTCAGAATAATAAACAATTAAATAAACAATGTTTCAGCATCGATCAACTAATAAATCTGGTGCTTCACAAATCCAAAGCAAAACACAGTCAATCACAACAACTGCCCAGACGTATTTTCCCTTTTCCTGACTTTAATCAAACACTGCAAATTCAAACCCAATGCATCCTTTCACTGATTTAGTCACACAAGGCAAATTCAATCCAAATCTCGGAATAACTTGCAAAGCACCGTAGAATCAAATCTTTCTGAGGAACCGCGCATAAAAACCCTAATTCCTGATCAAATGCCAAAGAAGCGTTCGCCTGATCAAAGTTGAGCCAAAATCAACCAAACCCTAAACAAACTGTTTGAATTGTTCCAGAGCCATGAAAATCAATGAAAACCCTAATTTTGTCTGACTGACGAGAAAAGTCTGTTTGACCGATTCTTGAGCCAATCTGAAAAAATCAGGAAAAGCCTGAAGTTGTGATTTCTTGTGGAAAAAATGCGAGGGCAAATTTTGGGGTACAACAGTTGCCCCTGTTCAATCTTCTTGAACCTGAAGAGTTAGATTGGCAAGTTTGCCTTTCGCGACTCGAAGGTAAAAGGAGATTGGACACTAAAGTGCCTAGAAAATTTGCACTCGGCGATGTGATGGTAGAGGTGAATGGGCTTAAAGATGCCATTTGGTGATGGGTTTAACGATGCCATTTGGTGATGGGCTTAACGATGCCATCTAGGGATGCGATAGAATCTTGTCGGGGGATGGGCTTAGAGATGCCATATGAGAATGGGCTTAAAGATGCCATTTGGAAATGTTAAACTGGAGGATGGGTGAGTGGACGAGTATCAGAAAGGCATCCATGTTTTGGAACATCTCTGAACTGGGGGTCTGAATAAGCAATAGATTGACATCCATGTTTGGAGAATCCGTAAACTGTTTTCGAAGGTCTTGAAGTTGAATAAGCAATAGAGCAACATCCGTTGTTGGGAAGCGTCCGTAAACTGTTTTCAAAAGTTGCATCTGAACAAGCGATAGATTAACGTCCGTTGTTGGGAAGAATCCGTAAACTGTTTTCAGAAGTCTTGAAGTTGAATAAGCAATAGAGCAGCATCCGTTGTTGGGAAGCGTCCGTAAACTGTTTTCAAAAGTTGCATCTGAACAAGCGATAGATTAACATCCGTTGTTGGGAAGAATCCGTAAACTGTTTTCAGAAGTCTTGGAGTTGAATAAGCAATAGAGCAGCATCCGTTGTTGGGAAGCGTCCGTAAACTGTTCTCAAAAGTTGCATATGAACAAGCGATAGATTAACATCCGTTGTTGGGAAGAATCCGTAAACTGTTTTCAGAAGTCTTAGATTTGAATAAGCAATAGAGCAGCATCCGTTGTTGGGAAGCGTCCGTAAACTGTTTTCAAAAGTTGCATCTGAACAAGCGATAGATTAACATCCGTTGTTGGGAAGAATCCGTAAACTGTTTTCAGAAGTCTTGGAGTTGAATAAGCAATAGAGCAGCATCCGTTGTTGGGAAGCGTCCGTAAACTGTTTTCAAAAGTTGCATCTGAACAAGCGATAGATTAACATCCATTGTTGGGAAGAATCCGTAAACTGTTTTCAGAAGTCTTGGAGTTGAATAAGCAATAGAGCATTATCCGTTGTTGGGAAGCGTCCGTAAACTGTTTTCAAAAGTTGCATCTGAACAAGCGATAGATTAACATCCGTTGTTGGGAAGAATCCGTAAACTGTTTTCAGAAGTCTTGAAGTGGAAGAGGAACCGGTGTAGGGTTTCCCGAGGATGCGTCCGTGTAAAACTGCATCTGAGTGAATCTGGAATAAGTATCAGAATGTCGCCGTGTCCGGGTCACATCTGAACTATTTCTGGATGAATCTCGGAAGATGATCTTTGTCTGTCAACTGATCTTACCTGAAAAGGTAAAGGGTTAGTTATATGCAATGTTATGATGCATGATGCAATGTATGTGACATCAATGTTTATGACATGAATGTGATGAATGCGCATGTAAGCTGATGAGCTATCTTGCTGAGGATAAATGAATCCTGGATGGCTGAAGATAAAAGAATCTTGACTGTTGCCGGGGAAAATAATTCTTTGGCTGCTGCTGTGGAGGGCAAGAATCTCTTGATTGTTGAAAAATGAGAAGTCTTGGGACCACTGTTGGGGGAATCAGAAGCTTGGGTTGTATGCCAAACTACTGGGGACTTCCTGTTTTGAAGAGATCTGTGTCTGTGGTTGAGAAGGAACCTGTGTAGGGTTGCTTCATGATGAGTCCGTGTAGAACTGCATCTGGTTTTTGAACACTTTTGACATTCGAATGCCCCAAGTGGTGATGTAGATAATTTCTTGGCTTGTTACAGGTGTTAATCCATAATCGGTCGTTCACAGATATTTTCCTGGCTTGTTACCAGTGTTGATCTGGAACTTCAAAAGGTTGCTTACAGACGTGCCCTGGCTGGATACAGGTATCGCATCTCTAAACTCTTCAGATGTGCCCTGGCTGGATACAGGAATCGAATCTGGAAATAGTCGTCAACAGATATGCCCTGGCTGGATACAGGAATCAAATCTTCAAACTCTTCAGATGTGCCCTGGCTGGATACAGGAATCGAATCTGGAAATAGTCGTCAACAGATATGCCCTGGCTGGATACAGGAATCGAATCTTTAAACTCTTCAGACGTGCCCTGGCTAGATACAGGAATCGAATCTGGAAATAGTCGTCAACAGATATGCCCTGGCTGGATACAGGAATCGAATCTGGTAACTCTTCAGATGTGCCCTGGCTGGATACAGGAATCGAATATGGTAATAGTCATCAACAGATATGCCCTGGATGGATACAGGAATCGAATCTGGAAACTCTTCAGATGTGCCCTGGCTGGATACAGGAATCGAATCTGGAAATAGTCGTCAACAGATATGCCCTGGCTGGATACAGGAATCGAATCTTCAAACTCTTCAGATGTGCCCTGGCTGGATACAGGAATCGAATCTGGAAATAGTCGTCAACAGATATGCCCTGGCTGGATACAGGAATCGAATCTTCAAACTCTTCAGATGTGCCCTGGCTGGATACAGGAATCGAATCTGGTAATCAATCACTCACAGATATGCCCTGGCTAGATACAGGAATCGAATCTGGAATTGTGATAGTTGATCTGTTGGCGGTTGTAATTTCCAGCAGGTGGTGAAGGAATGATCGAACACTTTTGACATTCAAATGCCCCAAGTGATGATGAAGGAGTCTTGAATTAGACTATTCTGCGGATTGAGAGATTTCTTGAAATCTTGACTGGATTGCCCCAGGTTAACTGAACCTTGAAAGATCTGTTGAAACCTTGACTGGACTGCCCCCGGTTAACTGGATGGTGCTATGTCATGCCCCTTGTTGATAGGAGATTTGTAATGGAAGTGTCATCCTTTGAAGTGATTCTGTTCACTGAGATAGTTTTCGTTCCTCCGAACATTCGCTGTATGAATTTCTTCGCTTTCAAACAAAAAGCCAAATGCAGACAGTGATATTCAAGTAATGCAAAGTTTATGTTTGTCTCGAAATTTTGAAAAATGCGTTTTTTGGCAGAAAACTTTTCATAGGACAAGTCAATACAAGATTTAGAGCAAAGCCTTACAGGAGTCAGGATACCTTTTGTAACAGTACACTTTCGAACTAACCCATGCTTCAATTAGGACTTTTAGAGGGTTGTAACGTTGCCTGGTTCACGGTTTAAGAAATAAAGGATAAAGGCTCAAAGTGTATTTGTACCCACCCGCTCTTCGTGATATTCTTCATACCTAAGCTCAGTTAATTGTGCGTCGCACTCTGTTTTGAGTTTGGAACGACTTTTGGGCGATGGTTCACCAGTTGAATTTGGGAGACAATCATCATCTCCTTTTTCTTTTTCAACATTTTTCATGTTGTTGAGGATTTGTAATGACCTCACTATTTTGATTTTGATTTGTTATCCCTAACTTTTGCCTGACTGTCTCTGTTTTCGAGATCACAGTCAGCGGGATGCCCCAGGTTTCTTAAGCCTCCTTTACAGGTTTTAGCTTAGTGGGTTTTTTCTCTTTTGAGAAATTGACTGCCTATGTGATGGGGAACCACCCTTGTCTTTTGATTCCAAAGGAATGCTTTTCTTTTTCTTTGACGTCGTTCGTTGTATTACAAACTGAGAGTTTGCGACTTCAATGCGCGTTTCTCTTGAATTAACTGAGATACTACCCTGCCCCGGGTTTATATCAAAGGTTTTGATTGTTTAGAACAGAAAACTCCTACTTCTTTGGCTCGAAGGGGTTGACTAGGGATTATCTTCCTTATAACTCCAGTGTTTGGGAATTGAAAGAAATGCCTGTACATCATCAGCAAGGTCTGTTCAAAAGCATACTGTATGAGATTATGGTATTGTTTCGTCATCCTCCCTCTAAAGGCTTGCAGCTTTTTATCAAGAGTTAAATATCATAAAGAAAGCATAAGAGTAGTGAAACGAATGGATGAATTCAAGACAAACATATGCAATGCATTAATGAAACAGAGTTTAACATCAACAGATAATTGTTTGACAACAAAAGAAATTACAACTTTGAAAATTCAAAATGAAGCAAAAGTCTTTCAGCTTGAGCTTTGTCACTCCTGGTGGAGAACCCTTTAACGGAAGATTTTCATCTCGCCGTCTGGCATGAATTCCAGTACTCCAATGTCGATCAGATCTTGAATCTTGTTCTTCAAGGCCCAACAGTCATTGGTGTCGTGTCCCGGGCTGTAGGAGTGGTAAACACAAAATGCGTCGGGAGGATAGTTAGGAGAGGAGGTATTGAGCTTCCGAGGGGGATCCCTTAAAGTAAGCAGGTTAACCTCCAACAGGCATTTCAGTATGAAGAATGATGGTATCTCAGTCTCCGTGAACTGTCTTCCCGACGTTTCTTGCTTACGCCGATTACCCCGTTGACGCTGGCGAGGTTGTTGATGGGCTTGTGACCCTGAAGCAAGCAAAAGAGCCTTCCCCTTGTCTTCTTGAGTGGATGGAGGCTGAGCAGTGACTTGCTCTTCAACCTCAGATGTTTGCCCCAATTGGTTGTTTTGAAGCATTTGGCGGACGAGAACTCTGAGTTCCTCTTGTCTTTGAGATAGGTCTTGGATGAGAGCCATCTGGCCCACTAACTGCCCCATCATTTGGATCCTCAATGTCACCAGATCAAACTGCAGCTCCGCAAGCTGATCACTCCTGGCATTGTTTGAATTCTCCAAGCCCTTTGTGAGGAGAGCTTTCATTTCTTCTTGCCCCAGAGACAAGTTCAGGAACATTTCCTGCAGCTGAGCAGTCTGGTCTTGGATGTCTTTGACAGACCTTTCTAGAGCCATCTCTTACTGAAATAAACAGCAGGAGCGTAAGGAAACCTGAAAAAGGAAAGATCGTCAAGATGCGATGCATGATATGTGGATGCATGCTTTCAAGGATTTCTTGGGGTAAACACAAGAGAATGTTAGAGGTTGAACTTCGATCTTGGATTGGAGATCTTCGCACCGGTGGATGTCTTTCCACGAGAATCAAGCTCACCATGTCAAGTGGGTCATAGCCACTGATTCAAGTTGTTGCACTTGATCTTTGACTGGAGAACTTTGTATCGGTGGATGTCTTTCCACGAGAATCAAGCTTACCATGTCCAGTGGGTCATAGCCACTGATTCAAGTTGTTGCACTTGAACTTTGATTGGCATTTGTTAGAGGAGGAAACCTCTTGCCCTTTGGTAGACGTCTGGTTCAACGTAACCCTGCATCAAAAGAACCCTCGAGATCCTTGAAATGGTTATTGAAAATGCTATGGTATGATGTTATGATGTTATGTACATGTATGCACAAGCAAGTAAGTGTATATACAGGTACTCATATTCACACAAAGCAAACAAGTCCTTAGGTTTAGGCTTGCATGGGGTTGTCGGTAAGTACCCTCTTGAAGTTAGTTGGCTCATCCTGTCCTAAAATAGAAACCGGGTTCTAAGGAGCTCAATATCATTGGATTGTTTTTTGTGTTCATCGTTTCGGTTTAGCCACTTACTGGCGACCAAAATATTCCAAGAAAACAACCCTCAAATGAGTGTAGTATCGAGTATCTACCAACTTCGGACTGCACCAAAGTCGGTCATCTCACTACCCCTAAAAAGGCTAAGATGGTCAATTAAGGTTCTAAGAGTTCGTTAGTGCTTCACGACATCACTCAACGGCCCCACACTCTCCTTGATTGAACTCAAGGGTTACCAGTACTCACAAATATGTCACACTAACATAGCTTACTGCTTCAACCATGTCGGTATACACTGCACAATTCCCTCACAGTTTTTTTTGCTATTTACCTAAAAAGGTGCCCCAAATCCGGGTGTAGGATTTACAACAAACCCAAACAAGGACCCAAAAGATAAAGCAATCAAGTCAATCAAAGCATGAAAGTAAAGGTGATCTAAACCTTAAGGTAACCCCACTTTTGAATTAATCCCCAGCAGAGTCGCCAGTTCTGTGATATGGTGGGAGAACTGACTTGAGTTTTGCGTTTGTATTCGCACTTGTTCAGTTTAGCAAGAGTCGCCACCGACTTTTTATTTTATCCTAAGGAAAGGTTAAAAAGCACAGCAAAAACCTTTTGAGATGTTTCGTGGGTTCGGGGGTAGATTATGAAAAGGGAAGGTATTAGCACCCTTTTCATCCATGGTTATCCATGGGCTCTTAGTTACTTGGTTTTTAGATCACTTGCCTTGATTTTCGATTGCTTTGAAAATGGTGTGTGTGTGTGTGTTTGAAAATGTTTTTGAAGAAGATGCCTTGTCTTAGGCAACCCTTGTAACAATTCTTTACTCGAATGTTTTACAAAGGTGTGTATCTTTTCGAAAAGATGTTTCAAATGTTTTTGGAAAGTTTGTTTTGAAAGTGTTTGTGGAGTGTGGTTTTTGAAAAGAAGGCAAGTGTTTTTGCAAGTTGATCTCAAGTAACTAAGAGTTTTGTCTACCCCTATTGTACTCAAAGGTTTTCTCTATGTTTTCAACCCCTTTTAACAATTTTGTTCCACCATTGAATTTGGTGGACAATCTTGCATTTAGGAAGTTTAACGGGACGGGCGCGGGTCATCGTATGGACCATGAATGCAATGGTGCCAAGTATCTTTGGCAATTTGCTTTGAAGGGACTATGATCATTCCATTTAGGAAACTTTCGAAAGCGTCATCGAGGGACTTGTGATCATTTGAATTTGTTTTGCCAAAGAAACTCGACGTGCAAGCATGGCCCATTTTGGAAGGCAACATGTGGGATTACCATAGGGGGTGCAAGTGTGATTGTGTATTGATTTCGTGTATTTGTCTTTGTATTAGGTTATCTAGCGTTCGATTTTATGTACATGCAAACCCTAGGTCTAACCATGGTATAATTCGAAAGCGGTAAATTGCAAGAATTTAAAGTCTACGCTATTACAAATAGTATCCGGGAGTGGGGGTACAAATTCACAAATGGGGATGAGACTTTAGGAATATAGTGTCCAATAAATTACAACCAAATCAAATTTCGATAAAAGCGTAAATGTAACGTATAGCAATGTATAAGAATAGCAAATGTGTATAAGAGCAATGTAAATGTATTTGTGTATTGTAAATGAGTAAATGTACATGTATTTTATTTACAAGTTGTGAAATGAATTTAAATGTATTATTAAGCATATACTCTTGTTTTGTATTTTGGTTAAGTATGTACAAATGAAAGTTTTAATCTTAAGAAAAGAAAAGTATTAATTTTAAAGAAAAAATTATGTAATTATGTACAAATTAATGTATTTTAAGAAAAGAAAATGTTTTTGGTATATTGTAATTAATGTATTATACGCAAAAGGAAAAAAAAGAAAAATATTTCAATTTTGAGAAAGAAATAATGTTTTAATTTTGAATTATATTATGTATATTAAAAAATGTATTTTAATTGATTATGTACAAATATTAATGTTTTAGTAAAAAAACAAAAAAAAGTTTTCAAGTTTTTAAACAAAGTTTCAATGTTTTATGTATTAATTCAAACAAATTTTAGTAAGCAAAAAAAAGATGAAGAAAAGGGGTAAATGGGCCAAAAGGGAAATAGGGCTTAGTTAGAATTGGAAGCCAAAAGGGGGGGTGCCAATTAAAAACGTATTTGGGCCTTAAGCGGATTTAGAAAGAGCAAAGGCCCAAGATTTGAGACAAAAGTTTGTCTTAGGGTTGCAGCGTTTTCGTTTCACTTTGGGAATGCGCTAGGGTTACAGCGCCGTTGCTCATCGTTTTTGCTTCATCTTTTCGCCATGGATTCAGAACTGTGTTCTTCTTGTCCTAGCCACCAGTGCCGCTTCTTCTTCCTCCCCTCCAAGATTTATCAGGCGATGGCGATAAGGTTTGGTTTCTTGATTTTATGTTTTACGCTTTTCTGTTTAATCTTGGCAAAAACTGATTCTTGGTTATGTTATCAATATTGTTATGAGGTATGAAAGGGATAGGAAGAGAGAAGTAAACCTTTGGAGAGGAGAAGAGGAGGACGGTGGCACTTCGGACGGCCAAGGGCGAAGGGAAACGGGATACCACGCGCTTTGCTTGGAAACCCTGGTATTTGGTATTCTTTGTCTTTTGCCTTTTTAGGGTTTTGTGATGAGCTTCTGAAAACCTTGTACAAAATCACTTCTTTCCTCTTCTTCTGCTAGCCTCGTACGTTTGACTCTATTTGCTTCTTTATCTCCTTCTGGTTGTTGCCTTGAATGTTTGCCTTGTGTTCTGATATGCCTATGAAGAGATTTTCCTGAGGCTTTGTGTTGCCTTCGAATGCTTATCTGTTGACATCCCTTTCTCTTCTTCTTGTTGGTTTGTATGTATGCTTCAGTATGCTTTGATGATTCTTTTCTGGTTGGCTTGATACGTTTTGGCGACTGAGTTGTTGTGATATTTGTTGAGGTTGGTTATGGCTTTTGATTCGTATGATTGCCCAATGATGGAACTTTATGAGGGCTTGGGTTGATTCTGATGTTTTGAGTTATTTTGTATGTTGATATGCTTACCCCAAAGATGGACACAGTTCTGAGGGGGTCTGTGGGTTTGGCGTGCTTTTTGGGTTTATCTGGCTTCAGGCCTTGGCCTGCTGTAGTAGGTTGAGCTGGTTATGAGCCTTCTTTCTGGTTCATGATTTTACTGGTTTTGGCTTGGACGACTTAATGCAGGTTATGGTCTTTTAAGGCTTGTTGGTTTTTAATTTTGTTGGACAACAGGTTTGGGCAGGTTATGGCCTTGGCTTCTGCTGGAGGTTTGAACCAGTTTGCATTGTTTTTGTTTTTAACTTGACACAGGTTTTAGCTTTGTTGGCTTAATACTGTCTTAGGCTTTTTCTGGTTCTGAAGCTTGGCTTCAGTTTGGTGCAGGTTAAAGGCTTATGCAGGTTAGGCTTGTATGGACCTGTTTGCGTGTTTGACAGGTTTGGATTTGAAGCTTGATGCTTCGGGTTTTAGGCTTGGGAGCTTATGTTCTCAGTTCTGTTTTGGTTTGTGATTTTCTCCCCCCTTTTCTACTGTGTTAGCAGTTTTCTTTTATATTTTCTTTCTCAAGCCTCAAAGCCAGTAAGCCTGCTCTTTTTTCTCTTCTTCTCTCTCCAGTACAACTTAAAACAATAAAAAATGTTTATGTTTGTACCTTTTTGAAAAGGTAATTGCTGGAAAGTGATGATATGATTCTTTGCTTGCATTACATGTTTACTCTGCATACTTTATGTCTTCTTGATATCTTTCCATATCTTCTTTTGACAGCATTTTGTACTTGTATCTGAATAGCCTTTTGGACTTGGACAGCTTTGGACAGTTGTTAGTTCAGTTTGAACCTAGTTTGAAATTGTGACTTGCATTGTTCTCTTGGCTTGTTCAGTAACTACTCAGTTTGCCTTTTTGGTTGCCCACTTGGATTTTGTTTGTCATTTTATGCAGTATGTTTTGACAAACTTGAATTTGTGCAATTAAAATTGTTGTGCATTTCATACCTTTTGCAAGCATTTTTCATCCCTCTCTGTGAACCGGGAGAAATCTCGTGATTTGCAGAGAGGGCAAACTGATTCCGGCCAGTTGCCTTTAATGATGACTTCTGAATTAACTGTCTGCTCTTAATTTCAATTTATCTGTTTCTAACTTTTCTTCTTTTCTTTTGCAGATAAAAAATGAATGGAGAGGATTTAGCAACAGATGAAGAATGAAGAATTGAAGATTTAGAAAAAAAATTAGGATAGTCTTATTTTAAATTTAATTATTGTAACTATTATTATTATAAATACCGTGTAAATGAATACTTGTATTTACATAATAATTTGTAACAAATATTTAAAGATGAAATAAAAATTCTTTTTATCCAATTAATTCTTTTTATCCTTTTCAATTATTTATTTTATTATTTATAATTCTAAAATTATAATAAATGGAAATAAATTCCAATTATCTAAACTCAGAATAATAAACAATTAAATAAACAATGTTTCAGCATCGATCAACTAATAAATCTGGTGCTTCACAAATCCAAAGCAAAGCACAGTCAATCACAACAACTGCCCAGACGTATTTTCCCTTTTACTGACTTTAATCAAACACTACAAATTCAAACCCAATGCATCCTTTCACTGATTTAGTCACACAAGGCGAATTCAATCCAAATCTCGAAATAACTTGCAAAGCACCGTAGAATCAAATCTTTTTGAGGAACCGCGCATAAAAACCCTAATTCCTGATCAAATGCCAAAGAAGCGTTCGCCTGATCAAAGTTGAGCCAAAATCAACCAAACCCTAAACAAACTGTTTGAATTGTTCCAGAGCCATGAAAATCAATGAAAACCCTAATTTTGTCTGACTGACGAGAAAAGTCTGTTTGACCGATTCTTGAGCCAATCTGAAAAAATCAGGAAAAGCCTGAAGTTGTGATTTCTTGTGGAAAAAATGCGAGGGCAAATTTTTGGGTACAACAACTATGTTCTTGAATTCGATTAACATCATTCTTGCACTTATAGCGTAAAATAATGGTACATTCTTGATCACCATAACATTTGCAAACTTTTGGCATTATTCAATTTCATTTTAATGGTCTGTAACGAAATCCACCATTGTTAGGGTTTCGGATTTGGTTTTAGGGTTTTTATTTTCAGGAACAATTGGCCTTGGCAATGTGTATCGTTGTGATCATAAGGACGAGACGAATCTAACCATGGTGTTAGATTCCATTTATGTGGCCTGTAGTAGATTTTGGAACAGGCATGGCTTGTAGTGACGGACAGCGTCCGTGGGTATAGGTCTCAAAGTTTTTAGCCACGGAGGGAGGAAGAAGACGATTAGATGTCGTCCCACCATTGGCTTGTTTAAACGAGCGCGCGTTTTCTGTTTTTGTTTCCACTATATTTCATTTTTCTTATATTATTATTATTTGGCAATATGATAACAATAAGAACAACATAGCCCAGTGGTTGCCACGTGAGTGTTAAGGCATTCAGAGGCTGGAGGTCAGGGGTTCGATCCCTGTCTCCAGCATTTATTATTTTTCATTGTTATTTCAGGAAATCCAGTATGCATGCAAGCCAGAACGTCCACCATACTCCTTCCTCATCAACGTGCCAGATGGCCAGATCTGGTGGCCACCATTGAAGGCACACCATAAACCCAGTCAAACGCAATGCACAGGATTGCAAAAGTCAAAGTGGATCAGCATTATTGGGCCCAGATTCTTGCTAGGCACACCCCCATTTTCAGGCCCATCTCTCATCTTTTGTATTTTGTTTATATTTCATTTAATTACTTTTATTTATTTACTAACCCAAAAAACAATTTATTTTTTATAAAAAAATCACTAAAAACTATTTTTATGTCCAATTAAATGTTAGATATTTATTTTTAGTAAAAATTAATTAATTAATTAAGGTTTGATTAATTAGATAACTTTAATTTATTTTTGTAAATATTTAAAATTAATTAGAATCAATAGGGTTTTATTACTAACTTGATTGTATTTATTTTTTACCTAAAATAACAAAAACTCCAAAAATATGTCATTTAATTATTTTTCATTTATTAATTTAATTAACTAATTAATTTAGTATTTAATTTTAAGACTTATTTTCTTTCCTTAAAAAATATTAAAAAAACAACAAAAACATTTTCTTTTAATTAAGAGGGTCAAAACCCTAGTTTCGCATTTGATTCAATTTTCTCGCGCGTTTTATTTTTTATTCAATTATTGTATCTGCTCTCGGTTTGTAATAATTAAATTAGGACATTTATTTTTACCGCTTTTAAATTTCAAAGGGTTTGTTTTTGGCGATGTAAATACCCGACGCCTTGTAATAGCGTAGTTTAATTTCCGCACTTTAATTTATGCAAATATTCAACTGTTAGATGTTTGATAATAGGGCTTGCATAACAAGAATGAATGATTAATCTTAAAACAGTTAGATCACCCTTAATTGTGCAAAGATAAAAATAATCTGAAATCAATACACTCGCACATGCGCACTCCTAGGGTACACCCCACTTGGTTGCCTTCGTAAACGGTCATTGAGTATAGGTTGTTTTAGAGGTCGTCCTCTTGTCTAAAAGACCATAGTCGCCTCGGAAAGTTGCCTCAGAATTGTTGCCTCGGATAAATGATCTAAGACATTAGGGTTACCACTAAGACATCCTAACATTGCTTTAGTGACTGTATGTCCCTCCTTCGAATTGACCCTCAAACTCCAACAACGGTGCTACCTACTCACTAATAGTGGGATAGCATTGTCTAAAGGAAATAAGCATAGAATAATTCTTTTTTCGAGTAGGTAGATTAGTTCTTAGATACTTGCTCATCCAAAAACAAAACTTTCTTCACACTTACACTCCTTTACAAACAAGTTTTCAAAAACACTTCATTACACTCTTAAAGACAGAAGCAAGAGTTAAATCAAAGTAAAAAACAAAGACTTTTCAAAACCCACAAACACAAAGAAAACAATTTTGAAAATGATGATCAAGTACCTAAGAGCCTGTAGATAACTACGGATAGAAAGGGTGCTAATACCTTCCCTTTCTATAATCTATCCCCCGTACTCAGAAATATCTCGAAAAAGGAATTTTTCTGTGCTTTTTTCCTTTCCTTGTTGGATAAAATAAAAGACGGTGGCGACTCTTGCTTACCGCGACATTTTGCGAACACAAACGCAAAACGCAAACCAACATTCCAAAAACAGCCAGTTCTTCAACCTTATCACAGGGTTTTACAATTTTTGAGGACCAAACTCAACTGGGGGAGAGAATTTGCAAGCATTATACTGATTGGAAACTCCGTAGGTTGGTGATATTGTTGGGAAAGAGATTATACTCCTTTATTTGCTAGAGCGATCTACCGGGGAGATTACGGGGAATGTACCCTTATTTATGAAGACTACTTTGTGGGGGTAGTCTCATACTCCGTGGGGATTGATGGACAACTTGAATGCCATCCCAATTCCTAGAATCTCAAGTAAATGCTTATTCTTGTTCTTGTGCACATATTCGTTAACAGTTAATCATGTTCATATGCATATGTTCATTCAATTTTAATCATTGAACGTTTTTGCAAATGAAACTGAAAAAACAAAAAGTTTGAACTTTAAGATGTATTTGTAATGATAATTTGCCTATAATCAGGCGAGTTTGTACAAAGAGACGGAAATCCTTGTAAGAGGAAGTCGTCGTGAAATGAAAGAGTACAAAGTAAATATATATATATATATATATATATATATATATATATATATATATATATATATATATATATATAACCATGTGTGTGGAAGTGATCTCATTGGATTCCAAACTCTGTTATTGCCCCTATGTCTTCGAACATCTCGTCCCTTGCCATTGGAAGAAGTTGATTGAACCATTTGAACTTTTGACTTTGGTGATAAAGCTTGCATGTAAGTGATCCAACGGGACATAGTCACGCGCTTTTAAATCCCTAATTTTTGCCTGGACCGCCCTTTCAGGTTTTCAGTCCACTAGGATACCCCTTTTTGCCCAAGCCTCCCTTTTAGGTTTTTGACTTGCCATGTGTAGAATCTTTTGCATATATCCCTAATTTTTGCCTGAACCTCTTTGGTTCACCGGGATGCCATTATTTTTGCCTAGGTATGTCAACCTAGCGGGTTATTCTGATGTGTAGTATTTTTTTACTATGTCCGCATTCACAGGGTGCGGGAAATCTTCGTCGTCCATAGTGGTTAGCATCATAGCACCGCCTGAGAATACTTTCTTAACAACAAATGGCCCTTCGTAGGTGGGAGTCCATTTTCCACTGGGATCACCTTGTGGTAGAATGATGCGCTTGATTACCAAGTCACCAACCTGGTATACCCGATGCTTGATCTTCTTGTTGAATGCCTTGATCATACGTTTTTTATACATCTAACCATGACTGACAGCCGCCAGCGTCTTTTCTTCAATCAAATTCAACAAATCCAACCTAGTCTGAATCCACTCATCTTCGTCTAAGTCTGCTTCTTTCATAATCCTTATAGAAGGGATTTGAACATCGACAGGTAGGAAAACTTCCATACCATAGACTAGAGAGAATGAGGTTGCCCCAGTTGATGTTCACACTGAAGTACGATAGCCATGAAGAGAAAATGGTAACATCTCATGCCAGTCTTCGTAGGTCACCACCATCTTTTGCACAATCTTGTTTATATTTTGTTGGCAGCTTCCACTACGCCATTCATCTTAGGTTTGTATGGAGAAGAGTTGTGATGCTTGATCTTGAAATGCGTACAGAGTTCAGTGATCATGGCATTGTTGAGATTGGTACCATTTTCAGTGATGATTCTCTCAGGGATACCATACCGACAGATGATGTTATGCTTGATGAACCAGGCCATGATGTTCTTGGTAACTGAGGCAAATGAATTTGCTTCACCCCACTTGGTAAAGTATTCGATGGCAACAAGAATGAAATGATGTCCATTAGAGGCAGTAGGCTTGATTTCTCCGATCATGTCAATGCCCTACATTGCAAATGGCCAAGGGGAAGTCATGACATTCAAAGGGACTGGAGGTACGTGAACCTTATTAGCATAAATTTGGCACTTATGGCAAGTCCTCGAGTGGAGGTGACAATCGGTTTCCATGGTCGACCAATAGTAGCCGACTCTCAGACTCTTTTTGGCCATAGTATGTCCACTAGAGTGAGTACTAAATATGCCTTCATGCATATCCTCCATAATCTTCTCTGCTTCCTTCTTGTCTATACAACGAAGCAGGGTTGAATCATGGTTGCGTTTGTATAAAATCCAATTGCTCAGGAAGAACTTGGCAGAGAACCTCCGTAGGAATTTCTTGTCATTGATTGACACCCCTTCAGAATACTCTTGAGCTTCAAGATATCTTTTCACTTCATGAAACTAAGGCTTCTCCTCTACTCCATCAGTATCAATCTCATAGCAGTGCACTAGTTTGTCAAATCTTTCGACAATAATTTTGGGAGCTTCATTGTCCCACTTGACCTTGAACATGGATGACATGGTAGCTAGGGCATATGCCAATTGATTTTTTCCCATATGTTCAAAGGTAGCCTCTTCAAAGTACGGGATCAAGGTGAGTACAAGTTCTCGGTGAGGGATAAGATTTGGATGTTTTGTATCCCATTCTCCTTTAAATTGACTCATGACTAAGGCCGAATCCCCATACACGCTCAGGAATTTGATTCTTAAGTCAATAGCAGCCGTAAGACCCAAGATGCACATTTCATACTCGACCATATTGTTAGTGCAGTCAAAATAAAGCCTCGCAGTGAAAGGTGTATGGAAACCTTCGGGGGAAATGATCACAACACCAATTCTGTTACCCAGTGTGTTGGAAGCTCCATAAAAAACCATAGTCCACCGGGATCCTTGCTCAGGTCCTTTATACGGTCCAGGCTTTTCATAATCCGTAACCAGCATAATATTCTCGTCAGAGAATTCAAAGTTCATATATTGGTAGTCATCCACAACTTGATGCGCCAAATGATCTTCCAGTACACTTCCTTTGGTTGCTTTTTGTATAGTGTACTGAATGTCGTATTTAGTTAAAATCATTTGCCATCGAGCTATTCTTCTGGAGAGAGCTGGATTTTCAAAGATGTAATTGACGTGATCCATTTTAGAGATCAACAGAGCAGTATGAGTCAACATATATTGTCTTAGCCGGCGAGCAGCTCATGCCAAAGCACAACAAGTTTTCTCGAGAAGTGAATATCTTATTTCACAGATGGTAAACGTTTTTGCTAAGGTAGTAAATTGGATTCTCTTTTCGATCAGACTCGTCATGTTTCCCCAACAAACACCCCATTGAATTCTCTTACACGGTTAAGTACATGATCAAAGGCCTTCCTTCAATTGGTGGCATCAGAATTAGAGGTTTTTAAAGGTACCCTTTAATCTTGACAAAATCTATTTGACAGTCGTCATTCCATTTTACTACTTGATCTTTATTCAATAGCTTGAAGAGTGGCTCATAAGTGGCAGTCAGGTGAGAAATGAATCGGGCAATGTAGTTAAGTCGTCCTAAGAAACCTATGACCTCCTTCTCAGTACTGGGAGCTGGAATTTCTTGGATTTCTTTGACTTTTGTAGGATCAACCTCAATTACTTTGCCACTAATGACAAAGCCTAAGAGCTTTCCAGATCTTACCCCGAAGATGCATTTGTTGGTATTCAACCTCAGCTTGTATTTCTTCAGCCTGTCAAACAGTTTCTGCAAATAAACAAGGCGCTCTTCCTCAGTTTGTGATATCGCTATCATGTCATCCACATAGACTTCTATTTCAGGATGAATCATGTCATGAAATAAATCTACCATATTCTGTTGATAATTTGCGTCTGTGGTCTTCAGCCCAAAAGGCATGACCTTATAATAGAAGGTGTCCACCACTGTGTGACAAAAGTGGTTTTCTCCATGTCTTCAGGTGCCATTTTGATTTGGTTGTAACCAGAGAAACCATCCATGAAAGAAAATACCTTATGTTGAGCACTGTTGTCAACCAAGACATTAATATATGGTAGTGGGAAGTCATCTTTGGGGCTTGCCCTATTTAAATCCCTGTAGTATACACACATACATACTTTACCATCTTTCTTCAGCATTGGAACAACATTTGCAACCCATTAGGGATACGACGTCACTGCCAAGAAACCTGCATTGAACTGTTTCATTACCTCGACCTTGATTTTCTCTGACATATCGGGCCGCATGCGGCGAACCTTTTGTTTGATCGGAGAACAACCCTCTTTCATTGGCAACCGATGAACCACGATATCAGTATCGAGCCCCGGCATGTCTTCCTATGACCAAGCAAATACCTCAACATATTCGTGCAACATCTGAACCAATCTTCTCTTGACACTGTCTTCCAGGTTGGCGCCAATCTTGACTTCTTTCTTATCTGCGTCAGTAACAAATTTTATCACTTCGACTGGTTCTTCGTGCGGTTGGATAGCCTTTTTCTCTTGTATCAGGAGTCTAGCGAGTTCTCCAGGTATCTCACAATCTTCTTCACCTTCGTCTTCGGCTTGATAGATTGGATTTTCAAAGTCATAAATGGTAATAACAGAATTGTTGTCAATGAGATCCGTAGTGGATGTGGATCTGCAAATGTGTGTGTGTGCATGTAAGGTCACATGGCTATTTGGAAATGCAGTAAAGTAAAAGAAATACAAAGAGAACAAAATTTGAATGCAAAATCGTCTATTGTTTTCATTAAATGAGCATATGATATATGAAATGACAACCCTTAACAAACGGACCTTTGTGTCCCGAGCAAGGCACAAGGTTTAAAGTCATTGTTTTAAAGGAAATTATACAGACAAACTTCTTAAAGCAATAAAAACAAGAAATAATAATTACTCCTGGCTGAAGGAGATTGAGATGAAGTCTTTAGCCATCCAATTTTTGAGTCGACTGTCTGTAGTTAGGAATATCCAATCGTCCAAGTCACTGTCATAGTCAGTGTCTTCTAGAGCATTGACTTCATTGTTGCTAATACAGAGAGGTGGTCCTCCAGCGTGAACACGACAAACTTCTTTCTGAGCTTTTGAAGTGAAACCCAACCCAAATTTGTCGGGTTTATAGGGGGTGTCAGGAAGTTGTCCCCAGACACCGCAACCTCCTTCTTCTACAAAATCCCTTGCATCCTTTAAGGAAGCCATTCTTGGTGGGTTTTTAGAGACCTCAGGAATAGTATCTTTAGCAACAACAATCATCAGAGAGATTACCTCAAATGCTTGACAGGGGTTTCAATGAATTCTCCATCCATTTCAACATATTTGAAAGAATTCAAATGACTTACCATATATCTTCCTCTCCACATATTGTGACAATCTTCCCTTTTACTGGGTATTTCAGCTTTTGATGCAATGTAGAGGTAACAACACCTGCCCCATGAATCCATGTGCGTCCGAGCAAGCAAGAATAGGCTGGGCGGATATCCATTACATAAAATGTTAAATTGAAGACTTGAGATCCCACCTTGATCGGGAGATCAACCTCTCTATGGACCATCCTCTTTGACCCATCAAAGGCTCTTACCACAATATCATTGGGTTTCAGCATCAGCCCTTCATAGTCCATTCTATCCAAAGCACCCTTGGATAATACATTCAGAGAGGAACCCGTATCTACTAACACATGCGCCAAAGTAGTTCCTTTACATTCAATAGAGATGTGCAGAACTTTGTTATGATTCTTCCCCGTCGGAGTTAAATCTGCATCGGAAAAGCCCAAGCCATTATCAGCAGCTAGGCTTGCAACACAATTCTCAAATTGGTCAGCAGTGGTCTCTTGTGGTACATGGACATTCTTCAGAAGTTTCAACAAAGCTTGAGCATGTGCTTCGGAGCATAATAACAAGGACATCATGGATATATTTGAGAGTGTCAGTCCCAGTTGTTCAACTATTTTGTAGTCACATTTTCGGATGATCTTCATAATTTCTTCCATCTCTTGTCCAGATGGGTCTTCAATTGTAACATATTTAAGGGTGCCTTCGTCTGGGTAGGCTTAAATACTTTCTCTTTACCTCGGGTGTCAGCAGTTTTCCTAACAATAGGAATACAAACAGGTGTTGTAGTAGTTGGTGGAGGAGAGATCTCCGTAGAGAAGATCCTCCTTGTCCTAGTGACCTTACTAGTTCCAGAAATGTTTGTAATTCCAGACTCTTCATTTTCAGTAATTCATGGCTCTTGCTTGACACCATGATAATAAACTTCTGCCTCATAGTTCCAGGGCACAACTTTGTCAGAGGAATAGGGGGTTAGCCCCGGTGTAGTGATAATCAGGGGAGCCACTCTTGGCTCAGCAGGAATCCTCATAGGGCCTTTACTGGTGATCCTAATAGGAGTATTTGAAATGGTGATTATGGAAACATCTTCAAGTCTCAATTCTTGGAAATTACTTTTAGGAAAACTCTTCACGAATGAAGTTTTCTCGAACACAATTTCATGGCTATCAATCAGGCGTTGAATACCTTTCTTCAGCCACATACAACTATTAGTTTGGGAAGCACAATGGTAACAATTCTCAAGGCATCCTAGAAATAAACTGGCTCTTAACAAATTCTTCTTAACGATCATTAAGGGAGTAGTCAAATCACTGATGGAGGAGACATAGGAAACATCATCAACATCATTAACACCTTTACCATGACTGGGAATGGGTGCAGTAATCACGTTAGGGGTTTCTAGAGGGTCAAACTTAATCACTTTGTTGTTAATCAAATCTTGGATTTTGCTTTTTAGGGCCCAACAATCATTGGTGTCATGCCCAGGATTATTGGAATGGTATGCACACCTTGCATTTAGGTTATACTTCTTGGAGCATCCGACCTTTGCTGATTGTTTTGTCATTGTGGTTATTGAACTGGGGTTGGGTTAGAAATCAATACTGCAGTTACTGACTGATGAAGATCATTCTTGATACGGATCCTTTGTCCATAAACAACCTTAGTTTCCTTCTTACCAACAAATGGTTTCTTTACAGCAGTAGAGGTTGAAGCCATTAGGATCTTCCCACTTTTGATTCCACTTTCAACTTATTCGCCAGTCAAAATCAGCTCAGTGAACCCTGACGAAGAACTCCCGATCAGCAAATTAAAGAATGGACCAGTCAAGGTGCCCATGAACATGTCCACTAATTATTTTTCAGTCAAAGGGGGTTGCACCCTTTCAGCCAGGTCCCTCCATTTTTGAGCGTACTCCTTAAAGCCTTCATTTGAACCCATATTCTTATTTTGTAATTGCACGTGAGTTGGTGCAAGGTCAATATTATATTTATATTGTCTGTAGAAGGCAGCATCCAGATCATCCCATGTGTGGATATTAGTCCCTCTAGTTGATAGAACCATTCCAACTGTGATCCAGATAAGCTCTCTTGGAAGAAATGAACCCATAACTTCCTATCGGCGGTGTATGGTTGAATCTTGCAGATATATGACCTTAAATGGATTTTTGGACAAGAGACTCCATCATACTTGGCAAACACAGAGTCCTTAGATTTGCGGGGAATGACCACCCCAGGGACCAAACCTAAGTATCCAAAGTCCAAACCAGGAACTGTTTAGATCTCTACAGCCTTAAGTCGGTCTTCCAACTATTTGTATTTGTCATCCGCCAGTGGATACTACTCATTGGAGTAGTCTTCATCCTTAGAAATATGGTTATTTCCACCCCTAGCCCTGGTGCCTCTAACATCCTCATCTTGATTGTCTTCTTACTCAAAAGAAGCCTCTTCTATTTGAGCCAGTCAGATGGGACCTTTGAACCTTCTTCCCATGTT
Organism: Vicia faba; assembly: GCA_948472305.1. Taxonomy (NCBI): domain Eukaryota; kingdom Viridiplantae; phylum Streptophyta; class Magnoliopsida; order Fabales; family Fabaceae; genus Vicia; species Vicia faba. Next base: position 948,533,612 of record OX451741.1, on the reverse strand, counting down.
GAGGATAACAACTCGTTTCTTGGTCTTCTTTTTGGTGGCAAAGAGTGTCATCATTTCTTGCTGTCCTTTAGCTAAGTTGAGGAGAGTCTCTTGGAACTGTGCGTGTTGAGTTTGCATATCTTTGGCGGTTTGCTCTAGATCCATATTATAAACAAACAATAAAAGGATGAGGAAAACCTGCTTATGGCATGATGCATGATACGCGGATGCAATGTTTTTAAGGATACCAGGAGATTTAAATTTTCTAGCCAAAAAGGAAACAGAAATAACAATTGCATTAATAAGCTCAAGAATTACAATTTCCCCTTGGGCTTACAATAGAAAAGCAAAAGGGTCTCAAAGAGATGACAAAATGAAAACTCCTAAAACCTAAGACTCAAGTCTCCCACGAACGCTTCCTCTTTGTGTCGATGTAGGCATTCAGGCTTTGCTCCTTGTGAAGTTTCTTGGTGAGCTCTAACACTTTCTTCTCGCTTGCACAGAATCGAGCTTCAAAGGTGTCTTGTTCTCCCTTGAGTTGAACCCAGGACTTCTGCAATTCCTCAAGGTCAGTAGGAATGTCAGGATAGAGAATGGTATAAGGAATATCCCCTTCGGTAGTGGGCTCCATAATCACTGGTAGGATGGCTAGATATGGCATCATAAGACTTTGAGCACGAGCTCGTACCCACTTGAGATAAGGCTCAAGAGGGATGAAGTTCTTATGCCCCAAAGTCTTTCTATCAACCTTGATTACCATGCCCTAAGGATGTACAAACCTTCTATGATATCCTTTAACATCGTTCTCGTAGTCGAACATAATACCATGAATATGCGTATCATGAGGACCATCTCTTCGAGCATAGCCAAATTGTCATAAAGATAAAGAAGGGTTATAAGTAATACCTCCCCTAATGCCCAAGAGTGGAACATTAGGGAACTCCCCACAATGGTCAATGATAGTAATGTCTTCTTGAGATCGAGAGCACCAATAGATATATGTATGACAAAGCAATATCATCCTTTGCGACCATCTCAAACCTTTCTCATTCTTCACTACTGATCGGGGAAGGTGCGAAATAAACCACCTAGAGAGCAAGGGAAAGCAACACATAAGATTCCCTTGATTACTCATAGTGCTAGTATGAAGAGAGTGCAAAACGTCTCCAAGTAATGTAGGCACAAGGTTACGAGTAAGGAAAATTTTGACAGCATTCACATCTATGAGTTGGTCAGGGTTAGGAAAAAGCACCAACCCAAATATTAGAAGAGCCAAGATCTCCTCAAAAGCTTGAAAGTTCATCGTATCCAAAAACAAATGAGCCTTATCCATCAGGAACTTATCCAAGAAGCCTTTGACCCCTTTTCTTGTCTCCCAATTAGCTACAATGTCAGAACTCTTCAAATGTAAGGCCGTGGCAATAACTTCAGTTCTTGGAGCTTCCTCTAAACCGATGAAGGGTATTTGATCATGAGCAGATACTCTTAGTAGTTAAGAGAATTCTCTCATTGTGGACACCAATTGATAATCGGGAAAGGTAAAATAATGATGTACAGGGTCAAATAACTAAAAGAGCACCCTCATCATGTCTTCTTCAAAGCTTGAGGTAACCAGATTGAGAAGTCGACAATATCTTTTGGTGAACGTAGAATTTTCAGAAACCCTTGATGCTAACTCTTTGAGTTGATGAGGCACCCTTACGAAGTTGATTCAGAGGGTATTTCTGCGAGCGAAAGCTATATCCTGCAAAACAGAACAAAGATAAATCCCTAGGTCCTTGAAATGGTTAGTGAAAATGCTATGGCATGATGTTATGATGTCATGAACAAATAATCATACACAAACAAAACACACAAGGCCTTAGGTTTAGGCTTGCATGGGGTTTATAGGTAAGTACCCTCTTTGAAGTTTTAGTTGGTTCAACCTGTCCTAAAAGAAGTAAATGGGTTCTAGGAGCCTCAATATCACTAATCTTTCTTCATCAGGCATTGTTTTCGCTCAAGCATCCAAACTACGGCCAAAATATCCTGATAGTCCGATCTCAATGAGTGTAATATCGAGTATCAACCAACTTTAGTCTTGAACCAAAGCAAGCTATCTCATTACTTTCTAATGGCCAAGTTTTTCAACTAAGGTTCTATGGTCAGTTAGTGCTTCATGACACCACACAGCGGCCCCATATTCTCCTTGACTGGACTCAAGGGACACCGGTACCAACAAATGTGTCACACTAATGTAGCCATCGCTTCAACCATGTAGGTATTATGCTGCATAGCCCCCACGATCTATTGCTACTTACCCAAAATGCCTCATATCCGAGTATAGGATCTATACAAGAAATAAAATCAAGCATAACCCAAAATGTAAAGAAACCAAGGCAAACAAGTAAGGAAATAAATGTGATCTAGCTCTTAAGGTAACCCCAATTTTAGTTTGTCCCCAGCAGATTCACCAATTTTATAATACGGCGGGAGAACTGACTTGGGTGTTTTGCATTTGATCGCAAATGTTGTAGATAGAAAGAGTCGCCACCGACTTTTCTTTTATCCAATAAAGGAAAGGGTAAAAAGAACAGGAAATGCCTTTGAGAATTTTTTCTTGAGTTCGGGGGGTAGGTTATGAAAAGGGAAGGTGTTATCACCCTTCTCATCCGTAGTTATCTACTGGCTCTTAATTGCTTGATCACTTAAAAATGCTTTGTGTTTGTATATGTTGAAAGATGTTTTTGAAGATGTTTTGAAATTGGTAATTTTGCAATCATTCTCGTATCATTGAGAATGTATATAAAATGTTTGTTTTTGGAAATATTTTAAAAATGCCTTAGTGCGACAATTTTGCAATGATTCTCGTATCATTGAGAATGTATACAAAATGTTTGTTTTGAAAATATTTGTTTGGAAAGAGAGTGTTTGAAAAGATGCTTGTTTTTGAAAGTGTGAGGTGTAAAGGTTGTTTTAATTTGTGAGCAAGAATTTACGAGCAATCTAGCTACTCAAAAAGTCTTTGTTCTTTTCCTCCTCCTTTAGATAGTACTTGTCTACCATTAGTTAGTAGGAAGCCATATCATTGGATGTGAGGAACAGGCGTGGGTCGTCGTACAGTCATAGAAGACAACTTGTAAGATGTTTTAGCAATTTTCGTAAGGGACTAAGATCATTTACTGAATGCAACATTTAAAGGGTCATCGAGGGACTACGATCTTTTAATCGAGGGTCTTTTGCTAAAAACATCTCATGTTCGAGGGACATTACTGCTTTTTTTATCCGAGGCAAAAAGTGTGGGTTACCCTAGAGGTGCATGCGTGCAAGGTGTTTTGTTTCAATTATTTTATCTTGAATTAGGGTTTTCTAATGTTTGATTTTAAATCTTGTCATACAAACTCTAATTACTAACAATAATAAGGAAATGGATAAATTGCAGAATTTAAATGTCCTACGCTATTACAACGCTATGAGAATGAGGGAGTACAAGTTTTGTGAATAAGGGGAGAAAAGCAATAAAGCCTAATTATCTATTACAAACCATTGAATATGAAAAATAATAGAATGTACGAAATATAAAGAAGAAGAAGGAAATTATTTTTAGGGTTTTTTGATGAAAAAGGTTTTATAATTAACCTAATTAAACTAACTAATTTTACTTAAAAAGAGGTTAGTTAATTATTTAATCAAAACCTAAAGTCTAAGTTAATTTGAAATTAAGAAGAAATTAAAACATAAATCTAAATAATTTTTTTAGAAAATAATTTGAAGGTTAATGTTAATTTATAAAAATATTTTAAAGCGTGGAAAATAAACATAATCTAGTTCTATATATTAACAAAATTAAAAGAAGTGTTTAAATTAAAATATTTAATTATTTAATTATTTAAGAAAATATATTTTGGTATTTTTTGGTTAAATAAATAAATAAAATAGAAAAAATATAAAGAATATAAAAAGTATTGGGTTGGGATGTTGAAAAGTGAAATGGGGGTTAAAAATAGCAAACAGGCTCAAAACAATTTTTTTTGTTTGAGTCAGAAAACAAAATATAAAAATGAAAAAAAAAGATAAATGGGTTTGTGCTGTTATGAGTGATTGGGGGGTGTGTATGGAAAAAATCAGTCAAGGCCCTGAATGAAAAGTCTAGCGCTTGGGAGATTCAGTGTGATTGCATTTTGAGAGTGTATCATGGGCATCCATCTTGAGGCGCTTGATTTGAATTTATGATGATCATGTGGTGAGAGAATGAGGAACACCATGCGCTTCCTGGACTTGCCTGCATATAATCTCATAGAAACAAATATGAAAGAAACAAAAGGGTACCACTAGGGCTCGAACCCAGGTCCCTATAGATCAATGCCTTAACGCGCGCTTCTCTGCCACTAAGGTGGTTGTTTCATCCGTTAATAATACAACTTGCAATAAGCTTAAAATAAACTCATTTCTAAGATTTGAAAATGACTCCATCTTCAACCTTGCATGCGTAGAGAAGAACAACACCATGGCCAATCTGTAACTTCTTCATTTCTCAACCATTTTCAAAAACGTAAACATGAAAGTTGTTCCATTTTCACCACAAATTCAACCATATAAATAACTAAAGCTAATTATTAAAGATAAACATGAATTTCTGTTGGTACCAAATAAAACCTAATTTTTTCAGAAAGTTTAACTTCAAAATTCGCATCACTCAGGCAACATAAATGAAAACTAAAGGCATGGTTAGCTTCAGGGCTATGATGTCTACATTTTTCATTCACAAAGTAACCATTAATTATGCTTGTATAAGGAGTTCAAATTTAAGAAAACTTACCTCAAAACTGGAAATTTTGTTTGAAGTTTGAGCACTCCTAGAGGGGTGGTGATGATCTGGATAGCTTCACTGGACTCTTAGGAAGCTAATGCAACTCTTACTTTGTGCTGAAAGTGCATGAATCTTCCTGGAGAAGTCAAGTTGCAAAGGTGTAAGCTGAGGTTTGGACAATGATGGTGGAGGTGTTACACTTATGAAAAATGGGTGGGGATGAGTTGTAAATGAGGTATGGAAGCTTTGTGATTGATTTAGAGAGGAAACACACGAGTGGATTGTGCGTTTGAAGTTTTCATCCAGAAATTGCAACAATGGAGGTTTTGTGCATAATTCTGAGTTTCATGGAGTTTGTGAGTGTTTCAAGGCTTGTGAATTCTTGTATTGGCTTGTAAATAAGCTCTCTATTTATAGAGGAAAGGTTTGAGGAAAAGAGAACATCAGATTCAAGAGATCACATGTTATGACTAGGTTACTTAATTTTGAAGCAACATTGAAGAACATAGTTACAATGCTTGTACTATGCCTTCTAAAGTGGTTGAACACTTTAAACACACTTCTTATGATCTTTTAGGTTAAGTGTGTGCATAATTAAACAATTGAGAGGCTCAAGGAGTTGGCAATTGTGATAAAGCTTGCTTTTCAAGAATGACAATGGCGTCTTTCTTCCAAAAATGGAAAATTTATTTGGACAATGGATTAATCACTTGGATAATACCTCAATAAATTGTGTAATCAATTAAATATGAAATTATTTTCAAGTTAGAAGCCTGCAAAGCAAGATTTATGCAACATGGCTTGAGATTTGATCAAGTGTTCTTCATGAAAATGCCTTGTAATTCAAGAATGAATCCTCAAATTCTTTTCTTCGATTCTCCTTGGTCAAGCATGATCTCTTCAAGTTCTTGGATATTTTGGATAGCTTTAAACATTGTATACAATCCTCATGTTGATCAATTTGGCTAAATCAACTTGGAACTTGGTGAAAATTTGCCAAGAAGTTGGGACAAAAAATCTGCCTAAGTTGATGAAAACTTAACTAAGTGTTTTTGATAAAAAGTCATGACTTCATGGGCCTATATTTCATAATCTAAGAATTTTTTGGATATAAACCCTAAGGGATAAAGTTTTAGAATTCATCAAGATCTACAACTTTCATGTTGAAAGTTTTCCTTGAATCATCTTGCATCTTGGTGAAAAATTGTCATAAAGTAGTGAAATTATCAAGGATAAAAATACTTAGAATTTTTTCTAAGTCTTGAAAATCTTGACTTTTGTTGACTTTATTGATTCTTGATGATCAAGTTTTATATTTTTGAAAGTATTGATGAATCTTGATCTTTGAAATTCAATGTTGATCAAAAAGTCAAAGTTTGACTTTTTGTGTGTTAGTTGACTTTTCATCAGTTGATCAAATTTCAACTATCGACCCATTGATCTTTGAGAAATGATTTGAGCCATGAAATTTTGTCAAGATATTTTGTTTGAGTCCTTGAGATCATGCTTTAAGCCATTAGGTCATGTACTTGGTCAAAAGTCAATGATCAGTCATTCTCAATCAAAACCCTAATTTTGACAATTTTGCCCCTTTGATGATTTGGATGCTTTTCTTGAGGAATTGTGATAAACCCTTGATAAATTGATAATTATCACTTAAAAATGTTGATGTTTGCCAAAAATAATGAATTTTGACTATATGTTGACCACAAGTGACTTTTATCCAATACAACTGATTTTTAGTCATCTGAGCAATTGACTGAACAAATTTGTGGTGCAAGACTTGGAACTTGGTATGAGCATTCTTGAAGTACTATAATGAACCATGAAAGTCATTTGAAGCATTAAAATTCCAATTGTCCTTGAGAAAACCAAAACCCTAATTTGTGGACTCAGTGTTTACAAGGTGAACTTGTCTGATCAAACCTTGAGAATCCTTGAGCATTTGAAACCTTTGGTGAGAAATATTTTAAGAAAAGAGAGGGTAGATTTTGGGGTACAACAACCTCCTTCATGAATTTCTGATACAAAGGCATTTTCTCGAGTGCTTCAAATAATTGTATATTGATCTCTATATTTTTGAACAACTAGACAAATTTATCAAACTCTTTCTCTTTTGTGTCCTTCTTTGCCACTCGAGATGGATATGGTAACTTGATCAGTGATTTAATCTTCTCTTAAACTGGCTTCACAGGTGAGACCACTTCTTATTGTTTTTTCCTATTCTCTCTCACTTCCAACTCCACTTATATGATATTATCATCAAATTTTACCTCACATTTCTTCTCTTCAGTAGCTTCTCATTCCTTGTTGTGACAACATTAACATTCTCATGATTTTTCTGATTTTCTTGTGCTCGCATCGCTACTTGTTGTGAAATCTGTCTTATTTGAACTTCCAATTTTTTTATTGTAGCTATGGTATTCCTGTGATTACTCCTTATCTCTTCTTGAAATTGAGAGGAGTGTGAAGCCATCTTTTCAATAGCCACCTCCCACTCTTCCTTCTGAGAAGCTTGTTGTTGCTGACCTTTCCAGGAGAAGTTAGGATGATTCTTCCACCCAGGATTATAGGTGTTAAAATATGGGTTATTTTGCCTCAAGAATTTTATCCCCTCAATTTGTTGTGGAGTTGCAAGACATTGCACAGTAAGGTGCGGTCCACTACAAATTTCACAAGCAACCTTTTGTCCGTGTTTTACTTGAGCTACATGTTGAGTACCCATGTTCGTTGCTTTCAACTTTTTCTCCACTTCTTCAGCAATAGCCTCTTCAATTTTTAGTTGCTTATTCACTTCCAACTTCAAATCAATCACTCCCTCTGGTTTGCTTACAACTCTGTCATATAGCTTCAGATGCTCATTTGCAGTAATGTATTTAATAATCTTCTCCACACCAGCGGCTGTTGTAAAGTTAGATGAGCCACCAACTGTTGTATCAATTAACTGCGTTGTCTTCATTTGAAGGCCATTTATAAACATTTGCATTTGCTTAGTTTGACCCATGTTGTGAGTGGGACAAGCTACTAATAACCTCTTGTACCTCTTATAAGCATCATCTAGTGACTCTCCTTCCTTCTACTTAAAATTCACATAACTTTTGCGAATATAAATAAAAGCATGAAAGTATTATCAAGAAAAGTCTTCTCCATATGTTCCCAAGTGGTGATACTTCCAGCATGCAATGAGTAAAACCACTCTTCGGCATCTTTAGACAGCGTGAACGGGAACATCCTTAATTTCTTGGCTTTTTCAGAGTGCCCCTCAATCTTCAAAGTAGTACTCATGGTGAGAAATCTATGCAAATGCTTATTGGCATCTTCATTAATCTTTTCAGTGAAAAATTTGTTCTCGAGCTGGCGGATGGTTGAAGGATGCAGTTGAAAGTTTGCAACATTGATCGGTTAATTCACAATAGTCAACCGACCTGCTGGAGCATTTTCTCCTTTGTAATCCCCAAGAAGTCTCTTTGGTGGTGGTGGGTCTTCAGCCATTGTTTCTTTCTTTTCAGACTCTGAACCTGAATGTTCTGGTGAACCTTCTGATTCTTATCTAACTAACCGAGCTTGCTTGGGCCTTGTATAAAAAGTTCTTTCGATTTCTATGTCAAAAGGAAATTCAGTTGGGGGCTTTCCTCGCATTCAAAGGTTAGGAAAAATCAGGAATAACAAAAATATAAAAATTACAGGAAAATAAATTTTAGTTGCAGAGCAACAAAATTTCAATTGAACTCAAATTACACTCAATAACTCAACAGTCCCCGACAATGGTGCCAAAAACTTGATATGGAAAATAGGAAGTGTACTATTTTGCCTTGCAGTAATAATATGGACTTTTTCCCTGAATATCGATCTCGAGGACTGCGTGTAGTACTAAGGATAATGCATAGTTAAATTAAACAAAAGCTTTACTTTGGGATAAGGTTTTGAAATTGTCACTTAATCAACAGAAAGATAAAATGGCTTTTTAACAGATATGAGGAGAATTCTATGGTAAGTGTGTGATTTGACCTTGTATTAACCTTCATTCTTGATCTATTCAACAAGTTCATTACTTTCAACTACCGAATCTTTAGTTTGTTTTCCCCTAAGTCCTTAATGAGAAAAGATTTGGTCCTTCATCCTAATACCTAAGTCCTTATTGAATTATGATGAAACCAAGCAGTTATGTTATCAAGATTTTACTTGTGACCTATAGGGTATCTCTAGTCCTAGGTGATATCTACTATAGTCTAATTGCTTACAAACCTTAACAATGGCGGTCCAACCCTAATTGCTAACCGTGGATCAACCCTTATTTGTCCGATAGGAAAGGCATAAAAACATTGAAAAATTAAATTGAAAAGCAACTATTGTATCAATACCAAGAATTCAAAATCAATACATTTGTAAATCAGGGACACCCCCTAGAATTTGGGGTTTAGTCTCTCATAGTATTGAAAAGAAAACCAATAATAAAATTAGATATTACAAAAAGTGAGGATTCTTCGATCTTCAATTGTTATCGCTCACGAAGGAATCTCTGTCTCCAAATCTCTTGAAATCCCCCATCTTTATCGTTCCTAATCTTCTCCTGTCAAAAATTCCCTTTTTTCCTCGTGGAAACTTGGCTAAATAGTGAACAATCCATTTGTCTCGGTCCGAAATTCCCAAAACACCCCTCTGGGTCCCAAATAGTGAAAAATCATAAAAGCACTCAAAATCAGTGTCAATGGCCAACACGACCCTTGTCAGGTGAAACGACCGCCCGTGTTATCCTTTTGATAAATAATTTTCTGACATTTAGTTCAGGCACCCTAACACGGGTCGTGTCAGGCTACACGGGCACCCGTGTCAGCCCCCTGATTTTCCTCTTTAACAATAGCGCTCATCCTGATAGATCCCGTGTCAGATGACACGAGTGACCGTGTCAGGTACCCTGTATCTTGGTTTTTGAGACTTCCTCCGAAATTCCGAATTTGCACTTTTCGCACCAATTTTCCTGGTTTTGTTCCCATGAGCCTAAAAACAACAAAACACACAACCAACACATAAAACATAGAAGAATGAAATAAAACACTTGACAAAATAAAGAAGTGATAACTAAAATAAATACTAAATGTCTGTGTAAAAACCACTGATCAATGTCGTTATTCATTTTCATATTTCTTGCCTAGGAATAATTATTGTGATGTCTTGATTCACTCTTAGCCTAATTCATGTTTAGGTACCCATTATGTGATGTCATGATTAACCTTAGCCTAATTCATGTTTAGGTTCCCCTTACGTGATGTCCTAATTCACCTTAGCCTAATGCATGCTTAGGTAAACCTTATGTGATATCCCGATTCACTTTTCTATTGCTTGTTTAGGGATATTTGTTGTGATGTCTTGATTCACCTTAGCCTAAAGCATGATTATATGATGTCTTGATTCACCTTATCCTAATGCATGTTTAGGTAACCTTTTGTTGTGATGCCCTGATTCACTTCCCTATTGCATGTTTAGGAATACTTGTATGCTTGTCTTGATAGCATGTTACCTTGCTTGTTGGTATGACATCTTTGATGTGTGCTTGTCCTTATAGAATTCTTATACTATTGCATGTTTAGGATAGTTTACATCACATATATGGCTTGTCATGATAGCATATGCATTTGTTACTTGTTTAGATGTTTGGTCGATGTTTTATATGCTTGTCATGATAGCATTCTCATCCTATGGCATGATTAGGATAATTCATATCTCTTATATGTTTATCCTGATAGCATTCTCCTCCTATTGCATGTATATGATATCTTACTTCTCTTATGTGTTTGACATGATAACATGTGCATCCTATTGTTTGTTTAGGATTAAGTGATACCTAATTCAGGTTTAGGTACCCTCCCTTGAGCTTATCTTGTAGCATGTCACGATTGTTTCTCATTGCTCTCCTATTACTTGTTTAGGCATCCTTTGTGTTACTTGTACACTCTCTTTGTTTGTGTGATTGCTTGCCTATTGCTTGATTAGGTATCTGTTGTGTTACTTGTACACTATCTTTGCTTGTGAGATACCATGTTCTCTTAGGAACTTTGATTTAATTTTGGTTAAGGTTGAATCGAAGGTAGACTTTAGGTTTGTAAACTAAGCATGATAATAATTAGGTAGGATTCCATGTATTCTAACTCTAGGGCCACCATTGCATGACAACAAGTAGAATTCAAGTTCCCTTAGCTTTAGATTTACTTCTTGCATTGCATGCATGTAAAACTAAACCTTTTTCTCAAGCAAATTTAAAAAGACTAATAACTATAATGCATGTCAATACCACACGAGTCTTAAGCACATGCATAGTACTTTGGATACGAGGCGCCTGACTCGACCATCTAAAAATCTCTCATGTCATAGACTTTATTGTTACACATATCTCTAACACTTTCAACGAGTAAAAGGGAAGTACTCGGATATCTCCGATCTTGGAGGACCATATAAGGCATTCTCTGAGCAAAAACACTGAACCAATTAAACTCTCTTTTGCCACTTGGACTTTTCTTATGAAATTTTTTCAGAAAGGGCCGTTACCCATAAAAAACACAAACAGTCAAAAAATTTTGAGCCAAACTACGACGCTCTGATTCCTTAAAAGAGATACGTAGGCATTGGGCTGCAGGGCCTAAGCGAGTACAACTATTTAAAACCTTTATTTTCCATGTATTTTCCTTTTGCATTCATGCATTCCTTTAGCTTATAAGTTTAGATAGATACACCATTTGGTCAGAACAACAAGAGTGGATCCCGTGGAGTATCACAAACGTGAGGGGTGCTAATACATTCCCTTGCGTAATTGACTCCCGTATCCGTTTCTTTATCGCGAGACTTTATTCTCGCTTACTTCAGATTTACTCGATATTTTCTTTTCTCTTTTTTAAAATAAGTAACATTCGATGACGACTTCATTGTTTATTTTCTTAATTCCTTCACGTATCTTCATACAATTGAGTAATTTAAATTGATAAATTATTTTTTATTTAATTAAACCAATATTTTTTAATGTATTTTAATATGATGTCTTGCTACGGTGTTAAAATCCGAGAGTTCAAATATCACTCATGATATGTTTAATACTTCAAATAAAAAATATCAAACTATATCTTTAGAGTATTCCAAACACATTAATGTTGTGTGACTTTAGCTGTGGATAACTTTAATAATTTTCACTCTATCTCACTCTAAATCACTATTTATCTCTCAATAAATAACTTATTTTAATTATGTATTTATCTAATAAATACACTAAAGTCACACATACAACAAAATCATTGTCCTCAACTCCATTGTTATACAATACGATTGTCCTATTTAATAAGTAGATTTTTTAAAATATAGTATTCCTTAGTTGTTTTTATATTGATATATTTAACATTAACATTAACATTAACATTTTAGCTTTTAAATAAAATTAATAATATTAGTAAGATGTATGCTTAAAAAAAATAGTATACAGTAATTTCTTTATACTATATTTAAGGTAGATGAAGTATATAGATAGTACCATTACAAAATAACATGTTTCTTTTACTTTTATTTTTATCAAGTTTACCTTCACTTTTTAAAAATTCTTTACACAAACAAACAAAAATGTGACTGAAATGTTAGTAACTAAGTAACAACTAACAACCATTACAAGAGTTGTTTTGAACCGGTAGGAAATTGATACATCATTGATGTTGGTGTTAGTTACAACATACATATTATGATGATATACTTTAGGTCAAAGTTTCTTCCTTTGTTTTACATTTTAATAAGCTATCTAGACATCAACTTTTCGTGTAAAAAGTTGTTACTCCATGTAACAACAAAATCAAAGAACCCCTTTGCCTAAAATAAGTAGTAGAGATTAAAAGCATCTATAACATGAAAGAAGGAAGGGAAAAAAAAGAGACATATTAATAAAATTATATAAATGAAATTGTGACAATAAATAGTTTTACTAAAGTAACTTTATCATCTACTATCTTTTTTTTTTTTTAAATGTGTAAGTGTAACAGAAATCAATGTACTTTTATTATAATATATTTATGCGATATTGTTGTATTCAGCTTCATCACAAATATCAAGTAGAAAATGTTAAATTAAGAATTGTATGATTATTATTAAATAATAATGAGATAGTACAATTAAAAAAGTGTTATATTGTATTTTTTTTTAAAGAAGAAATTGGATACAAATAGCATTTAATATGATTATTATTAAATAATAATGAGATAGTACAATTAAAAAAGTGTTATATTGTATTTTTTTTTTTAAAGAAGAAATTGGATACAAATAGCATTTAATTTGCCCCTTTCACTTTATCTATAATCAATAAATAATAAAATTTTGTTTTAAACTTTTTTCATGAGACGTACTCTATGAAAAAGAAAGAAAAAGTATATTTTAAATTATTATGTTTTGATTTTCATAGTAAGTACAAATTAATTCTTTTTTTTATTTGAGACCAATAAAATGCCATATTGTATTCTTAAATAAATAATTAATATATGTATTATAGATAAATTATTATTGTAATTTACTAAGTAACTTTTAAATGTAATTAGTAGAATATTCTCTTTATAATTAATCTTAAAACATATGTTTAAAACATTTATTATTACTTTTTTATTTTTTTAATTTATTTTTTAATATTATTAAAGTTAAATATTATTTTTGATACATTATCTTTACCTGAGAATCAATTTTAATCTCTTAATTTTTTTTATTATAAAATTTTGTCTTTAGCATAGATTCAAACCAATGTCACCTTTAGTGGTTGGATAAGATTGTGTACTATTAAGTCACTTTATCATTGCTGATTTAATTTACAAGTTAAATATATAATTATATTTTATTTTCTTAAATCTTTGTCTTCTTAAAGTCTAAATTGGATTATATGTGAGATATTTCTATCACTAGGAACTGAGATATGGTACCTTCTAGAAAATTGGAATCAAGGGAGAGTATTTTGAATTTTTAGAATGTGCCGAACAAGAGTGATATGTTATCAGAAAAATTATTTTTGGTGAGATCGAGGTAACCGAGGTTAGAGAGAGTGGAGAGAGATTTCGAGAGGGGGCCGGTGAGGAGATTTTGGGAGAGGTTGAGGTGGATAAGGTTTTGACAGAGGGAGATTTGGAGGGGAACGTTCGGTTGATGGAGTTGTTGAAAAGGTTGAGGGAGCAGAAGTTGATGAGACGACAGAGGATTAAAGTTGTGAATCGGCCTTGGATGTTGGTGTCAGAGAGGTCGAGTTTTGTTAGAGTGGTGTTTGTGGAGTCGGAGCAGACGTCATAGCAATTGTAGGGTGTGGTGTCTGTTGGGTTCCATGAAGAGAGAGATGAGTCGGGATTGTCTAAGGTGAGCTTGAATTGCTACATGTAGAACTCATCTTAGTTCAAACATGATACATTTGTTGATAGAGATAACATTGATAGCACAATGCAAAACAATAACAATGGAAACTGTTTTTCTTCCATTGTGAAATGTGAATGGTTGTGTCAAGTTTTACAATGTTTCAAAGAGTTCTCAATTTATTTATCTTAACAAGAGAGAGGGAGAGACAAAGAGTATTTGAGTGTAGTTTGCTACACATGGTACTAGTGGTACTGATTAATGAGATGGTTTTTAAGAACAAGCAAACAATACAAGCAATAGTGTTGAGTTGACACTGGTGGAAACTTGGAATGTGGTTTCACTTTCACTAATTTGTGAAAATAAATTTTAATATGGGAATTGTATGTTTTATGACATGTCTATTTTTTTGGGTTAAATATGTTTGATGTCCTTATAAATATACCAAATCTTATTTTTAATCCCTCTAAAATTTTCCTTCAAACAATGATCCTCCCAAACTTTTCCGTCCATAAATTTCTTCTCTCCCATTAAAATGGCTTAATGGTTCCCTATGTGGTTGGTCAAAGGCCATATTTTTTTACACTTGGCAAATGTATGTTGGATTATATTGTTTTAATTATGTAATTTTCCAAAAAAAATCCTCATAAAACCCTAACTTGGATATATGGAGATTCCCATATATCTTTTTTAAATAAGACTTGGCTGGTTAATCTAGCCTTTCTAACCAAGTTGATATGGAGATTACTGACATGCTTTTATGTTCTTTGGTCTGACATTCTCTATGCTCATTATGACGCTCTTATTATCTCCTCTTGGTGTGATAATTTTTAAAATAATTTACACACCTTCCGCTTCCACTCTTTTCAAATAATTTTTTAAACTCCAATTCCTATCGGTACTTTTGGCTTTGTGATCTGTTCACTCCCTTTTCTAGATAAGTCACAGTCGTCTAACAAGTGGCATCAAGAGCCCTGGTTAATTCCGTGCTTCGAAACTCTTATTATAAAATGGCATACAAACCTAAAGGAGATTATAAAAGAGCCCCAAGCTTTACGGGAGAAAACTATAGTTATTGGAAAGCTTGTATGCAAATTCATGTTAACTCATTTGACAAGGGTGTGTGAGAGGCCATTCAAAATGGTCCAACACCGGTTACACATCTTGTTGATGGTGTTGTCACACCTAAGTTGGAAGCACTATGGAATGAGGAAGTTTATAAGAAGTGGGGACACAATTAGAAAGCGAAAAATATTATCATATATGCTCTTGGAGTTGATGAGTTTTATGACATTTCTCATTGTGAAACCGCTAAGGCTATGTGGGACTCTCTACAAGTTACCTATGAGGTAACTAATGAGGTCAAACAAGCTAGAATTAATACACTTAATCAAGATTTTGAACTCTTTAGCATGAAGCATGGTGAAACCACAGCTCAAATGCAAAAGCGGTTCTCACATCTTATTAATCATTTAAAATTTCTAGGAAATCCTATTTCTAATGCAATTTCCACTAACAAGGTTTTGAGATGTCTTATTGGAAACCAAAGGTCACCAAAATCAAGGAAGCCAATAATCTTGCAACACGTGATCTCACCACTTTGTTTGGAAAGTTGGAAGAACACGATCAAGAACTCACTTGCTTGGACAAATGTGAAAAGAAACTTAAGAAAAAGAAGAAAAAGGAGAAAGACACTGATAAGGAGAAGGAACAAAGTCTAAAGCTCTTAGGGCTTCAAGTTCAAGGTCCTCAAAGGATGAGCACACTAATGATAGTGATTCTTGTCATAAAGAAGATTCAAATGATGAAAAAATGGGATTGTTTGTGAGGAGATACAACCAATATATTCACAAGAATTATGTTAAACACCCCGACAAAAATCTTGTAAAATTTAGAAGGAAATCCGCATCCTCTAAAGATGAAGACAACAAAATGTGAGTACAACTTCAATATACGGTATTTTGCATGATGTCAAAACTGGGAAAGATGGCACAGCGGTGAAATTAATTGCATCTCTTTGTCTTGTGGCACTTCTCTGCATCATAGGGCTTAGGAATCATCAAAAAGCACTTTGAAATTAACCAAGCTCACTGAAAAACATTTTTTGCACATTTTTACCTTGCATGTGTCGACACATTCGAGTTTCAGGTCGACACATGTAAATGTGTTTTAAAGCCTGTGAGCTTCTGTAAGTCACAGGTCGACACATGTATCATACCGATCGACACATAGTGAAAGAATTCTGAAATTGATGAAATTCTCATTTTATTTGTCGACACATCCATATTTTAGATCGACACATTTACACACGTTTTAAAGCCTGTAGCTACTGACTTTCTCAGGTCGACACATAGAGTCCTTCAGGTTGACACTTGCAGCTTTTTTATATAGTATGTGTCGACGCATACAAGTTTGAGGTAGACACATAAGTTTTGTTTTGGTCAAATTTTCATTTTCCTTTATTTATAAATTTTCCCTTTTTCCCTAAACTTTTCTAAACTATAAATACCCATTCATGCATATTTTCTAACTTGATGATACCATAAAATTAGCCTAATTTTTCTCTTCATCTTCAACCTTTCAATCTATGCATACACACCAACATTACATTGTGATGATGTTTCGTTGGGGTTCCATATAGACGAAGAATTAAAGATTTCCAATTGGTTTGGGTTGAATTCTTGTAGGGATATTCATCCGGGAAAAACCACCGCGTTTCTCCTCCAAAATCATTTGTTGAATTGGGGTTTTTTGCGCAAGATCATGCAAGAAGGAATCATCCATGTGAAAAATCCCTTGGAGTGTTTGAAATCTTTTCAAGGAACCTTAGAGTGTTTGAAATCTTTTTAAGGAAGTAGCAAAAAGTGGATGATCGAATCGATGATCTTGTGTTGATAGTGTGCAATCAGATTTACTCGAGTGAAAAATCCCTTGGAGTGGTTAAAATCTTTGCAAGGAACCTTGGGGTGTTTAAAATCCTTTTAAGGAAGTAGCTTAAGCGGAAAATAGGTTGCATCTATCAGTTGATTTGACCTTGTTGTTTCTAACTCTTCCATTGTATTAAACATTTTGAATATAAGAATTATCCTAGTTGCAATGGAATTAGGCGCAGACGTACCTGAAACAATTGGACAAATCATCGAAATAAACTCAATGAAGTCGCCATCGAGCGGTTTTTATCCCTCCTAAAGGGAAAGGTGAACATCGAATAAACCTGAAAGGGTGAAATCACAGTCTTGCGACCATAGGGGTCGGATAAGAAAGTCGATTACGCGAGTGGATGATATTAGCACCCCTCACGTCTGTGGAACTCCACATGATCCACTTATGTTTGTTCTAATATAGGGGTGCCTAAGAGTCTAAGTCTAAACTTAAGAGATAAAAATAAAGATGCAAAGAGGAAATTCTTGCAAAAGAGAAAACAGGGGGAAAAGAAGGAAATAATTACAAAGTTTGCTCGGTTGAGCCCCGTGACCAGATGCCTACGTATCCTTTTTAAGGAATCAGATCGTCATAGTTTAGCTCACATGTTTTGGTTTGTATTATGTTTTTAATGAACAATATTAATTTCTCCTTCTTCTGCAACTCAACTTTTGGAGATTCACGCGTCATCACATGATTGAATTAACATGTTCTTTTGAAAAGTTTGAAAGAAATGGTCCGAAGATGAAAAGAGTTTGCATTGGTTGATATTTTTTACCTTGAAAAAGGATTTGAAAGTTGTTAGATGTTTATGATTCACCAAGAAAAAGAAGGTTTTTATTTTAATGCAATGATGCAAAAGAAAGAAAAACATCTAGGAGAGACTATCTAGAATCTAATCCCTGATGTTATCATACAATGATTGATCCTAAGGTTGAGTTTTGAAAGGGAAATATCTATCCTACATTATCATGTATGGATCAGAATCCAAATGTCTATCTCGAATCACTGCCAAAGGTTGAATCGAGAAGTCCTAAGGGAACATAGCAAAGGTTCACAATCTAAACTTATGTCTATCTCGAATTACCACCAAAGGGTGAATCAAGAGCTCCTAAGGGAACATGCCAAAGGTTCATAACCTAAGAAAACATGTACACAAGGATGGAAAGCAAGTAATCCACAAGCTCAAGAGAGCACACACATGTCATGAGTAGCACACGCTAACTCAAGCCAAAATGTCTAACCAAGATATTGAATCATCGAGGTAGGATAGGGGAAGATTTAGATAAGGGGTCATATCAACCGAGGCAAAAAAGTGGGGTAGGATATGGGGAGCTTTAGCTAATGGGTCATATAAACCGAGGCAAACTAGCTATATATGGTAACAAAGCGCCTGTACCATGGCATCATATTACCAGGAAATAAGAGTAAGAGGGGAGTGAAAAAACGTAGAGCATCAACATCACCCGATGTGAGCTCAAGACAAAATGTGGGGGTTTGATTGCGAAACCATTTTCCACTTGATGACTCGATAACAAGAGTAGGCATAACTCTGAAGAATCATGGTGTGTCACCAGCTAAGGATGACAAAGAAGAAATGCACAAAGGTTAATTTGGAACCCTTTTCCGCTCGCCTTCTTTGAGGACTTATCAAGGGGAATGGGAATGGGTGTGTCTTATTGAGGTCTTTAGGCACAAATGTAAACACACAACAAAAATGCCTACTTTGAGATAGGTCTTTAAACAAACCATAAACACAATTAGCAAATAAGTGTGAAATTACCTTAAACAAGTTTTTAAATAAACTAGAGGGACTCTTGACATAATCCACAACCGATGTCCCCGTCATACATATCTATCATACTTCTCATGGCATCAAAAAGCGATAAAATGCAGAAGTAGTAAAAAGGAATCAATGTAATACCAAACAGATAAAAATCTGTAGCAAGTAAGCAGGAAAATAAGAAACCCAGAGAACTTGGAGCAAGCTAGCCTCCACAACAAGAGAATAGTCAGAAATCGGCAATATGAAAATAAATCACATGTGTAATGCTTGCATCAGAAGCAACCGCGTCACAAACAGTATACCTGAACAAGAATTCACAACCCAGAGAAAACACAAGCAATGTATATTTCTCATGTAATGAGGAATCAAGATAAATCGCGTCATAAGCGAATCTCAAATCCATAAAATAAGTGGAATGCAAATGCTTTTCAATCGAAATAAATGACCGAAAGCTCTCTTAAAATGCCTTGCATATGTCAACAAATGAGTTAGAAATAACAAGGAGATGATAATCGAAGTTAAACATCTATAGATAAAATTAATTTATAAAATCAATTAAAAATCTAACAAGTTTTTTTATTGATTTTGTAACTCTTTTATCACTAATTTTCTGTCAAAAATCATGAAAAAAGAAAATTAAAGAAATTATTGAGAGGAAAAGTGTTAAGAAGACAAGACCAGAGGGGTGTGATGCTGAATCAGGCGTTGTGGCTCATTAACCAGATAGGCTCAAGGCCCATACCATGAGTCTAGAAAAGCCTTTTTTGTTAAGGCTTCAAGTGTACAAAAAACAGAGTAACGAGCCTACATGGGGGATGCAAGCAATGAATGGCCTAATCTCTCTTTAGTCCAAACAATAATCCAGATTTTGTTTTACCATCATTTATTTATTTGAATAATAAAAACTAAAAGAGAAAAATAAATAATGAAATTGAAAAAGGAAAGAACGTGGATTAGGGTTGAGATGTGTCTATTGAACTTCTCCTTCCTCACACAAAAGGTAGTCCGCCGCGGCTCCGTTATCTCACCTCCATCGCCGTCTTTCATCCTACTCCGTCTCCGATCAACAAGACATCGTGCCTCCATAAAAGCACACTCCTTTGTTTGTTCTTCTGCTTCAACATATCGCGGCTGCGACTCCGTCATCTTGCTCTCCGCTCGGTTTCTAATCTTTCTCCAATGCACCAACAACATCTCAATTTCAATTCATCGCAAATTGATTCAAACAAAACTCAACACATAGGCCACCAATTCATAACACAGAGGCTTAAGAATGATAAATGAATTAAAGGTTTACCTACCATAGAACTCCGGTGGTTCTTCAAGATTTAACTAAATCGAAGAGAAAACTAAAGAACAACAATTTAGGTTCGCATATGTTTTCCGTTCTTGATTCTACTTCTTCTCTTTCTATCTGCACTTTCTGAGTTATGTTGATGCACTTTCGATTGCTTGAATTAGGTGAAGATTGAAGGTTTGGATTTTTTGTTGAGGATGGTGCTGCGTGAAGGTTGCAGAATTAGTGAGGGTGGTGAAGGATCTGCAAAATTGAAGTGAAGATGATGAAGTGTTGTCGATGAAGATTGTGGCGTGTGATTCAAGAAGATGTAGAGATAGAGGTTTAAAGAATTGACGTTGTAGAAGATTGTAGGGAGTTTTGGATGATGATTGAAGATGAAGTTTGCAATTTGAGAGTAAAGAGAAAAATGAATCATGAAGTTGAGAGAGGAGAGAGAATTTTGTGGAGATTTTCTGGGTGATTCTTCAGAATGTGAAGAATGAAGATGAATTGAGGTATGAATCAATTATATACTCTGTTATTGATTATCAAAGTTTGTTAGAGAATAAAAAAATCTGAGCTGTTGAATCTGAAGTTAGTTAGAGATCTGGATGGCTAGGATTGAACTGTTTTCTTTAGCTTTCTTGAGAAGCTTCTTATTATATGTTGAGTTGTCCTTTAAATTCTTGTGATTTAATATTCTACTGATATTTTATGTTATAACATGAGCTGGAATTTCCGAGTTTGTTTCTGATTTTTTCTTGTTTGCGGCCTTTTACAAATATATGAACCTATTTGTTTCTTGGGTTGGAGCTTGCGATTTCAGACTTTGTGATTTTACTGCAAACTTTTTTACTGAATGTTGTAACTGTGATTTTATAGCCTTTTAACTGAGTTTGCAATAACATGCTTCTTGAACCTCTCTTTGTGAACCAAAATAAGATTTTTGATTTGCAATAGAGGTTGTGGCCTATGATTGTATACTGAAATTCTGATTATTGCTTGAGAAATATTATATGAGGACTTTTTGTTGGATTTGTGAATATGATTGAATTCAAAATCCCTAGTTTTGATTCCTTTCACTAAAACCTTATGATGGAATTTTTAAAAACTATACTTGAAAGCTTTATTTGCTTGTTGTTGTACCCCAAAATTTGCCCTCTCGTTTTACTCAATACATACTACTAAAGGTCCTCAATTTGCTCAAGTTTGCCCAAGAGTTGACCAGACAAACTCTCTCTTAAGGTAATGTACCTCAAACTATGGTTTCCATTTTTATCAAGATGCGTGAACTTAAAAGGCCCCAAATGATTTACATGGTCCCAATATGTTCTCAAGATCATCCATGTCAAGTTTCATGCCTTGCACAAGAAGTTTGCTCAGTCAACTGCTCAGATGCTTGAAAATCAACTATACTAGGTTAAAAGTCAACTGTGGCCCACATACAGTCAAACTTCAATATTTTTGGTCAACATCAACATTTTGAAGTGATATCTATCATTTGATAAAGGGTTGATCATGATTCCTCAAGACATGCTCCTAACTCATAAAAACCCAAAAGTTGCTAAATTAGGGTTTCTTAGGAAAAGTCAACCAAATTTTGACCAAGCATAACTTCTTCATACTTTATCATAAATTTTCCATCCAAGGCTCATTTTGAAGAGGATGAAATTACCTACAACTCATCTTCATCCCACAAGTTCAAAATATGCACTCATAAAAAGATATGAATTTCTACATTATAGGTCCTTTTGAAAAGTCAACAAAAACACCTTTTGGGTCAAAGGTTCTTACATGAATATGGAAGACACAGTTAAGATGAGACCAAAAGGGTTGTTTAGGGGACATCATAAGCTTTCTAAAAAGTCCAAGAACACCCTCTTAGGGTTAAAATTGAGGGAGATATGTATTGTCAAAATTGACCAATTTTTGGAAATGTGCATGAAGTCAATATTGATCAAAATGATTTTTTTTTCCAAATGGGCCCATGTTTTCTTGTTTGAAACTTGTTCCTAAGATGGCCCACGACCCCTGAGCTTATCCACCTATAATTTTATTATTTTTATTATTTATTTTAATTTTTTATCCATTTAAATCAAAATAAGTCAATTTAAATAGTAGAATAATCAAATAAAATCAAAGATTTGATTTTATGAGCATATTATGAGTCCATGAACAGCTAGCAAATAAAAAAATTTGTTCAAGGGCTAATTGATTGGAAAAGATCTTAATTTGCTCTATTTTGGAAACAAATCATACAAGGCAAAAAATGAAATCAAATCTCCATAATTTGCAAAGATATAATCAGTTTTTGTTGACCTAAATCATTCCATCATATATACCTAACATCTCTAAAGCATAAAAGAGGGTTTGGGGTCGTGAAAACAAGGGAAGAAGTTCCAAATTTTGGAAGAAAAAGTGTAGACCGTATTCTCTTCTATTGGCCGTTTCAAGTAATTCCAAAGTCAGCAATCTGTTCCTGGACGTGTTCTGAAGGTACTCCAATCATCCTCAAGGCCAAAAACATCAAGAAACACGACTTACAGACCCACGGTTTTCACATACCATCTTGAACTTGATTTTACAATTTATGCATGATTAATCACTTTTAAGCATAGAATTGTGTTTGTATCATCATTTGGGATGTTTTGGTTTAATTAATTTTGTGTTTTGATGCGTATATTGATGATCACCATTGTTAGGGTTTGCTTTTCCGTTTTAGGGTTTCTCTATACAGGTTAAATTGGGCCAAGAAAAGAACACCATGATGCTCGTGAGATCAAAACGAATTGATCCATACAGCTAGAATTAATTTATCATGCGTCTTGTGAATTTATCATACGGCTGTAGGTAAAAGTGTAGTAAAAAACAACAGTTATGGGGAAGAAGACAATTAGGTGGCAAAATCCTATTGGGTGATTTGAATCACGCGCGCATTTGGGAAAGACCACTTTATTTCCTTTATATTTTATTTATGTTATTATATATACAACTAACCATCCCAGCAAATTTTGTTTTCTTACTTTGTTTCTACAGATTCAATGCATCATCATCTAAAACGCCTACCATGCGCTACCACCATTTGGCCATTGGATGTATCAATAATTCAGATCCAACGCCTCAAACAATGAAGGACTATGGTGCACTCTCAGGCTGGCAGAACACATGCCCATTCTTTTCTTTTCTATTTTAATTTTTTTAATTATTTTTCTAATTATTTTCTTTTTTAAAAAATAACACAAAAATCATTACTTTTTTATTTAATCAAAAAAATCATAAAAACATCAAAAATCTTTTTCATAAAAACATCAAAAATCTTTTTCATAAAAAACATCAAAAATCTTTTTCATAAAAATATTTTGTTTCTTTAATTAATTAGTTTAATTAAATTAGGGAAATTAAATCTTATTTTTCATAATTAAAAAATAATTAGAATTAGGATTTAATTTTGTACATAACCTAATTTTTTCTCAAAAACTAACCTAAATCATTTTTCAATTAGATTTTTTAGGTTTCCTAAATTATTCTCACATTTAATTCGCCGCGTGCATTTTTTAATTTCCTTTTATTATTATTGTAACTGTTTCGAGGTTGTAATAGTAATTAGGGTTTAAATTCCGCATTTTTATTTTCAGTCCAAAATAATTATGTATCTGCAAAAGCCTTGTAATAGTTAGGACTTTAAACTTTCTTGCTTTTAATTCCGCAAACTATAAACTGCTTAGATGTATGTTAATAGGATTGTATGGAAAGACAAACTGAAAATTAATACGGTAGAAAATCCTAAATATGCAAAGATAAATTAACTGAAAATTACACTCGCACATGCTCACTCCTAGGGTTTGCCTCACTTGGTTGCCTCAGAAACAATGGTCATGTCCATCGAACGTAGGGATATCTTAGAAAAAGACCCTCAATCTAAAAGTCATCATAAAGATCATAGTCCCTCAATGTCCCTCGAGTTGCCTACGATAAATGATCTTGTCCCTCGATGTTGCCTACGAATAATTGATGACAGTCCCTTCGAACTGCTAAGGTATCCTTGCATGTTGCCTTCGATGACCATTTCGTCCCTTCGAACGTCCCTTTAAAAATCCAACGACGGTGCTACCTATTCCTTAATAATAGGATAACACTGTCTAAAGGAAAACGAACAGTCTTTTTCGAGTTGGTAGATTAGTTCTTAAGTACTTGCTCAAAACAAACAAACTTTTTCACACCAAACACTTTTCAAACAAAGTTTTCAAAAACAACTTCGTATCACTCTTGAGGACAGAAACAAGGGTTAAAACGAAGTAAGACAAAACTTTTCCAAACAAGCACATACCAAGCAAATTTTTAAAAGATGAGCAAGTACCTAAGAGCCCGTAGATAACTACGGATAGAAAGGGTGCTAACACCTTCCCTTTCTATAATCTACCCCCCGTACTCAGAACATCTCGAAAAAGGTTTTTTCTGTTCTTTTTCCTTTTCCTTGTTAGATAAAATAAAAGCCGATGGCGACTCTTGCTTACCGCGACATTTGCGAACAAAAAACGCAAACCAGTATTAACAGTCGGTTCTGCCACCGTATCACAGAACTGGTGACTCTGCTGGGGAAAATTAATAAAGTGGGGTTTACCTTAGGATCTAGGCCATTTTTAAATTTCTTTCTTGTTTGTTTTTCTTGCTTTGTCTTTAAGGGTTTTTGCTTGGGTATTGTTGAAGATCCTACACCTGGATCTGGGGACACTTATTAGGTAAACAACAATAGGTCATGGAGACTGTACGACGTAGACCGATATGGAGTAAGCGATGGATGTGTTGGTGTGGCACTTTGGCTGGTACCGATATCCTTCATGGAGAAACAAGGAGAATACGGGGCCGCCGCGTGGTGTCTTGAAGCACTAACGAACCTTAGAACCTTAGTTGAACAAACTTGGCCATTAGAAAGTAGTGAGATAACCGGCCTTGGTGTAAAGCTGGGGATTGGTTGATACTCGTTGCTACACTCATTGAGATCAGACTTTCGGGATATTTCGGCCGCAAGAAAAGATTGCTTGAGCTGAGATAATGCCCGATAAAGGATGATCAGTGATATTGAGATCCCTTAGAACCCGGTTATTATTTATAGGACAGGCTGAACCAATCCAACTTCAAGAGGGTACTACCTTAAAATCAAGCAAGCCTTAAACCTAAGGACTTGGTGTGATTTGTTTGTGCTTGTTATACCTGTGATTTCTCAACATAATCATGACATCATGACATCATAAAAATGGCATATCATACTAACCATTTCAAGGATCTCAAGGGTCTGCGATGTAGGTCATGGCGAACCAGACGTCTAGCAAGGGGATTTATTTTCCTCTAGCCAATGTTGTCAAAGGATCTTGAGTCAGGGGCTATGACCCACTCGATATGGTGAGCTTGACTCTTGAAGAAGGACTCTCAACGACACGAAGTTTCTTCAATCAAGCTGCAATCAAATTCTAACAGTTTCTTGTTTACCCCGCGAGATCCTTGAAAACATTGCATGCATATCATACACATCACTACAGGTACCATTACAGGTTTCTCATCTTCTTCGCTATTTATTTCAGCAAAAATGTATTCTGAACAAAGCATCAAGGACCTTCAGGCACAAAACGCCCAGTTCCAGCAAATGTTCATAAATCTGGAAAAAGGGCAGGAGGATCTGAAAACCCTTAACCTGAAAGAGAAAAAGAAAAAGAAGAAGGCTGTCGGTATTCTGAATATAGGCAGAAGGTTTAGAGGGCCGTTGAAGCAACAAGTCGATCTGACCTCTTCATCTAAGGAAGGGAAGAATAAAGAAGAAGAGACAAGTAGGAAAGATCCCAGTCCTGAAGTTTCTGACAATGATACCGACTACAATGATGAGCAATATCCTCCTGCTGAGGATAGATACAAGTAGTTGAAAGATCGCTTGAATGCTATGGAGGTCCAGAGGATACCTGGGTTGGATTTCGAAGAATTGGGATTGATGTTGAGAGTGGTCATCCCGCAGAAGTTCAAAGCTCCAATTTTTCCAAAGTATGATGGGGTGTCCTGCCCAAAATTCCATCTCCGCTCTTATGTCAGAAAGATCCAGCCCCACACCGCTGACAGAAATTTGTGGGTTCACTTCTTTTAAGACAGTCTGTCAGGGACTCAGCTTAAATGGTTCTACCATCTAGAGAGAGCCAATGTCCGAAATTGGGAAGATTTGGCTGCCGCTTTTTATAAGCAGTATCAATACAACGCCGACCTTGCTCCTACTCGTACTCAACTCTAGAGTATGTCCATGGGTGCAAGTGAAGGCTTTAAGGACTATGCACAGAAGTGGAGAGATTTGGCAGAGAGATTCCAACCCCCTTTTTCTGATAGGGAGTTGATTGACATGTTTCTCGGGACACTGTCTGGTCCATTCTTCAATCACTTGATTGGTAGCTCCTCAGTTGGTTTCACCGAGCTGATATTGACTGGAGAAAGAGTAGAAGCTGGGATCCGGAGTGGTAAGATCCAGAAAAATACCTCTTTGAGTACAGAGAAGAAGTCATTTGGTGGCAAGAGGGAAGCTAATGTTGTGCACAGCTAGAAGGGGCGTAGCAAGGCAGACTACCACCAATCTGTGGGACAGTGCTAATCTCTAATTCTGCACGCGCACAACGACCACGACAACAAAATAATTAGCCAAGGGTGGAAAGACCTCAAAGGCAGTTCACCCAAATCAACATGCCATTGTCACAGGCATTGCAACACATGTTGAAGATGAATCTGATTACGGTGATAAACCCTCATCCGAACCCTAAGACTTCTTCTCCTAACTACAACTCGGATGCAAGGTGTGCTTATCATTCTGGTAGCCTGGGGCACAATACTAACGATTGTTGGGCGCTGAAATACAAGATTCAGAATATGATTGACGCCAAGGAAATCGAATTCGACCCTCCTGAGACTCCCAACGTGATCACTGCTCCCTTGCCAAAACATGGCTAGGATTGAAAGCATTTTGTTCATTTAAATTCTGAAGTTGTATTTTCTTTGCTTATTCGAACAATTATTTTCATGTCAAACTCTATTATTTCATTAATGCATTACACATGTCTGTCTTGAATTAATTTGTTTTCATTATGCTTAAATTGCTTTATATTTCCTTTTCGTGATATTCAACTCTCGACTAAAAAACTGTAAGCCTTTAGAGGGAGGGTGACGAAAACGATACCACAATCTCTACAGTATGCTTTTAAACAGACCTTGTTGACGATGTACAGGCGTTGTTTCAAATCCTAAACAGTGGAGTTATAAGGAAGATAATCCCTAGTCAACCCCTTCGAGCCAAAGAAGTAGGAGTTTTTCTTTTCACACATATTAAAACCCTTAATCATAACCTGGAGCAGGGTAGTTTTCTCAGTTAATTCAGAGGAGCATTCAATCACAATCTGCCGCTTCGTACACAATGAATGGCATCAAAGACGTCCTTCCGAAACAAAAGACGGTGATGGTTCCCTATAATCATCAAGACATGCAGTCATTTTCTCTCGAAATAAAAGCCCATTAAGTCAAAACCTATGAAGGAGACTTAAGAAAAAACACTAGGGCAACCCGCTGACTGTAATCACAAAAAGAAACAGTTCAGGCAAAAGACATGGATAATAAAATCAAAAAGAAAGAGGTCCTATAAATCCTCAACCAAAAAGAAATGACTGCCTATTCAAAATAAACCGTCAGTATCCGAACCATCACTGGAATATCAGAGCAAAGACTCAAACGTGATCTAAATGCACAATTAGCTGAGTTTAGGATCGAGGAACATCACGAAGAATGGGTGGGTACAAATAAAATTTAAGCCTTTATCCTTTGTTTCTTAAACCGTGAACCAGGCTATGTTATAACCCTTAAATATCCTAGCTGAAGCATGGGTTAGTTCGAAAGCATACTGTTACAAAAGGTATCCTGACTCCAGAAGGTCCGCTATAAATCCTGAGTTGACATCACACTTTTAGAAAAAAAAAACTTGTTTTACTAAAAAATGAATTTTCAAACTTCAAGACAGACATAAGCTTTGCATTCTTAAAATAACATTGTTTGCATATGACTATTTGTTCAACAACAGAGAAATTCGCATGATGAATATCTAGTGAACAAAAACCTTCTCAATAAAAAGGATCACCTCAAGTGGAAAAACACTTCCAACCAAGGGGGCACGGCATGATCATTGTCCATCATCTGGGGCAGTCAAGTCAAGATTCAAGGAATCTCGCAAAGATGCCAAATAGCCAGGGGCAGATCTCCATCTGAATCACTTGGGGCATTGGGCATGAATTCCAGCAACTAATCCTGTACGATCAAACAAACATCTTCTGGTAGTGTGGCAACACTTACTACTATGGACAATGACAATTCTCCGTACCCGGTGAACGTGGACATAGTCGGAAAATACTACGCATGAACAAAGACCCGCTAGGTTGACTGGCCTAGGCAAAAATAAGGGCATCCCATCGAACCAAAAGGGTTCGGGCAAAAATTAGGGATAAAAACAAAAAAGATATGTACACCCGACAAGTCGAAAACTTGAAAAGGTGGCTTGAGCAAAAAGGGGTATCCCGGTGGACTGAAAACCCAAAAGGGCGGTCCAGGCAAAAGTTAGGGATTTGAAGCGTACGACTATGTCCCGTCATCTTATCATTTGTTTATCAATAGAAGACTTATCATCCTGATCAGCATCCAAAAAGCCTTCGTGGGTACTTTCTCCAGCAGGTACAGGGGTAGAAAAGTTCTGATGCAAAGTCATTGTCGTATCCTCAGCATACGACCCTGTGACATCTACACTCCCCACATAGTAGAGGCAACTAAGGCTTTGACATCGGCTTCCCCAAATAGGAGCTACGTTCACCAACAAAGTTCCTTCAGAGAATCGAAATCTATATTCCCCGACCGAATTTCATAATCGCAAACGGGTCATAAAGTTTTCTCCCGAACAGAGTTTATTTCTCTGAATACAAAAGCTCAATCCCCGACAGAGTTTATCCCTTCAGCTATGAAAGCTTCTCTCTCTAACAGAATTATTCCCCCGCATAGTTGTTCTCAAGTAAAGTCTCTCCTCGGCAGAATATCTGTAAATAAGGGGCAAATCCCCAACATAGTCATCTCCGGTTCACCATCTCCAGCGGAAGTAGAAGAACCACTTTTTCTACGACGATCAGGAACTCAATTTCCGTTACTCTCCAACAGCGGTCAGGAATTTATTTTCCCACTCGGATATGTCACAATAACATTTCATGTTCATATATCATGACGTGCGTATACATATTGCATACAGCATAATCTCATTTATTTTGAGAACGTCATCATACAATGCATTTCATGCATCATATACGATTAATCATGTACCTTTTCAGGAAAGATGGTTATCATCAACAACTTCCAGCAAGTTCAAGATTAGCTCCTGAAACTAAACAGAGTAATTATCTGCATGATCAAATACAACTTTACACGGGTTCATCACGAAGCAATCTTACACGGGTTTTTCCTAAATGCAGCTTCAAACGGGTTTATCCTGAAAAATATTACACGGTTCTTTTCTCATACATTTCCTCCTGAAGTTTTACACGAACTTATCCCAAAGTAACCTTACCCAGGTTCCTTATGAAGTTTTATACGAACTTATCACAAAGTAACCTTACCCAGGTTCCTTCTGAAGTTTTACACAAACTTATCACAAAGTAACCTTACCCAGGTTCCTCCTGAAGTTTTACACGAACTTATCCCAAAGTAACCTTACCCAGGTTCCTTCTGAAGTTTTACACGAACTTATCACAAAGTAACCTTACCCAGGTTCCTCCTGAAATTTTACACGAACTTATCCCAAAGTAACCTTACCCAGGTTCCTTCTGAAGTTTTACACGAACTTATCACAAAGTAACCTTACCCAGGTTCCTCCTGAAGTTTTACACGAACTTATCCCAAAGTAACCTTACCCAGGTTCCTTCTGAAGTTTTACACGAACTTATCACAAAGTAACCTTACCCAGGTTCCTTCTGAAGTTTTTACACGAACTTATCCCAAAATAACCTTACCCAGGTTCCTCCTAAAGTTTTACACAAACTTATCACGAAATAACCTTACCCAGGTTCCTCCTAAAGTTTTACACAAACTTATCACAAAGTAACCTTACCCAGGTTCCTCCTGAAGTTTTACACAAACTTATCACAAAGTAACCTTACCCAGGTTCCTCCTGAAGTTTTACACGAACTTATCCCAAAGTAACCTTACCCAGGTTCCTCCTGAAGTTTTACACGAACTTATCCCAAAGTAACCTTACCCAGGTCCCTTCTGAAGTTCTACATGAACTTATCACAAAGTAAACTTACCCAGGTTCCTCTTGAAGTTTTACACAAACTTAGCCCAAAGTAACCTTACCTAGGTTCCTGCCGAAGTTTTACACGGACTTATCCCAAAGTAGCCCTACCCAAGTTCCTCCTAAAGCCCTACACAGACTCATCACAAGCAACCTTACCCCGGTTCTTTCTGAAGTTTCACTCAGACTTATCCTGAAGCATCCTTACCTAGGTTCCTTCTCGGTTCAGATGCAGTTTTACCCAAAATCCTCACAAAGTAACCTTACCCAGGTTCCTTCTCAGTTCAGATGCAGTTTTACCCAAACTCCTCACAAAGCAACCTTACCCAGGTTCCTTCTCGATTTAGATGCAATTTTACCCAAAATCCTCACAAAACAACCTTACCCAGGTTCCTTCTCAGTTCAGATGCAATTTTACCCAAACTCCTCACAAAGTTACCTTACCCAGGTTCCTTCTCGGTTCAGATGTTGTTTTACCCAAACTCCTCACAAAACAACCTTAGCCAGGTTCCTTCTTGGTTCAGATGCAGTTTTACCCAAACTCCTCACGAAGCAACCTTACTCAGGTTCCTTCCCATAAGCCCTACTATCTAGGTTCATTCTCATAACCTTACCATCCAGGTTTCTTTTCTCTTATCTCCAGACAACAGTCCACAATACTATAAGACCCGGACCTGATCAAACACGATCGGTTTCACCTTTCCCCAGTAGGTCGCGATGCAGCCTATACACTGACCAGATATGTAGTTCACCTCCGAAGTTAATTCCCCAGTAGAGTAACGAACAACTGAAGCTCCTAAAATTCTATTTCTCCCAAGACAGATACCAACATTCCTCAACAGATTCCTCCTCAATGACAGGAGCAAGGATTCTCATCAAAGGAATATATCAGGAAATCAACATCCTCTAGATGGCATCTTTAAGCCCATCTCTGACGGTACTCCATCACGTCTTGGATGGTATCTTTAAGCCCATCTCTGAAAATTCTCTAGAAACTTCCAAATGGCATCTATAATCCCATTCCCGATATCACAAATCATGTATACTTCATGCGAGTGCAAATTTCTGGGCACTCTAGTGTTCAATTATCTTCCACCTTCAGATCACGAAAGGCAGACGAGCCAATCTACATCCTCAGGTTTAATAAGATTGAACAGAGGAAACTGTTGTACCCCAAAATTTTCCCTCTCATTTTACTCAATACATACTCCTAAAGGTCCTCAATTTGCTCAAGTTTGCCCAAGAGTTGACCAGACAAACTCTCTCTTAAGGCAATGTACCTCAAACTAGGGTTTCCATTTTTATCAAGATGTGTAAACTCCAAAGGCCCCAAATTCTCTCCATGGTCCCAATATGATCTCAAGAT
Source organism: Vicia faba (assembly GCA_948472305.1). NCBI lineage: Eukaryota > Viridiplantae > Streptophyta > Magnoliopsida > Fabales > Fabaceae > Vicia > Vicia faba. Next base: position 948,501,807 of record OX451741.1, on the reverse strand, counting down.
CGTCCATGTCAAGTTTCATGCCTTGCACAAGAAGTTTGCTCAGTCAACTGCTCAAATGCCTAAAAATAAACTATACTAGGTTAAAAGTCAACTGTGGCCCACATACAGTCAAACTTCAAGATTTTTGGTAAACATCAACATTTTAAAGTGATATCCATAATTTGATCAAGGGTTGATCATGATTACTCAAGAAATGCTCCTAACTTATCAAAACCCAAAAGTTGCTAAATTAGGGTTTCTCAGGAAAAGTTAACCAAACTTTGACCAAGCATAACTTCTTCATACTTTATCAGAAATTTTCTATCTAAGGCTCATTTCTAAGAGGATGCAATTCCCTACAACTCATATTCAGCCCACAAGTTCAAAATATGCACTCATAAAAAGATATGAATTTCTACATTATAGGTCCTTTTGAAAAGTCAACAAAAACACCTTTTGGGTCAAAGCTTATTACATGAACATGGAAGACCCAATTGAGTTGAGACTAAAATGGTTGTTTAGGGGACATCCTAAGCTTTCTAAAAAGTCCAAGAACACCCTCTTAGGGTTAAAATTGAGGGAGATATGTATTGTCAAAATTGACCAATTTTTGGAAATGTGCATGAAGTCAATATTGATCAAAATGACTTTTTTCCAAGTGGGCCCATGTTTTCTTATTTGAAACTTGTTCCTAAGATGACCCACGACCCCTGAGCTTATCCACCTATTATTTTATTATTTCTATTATTTATTTTGATTTTTTATCCATTTAAATCAAAATATATCAATTTAAATAGTAGAATAATCAAATAAAATCAAAGATTTGATTTTATGAGCATATTATGAGTCCATGAACATCTAACAAATCAAAAAATTCGTGCAAGGGCTAATTGATTGGAAAAGATCTTAATTTGCTCTATTTTGGAAACAAATCATACAAGGCAAAGAATGAAATCAAATCTCCATAATTTGCAAAGATATAATCAGTTTTTGTTGATCTAAATTATTCCATCATATATACCTAACATCTCTAAAGCATAAAAGAGGGTTTGGGGTCGTGAAAACAAGGGAAGAAGTTGCAAATTTTGGAAGAAAAAGTGTAGACCGTATTCTCTTCCATAGGCCATTTTAAGTAATTCCAAAGCCAGCAATCTGTTCCTAGACGTGTTCTGAAGCTATTCCAATCATTCTCAAGGCCAAAAACATCAAGAAACACAACTTACAGACCCACGGTTTGCACATACCATCTTGAACTTGATTTTACAATTTACGCATGATTAATCACTTTTAAGCATATAATTGTGTTTGTATCATCATTTGGGATGTTTTGGTTTAATTAATTTTGTGTTTTGATGCGTATATTGATGATCACCATTGTTAGGGTTTGCTTTGCCATTTTAGGGTTTCTCTATACAGGTTAAATTGGGCCAAGAAAAGAACACCATGATGCTCGTGAGATCAAAACGAATTGATCTATACAGCTAGAATTAATTTATCATACGTCTTATGAATTTTTGAAACTGACAGGGTTTAGCTATGGAAACGACTGTAGGTAAAAGTGTGGCAAAAAACAACAGTTATGGGGAAGAAGACAATTAGGTGGAAGAATCCTATTGAGTGATTTGAATCACGCGCGCGTTTGGGATAGACCACTTTATTTCCTTTATATTTTATTTATGTTATTATATATACAACTAACCATCCCAGCAAATTTTGTTTTCTTACTTTGTTTCTACAGATTCAATGCATCATCATCCAAAACGCCTACCATGCGCTACCACAATTTGGCCATTGGATGTATCAATAATTCAGATCCAACGCCTCAAACAATGAAGGACTATGGTGCATTCTCAGGCTGACACAACACATGCCCATTCTTTTCTTTTCAATTTTCATTTTTTTAATTGTTTTTCTAATTATTTTCTTTTTAAAAAAATAACACAAAAATCATTACTTTTTTATTTAATCAAAAAAATCATAAAAACATCAAAAATCTTTTTCATAAAAACATCAAAAATCTTTTTCATAAAAAACATCAAAAATCTTTTTCATAAAAATATTTTGTTTCTTTAATTAATTAGTTTAATTAAATTAGGAAAATTAAATCTTATTTTTCATAATTAAAAAATAATTAGAATTAGGGTTTAATTTTGTACATAACCTCATTTTTTCTCAAAAACTAACCTAAGTCTTTTTTCAATTAGATTTTTTATGTTTCCTAAATTATTCTCGCATTTAATTCGCCGCGTGCATTTTTTAATTTCCTTTTATTATTATTGTAACTATTTCGAGGTTGTAATAGTAATTAGGGTTTAAATTCTGCATTTTTATTTTCAGTCCAAAATAATTTTGTATCTGCAAAAGCCTTGTAATAGTTAGGACTTTAAACTTTCTTGCTTTTAATTCCGCAAACTATAAACTGTTTAGATGTATGTTAATAGGATTGTATGGAAAGACAAAATGAAAATTAATACAGTAGAAAACCCTAGATATGCAAAGATAAATTAACTGAAAATTACACTCGCACATGCTCACTACTAGGGTTTGCCTCACTTGGTTGCCTCGGAAACAATGGTCATGTCCCTCGAACATAGGGATATCTTAGCAAAAGACCCTCAATCTAAAAGTCATCATAAAGATCATAGCCCCTCAATGTCCCTCGAGTTGCCTACGAGAAATGATCTTGTCCCTCGATGTTGCCTACGAATATATGATGACAGTCCCTTCGAACTGCTAAGGTATCCTTACATGTTGCCTTTGATGACCATTTCGTCCCTTCGAACGTCCCTTTAAAAAGCCAATGACGGTGCTACCTTTTCCTTAATAATAGGATAGCGCTGTCTAAAGGAAAACGAACAGTCTTTTTCGAGTAGGTAGATTAGTTCTTAAGTACTTGCTCAAAACAAACAAACTTTTTCACACCAAACACTTTTCAAACAAAGCTTTCAAAAACAACTTCGTAAGAACTTCAAATCATATCAAATGGACGTGAAAAGTGCATTCCTTAACGAATACATAAATGAAGAGGTGTATGTTTGATAACTCTCAATTTTGAAAATCACGAGTATCCTAATCATATTTTTAAGCTAAAGCGTGATTTGTATAGTATTAAGCAAGTCCCAAGAGCATGGTATGACCGACTGAGCAATTTCTTGCTTGACCAATGATATTGTTAGATCCATGTTTTAATGGTTGGATAAATTTGATTAAGCATGACTCTAAACATAGTTCTATATTGATGTTGAGTAAAATGTTGTAGCAACTTCATCAACAGTCATAACCGTTTTGCTGTTATGAGTTTTTTTGTTAGATGTCAGAGAAGATGTTGTGGCATCCTAGTCTGATGCATCAGGCACTACTTTTGGATATCCTTGAAGATTTAATTGGAAGATATGAGTATCTGGAATATTCTGTACTCATTATAGGTGCAGGCAATTCAAGGATTTTGTTAGAAACAAGTGCAGATTTGATTCGTTACTAAAAAGGATCGATTAAGACTTTTAGGAAACTTTTTATGAAGATTGTTTCTATTTTTGTGGAGAATATTCTGCAGGTATTTTCAGCTGAAGATTGGAGTTGATTAAAGAATCCCATCCATTCCAAGCCTAACTAAAGAAGCTTATATAAGGACTCGTCAAAGACCTAGTTTTTTAAACATAGTTTTTATTGTCAAACCTAGTGAAAAATAAGAGTTTAGGGTTTGATAGTTCCTTAAGTTATCCGTGTGTTTTTTGTACGTCTCTTGTGTCTTTGATGCATTTGAGTTGACCGATTGTTACTTGTTCATCAATTTATTATTCTCCTCGAAGCTTGTAAGCAAGAGTTAAGTATTGTTCTTAGTGGAGCTTTTAAGCAAACTAACAATTTGTAATTTGGAAGTGTGTTCTTCCTTTTTGGTTTCTTGAGACATTCCCTGGGATGGGGAGTTGTTTTTTTATCACTGCAGTGATTGGAGGTGAGATGGCCATTTCTCATATATAGGAGGTGCCTAGGTAGAAGTTGCACTGGGTAGGGATTAGGCGAGAAGTTGTATACAAAGGAGTTTAGCTTTGAACTAGCACTATTGATTGTGGATTTCCTTCCTGGTTTGGTATCCCCTAAAATAGGTGAATTTGCACCGAAATGTGTTAACAATTATGTGTGTTCTTTTACTTTCTGCAAGTTATATTTTTGCATTGTTGTTATTATTTGTTGTTCTGTCAGCAGATGTTATAACATCTGTTGTGACATTGTGTGTTGTTGAGACAACAATCTTTACATCTGATATTATGTGTGTGCCATAATTTTAATTTGCATCAAGAGCAGACACCCGATTATGTTTACTGGGTGAGATTCAGGGATATATTTTCTTGCACTATGGATAAAGAAGGAGGATATAGCACATACCACCTATGTTGGATGGTTCAAACTATGTCTGGTGGAAAGTTAGAATGATAGCTTTTCTGAAATCTATGGACAACAAATCTTGGAAGGCTGTTTTGAAAGGATGGAAGCATCTTGTTGTGAAAGTCATTGACAAATATGGGAAAGAAATTAAAACTAAAACCATAAAACCTGAAGAAGACTGGGATGAAAATGATGATAAGGAAGCCAATAGAAATTCCAAGACTTTAAATGCTCTATTCAACAGAGTAGACAAAAATGTTTTCAGGCTGATTAATATGTGTACCGTGGCCAAGGAGGCTTGGGAAATTTTTAAGACAACTTATGAAAGTACTTCTAAGGTGAATATTTCAATACTTTAGCTTCTCACTTCAAAATTCGAGAATTTGAAGATGAATGATGATAAAACAATTCAGAAATATCATAGGAAGATTCTTGAAATTGCTAGTGCTTCAAATGCCTTGGGAGAGAAGATGTCAAAAGCAAAGCTGGTCAGGAAGATGCTTAGGTCCTTGCCTAGGATATTTGACATGAAGTTCACAGCTATTGAAGAAGCTCAAGACATTAACAACATGAAAGTTGATGAGCTTATTGGGTCACTTCAAACATTTGAACTGGCTATTGGTGATAATGCCGAGAAAAAGAACAAAAGCATACCTTTTGTATCCAATGCTGAACATGATAAGGGTCAAGCTAAGCTTAACACTGGTGAGAATTTGTCTAATATCATTGTTCTTCTTGGAAAGTAATTCAATTTAGTGTTAAAAATATTGGACAGAAGAGGGAGACCGGATGTCAAGAGTATCTCATATGACATCAGTAACAATCTTGATTCTCAGAAGAAGACAAGATCAAAAGAGAAACAAAGTCAAAATAGAGAAATTCAATGTTTTGAACGTGAAGGATATGATCATATTAAACTTGGATGTCCCAACTTCCTCAAGAAGAAACATAAGGGTTTCACTGCATCTTAGTTTGATGATGATAAGTCAGAAGATGAAGACAATTCTGAGACTACCAAACTTGTGTTAGATCTATCTGGAAGATGGGCAGATAAAGTTGAAGCGTGTGATGAGAACGAGCTTTATGAAGACCTGATGTGTCCTACTAGGATACTTGTGATGGGTGTGAAGAAATCCTCAAGAAGGAGGAAGAGTAAAGAAAGGTCATTGATGATTTGGAGAATTAAAGGAAGAAACTCCTAAGCATTATTTCTCATCTAAAAATTGAGGTAACACGCTTAAATTCCAAGTTTGATAACTTGATTGATTCCATAAATATGGTGAAAGAGGATGAGAATGCCAGAGTTGATTATCAATCTGATAATGAATTAAGAGAAGTAACTGATGAGAAACTCTTTCCTTCTGAAAAGAAGAAAAAGATCAACATGTCTAAAATCATATTACAACATCTTGACAAATGTGATAAATCTTCAAGCCAACCTTAATATACTTGGAGATGTCACTACTATGGTGAGTCTGGTCATATAAAGCTTTTCTGTTTCAAATTGTATGGAGATAAAATAACTTCAGTTCGTTCCAAGGCTAACACAGTGAGCAAAAAGAGAAATGTTGAAAATAGGGATGTTAACCTTATAACACATACTTCTTTGAGAGATTCAACAAGTGAAGACTAGTACTTTGACAGTGGATGCTCTAGACATATGACAGGGGTCCAGAAGATGTTGGTGGATGTCAAGCCACATCCCACAGGTTCTGTTAGATTTAGTATTGAGTTTAATGGATAAATCAAAGGAGTTGGAAAGCTGATGTATGATGGTTGTCCCAGGTTGGAAGATGTGTTGTTTGTTAAAGGATTGATTGCTAATCTTATTAGCGTTAGTCAATTGTGCGACCAAGTTTATTAGTCAACTTCTCAAAATCAGAATGTCTAGTCAAAGATGAGAAATAAGTTTTTCTAATGAAAGGGTTCAGGTCCATAGACAACTACTATTTATGGGAATCTCAAATAATTCTTACTCTTCCACGTGCTCAACAACCAATGAGGATGAAGTGAAGCTATGGCACCAAAAGCTTAGACATCTTAATTTTGAAATGATGAAGGAAATTATATCTAAAAGAGCCATAAGAGATTTTCCAGAGCTCAAGATTGAATAAGGAAAAGTCTGTGATGAGTGTGAAAATAAAAAGAAAATCATGATGTCACACCCAATGTTGAAACATCAGACAAGTTCCAAAATTTTGGAACTTCTTCATATGGATGTAATGGGACCATTACAGATAGAAAACCAAGGAGGAAAAAGGCATGTCTTTATGGTTATAAATGACTTTTCTAGATATACTTGGATGAATTTTATTAGAGAATCAGATACTTTTGAAGTCTTCAAAGATCTTTGTCAAAGCATTAAAGAGGAGAAAGAAAATATGATTGTCAAAGTCAAAAGTGACAATGACATGGAGTTTAAGAATACAAAATTTTCTGAATTTTTTGATTCTGTAGGAATAAGTCATGAGCTCTCTTATTTCTAGAAAACTCAGGGAGATGGAATTGTTGAGAAAAAGACTAGAGCAATACAAGAATCAGCTAGAGTCATGCTTAGTGCAAAGAAATTTCCATTTGAGTTTTGGGCTAAAGCTATGAATATTGCTTGCTTTATTCATAATAGGGTTACCTTGAGAGAAGGATCATCTACTAATCTCTATGAGGTTTGTAAAGGAAGGAAACCTAAAGTCAAATAATTTCATATATTTAGAAGTAAATGCCAGATCTTTGCTGACAAAGGTCAAGTGGACAAGAAGGATCCCACAACAGATGAAGGGATATTTCTGGGTTACTCTTCATGAAGAAGAGCATATAGATTTTATAACTCCAGAACTGGAATGACAATGGAATCTATCAATGTGAAAATTTATGAGTCAATTACTAATAAGAATATGGATGTAAAAGATAATGGTGGATTATCACATGTGCAAACTGATGAAGCACTTAGTGAGGAAACTTATGAATTCATAAAATCTGAGATATTGAATTCTCAATCCAGCACTTGTCTGTCTATTGAAGGACAGAGAGAACAATCCAGGGAACTGACTGCAAGTCATCCTGATAAAGGTAATATCACTAAATTTAACAAGATGATATCAAATATAGATAAATGTGTTGCCTTGAGGGAAATAAAAGGAAGTAACTCTAAACTGGTGTTGAAGAGATATGATGTCAAGAAAGATGTCATGACATTCCATACTGAATATACGAATTCCTTTAGATATCTAATTAAACATGACTACAACAAGGGGGATTGGTAGTTGCAAGCAACTGATCACGAGGCTTGTTGAAGGAAAGGATGATACTCTAGAGCATATGGACAACAAGGAACAACTTGTTGTTATCAAATACAGTGGGATGGAAACTTGTACTATTTAGGATATATAGAAATTACATAAATGGAGGAAAGAAACTAATGCTGCATCTTTTCTCTATACATTGAGGCATGACATGCCTGGATAAATTGATATTGAGAAAGAAAGAAAGGAAGGTGTTCTATAAGACAGTGGGGATGGCCAAAGCACAAAGGAATGCAAAAGGCTCTTTGATAGGGGAAGGAGGCTCTTTGATAGAGGAAATAGGTGGAAGACCACCTGATGTTGGCTAATAAGTTGTGTTACATCTGTTTGTTTCCATCTGATGATCATGATTGGTGATTCTTTGTTTGTTTGCACCTACTGCTAATATGTGTTTCCACTTGTGGTATTTTATGTGTTCAATATATGCTCGTGCAATTTGTGTTTCCATTGTATATATTTACTCTAGTTCTTTTTATCAATATTTTGGCTAAAAAGGGGGGAGTAAAGTGTTGTGTCCTGATGTTATATCATATGTCTTGACATGTTGATTAAACATTGTGATAAGATTGTGTGTTACTGCTTGTGTGAGAGTAGTTGTTGTGGTTTCTTATGCAATCATTAACGGGGAGCACGAGTGTTCATGCTTGTGCTGAAGCTGCTGCTGCTTCTGCTGTGTGTTCTACTGCATGTGTTATGATGTGGGGTTTTCCCTTTAGAGGGATAACTGATTATGTGTGACAGGGAGAGTACTGGATCTGTCTGTGTGTATAAGCTTTTGAGTTGTGTTATTTTGCAAAGTTTACATGATCAACATGTAGCTTGTATTGTGGTTTTATTCCTTTCTCCAATTGAATTTGGTTGTTTTAGCCAAAATTTTCAAAAGGGGGAGATTGTTAGTTCCATTTTTTTATGGTTGGAAAATTTTGGCTAAGAATGGTTCTAAACATGGTTCTATGTTGATATTGAGTAAGATGTTGTAGCATCTTCATACACTTCCATAACAGTTTTGTTGTTTTGAGTTTTTCTGCCAGATGTTGCAGAAGATGTTGTGACATCCTGGTATGATACAGCAGGTGCTGCTTTTGGATATCTATGAATATTTAATTTGAAGATATGAGTATCTGGAATATTTTGTACTCATTATAGGTGCAGGCTGTGATACAGTGGGAGAAATGACTTGGGTGTTTTGCGTTTGATCGCAAATGTTGCGGTTAGCAAGAGTCGCCACCGACTTTTCTTTTATCCAAAAGGAAAGGTGAAAAAGCACAAGAAAGACCTTTGAGATTATTTCTTGAGTTCGGGGGGTAGATTATGAAAAGGGAAGGTATTAACACCCTTTTCATCCATGGTTATCCATGGGCTCTTAGTTACTTGCTAGATCACTTGCTTTTGTTTGAAATTACGCTTTGTGTGGTTTTTGAGAGTATTTTGTAAAGAGGCCATTGTTTAGGCAATCTTTGTAATGATTCTCGTTCGTAAGAATGTATACAAAGATGTTTGATCTTTTGAAAATGTTTTCAATTTTGCAAGATGTTTGAAAGTGTATGTGATTGTTTTGAAAATAGCAAGGATGTTTATTTTGAAATGGAGCAAGTAATTAGGAGCGATCTACCTACTGAAATGTCTTTCTTGTTCATTTCCTTTTCGTTTGACATTGTTGTCTTACCATTGATTTGGTAAATAACCCTATCTTTGGATGTAAACGGGACGGGCGTGGGTCATCGTATAGCCATGATTAGCAATGTTGCAAGGTATCTTAGCATTTTTTTTGAGGGACTAAGATCATTTGTAAGGCAACCTAGATAGCGTCATCGAGGGACTATGATCTTGTATTTGCTTGTTTTTGCTAAGATACCTTACATGCGTAATATGGCCATTTTGTATAAGGCAACCAAGTAGGATAACCCTAGGGGTGCTTGTGTGCAAGTGGGTTGATTTTCATGCTTGATTTTGTCTTGAATTAGGATTTTCTATTTGATTGATTTTGTTCTTTCCATACAAACCCTAATTACTTGCATGTGAATATAAAGCATTTAAATTGCGGAAAATAAAAATACTAAGCTATTACATAAGTTGTGGGAAGGGGGTATACAAATTGAATGGGGATTGTAAGAATTTAAAGCCTAATTAGTCTATTACAACCATATTGAATTTATACAATAATTAAAATAAATAAATGTACAAAAATAAATATGCAAGAATGTAAATGCAAAGAAAATGGATCTTTTTGTTTGGATTTTTTATGAGAAAGAGGGAAATTGTTTTAACCTAATTAATTTAAATAAAATAATTAATTAAATTTAAATTTATTAAGAAAAGATTTTTGAATAAAACCCTAATTCTATTTAGTTGATTAAACGAAAATAAGTTTAGAAAAAAAGTATTTTTTGGTATTTTTGTCTTGAAAATATTTATGGCATCATGAAATATGTTTAGTCTTTTTTTATATCAAAAATAATATATATTAATAGGTGTATAAGAAAAAAATAAATATTAACCTAGTTTTAATTAAATTTACAAAGTGATTTGTAAAAAATAAATAAAGTATAGTTAATAAAAATATTTTTTTGGTGAGAAAAATAAAATAAACTAAATTAAAATGAAGATAATTTTTTTTAAATATTTTTTATGATTTTTAATATTAGTAAAAAATAATTAAGAAAAATAAATAAATAAAATTAAGAAAATAAAATAAATTGGGCCAGGGGTGCATGAGCAGGCAGGGAGGTCAGCTAGCAAAAACAAAAAAACAATACCAGGCCCAAAGGGCCCAACGCTTGCAAAAAAATGTTAGAAAGTCAAAAATATGAAAAATGGGCAAAAGGGTACCACTGGGGCTCGAACCCAGGCCCCATAGGTTAACAGGCGCACGCTTTACCACCGGGGTGGCTATACATCTGTTTATATAAACAAAATAATAAATATGTAAGACAAATCAAGTCCTGATGACTTCATCTTCAACCTCCAGCCGGTGTACCTGTAACTTCTTCATTTCTCAACAAAATTGGAAGATGACAAAAGGAAAGTTGTTGCATTCTTCCTCACGAATATAACCATGTAAATAACTAAAGCTAAAAGTCAAAGATAAATGAGAATTTCTCTGGCCCTAATTTGAACCCTAAAAATTTCAGAAACTTCAACTCTAAAATTCTCTAAGCTTAGGCCATGTAAATGCAAACTATGGATATGTACAGCTTCGTGACAATGAGGTCTACATTTTATCTTCACAAATGCAAGCCTAACAATGCCTAAGTAATGAGATAGAAGTTCAAGAAAAATACCTCAAAACTGGAAATCGTGAAATGCAAATGAGCTTGATTCAAAGTGCTGCAAGGATCAGGTTAGCTTCCTTGAGGTCCCAGGAAGCTAATGCAATGATTAGCTTGAGCTGAAAGTGGCTGAGGAGCTCTGGAGAAGTCAAGTTGCAGACCCCTGTTTTTGAAAATGGAACTTGATGATGGAGGTGTTACAGTTGAGCAAATGGACTTTGGAAGGTTTGTATTTGATGTTTAGAAGCTTTTGGAAGTGAAAGGCCAAAGAACGCACGAGGGGATTTGGAGTTTGGTATGTAAAGTCAGAACTTGCACAACAATGGTATTTTGAGACAATTTCTGGCTAGAGGGAGTTTGAGTGAGTTTAAGGGTCTTCAATCTCGTGTCCTAGCTCACAAATAGTGCTTCTATTTATAAGCAACAAGTTTAGAGACTTGTTGTTGATCAGAATTTGAAATTACATGTTTATGCATAACATGTGATTTTTGAGAAAATAAGTTTCAATGCCTTGTGTACTTGCTAAGATAGAGTGGTTATGCTTTAAACAAGCTTGCTTCTGACTTTGTGGATGGAGTGTGATCAGAGGGAACAAGTTAGAGGCTCAATGTGAACTTTATACAAAAAGCTCGCTTTACAAGAATGGCATTGTTAACTTTCTTCCCAAAATGACAATGTGAATTGGATAAAGCGTAAAGCACTTGGATTATAGCTCAAAATTTTGTGAAATCCATTAATTATGGAGTTACAAACAAGTATGAGGCCTGAAAAGCAAATATTATGCAGCCTAACATTGAAATTGCATTTGTGTTCATCATGAAAATGACCTATAATTCAAGCGACAAAACTCCAACTTCATCTCTTCGATTATCCCTACTCAAGAATTATCTCAAGGAGTTCTTGAAAATTTTGGAAAGCTTGCAATGTGCTCTACAACTCATCTTTGAATTGCTTTTGAAGATTCCCCTTGGAACTATGTGAAAAATTGCCATGAAGTTAGGTAAAAAATCTGCCTAACTAGGGCAAAATTTCACTAAGTCTTTTTTAGTTCATGAGCATGTATTCATAAAATTATAACTTGAGTTCCAAGCACTTTTAGGAGAAGTTGTGTGAAGAAAAGTTGTAGATTTCATGGAGATCTACAACTTTCATGTTGGAAGTTTCCTTTGAATCATCTTGCATCATAATGAAAAAATTACTCAAAGTTATAAAAAAATAAGAAATTTTTGACACTTACAAAAATTTCTAAGTTTAGAAATTTTGACTTTTCAAAATGAAATCTTGATTTCTTGATTTCTTGATGAATAAGTTTCCTATTTTGACATGTTTTGATGAATTGTGATCTTTGGTGCTTAAATTTGACCAAAAAGTCAAAGTTTGACTTTTCAATATACAATTGACTTTTGACAAGTTGACTGCAAAATTCATTTGTTAATCCAATGGCTTTGCAATGTTTTGAATCATGTAATTAGGTCAAAATGATGCAATTGGACTCTTGAGATCATGCCTTAAACCAATTGACCATTTGCTAGGTCAAAAATCAGAAATTGCCCTTTCCCAGTCAAAACCCTAATTTTGACCATTTTGCCCTTTTGGAGATTTGATCAAATTTCTTAAGGAATTATGGTCCAAACTTGATCAAATGTTACATATAGGTTTAAAATTTTGATGTGGATCACAATTATGAAGTTTGACTGTAAATTGGCCCTGGTTGACTTTTTCCCCAATACAATTGATTTTTAGGTCAACTGCTCAATTGACTGAGCAAAAATGTGATCCAAGGCTTGAAACTTGACATGAGTAATCTTGAGGGTCCATAATGGTCCATGAAAGTCATATGAAGCATTGATAGTTCAAAAATCCTTGTGCAGATTCAAACCCTAATTTTGGTCATCAGTGCCTAAGGAGGTGTTTTGAGCTGATCAAACCCTAGTGCGGTCTTGAGCCTAAGGAGATCTTGTCAGAAAATTCTTGATAAGTGAGAGGGAAAATTTTGGGGTATAATAGCTGCCTCTGTTCAATCTTCTTAAGCCCGAAGAGTTAGATTGACATGTTTTGCCAGTCGTGACTCGAAGGTGGAAGATGATTGGACACTAGAATGCCTAGAAATTTGCACTCGGTGATGTGATGGTTGAGGGAATGGGATTAAAGATGCCATTTGGAGAGGTGATAAAAAGTTTTTGGAGATGGGCTTGTAGATGCCATCCAAGAGTGATTGTTGGTATTGTAATTCGTAAGCTGAAAGAATGAGTATCAGAATGGCGTCCGTGTCTGGAGCGTATCTGAACTGTATCTGGGAGCTGATTTTGAATGATTATCAGAATGACATTCGTGTCTGGAACGTATCTGAATTGTATTTGAGAGTTGAATCTGAATGAGTATCAGAATGGAATCCGTGTCTGGAGCGTATCTGAACTGTATCTGAGAAGTTGAATCTGAATGAGTATCAGAATGGCATCCGTATCTGGAGCGTATCTGAACTGTATCTGAGAGTTGAACCTGAATGAGTATCAGAATGGCACCCGTGTCTAGAGCGTATCTGAACAGTATCTGAGAAGTTGAATTTGAATGAGTATCAGAATGACATCCGTGTCTGGAGCGTATTTGAACTGTATTTGAAGACTTTGAATATTGTTAATGGTAGCTGTTTGATTAATCTTATCCTGAAAAAGATAAAATGTTAGCTAATATGAAATGTTATGTTGTATGAAATGCATAGTGTAATGCATTCATGTCATTAATGTTTATGATATATGGATGAAATGTATGCGTATGTGAGCTAGTCTGCCACACTGCTGTTGGATTGGGGAAAATAAATCCCTGACCGCTGTTGAGGATATGGAGTGTAGGTCTTCATGTCGTGAATTTGAAGTGTTAATGAATTTCCGCTTAGAGAAACAAACTTTGTTGTAAGGGAAATGCCGTGTACTGCTTGTAAAATTTTGTTGGAAAATCCTGAGAAATTGAACGACTTCTATTGGGGATTGATAATTGGAAGCTTGTTCCGCTGGGAATTAAACTGCAAATTATGGGGGATTTATGGAAATAACTTAGAGAGATTTCCATACCTCTTAAAGCCATTAGTAATTGTCTTTTATTTTGTTTATTTGTAAACAGTAATTATTGTTCAAATGCATATGTTCAACAATGAATCATTGGACGTTTTTGTAAACAAAACACAAGCGTAAAGAAAAATAGATAGTTTTTGCACTTTCAAAGGGATATCTTTGCATTGACTTTGAATAAGTATTTTTGTATAGTGAGACAAACATTCTAGTAAGAGAACGCCGTCGTAAGAAAAAATGAAAATTTTAATACAAAGAAAAGATAATTATATGTGTTTATCCCATGGGGTTCCCATTCTGCTATAGCCTTTGTATCTCTGAGCATCTTGTCTATTTGTGGCCTTGTCCGAAGATGATTGAATTGGTCAGAAATGTCGAGTTTGCAAGTTGTCCGTAAGGTGATCCAACGGGACATAGTCATACGCTTTACATTCCCTAACTTTTTCCTGGACCGCCCTTTCGGGTTTTCAGTCCACCGGGAAACCCTTTTTTGCCCAGCCGCCCTTTCGGGTTTTCAACTTGTTGGGTGTACAGATTTTTTTGTTTTATTCCTAATTTTTGCCCGAACCTTTTTGGTTCACCGGAATTCCCTTGTTTTGCCTAGGTATGTCAACCTAGCGGGTCTTTTATGCGTAGTATCTTTTGACTATATCCGCGTTCGCAGGATGCGGCAGGTCGTCACCATCCATGGTAGTCAAAATCATTGCCCCGCCAGAGAAAATGTTTTTGATTACAAATGGTCCTTCATAGGTAGGGGTCCATTTGCCCCTGGGATCACCTTGCGGCAGTATGATGCGCTTGATCACCAGATCTCCAACTTGATATACTTGTCGTCTGACCTTCTTGTTAAAAGCCTTGATCCTCCGTTTTTGATACATTTGACCATGGAAAACAACAGTAAGTCTCTTCTCATCAATCAAGTTCAATTGATCAAGTTGAGTCTGGATCCAATCTTCTTCGTTCAGCCCTGCATCCTTCATAATCCTCAGAGAGGGGATCTGAACCTCAATAGGCAAGACAACTTCCACGCCGTATACCAAAGAATAGGGTGTTGCCCCGGTTGATGTGCGAGCTATGGTACGATACCCGTGAAGAGTTAATGGTAGCATCTCATGCCAGTCTTTGTATGTGACTGTCATTTTCTGTATAATCTTTTTAATGTTCTTATTTGCAGCTTCGACATCACCATTCATCTTCGGCCGGTAAGGAGAAGAATTGTGATGCTGAATCTTGAATTGCTCACACAAGGCGGTGATCATAGTGTTGTTGAGATTTGTACCATTGTCAGTGATGATCCTTTCCGGGATATCATACCGGCAAATGAGATTTTGCTTGATGAAACGAGCAACAACATTCTTGGTAACAGAAGCAAAAGAGGCTGCCTCAACCCACTTTGTAAAATAGTCAATGGCCACTAGGATGAAGCGGTGTCCATTTGAGGCTGTTGGCTTGATTTCCCCAATCATGTCAATCCCCCACATAGCAAAGGGCCAGGGAGTCGTCAAGACATTCAGAGGAACCAGAGGTACGTGCACCTTGTCAACATAAATCTGACACTTATGGCAGGTTCGAAAGTGTTGATGGCAATCTGCTTCCATGGTAGACCAGTAATATCCTGCCCATAGGATTTTCTTTGCCATCATATGCCCACTGGAATGGGTGCCAAAAGTGCCTACATGTAACTCAGTCATGATCCTTTCTGCTTCAACCTTGTCTACACATTGAAGTAACACAGAGTCATGGTTAAGTTTGTAAAGAATGCCGTTACTCAGGAAAAATTTAGCAGAGAATCTCCTTAAGAACTTCTTATCATTGATTGAAGCTCCTTCTGGATATTCTTGAACCTCGAGATACTTCTCGACTTCATGAAACCAAGGCTGGTCCACTACTTCTTCAGTATTAATCTCGTGATAGTGTGTTGGTTCCTCCATTCGTTCGATGGTGATCTGGGGAGCCTCGTTATCCCAATTAAGTTTAAGCATAGATGACATTGTGGCTAGAGCGTCTTCTAGTTGATTTTCTTCTTGCGGGAAATGCTCGAAGGTAATATTCTCAAAATGTGGTAGCAATGTCAAAACATGTTCTTTATAAGGGATAAGGTTAGGGTGTTTGGTGTCCCATTCCCCTTTGATCTGGCTGATAACCAAAGCTGAGTCTCCGAATACATTTAAGGATTTGATCCCCAAGTCTATGGCAGCTCTGAGACCAAAGACGCAAGCTTCATATTCTGCCATGTTGTTTGTACAATTGAAGCAGAGTCTTGCGATAAAGGGAGTATGACACCCTTCCGGAGATATGAATACAACACCGATACCATTGCCAAGTGCATTGGATGCCCCATCAAAGAGAAGGGTCCATCAGGATCCTTGTTCAGGTCCGTCATATGGCCTGAATTCTTCACAGTTATTTACCGTCATGATGTCTTCATCTGGGAATTCAAAATTCATGGGCTGGTAGTCTTCCACAGCTTAGTGAGCAAGGTGATCAGCTAGTACACTGCCCTTTATAGCCTTCTGGGTAGTATACTGTATGTCATATTCCGTCAGGATCATCTGCCATCTCGCTATTCTCCCAGAAAGAGCGGGCTTCTCGAAGATGTATTTTATCAGATCCATTTTAGATATCAACAAAGTAGTATGATTCAGCATATACTGTCTTAGCTGGCGAGCAGCCCATGCCAGAGCGCAACAAGTTTTCTCGAGCAGTGAATATCTGGTTTCACAGTCGATAAACTTTTTGCTCAGGTAATAAATAGCATGCTCTTTTCGGTCAGACTCGTCATGCTGCCCCAATACACACCCCATTGAGTTTTCTAAAACAGTTAGATACATGATCAATGGTCTTCCACCGACTTGTGGCATCAACACAGGAGGCTCTTGTAAGTATTCTTTGATTTTGTCAAAAGCAACTTGGCACTCGTCATTCCATTTGACTACTTGATCTTTCTTCAACAATTTGAAGATTGGTTCACAAGTAGCTGTCAGGTGAGAGATGAATCTGGCAATGTAGTTCAAACGTCCCAAGAATCCTCTAACTTCCTTCTCAGTACGAGGAGCGGGCATCTCTTGTATTTCTTTAACTTTGGTAGGATCGACTTTGATACCTTTGTTGCTGACGATGAAGCCTAGGAGTTTACCAGATCGTACCCCAAATGTGCATTTGTTTGAATTCAACCTCAGCTTGTACTTCTTCCGTCTCTCAAACAGTTTTTGTAAGTGATCAAGATGATCTTCTTCTGTTTTAGATCTGACTATAATGTCATCCACATAGACCTCTATTGCATGATGTATCATGTCATGAAATAAGGCTACCATGGCACGTTGATAGGTTGCCCCAACATTCTTTAGTCCAATGGCATCACCTTATAGTAGAAAGTGCCCCACTGCGTGACAAACGTTGTTTTCTCCATGTCCTCATGCGCCATTTTGATTTGGTTGTAACCTGAGAATCCGTCCATGAATGAAAACACTTTGTGTTGTGCCGTATTGTCAACTAGAATATCAATGTGGGGGAGTGGAAAATCATCCTTAGTGCTTGCCCTATTAAAATCACTATAGTCCACACACATTCACACTTTGCCATCCTTTTTGAGCACGGGAACAACAATGGCAACCCATTGGGGATAGGAGGTGACATCCAAGAATCCAGTGTTGAATTGCTTCATGACTTCTGCTTTAATATTTTCTGACATATAAGGCCTCATGCGGCGAACCTTTTGCTTTACTGGCGTACAACCCTCTTTTGTAGGCAGACGATGTACCACAATATATGCATCAAGTCTTGGCATGTCTTCATACGACCAGGCAAAGACTTCAACATAATCGTGTAACAACTGAATCATCCGCTCCTTGATACTGGGTTCCAGATTGGCACCCACCTTGACCTCTTTTTTGTCTTCTTAGGTACCTAGGTTGATTGTATCCACGGGTTCCTCGTGAGGCTGAATGGTTCTCTCTTCTTGTTGGCAAGTTCCCCTGGTACTTCACAATCTTCCTCACCTTCGTCTTTGGTTTGGTAGATTAGATTCTCAGAGTCACAAAAGGCCATAGCAGTATCGTTACCCATGGGGTCCCGAATGGATGTATACCTGCATTGTGAGTGTGAGTGTGTGTAAGGGTATAACTATCCTTGAAAGAAACAAAAATGTAAAAAATAAAAATAATGAGCACAAAAGTTTGTATGCGAAAACGTCCATGATTCATTGATGTCATATGAAAATGAGATAATAACTCTTACAAATGGACCATTGTGCCTCGGGTAAGACACAAGGTTCTAAAAGTGCGAATTGTTTTAATATTACAGATCCAACAAAATGTAAAGACAGATTACTATGGGATAAAAGTGATCGGGACAAAATCTCTAGCCTCTCAGTTGCTGAGCCCTCCACTGATAGTTGGGAATATCCAGTCCTCCAAGTCACAACATCTTTATCATCTTCTATGGCGTTGATCTCGCGGTTGCTGATCTTCAGTGGTGGTCCTCCGACACGAGCGCAATGTACATCCTTCTGAGCACTTGAAGTGAAACCCAGGCCAAACTTGTCATACTTATATGGGATATCTGGGAGTTGTCCCCAGATAGTGCACCCACCTTCTTCTATTACTGCTTTGGCATCCTTCAGAGATGACATCCGGAGTGGAGGCCTCGTAATTTTGGGAACAACCTTGGTTACTTCCATATCTTGCAGGACCTCTTCAAAGTGTTGGAATGGAGTTTCAATAAATTCACCATCTAATTCCATATATCTGAAGGAATTGAGATGGCTGATCATGTACTCTTATTCTCCTTGAATGGTGATAATCTTCCCTTGAATCGAATATTTCAGTATCTGGTGCAACGTAGAAGTGACAGCGCCAACATTGTGAATCCGTGGTCGAACTAGAAAGCATGAATATGAGGGACGAATATCCCTTACATAAAAAGTTGAAGCAAATGTTTGTGTTCTAACTTTTATGGGAATGTCTACCTCCCCATGCACCATCCTTTTCGAGCCATCAAAAGCCCTTACTACTATGTTACTTGGCTTCAATGTCAATCCCTCACAGTCAAACCTATCAAGAGCTTTCTTAGGCAATACACTCAGAGATGAGCCAGTGTCCACCAAAACATGAGCCAGGGTTATGCCCCTACATTAAACTAAGACATGAAATGCCTCATTATTCTTCCTTCCCCTTGGCGTTAGATCAGCATCTGAAAAACCTAAGCCATTATCTGCAGTTAAGCTGGCTATGCAGTCTTGGAACTAATCAGCAGATGTCTCTTGGGGTACATGGGAAGTTTTCAGGAATTTTACCAAGGCTTTTGCATGCGCCTCGGAACATAGTAGTAATGCAAGCATGGAAATTTTAGAGGGAGTTTGCCCCAGTTGTTCAACTACATCGTAGTCGCTTCTTTTTATGATCTTCAGAATTTCCTCCATCTCTTTCCGGGAGGTCTCAGGGATAGCCAATGACTGAGCCTTCGTCCGGACAGGCTCAATCAGAATACTTTTACCTCGAGTCTCAGTTAACTCGGCAGCAAGAGTATCAGTAGGAATGATAACATGGGTTGTAACAGCTTTGTTAGTTGGAGTATTAGTTGAGATGATTGTAGGACCGAAAATAGCCATCGGAGGAGCAACAACAACATGAAGGATTACGAGTCCAGAAACTACTTTTGGGGGAGCAATTTCTAGAGAGAATATCCTTCCGCTTCGGGTAATCTTGCTAGTTCCTGCAATATTACTGATGTCGGAGTTGACTTTCTCGGAGCTTGAATCTTCGGCGGCTGGCCAATCCTGCTTGATACCGTGATAGTAGACATCCCCTCCATAATTCTATGGTATGGTTTTGTCTGACGAATATGGGACTGGTCCAGGCATTGTGATTATTAAAGGAGTTGCTTTCAGAACTGATGTAATTCTAACGGGTCTTTTGGTGGAGACCCTGGAAGAATTGGCGGCAATGGTAATGATAGAGACATCTTTAAAAGGAACAAGTGGAACAGAAGTCTTTTCAAACAAAATTTCTTTGTTATCTATTAGGCACTGAACGTCAGTTTTCAACAAAGGATAGCTGGTTCGTGAGGATAAACAAAAGTGACAGCCTTCATCACAGCTCGGGAACACACCGGCATTCAATAAGTTCACTTTAATAGTCAGGAGCGGGGTCATAAGTTCATCAACTGAAGTAACAAACATGTCTTCTTCAATGGCGTTGGTATTATGGCCATGTTTGGGCATAGGGGTAGAAATGGCATTTGGCTTTTCAGGCGCATCGAATTCAATCTCTTTTTCTTCAATGAGGTCTTATATTTTGTTCTTTAGAGCCCAACAGTTATTAGTATCATGGTCGGGACTTTCAGAGTGATATGCGCAATGGGCATTGGGATGATAGTGAGGAGATGTTGTGTTAGGTTTCTTTGGGGCTTCTTTCAAGGTCACCAAATTTGATCTTAGTAGATGTGGAAATACTTGAGACAGGGTCATGTTAATTCTGGTGAATTGTCTGACTAGTCTTTCCATCCTTGGTTGGTTGTTTCTTTGCTGATTAGGCGCAGGCTTAGGAATCATAACAGCCCCACCATTGGTCGGCGCTCGGCCCTATCTTGATTTCTTTACAGATATACAACAACCACTTCTTTCTTTTTGATAAATGGCTTCCTTATGGCAGCAGAGAAGGATGTATCTTTTTGGATCTTTCCATTCTTTATACCGACTT
This sequence comes from Vicia faba, assembly GCA_948472305.1. Lineage (NCBI taxonomy): Eukaryota > Viridiplantae > Streptophyta > Magnoliopsida > Fabales > Fabaceae > Vicia > Vicia faba. The sequence continues at coordinate 948,481,111 of OX451741.1, read as the reverse complement.
CTACCCTTTCTTTGATCAATATCAGTTCAGTAAAACCTGCAGATGAACTTCCAAATAAATGATTGAAGAAGGGACCAGACAAGGTGCCCAAGAACATGTCTACCAACTCTCTCTCAGATAGAGGGGGTTGAATTCTTCCAGCCAAGTCTCTCTATTTTTGCGCATAGTCCTTGAAACCTTCATTAGAAACCATGTCCATACTCTGGAGTTGAGTACGGGTAGGCACAAGATCAACATTGTATTGGTATTGTTTATAGAAGGTTGCAGCAAGATCTTCCCAATTGTGAATGTTGGCTCTTTCTAACTGGTAAAACCAGTCAAGTTGAGTTCCAGACAGACTGTGTTGGAAGAAATGTACCCATAAGTCTTTGTCAGCGGTATGGGGCTGGATTTTCCTCACATAGGACCGGAGATGCATTTTAGGGCATGAGACTCCATCATGCTTGGCAAACACAGGTGCTTTGAATTTGGGAGGAATGACAATCCCCGACACTAACCCCAATTCCTCAAAGTCCAAGTCAGTCACTTTTTAGATTTCCATCGCACTCAACCGCTCTTCGAGATATTTATACTTGTCATTAGTTGGAGGGTATTTTTCTTCAGAATAGTCTTCTTCTTCCTCTTCCTCTTCTGATTCTGACGGGACAACTGTTTCCTTGCCTTTCCCATCTTGATTGTATCTTTCACCGGATGTCGTTGGAAAGTCTAAGGTCCTTCTTGTCTGCCCATGAAATCTTCTTCCCATGTTCAGGACTCCGGTTGCCTTCTTTGTCTTCTTTTTCTTATCCTCAGCCAACAAAGTCTTCAACTCTTCTTGTCCTTTGGCTAGGGTCAAAAGCAACTGTTGAAACTGTGTATTCTATGCTTGGAGGTCCTTCACTGTTTGCTCGAGATCCATCTTACTGAAATAAACAATAGAGAGATGAGGAGACTTATTGCAAAAGACATGCTTATGTTATGATGAATGATAAATGCATATGCAAATGTTTTCAAGGATTTTAAGATTCAAATTTGTTTTAGACAAAAAGGAAACACATGTTATATTAATAGATTAAAGTTCGAGTACATCAATGCCTTCTTGGGAAAGACAAATATAAGAAACTCTAAGATAGAAAGTTAGTACACATCCTCTTTGGTGCAATGTAGGCATTGAGAGTCTGCTCCTCATAAAGTAGCCTAGTGAGTTCCAAAACCTTCTTCTCGCTTGCGTATAATTAGGCTTCGAAAGTATCTCGCTCCCCCTTGAGTTGTATCCAATCTCTTTGTAGGTCTTCAAGAGAGGTGGGCATATCAAGATGTAGGATAATGTATGGAACATCTCCCTTCATGACAGGCTCAATGATTACCGGGAGAATGGAGGGGTAAGGCATCATAAGATTCTGAGCACGAGTTCGTACCCATTTGAGGTAAGGCTCAAGAGGGATGGAATTCTTGTGCCCTAAAGTCTTGCTATCCACCTTATTCAACATCTTCCAAGCTCGGATAAATCTCTGGCGAAGACCTTGATCGTCATTGTCATAGACAAATACCAAACCTTGAATCAGCATCTCGTGCAGGCCATCCCTTCGGGCGTAACCAAACTGTCTTAAGGCTAAGCATGGGTTGTAGGTGATACCTCCCCTAATTCCAAGTAAAGGGACATTAGCGAATTCTCCACAATGGTCGACAATGATAACATTCTCTTTGGATCGGGAGCACCAATGAATGTCCAAATGTTTGAGCGTCATCAACCTTTGTGACCACCTTAAACCTTGCTCATTTTTAATACAGATTGGGGAAGATGCAAAATAAACCATCTTGACAAGAGAGGAGTGCAACACATAAGAAAACCTTTTTTCCTCATTGTGCGGGTGTGAAACGAGTGTAGGATATCTCCTAGAAATGTAGGCACCGGGTTGCGGGATATGAAGATTTTGACGGTGTTGACATCTATGAAATGATTAGGATTTGGAAACAAAACCATCCCATAGATGAGGAAAGCCAAAATTTCCTCAAAGGCTTGCAAGTCCAAGGAATTCCAACAACTTTAGGCTTTCTCGAACAAGAACTTTGCTAAGAAACCTTTGACACCACTCCTTGTTTCCCAATGAGTTGTGATATCAGATGAGTGCAAGTGTAAAGCTTGAGCAATCTCTTTTGGCTTTAGGTCTCTTTCCGTACCGTTGAAAGGTAGTTGATTGAGAATGGGAATCCTCAAGAGTTGGGAGAATTCTTCCAAAGTAGGCACAAGTTGATAGTCGGGAAATGTGAAGCAATGGTGTAAAGGATCAAAGAACTGAAAGAGCACCTTCATCATATCCTCATCTGTGTTGGAGGTGACCAAGTTGAGTAGGCGACCATGTCTCTCGGTGAATGGAGAGTTTTTAGGAACCCTTGATGCTAACTCTTTAAGTTGAGGAGGGATCCTTACCAAATTGACTTGAATGATTTTCCTGCGAATAGAATCCATATCCTACAAAACAAGAACAAAGATGAATCCCAAAATCCTTGAAATGGTTAGTGGATGTATATGATGTTCATGATGTTCATGATGTTAGTACAAGTATGCATATACAACAAAACAAACAAATCCTTAGGTTTAGGCTTGCGTGGAGTTTTATAGGTAAGTACCCTCTTGATGTTTAGTTGGCTTAAACCTGTCCTAGTAATAGTAATCGGGTTCTAGGGAGCTCAATATCACTGGTTTGTTTCTTTGGTCATTGTTTCAGCACAAGCCTCTTTAATGGCGACCTAAATATCCCAAGAAACTAAACCTCAATGAGTGTAGTATCGAGTATCTACCAACTTCGGACTGCACCAAAGCCGGTCATCTCACTACATCCTAAAGGCCAAGTTGGTCAAGTAAATGTTCTAAAAGTTCATTAGTGCTTTATGACATCACTCAGCAGCCCCGTATTCTCTTTGATAAACTCAAAGGCTACCGGTACCCACAAATATGTCGCACTAACATAGCTATTGCTTAGACCATGTCAGTATACCCCACACAGTTTCCACAATGTATTGCTACTTACCTATAATGTATCCCAAATCCGGGTAGAGGATTCAAACCCAAACAAAGAACCACAATGTAAAGCATACAAGTCAAACAATGTAAGAAAATAAATGTGATTTATCCCTAAGGTAACTCCACTTTTAGAATTTTCCCCAGCATAGTCGCCAGTTCTGTGATACGGTGGGAGAACTGACTTGGGTGTTTTGTGTTTGATCGCAAATGTTGCGGTTAGCAAAAGTCACCACCGACTTTTCTTTTATCCAAAAGGAAAGGTGAAAAAGCACAGGAAATACCTTTGAGATTATTTCTTGAGTTCGGGGGGTAGATTATGAAAAGGGAAGGTATTAGTACCATTTTCATCCATGGTTATCCATGGGCTCTTAGTTACTTGCTTTTGTTTGAAATTGCACTTTGTGTGGTTTTTGAAAGTATTTTGTAAAGAGGCCATTGTTTAGGCAATCTTTGTAATGATTCTCGTTCGTAAGAATGTATACAAAGATGTTTGATCTTTTGAAAATGTTTTCAATTTTGAGAGATGTTTGAAAGTGTATGTGATTGTTTTGAAAATAGCAAGGATATTTATTTTGAAATGGAGCAAGTAATTAGGAGCGATCTACCTACTCAAATGTCTTTCTTGTTCATTTCCTTTTCCTTTGACATTTTTGTCTTACCATTGATTTGGTAAGCAACCCTATCTTTAGATGTAAATGGGACGAGCGTGGGTCATCGTATAGCCATGATTAGCAATGTTGCAAGGTATCTTACATTTTTTGGAGGGACTAAGATCATTTGTAAGGCAACCTAGATAGCATCATCGAGGGACTATGATCTTGTATTTGCTTGTTTTTGCTAAGATACCTTACATGCGTAATATGGCCATTTTGTATAAGGCAACCAAGTGGGATAACCCTAGGGGTGCTTGTGTGCAAGTGGGTTGATTTTCATGCTTGATTTTGTCTTGAATTAGGGTTTTCTATTTGATTGATTTTGTTCTTTCCATACAAACCCTAATTACTAGCATGTGAATATAAAGCATTTAAATTGCGGAAAATAAAAATACTAAGTTATTACATGATTTGTGGGAAGCGGGTATACAAATTGAATGGGGATTGCAAGAATTTAAAGCCTAATTAGTCTATTACAACCATATTGAATTTATACAATAATTGAAATAAATAAATGTACAAAAATACATACGCAAGAATGTAAATGCAAAGAAAATGGATCTTTTTGTTTGGATTTTTTATGAGAAAGAGGGAAATTGTTTTAACCTAATTAATTTAAAGAAAATAATTAATTAAATTTAAATTTATTAAGAAAAGATTTTTGAATAAAACCCTAATTCTATTTAGTTGATTAAACGAAAATAAGTTTAGAAAAAAAAAGTATTTTTTGGTATTTTTGTCTTGAAAATATTTATGGCATCATGAAATATGTTTAGTCTTTTTTTATATCAAAAATAATATATTTTAATAGGTGTAAAAGAAAAAATAAATATTAACCTAGTTTTAATTAAATTTACAAAGTGATTTGTAAAAAATAAATAAAGTATAGTTAATAAAAATATTTTTTTGGGGAGAAAAATAAAATAAACTAAATTAAAATGAAGACAAATTTTTTAAATATTTTTTATGATTTTTAATATTAGTAAAAAATAATTAAGAAAAAAAACAAATAAAATTAAGAAAATAAAATAAATTGGGCCAGAGGTGTGATCAGGATTTTACTTATGTATCCAATGATTCGGACTGCAAGTGCACAGTCTTATCGTGTAGTTTTAAAAGATATCGAACCACAGAGACTGATGAATCGATCTACCGTCTTCTATTGTTACTTCGCAAATCTAAAGCTAATGAATATTTGATTGGGTTGTAGGGAAAACTAAATACTAAATTAAATTGGATTTTTGATAATCAATTAGCGTAATTACCAGTATGCAATAGTCGTACCTCGGGAACTAGCGACCTGATGGGCATCTTTATATTTTCAAAACAGCTTTCAGCAAAACTTATTTAGTTTAAAAACCCTCGTCTCACACTGTCGTTTTGTTGATCTAGGCTATGCAGTTAAGTCCTAACGTACGCTTCCGCCATCCCGCAGGAGTTAAAAACACTTTTTGAAAACTAAATAAAATCTTAATTAACTTTAAAGTGCTTCCGTTGTATTTTAAGCCAATGCCTAATTACTACTGTCCAGTTAAAAGATCTCAAACTTACGCTTTGTTGACCCTAACCTCTATCTGTTTTTTACTTCCGTAACAAAACAATTTAATGATTGAAAAATAGTAACTTAGGCCAGAAAAGAAAGTTTCGTAGTAAAAATAATCCCAACTAGTTACTCGTTCCCTTGGTTGAGTGACTTTACATACCGGTATAGGATTTCTAGCCTAACATAATATTAAACCAAATAGCAAAATAATTTAAGAGACAAACAAAAATAAACATAATTATATTGATTAAAAAGCAATAAAAATTCGTAAACATAAACCTGGTAATAACTCTGAAGACAGAAGCACTCCTGCACAAATTGTAGGCTTTGCTTCGATCGGAGAATATATTTAACCGTACAGAAGAAAATAATGTTGGAAAGGAATATAGAAATAACTGGGAAATAAAATAATGCTGAAAAGAATATTCGCTCAAAGTAAATATAAAATCTCCAAAGTTTCTTGCCCAAAAAGAAGAACCCCTTTCTACTGTGGTCTAAGGCTCTATTTATAAGTCTTGCGTGATAGTTGTTCTCGAAAATGTAGGAACAGTTTATTTCTTCTTTTGAGAAATAATAGGGCCATTAATCTGTCACGTTCCTTGGTGTTTTGACTGAGTGGGTGAGAAAATATAGGTAGTCGCTGGATTAACATTTGAACGCGTTTCTATCCGTTGGATGAGAAGAAAGTGGGGTAAGTGGCTTGTGACGTTCGTCACATTCAAGTGACGATAGTCACTTGGTCTTTCTTGGCGCGTGACGTTCGGCATGCCTCCTTGACGGTTGTCAAGGTCTTCTTCCTGGTGGGCCACGTGCTCACATGTATAATGGGTTTGAGCTCATTTCTTCTCCTTTGGCCTTTTTGCTAGTTTTGCACCTCTTTTTTCTTCATTTCTTCCAAAGTGTTAAGCTTAATGCATATCTGCAAAAATAGAAAAATACCTGCATAATACTTATAAAATAATTTAATTTAAACTAAAGTATGAGAAATATTTGGTGTATATCAAGCTAGAAATATCACATATTTGTGTATCATCAAACTCCCCCATACTTAAACTTTGCTTGTCCTCAAGCAAATGCTAAGTACGATGTTTTTCTAAAATGGTCAGATGCATGGTGATGACTCGGATCAACTAATATATAGCTGCGTTGTGTTTTTGTCAGAAAATCGATGGCTTGATTCATGCTCCATTACTACGTCAATGACACTAGACAGTCCCATTTTACGTAAACTAGTTACAGGTCCTACCATAGCCTACCTCGAGTATTTTTCTTGTTTTGCCCTTTTCATTCTAGCGCAATCACATTAAGCCCTTTATCTTTACACGCACATATAAGAACAGTCGGTTAGTGGTTATGATCCTTTTAAACTTTAGAGGTTTCTGGCACAGTAATGTGGCAACCTTTTTCAATTCAACGGTTGGATGCGGGGGATCAGGCCGTAATCTGCCCTACCGAGTTCAGTACCAGATGCTCCTGAACGATCCATCAAATGAATTGTCATGTTACTTTGTAAGGTTTACATCCTTTGGATTAGGCAATCGGGTAAGGATCGTCCAATTTAATTGGTGTGTTTCCTTGCAATATTTTGCTGAAATATTATATCATCCACTTATATTCATCGACTTCCTGCGTAGTTTGTGTTTAAGACGGTGCTGACTGCTAATATAAACTACTCAGGGTTACTACAAAGGCTAAACTCAGGGTGTTGGAATGACAGGTACTTGAACTGATCTATCATACTCTGGGGTTGTAGAGTGTCTAGACGGTAGAAATTTCGCTTAATCTTGCCCCAATTCCTGACGATTAGAGATTTTGCAGTCTATGTACTTGTCGAGTGAGTCGAAATTTTTTTTATAGGGCTCAAAAAGAAAGGGGAGTCTAGAAGAACACAAATTGCTTTAATAGACAACTTGATAAATTTTTTTTTATTGGAATAAAGATAACGAAAGGGAAATTACAAAGAAAAATAAAAATTACTAGGAAAAGGGAAATACTTCATCCCCCATACTTGAATCATACATTGTCCTCAATGTATTGATAGAAGAGGGAAAGGGGAAATGGAAACTGGATAATCATTCTTCCTCCTCTTGTCTTTGGTATCGGCCATGTGTCCTCTCTCTTCGACGTGCTTGCCCACCGTGTCTGGAAGATTCGCCTCCATCTCTCTGGGATATGATGTTATGCAAGTCGTCAACACGAAGTGTTAAGGCTCGCATATCTTCCGTCATTCCTGTGGTGAATTCCAGCATACTTTGATCATGCTTGCGAGTGTAGTCGTTTTGGTCTCTCTGCATTTGTTGCATGAGAGTCATCATCTCGATTTGGCGCGTCTCGTGGCTCTGGTGGCGTTGAGTGGACAACTGGTTTTGCTGCATTATTGCGGCATAGATTGTGTCGATGGTGGCGGGATTGTTGGCTTGTTGTGGTTGGGGCTCTTGCTGCTCTAATTCTTCTTCGATTTCATCAGCGGCAACATTGTTGGCCTCACCTTGATTTCCTTGCACATTTTCTCCGGGTTCTGGGGCGTTCAGGTTGTAAAGCCAGTTATCCGGATTACCCAAGTAAGTACGATTATGATTTGGCATGATCACGCTACGAACTTTTGCATTCTTAACCATTAGATAGTACCCTCCAGCTTCTCGCACTTTGATCAGACGACCAGCTCTACAGTTATCAATATCCATATAAACTGCTGGCAGCGGAGGTAGGCGTTGAATCCTTTCCCCCCAGTTCAGGTGAACTGCGATGGTGGTGACGATGCCTCCGATACAAAATGGTGTAGTCCCGTCTCTTGTAACAAGGTTTTGAATGTGGGCCATCATTAAAGTAACGAGATTAAGATGGAGGTTTTGTGAAAAGGTATAGTGAAGAGCATACAATTCTTTAGTGTTGACCTTGTTGTTGTTTGCCCTTCCAAATACTGTGTTTGCCATAACGCGGTGTAAGAAGCGAATGTTCGGGTTGGTTTGGTGGATTCCTTTGGGCGGCCATGATTTTTGAACTTGATAGACAAAATGTATTTGTGGTAAAGAGATGGAAAGTGGGTGGTAGTGATGAAACTAAGGATGGAAGAGAGGTTTATATAGATGGTTTTATTGAGTGAGAAATTTAGTGAGATTTATTGGAGAATTTTGAATATGAGAGGTTGTGGAAGTTATGGATGAATGGAGTAAATGGGGTGGTGGGGTTTTAAAACAAAATTTCGTGCATCAATGTTGTTCAACTGTCACGGGAAGTGAAAGCGTGGGAAACAAGCCCTGCCGCTCGTCACGCACTCTCTAACGCTCGTCAGAGTCAAAGAGACAATCCCTGACGTTCATCACATGCATCCTGACGTCCGTCAGGGTGAAGTGATGCGTGCATGTCTTTCTTTGACCTCTTTGACCGCGTGTTGTGTAGCATGGTCCCATTAAATTAATTAATTCATTAACTTTGAGAAGTATTTTTGCAAGGGGTATAGTAGCACATAGTAGAATTGGAAGAATGATATGATAAATAAGTAAATAAGAAACAAATGAAAATAATAATAGAAATAAGAAACAAATGAAAATAATAATAGAAATTGCATAGTATAAAAATAAATAAATATTGTGAATGAAAATAAATAAATACTTTGAAATAAAAAGATGGATATGAAATGAATAGATAAATAAATAATCGAAATTTTAGAACCGAAAAGTAACAAATTATTCGAAAATATGAGTATAAAACCATAATGAGTTTTAAGAATAATAATGAAATAAGAATAATAATGAAAAACCCCCCATACTAAGAACAAACAGTGTCCTCACTGGGGCGGCACAGAAACAAAAAACTATCAAGCACTAGGGCCTCCTGGAGGTGGTGCAGTAGCGTGTAGATGCTGATAAATGTGATCAAACTGCTCAGTGACGACATCCATGAAATGAAAGAAGTCACGGCGAAGTGTGCTGACATTATCTTTAACAGTGGCAAGCTCTTCTCGGAGTGTGGTAACATCTGTCTGCAGTGTCGTGATCGCATGTGCATGATCAACCATGGGGACGTCAACAGCTATGGTAACCAGGGGTAGTGTAGGGTATTCCGATGGTGTATAATCATGGTAACCGGTGGGTGTGGACGGGTCGCTCTCCTCCCTCTCAGGGTCGTGTTCGTCTGTCTTTTCTAGGTTATACAACCAATTTTTCTTAGTATAGACACTTGTGTTCTCAGGGCTAGGCAATTCGAAGTAATAGACAGGGTCATTTCGGACAAGCAGCTGAAAGTGAGGTGGGCTGAGGTTACCAATCAAAGATATGTTAAAATAAAAAGGGATATCCATGGTATAGAATCTAGCATACGGTGTAAGGCGTGACAGAGATGACCGTAGGGATAAGGCCTCGGCTATCATAGTGACTAGCCCGCCGACACAGATGGGTTCATGGGTACACTGAGCTATAGCTAACATGTTGTCGATCATAAATGATGCACCAATGACTGGTCTGGACTGAAAAGCACAGTAAATGATAAATAACTCATCCCTAGAAACTGAGAGTCTATTTATAGGTTTTCCAAAAAAGGTGAAAGCTAATATGTGATGGAAATACCTAATCGCAAGGTTATGGATCTCAGTAGCATCAAGGTGGTCAGGGTCCTCAGGATATTGTCCCGCTATGTCCCTCCAAAAGTGGTTAAGTTCAAAATTAAGGTAGTCATCCGCCTGGGTTTCCATGTAGGCGTCTAAAGAACTAGGGATCCTAGCAGCTTAACTAGACTACAAACTATAAACTGGTGGGTGAAACCAAACAATCGAAAGGACATCTGTCCCCTACTACGCCCTAGGCCTTGTGTAGGTTTATAGATGATGGAGCTTAAGAACTCTAAGGTGAGGTATTGATGTGTAGGGTGTTTATAGGCTAGGAACCCTTCCCATCCTATCTGGTTGAACAAGAAGTATACACTCTCCCTGATTCCTAAAGCTGTCAATGTGGGATCATGCACATACGTAGTCATGCTCATCTGGCGCTGAGCCAAAATCTCATATCGCCTCTGCTGGGCCTCTGTGGCGAAAATGATAGTATCCATGAGTTTTAGCTTGTAGGTTCCTGTGAGTCGGTACTAAAATTTGTAAAAGAAAAATGCAAATAAGTAAATTATGTAGCGGGAGAAAGAAAGAAAAAGGAAAAAATCGGAAAGTAAAAAATCAAAATGCAGAAATAAAAATAAAATATAAAGATATTTGAAAGAAAGTAAATAATAAAAACTTGTGGGTTGCCTCCCACACAGCGCTTGTTTAATGTCGTTAGCTTGACAATGTTGTTAGACGTCAATTAGTTTCCTAATTCGGGTGGTAGCTCTAATAGCGTTAAGCTCGCGGTGTAATCCTTATTTTCAATGCTGTAATAATGTTTTAGACGTTGGCCATTTACTAAGAACGGGTTCATGGATTTTCCTTTAATCTCTATGGCACCACTGGGGAAAACTTTGGTCACTTCGAATGGTCCAGACCATCGTGAATGGAGTTTCCCAGGAAAAAGTTTTAGACGAGAGTTGAATAGGAGAACTACATCTCCTTCATTGAATTCCTTCCTTGAGATCCGTTTGTCATGCCATTTTTTCGTCCTTTCTTTGTAGATCCTCGAATTTTCATATGCGTCTAATCTTAGTTCTTCTAATTCATTTATGTCGAGGATCCTTTTCTCTCCTGCCGCAGTGTAACTTAGGTTTAAAGTTTTAATTGCCCAGTAAGCTTTGTGTTCAATTTCCACTGGCAGGTGGCATGATTTCCCATAGATGAGTTTAAAGGGTGTTGTACCTATTGGCGTCTTGAACGCCGTCCTGTAGGCTCATAATGCTTCAGGTAACTTAGCCGACCAATCCTTTCTTGACATGGTAAAAGTTTTTTCCAATATTTGTTTTATTTCTCGATTTGAGACTTCCACCTGTCCGCTTGTCTGGGGGTGGTATAGTGTTGCTACGCTGTGTTTCACCCCATATTTGGGTAGGAGTTTATCGAAGATTCTTGATATGAAGTGGGAGCCACCGTCGCTTATAACTTGTTTAGGCACACCAAACCTTGGGAATATAATGGGTTTGAAGAGTTTAATCACGACTCTAGTATAGTTTGTTGGAGAAGCTATTGCTTCAATCCATTTCGAAACGTAATCTACAGCCACGAGTATATATTTGTTGCCGAATGAGGATGGGAATGGTCCCATGAAGTCTATTCCCCATACATCAAAGACTTCGACTTGTAGAATTCCAGTCTGAGGCATCTCATCGCGTCTGGATATATTTCCGGTGCGTTGGCATCAGTCGCAGTTTAGGATGGCTATGTGCACATCTTTCCACAAATTTGGCCAGTAGAATCCAGACTGCAAAATTTTGGCACATGTCTTTGATGTGTTTGCATGTCCACTGTAAGGGGCATCATGACAATGAGAAATAATGCTTTCAATTTCGTTTTCCGGGACGCGTCGTCGGAAAATACCGTCGGCACTTCTCTTGAATAGTAAAGGTTCATCCCAAAAGTAATGTTTCAAATCGTGAAAGAATTTTTTCTTCTGTTGATAAGTCATATCAGGGGGTAGGATTTTGGAAGCCAAGTAATTTGCTATGTCCGCATACCATGGTATGGTTTGGTTAGTTCGGACAGAGACCACAGTTTCATTTATATCATTATTTATTTCGTCTTGGCTTTCTTGTGAATCACTGCTAACAACTTGTGTGTCAAGTCCTAAAAGCAGTTGATTTGGATTCGATTCAGGTGGTTCTTTGCTGGCATCTCCTAAGTCCATCTGACCTAACAGACGTTCATACGGGAAGTCATCGTTAATAGGTACTTCTTCTGGTGTCAGCTGTTCCATTTGGGATAAATGGTCGGCTACTACGTTCTCGGTACCTTTTTTGTCTTTAATTTCTAAATCAAACTCTTGTAGAAGCAGAATCCATCTCAAAAGTCTCGACTTTGAATCTTGCTTGTTTAAGAGACATCTAATAGCTGCGTGGTCTGTATAGATGATTATTTTTGCGCCTACTAGGTAGGAGCAAAATTTGTCTAGTGCAAAGACTACAGCTAAAAGTTCTTTTTCCGTTGTTGCGTAATTCATCTGTGCAGGGTCCAAGGTTCTACTAGCATAGTATATCGCATGAAGCTTCTTATCTCTTCGTTGTCCCAGGACTGCACCTACGGCGTAATCACTTGCGTCACCCATGATTTCAAATGGAAGTCTCCAATCAGGTGGTTGCATGATTGGTGCGGATACAAGAGCTGTTTTTAGTTGGTTAAATGCTTTTAGGCATTTGTCATCAAAATCTAATTCAACGACTTTCATAAGGAGGGTGGTTAGAGGTTTTGATATTTGCGAGAAATCTTTTATGAATCGTCGGTAGAAACTTGCGTGTCCTAAGAAACTGCGTATTTCTCTTACTGTTTTAGGGGGTTGCAAGTTTTCTATGACTTCGATCTTAGCTTTATCGACTTCAATCCCCTTTTCAGACACAACGTGTCCTAGTACGATTCCTTGTTTGACCATAAAGTGGCACTTTTCCCAATTCAGAACGAGGTTAACTTTTACGCATCTCTTCAAAACTTTCTCCAAATTTATCAGACAATCTTCAAAACTCTCTCCACATACAGAGAAGTCGTCCATAAAGACCTCCATGATGTTGTCTATGAAATCAGCAAAGATTGCCATCATGCACCTCTGAAATGTGGCGGGAGCATTGCATAATCCAAATGGCATTCGTCGGTAGGCGAAAGTTCCATAAGGACATGTGAATGTTGTTTTCTCTTGGTCATCGGGGTGAATAGGAATTTGAAAGAATCCTGAGTAACCGTCTAGATAACAGTAATGAGAGTGCTTAGCTAATCGTTCAAGCATTTGATCAATGAACGGTAGAGGGAAATGGTCCTTGCGAGTGGCCTTATTTAGCTTCCTATAATCAATACACATTCTAGCTCCGCTTATAGTTCGTTCCGCTACAGCTTCGCCTGCTTTGTTTGTTGTTACTGTTATACCACCTTTCTTTGGTACACAGTGGACTGGGCTTACCCATTGACTATCAGAGATTGGGTATATGATTCCTGCATTCAGAAGTTTTTTAACTTCATCTTTAACTACGGTGCTCTATATTGGGTTAATTCTTCGTTGATGTTCTCTAGAAGATTTGCAGTCATTTTCCAGCATAATACGATGCATGCAAATGGAAGGACTTATTCCTTTGAGATTTGTAATGTTGTATCCTAAGGCGGATGGATATTTTCTTAAGACTTGTAATAATTTGTCTATTTCATGTTGTCCTAAGTCCGTGTTGACAATTACAGGTCGTTTTAACTCGATGTCAAGGAATTCATATCTGAGGATCTTAGGTAATGGCTTAAGATCCAATGCTGGTTTTCTCGGACAAGGCATGTGATCTGGTGTCAGAGCTAAGCATTCACTCAGATTGTCGTCTTGGTATTCAGGACACCATTCGTTATCTTCAAATATAAGAGGTGTGGGAATCTTCATGGTTTCAGAACAAGGTATTGGTTCCCATTCAATTTCTCTTACGTATTCGTCCATGATGTCCACCAGATAACATGTGTCATCTATGGCAGGCACTTGTAAGAATTGTGTCAGAATAAATTCGACTTTCTCTTCACCTACTTCAAAGGTTAGTTTGCCCTTTTTTACATCTATGATAGCTCCAGCGGTAGCTAGGAATGGTCATCCTAAGATGATAGGTGTACTTTCGTCTTCTCTAATGTCCATGATTATGAAATATGTAGGGATGTAGAATTGACCTATCCGAACAGGAACGTTTTCTAAGATTCCTACTGGGTATTTGACGGAGCGATCCGCCAATTGAACGAACATCTTTGTTGGTCTTAGTTCACCCATTTCCAGTTTGTTGCATATGGATAAAGGCATAACGCTAATACTAGCTCCTAAATCGCATAGGGCTTTGTCTATGACAAACTTACCTATAAGGCATGGTATAGAGAAGCTTCCAGGGTCTTTCAGCTTAGGAGGCATCTTGTTTTGGATAATTGTGCTACATTCTGCTGTAAGCGTTACTGTTTCGTTATCTTCTAGTTTTTTCTTGTTGGATAAGATTTCCTTGAGGAATTTGGCATAGAAGGGCATTTTAGTTATAACTTCTGTGAAAGGAATTGTTATATTAAGTTGTTTCAGAAGTTCTACGAATTTTTTAAATTGCCCTACATTCTTAGGTTTGGCTAATCTACCAGGAAATGGGATCTGGGGTTTATAAGGCGATGGAGGCATATAAGGTTTTTCTTTTTCTTTTTCTTTGGCCTCTCCTCCTTTATCTTCGTCGTCTTCCTCTGGTTTCTCTGGTTGATTCTCCTTCTCAGTTAATGTTTCAGCCCTTTGATACATACTTTAATTTGACAGTCTTGGGTCGGGCGGTCCATCTAACTCGGTTCCACTCCTTAATATGATGGCATGAGCATGTCCCTTCGGGTTAGGTTGTGGTTGACCGGGAAATGTATCAGCCGGTGCAGCTGTAGGTGCTTGTTGTTGAGCCACTTGAGAGATTTGGGTTTCTAACATTTTATTGTGGGTGGCCAAAGCATCTATTTTGTTTTCTAATTGTTTTATCTGCTCATTAGTGTGTATGTTCTGATTTTGGACGTCTTTGTTTGTTTGTGCTTGGGTAGCTATGAAGTTCTCCATCATCAGTTCTAAGTTTGATTTTCTAGGTGTACTAGGAGCATTTGCAGGAGCTTTCTAATATCCAGGTGGCACGACAAGTGCTTGGTTTGGAGCATATAACGCATTGGGGTTTTTATATGAGAGATTTGGGTGATTTTTCCATCATGGGTTGTACGTGTTTGAGTAAGGGTTTCCTTGGGCATAATTCACTTGGTCAGTTGGAGTTCCTGCCAAGATCTTACACTCAGTAACTAGATGTCCAGGTACTCCGCATATTTCGCAATTGGGAGTTATAGTAGCCACGGTGGCTGAAGGTATTGCGGTCAAATTATCTATCTTTAGGGTGAGGGCATCTACCTTAGCATGGACACTGTCTAGATCGCTTATCTCGTACATGCCTCCTTTTGTCGGTGCTTTCTCTGTAGTACCTTTGTCTGCGTGTCCTCTTTCACTTCCCCACTGATAGTGGTTTTGGGCCATACTTTCTATTAGAGCATATGCAGCGGTGTAGGATTTGTCCATAAGTGCACCACCTGCGGCAGCGTCTATTGTTAATCTTGTATTGTAAAGGATACCATTATAGAAGGTGTGGATAATCAACCATTCTTCCAAGCCATGATGTGGGCATAATCTCATTAGATCTTTGTATCGTTCCCAAGCATCGAAAAGGGATTCGTTCTCCTTTTGTCTAAAATCGCTTATCTGAGATATTAGCATAGCTGTTTTGCTTGGCGGAAAATACCTTGCAAGAAAGACTTTCTTCAGCTCGTCCCTTGTAGTGACTGAGTTTGCGGGTAGAGATTGGAGCCAAGCTCTTTCTCTGTCTCTTAGAGAGAAAGGGAAGAGACGAAGTCTTATTGCCTCTTGATTGACTCCATTGTTCTTAATTGTATCTGCGTACTGTAGAAATATTGATAGATGAAGATTAGGGTCTTCTATTGACCCATCAGAGAACTGGTTCTGTTGTACAGCAGATAACAAAGAGGGTTTCAGTTCAAAGTTGTTAGCCTCGATTGGAGGGGCAGAAATGCTATTGTACGGTTCATCTTGTGAGGGAATGACATAGGATTTGAGTGGGCGCGGAGCAGGATTGGCAGCCATTTCTTCGGTTGGTTGAGAAATAGAAGGTTCGAGTGATTGACGAGGTTGAGTGTTATGCAAGAGATGATACTCTTGAATGCGGCGTCTAAGTCTGAGATAACGCTCGATATCGTTGATTTGTATGTATAACGGCTCGCCTTGCAAACGAGTGTTTGGCATACAAATAAGAGAAGAAAAGAAAAGAAATAGAGAAGAAAGAGAGAAGTTTTTTTGCTCTAGTCTCTACTGCGTAACAAAAGAGTAGCGATATCGACTTAAATCAGTCCCCGACAACGGCGCCAAAAACTTGGTCGGGATTTTACTTATGTATCCAATGATTCGGACAGCAAGTGCACAGTCTTATCGTGTAGTTTTAAAAGATATCGAACCACAGAGACTGATGAATCGATCTACAGTCTTCTATTGTTACTTCGCAAATCTAAAGTTAATGAATATTTGATTGGGTTGTAGGGAAAACTAAATACTAAATTAAATTGGAATTTTGATAATCAATTATCGTAATTACCAGCATGCAATAGTCGTACCTCGGGAACTAGCGACCTGTTGGGCGTCTTTATTTTTTCAAAACAACTTTCAGTAAAACTTATTTAGTTTAAAAACCCTCGTCTCACACTGTCGTTTTGTTGATCTAGGCTATGCAGTTAAGTCCTAACGTACGCTTCCTCCATCCCGCAGGAGTTAAAAACACTTTTTGAAAACTAAATAAAATCTTAATTAACTTTAAAGTGCTTCCGCTGTATTTTAAGCCAATGCCTAATTACTACTGTCGAGTTAAAAGATCTCAAACTTCCGCTTTGTTGACCCTAACCTCTATCTGTTTTTTACTTCCGTAACAAAACAATTTAATGATTTAAAAATAGTAACTTAGGCCAGAAAAGAAAGTTTCGTAGTAAAAATAATCCCAACTAGTTACTCGTTCCCTTGGTTGAGTGACTTTACATACCGGTGTAGGATTTCTAGCCTAACATAATATTAAACCAAATCGCAAAATAATTTAAGAGACAAACAAAAATAAACATAATTATATTGATTAAAAAGCAATAGAAATTCGTAAACATAAACCTGGTAATAACTCTGAAGACAGAAGCACTCCTGCACAAATTGTAGGCTTTGCTTCGATCGAAGAATATATTTAACCGTACAGAAGAAAATAATGCTGGAAAGGAATATAGAAATAACTGGGAAATAAAATAATGCTGAAAAGAATATTCGCTCAAAGTAAATATAAAATCTCCAAAGTTTCTTGCCCAAAAAGAAGAACCCCTTTCTACTGTGGTCTAAGGCTCTATTTATAAGTCTTGCGTGATAGTTGTTCTCGAAAATGTAGGAACAGTTTATTTCTTCTTTTGAGAAATAATAGGGCCATTAATCTGTCACGTTCCTTGGTGTTTTGACGGTGTGGGTGAGAAAATATAGGTAGTCATTGGATTAACATTTGAACGCGTTTTTGTCCGTTGGATGAGAAGAAAGTGGGGTAAGTGGCTTGTGACGTTCGTCACATTCAAGTGACGATAATCACTTGGTCTTTCTTGGCACGTGATGTTCGGCACGCCTCCTTGACGGTCGTCAAGGTCTTCTTCATGGTGGGCCACGTGCTCACATGTATAATGGGCTTGAGCTCATTTCTTCTCCTTTGGCCTTTTTTCTAGTTTTGCACCTCTTTTTTCTTCATTTCTTCCAAAGTGTTCAGCTTAATGCATATCTGCAAAAATAGAAAAATACCTGCATAATACTTATAAAATAATTTAATTTAAACTAAAGTATGAGAAATATTTGGTGTATATCAAGCCAGAAATATCACATATTTGTGTGTCATCAGGGTGCATAAGCAGGCAGGGAGGTCAGCTAGAAAAAATAAAAAAACAATACCAGGCCCAAAGGGCCCAACGCCTGCAAAAAAATGTTAGAAAGTCAAAAATATGAAAAATGGGCAAAAGGATACCACTGGGGCTGGAACCCAGGTCCCATAGGTTAACAGGCGCGCGCTTTACCACTGGAGTGGCTATACATCCGTTTATATAACAAAACAATAAATATGTAAGGCAAATCAAGTCCTGATGACTTCATCTTCAACCTCCAGCCGGTGTACCTATAACTTCTTCATTTCTCAACAAAAATGGAAGATGACAAAATGAAAGTTGTTGCATTCTTCCTCACGAATCTAACCATGTAAATAACTAAAGCTAAAAGTCAAAGATAAATGAGAATTTCTATGGCCCTAATTTGAACCCTAAAAATTTCAGAAACTTCAACTCTAAAATTCTCTAAGCTCAGGCCATGTAAATGCAAACTATGGATATGTACAACTTCGTGGAAATGAGGTCTACATTTTATCTTCACAAATGCAAGCCTAACAATGCCTAAGTAATGAGATAGAAGTTCCAAAAAAATACCTCAAAACTGGAAATCGTGAAATGCAAATGAGCTTGATTCAAAGTGCTGCAAGGATCAGGTTAGATTCCTTGAGGTCCCAGGAAGCAAATGCAATGATTAGCTTGAGCTGAAAGTGGCTGAGGAGCTCTGGAGAAGTCAAGTTGCAAACCCCTGTTTTCAAAAATGGAACTTGATGACGGAGGTGTTACAGTTGAGCAAATGGAATTTGGATGGTTTGTATTTGATGTTTAGAAGCTTTTGGAAGTGAAAGGCCAAAGAACGCACGAGGGGATTTGGAGTTTGGTATGTAAAGTCAGAACTTGCACAACAATGGTGTTTTGAGACAATTTCTGGCTAGAGGGAGTTCGAGTGAGTTTAAGGGTCTTCAATCTCGTGTCCTAGCTCACAAATAGTGCTTCTATTTATAATCAACAAGTTTAGAGACTTGTTGTTGATCAGAATTTGAAATTACATGTTTATGCATAACATGTGATTTTTGAGAAAACAAGTTTCAATGCCTTGTGTACTTGCTAAGATAGAGTGGTTATGCTTTAAACAAGCTTGCTTCTGACTTTGTGGATGGAGTGTGATCAGAGGGAACAAGTTAGAGGCTCAATGTGAACTTTATACAAAAAGCTTGCTTTACAAGAATGGCATTGTTAACTTTCTTCCCAAAATGACAATGTGAATTGGATAAAGCCTAAAGCACTTGGATTATAGCTCAAAATTTTGTGCAATCCATTATTATGGAGTTACAAACAAGTTTGAGGCCTGAAAAGCAAAGATTATGCAGCCTAACATTGAAGTTGCATTTGTGTTCATCATGAAAATGACCTATAATTCAAGTGACAAAACACCAACTTCATCTCTTCGATTCTCCCTACTCAAGAATGATCTAAAGGAGTTCTTTGACATTTTGGAAAGCTTGCAATGTTCTCTACAACTCATCTTTGAATTTATTTTTAAGATTCCCCTTTGAACTATGTGAAAAATTGCCATGAAGTTAGGTCAAAAATCTGCCTAACTTGGGAAAAATTTCACTAAGTCTTTTTTAGTTCATGAGCATGTATTCATAAAATTATAACTTGAGATCCAAGCACTTTTAGGAGAAGTTGTGTGAATAAAAGTTGTATATTTCATGGAGATCTACAACTTTCATGTTGGAAGTTTCCTTTGAATCATCTTGCATCATAATGAAAAAATTGCTCAAAGTTATAAAAAAATAAGAAATTTTTGACACTTACAAAAATTTCTAAGTTTAGAAATTTTGACATTTCAAAATGAAATCTTGATTTCTTGATGAATAAGTTTCCTATTTTGACATGTTTTGATGAATTGTGATCTTTGGTGCTTAAATTTGACCAAAAAGTCAAAGTTTGACTTTTCAGTATACAATTGACTTTTGACCAGTTGACTGCAAAATTCATCTGTCAATCCAATGGATTTGAAATATTTTGAATCATGTCATTAGGTCAAAATTATGCAATTGGACTCTTGAGATCATGCCTTAAACCAATTGACCATTTTCTAGGTCAAAAATAAGAAATTTCCCTTTCCCAGTCAAAACCCTAATTTTGACCATTTTGCCCTTTTGGAGATTTGATCAAAAATTTCTTGAGGAATTGTGGTCCAAACTTGATCAAATGATACATATGGGTTTAAAATGTTGATGTGGATAAAAAATTATGAAGTTTGACTGTAAATTGGCCATGGTTAACTTTTTCCCCAATACAATTGATTTTTAGGTCAACTACTCAATTGAATGAGCAAAAATGTGATCCAAGGCTTGAAATTTGACATGAGTAATCTTGGGGGTCCATAATGGTCCATGAAAGTCATATGAAGCATTGATAGTTCAAAAATCCTTGTGCAAATTCAAACCCTAATTTTGGTCATCAATGCCTAAGGAGGTGTCTTGAGCTGATCAAACCCTAGTGCAGTCTTGAGCCCAAGGAGATCTTGTGAGCAAATTCTTGATAAGTGAGAGGGCAAATTTTGGGGTACAACACAGGCCATTCAAGGATTTTTGTTAGAAACAAGTGCGGATTTGATTGGTCACTAAAAATATCGATTAGGACTTTTTAGGAAACTTTTTATGAAGATTAATTCTATTTTTGTGGAGAATATTTTGCATAGATTTTTCAGCTGAAGATTAGAGTTGATTGAAGATTCCAAGCCAGTTCAATCCCAACTTCATAAGCCTTTATAAGGATTCATCCAAGAACTAGTTTTTTAAGCATAATTTTTATTGTAAAACCTTGTGAAAAATAAGGGTTTAGGGTTTGATAGTTCCTTAGGTTCTTCCTGTGTTTTTTTGTACATCCTCATGTATCTTTTATGAATTTGAGTTGATTGATTGTTATGTGTTCATCAAGTTATTATTCTCCTTGAAGCTTGTAAGCTAGATTTGATTATTGTTCTTAGTAAAGCTTTTAAGAAACTAAGTATTTGTAATTTGGAAGTGTCTTCTTCCTTTTTGGTTTCTTGAGACATTCCTTTAGACTGGGAGTGGTTTTTTTATCATTGCGGTGATTAGAGGTGAGAGGACGATTTCTCATATCTAGGAGGTTCCTAGGTAGAAGTTGCATTGGGTAGAGATTAGGCAAAGAAATTGTAAACGGGGGAGTTTAGATTTGAACTACTACTAATGATATTGGATTTCCTTCCTGGCTTGGTATCCCCTACAGTAGGTGAGTTTGCACTAAACTGGGTTAACAATTCTGTGTGTTCCTTTACATTCTGCAGATGTCATAACATTTGTTGTGGCATTGTGTGTTATTGAGACATCAATCTTGACATTTGATATTGCGTGTGTGCCAGAATTTCAGATATTCTATAGGGAAGGTGGACACTACTATCTTTATTAAACTTCAAGGAAAGCATATTTTACTTGTTCAAATTTATGTTGATATCAGTTTTAGATCAACTAACATGCATCTTGCCAAGGACTTCAAGGAACATTTGTATGCCAAACTAAGTATTGTATCGAATTACTAAAACGATTCGGAAGGGACAATGCAAAGAAAATTGATACATCTATGACAACAAATGGCAATTTGGATGAAGATGAAAAGGGTAAGGATGTTGATGTCAAGAAATATAGAGGTATTATTAGATCTCTTATATACTGTTAGATCCGTTTATGATTGGTGTAAATTTTTCTAAAACATGATTCTTAACTGATGTTGGGAAATATGTCATAACACTTTGACCAATTGTCATGACAGGGTCTGCTGTCATGAATATGAGACAAAAGTTGAGCCAGATGTATTGACATCTTGGCCACCTATAAAACAAGTGCTACTGTTATTTTTATTGACAAATTTAATTTGATTTTGTGAGATCCTATTTAATATATCTCACAGATTTTTGCAGGTCAAGAAGATTTTATTAGGAATTGTTCAGATTTAATTTGGTTTCGTTAAGAAGGATCTTTGAGACTTTTTAGGAAACTTTGAAGATTGGTT
Source organism: Vicia faba (assembly GCA_948472305.1). NCBI lineage: Eukaryota > Viridiplantae > Streptophyta > Magnoliopsida > Fabales > Fabaceae > Vicia > Vicia faba. Next base: position 948,459,350 of record OX451741.1, on the reverse strand, counting down.
CCTATTTTTGTTTAAGATCTTGTAGCTTATTTAAAAATTAGAAGATTGGACTTGGTGAAGAGTCCAAGCCCATTTTGCAAGTCTATAAATAAGTACTTACTAAACCTAAAATATAAAGTATTCACAATAACAAACCGTGGGTGTATAAGGGTTTAGGATTTTGGGAGTCTTATAGATTTATCGTGTTTTTCTTTGTATATCACTCATGTATCTTTGGTACATTGAGGTTGACTGATTTTTCTTAATTTAAAGCTTTTAATTAAAACTAAGTATTATTCTCACTCATGAGCTTTTAAGCAAAGAGTTGAGTTTTGTATTTGAAGTGTAATATTCTATTTCGTACTTTTGATTCTAGTCACTGGTTTATGACTGTATTTATCATTGAGGTGATTGGGGGGAAGTGAGAGGGGGTTCTCATATCTAGAAGGTTCCTAGGTAGAAATTGCACATGGTAATGATTAGGTGATAAGTTATAAATTGGGATTTTTTAGGCTTTGAATTAATACTATTATAGTGGATTTCCTTCCTGGCTTGGTAGCCCCCAAAGTAGGTGGCGTTGCACTGAACTGGGTTAACAATTGATTTTGTTCTTTTACCTTCTAAAATTTATTCTGACATAGTTTATATTTTGGTAAAAGTTTATGTCAGCATATGATGTTATAGCATTTGTCCTAACATTGTGTTTTATATTGATACATTTATCTTGACATCAATTGCAAGTTCCGGAATTTCAATTTTTATAAGAGCAGGCACCCTGTTCTTATTTTGGGTGAGCTCCGGGGAGAAAATGATTTCTGGTACTATGGATTCTGAGGAAAAATTTTCAGATACCATTGTGTTACTTGGAAAGAAGTTAGATAGAATTTTGAAGAGATTAGAAAGGAAGGAAAGAACAAATGTCAAGAACATCTTATCTGACACCAGCAATAACCATGATTCTTAAATTAGATTCAGATCTAAAGAAATGCCTAATCATATTAAAGAGATCATTGTAAGGTATGTGAAGGATTTGGGCATAGTAGAGTATAATGTCCCTCTTATCTCAAAAGACAACCTAAGGGACTGACTGTTTCTTGGTCAGATGATGAATCTTCTGAGAAATAATTTTTTAAACTCATGACCGTCTTAACAGGAAGATGGAATTCTAATGCAAAATTCTGAAGTGAGGAAATATCCTATAATGAATTGACTACCTCCTACAGAGAACTATGCAACCAAAGTGAGGAATTTTATCAAATAGGGATAAAGTAGAGAATGGTCATAGCTAAACTCCAGTCTGAAAAGGAGGAATGCCTACCTGATATTTCTAAGATTCAAAATGAAGTAACATCATAACATCAAAACCTGATAACCTAATCAAAGTTGTTAGGATGTTGAACAATGGATCTAATATGCTGGATGATGCTCTTCAAGATTTAGAAGGAGGAAAAAGAAATACTAGCTTAGGATTTAACTATAAATCTTTGAAAAATAAGAAGCAGGTGTAGCGGTAGAAATATTGAGACTAAGCCATTGGATTGACTTGACTCACACAGATCAAAATAAAAATATCACCACTGTGCTTTATTGTTTCCAAAGGAATGGGAAAAGAGCGAATAACCCAAAAGAAGGGGAGAAAGTCTATGTTCGGGGGTTGGTTATGCAAAGGGAATGTATTAGCATCCTAAACATCTACGGTACTCCACGGGAACGTCTTTGTAATTTTGTGTATTTTGGCTATAATTGTTGTATAAAAAATAGATTGTGGGGATGAGGAAAATCTTTTTTTTACAATTTCTGAATCTTTCGCGGTTGCGAACCTTTAGTGCCTACGTACCACGTTCCGTGCAATAGGGGATCAGGGTACTTGTAGTTCACCTTTAAAAATTTTAAAACACAAGTGTGTTGGTTAATTTTAGGAGACGAGACATCATCGTCTTATCCGAGTGGAAAAACATACTTACTACCCACGATTATGAGAAAGGAGAATTTGCATCATCTCAAAGTGGAGGATATGGATTAGATTTTAAAATCAACAAAGCCTCGCTCAACACCCTAGTGGAAAATATCTCACTTCACTACATATCATAAAAGTATAGTAGCTCACATCACTACATGGATTGATAAGAGACTACCTTTTGAGAAACTTTTAAAGCAAAATTCCAAAGTGGAAAAGATGGTTTGAATGAGATTAATTTACTTTTAGTCTTCTCACAAAAAAATGTCAAAGTATTATTAAGTTGTTTAAAGTTTGATTAAGAAAAGATTTTTGAAAATGCATGGACCTAAGTCCAAGTTTATTATGAAAGTGGTTCAAGTTTGGAAAACAAGAATAATTTTGAAAAGGAGGAAGAAGATTTTTGAAATTAAAGAAGGTGGGAGGAGATGAAGGGACTATCCTAAAGCATAAGGTAAAAGCTAGGGAAAAAATGTCTAACCAACAAGAAGCGAACACTTGATACAATGAGTCAATGTAGAACTCCCATCCTTTGGGATTGAAACCAAACAAGCAAAGATAATAAAACCTCTTAAGAAAACCAAGCTTCAAAGGCATTAAGTCTTCACAAAAATTGGGCAGAGTAACGGCTGTATACAAATGAACTCCCAATCACAGACAAAGCACATAATCAAAATAACCTAAATGAAGTAACACAAGATGGGTATGAAACTGGACTTCTGTAGATCAATATAGGTTATAATTCTTGAAGGTAAGAGTGTGGTTAGCTTCAGAGAAGTTCAATGAAGCTAACTGAATGGAGCTTTTAGTGTGTTAGAGTGAGAAAGCAACAAATCATAAATTCAAATTTAGAGTTCTTGTGGGATCTGAACATGGGTCAATTGGCTATCAAAATCTTGAGAAAATGAGTGATATATAAACCTCTATTTATAGGGAAGCAAATGGAATGCTCAAGCATGTGAAATGATGAAGTTTTGAGGGAATTCGTGTGAAGTTGCAAGTATGAAAAATGTGACTTGTATTTTGCTCAAAACTCAACCAAAACATGCGTTTCAAGGTGCTAATAACTTCTAGAATATTTCTAAACATGATTAGAAGTAAAAACACGCAAAAATTTAGTGATTAGAAGTTGAATTGTGCATTTGAAATTCTGACTTGGAGGAAAAAGTCAGTTTCAAGGTACCAACTTTGAATCAATGGCATTCACAACTCAAAGAGTATCAGGGCATGATTCTTGAATTAATTAAAAGATAAGGTCACAAATTTTACAATGTGAAAATAATGGGATCAAATGGATACTTTAGCTAGGAGCTATGATGAGTCAAAGTTGAGAAAAAGATGTTGACTTTTTGTACTTAGAAAAATTCTAAGTTTTTTCTCAAAAAATGTCTTATAATGTTTTGACTCCAAACAAGGCCTTCCTCCAAAATTGAGATTTGATCAATGATACTAGCTTGAAATAGACTTCCAAAAGAGCATTGTGAAACTTGAATCACTCAAAAATACCAAGTATTGAAAAAGTTATAGTCTTGCAAAATTGGTGAAAATTCACGAGATGACCTATAATCTCTTGCATTCTTAAAGCATCTTCCATCCATTTTCAAGATTTGTACATAAAAGAAGAGTTAAATTTCACATCCTTAAGATCATTGTGGAAAAATAATGGGCTCAAGGAGATAAAAATTGACCAAGTTATGATCTTTTGAATTCACATAAGAGAATTTGACGGCATTTCTAGAGGACATGTAATATTTCTCCTTCATTAGGCATCTTCCACATAAAATTATCTTGAAACTTTTGAAATGATTGGTTGATAACTCTTTAAAGAGAAGCATGTCTTTGGAATCACTCAAAAATACCAAAAGATGAGCAAGATATAGCCCTTAGAAGTTCAAAACCCTAGCTCCTGGAGCACCAAAATGACTTGGAAAACCCTTTCAATTTTGACAATCTTCCTTGCACAATAACTCTTGCCATGTGAATAGAAGTTGTTGTGGATGATAATAATAACCCATAAAAACAAAAACCATCTCCAATATGTATAATTCAGAGAGTTATGCACTTGTGACCAAGAAATCAAGAACTTGTCCAATTAGGTCAAACTTCTTCAAAGTATCTTCAATGATGAAGCTTGAATCTCAATGAAACTTTGTTGTAGAAGGAAAGGAAATAAACTCATGAATCTATAAATCAACTGATGAAATGTGTTGTGCCCTTACCTATAATATCATCAATTAGAGCAAGCATTCATTGTATTTATTAGTTAAAAGTTAATCAATACAAAGCATAGATGATCACAATATATAAATCAATGTGCTTGGTGATTCCTCATGAGCAAACTTAAAGATAGGGAAAAGGACCAAACCCTAGTGTGATCTTGTTGTGATTGAGTTGATATGAGACAATAGAGGAATCTTAGGGGCAAAAGTTGGTGTACAACAGCTGCCCTTATTTAAGTGTCTTCTATCCGGAGATACGAAGGTTAAAATCCTCGTGTCGACGCAATTGAAGATACTTAAATACAAAAAAAAAACCCTATTTTTGGCTCTAAGAGGCCATGCAATGCCTATGATTGTGCATGCAAATAAATAGATCCAAAGGTGACATGGGATACCACTGGGGAAATAGAAAATACAAGATCAAAAGAAATATACACTAGGAAAATAAATCACTAGTGAACAGAAGACTTGACTCTATTGGGGTAAAGCCCAAGGAGGAGACAAAGTAACATCAACTCAAACATTGATGAGAGAAAATAAAGGATAATAGTGATCGACAGATGACCGCAAACTATCCATTCACTAAGAAGATAGCAAAAAAAGGTAATGTCGAACCAGAGGGGGAAAGAAGTGGTAGGATAATACCAGCAAACATCAATATTAGGGTAAGCCACAAATGACCAGTATCAGTACTTATGACTGGAAACAAACAAACTTCTTCAGAGTAAAGTGAATCTCAATGACGAACTATCTCCCATAATGACGAGATTACCATTCATCGGAGTAACAAATATCAACAACGAATTATCTCCCATAATGAAGAGACTACCATTCATTGGAGTAACAAATCTCAACAATGAACTATCTCCCATAATGACGAGACTACCATTCATCGGAGTAAAAAATATCAACAACGACTTATCTCTCATGATGACGAGACTACCATCCATTGGAGTAACAAATCTCAACAACGAACTATTTCCCATAATGATGAGACTACCATCCATTGGAGTAACAAATATCAACAACAAACTATCTCCCATAATGACGAGACTACCATTCCTCGGAGTAAAAAATCTCAATAATGACTTATCTCCTATAATGATGAGACTACCATCCATTGGAGTAACAAATCTTAACAATGAACTATCTCTCATAATGACGAGACTACCATCCATTGGAGTAGAAATCTCAACAACGAACTATCTCCCATAATGACGAGACTACAATCCATTGGAGTAACAAACCTCACAAATAAACTATCTCTCATAATGACGAGACTACCATTCATTGGAGTAACAAATCTCAACAACGAACTATCTCCCATAATGACGAGACTACCATTCATCGGAGTAACAAATCTCAACAACGAACTATCTCCCATAATGACGAGACTACCATTCATCAGAGTAAAAAATCTCAACAACGAACTATCTCCCATAATGACGAGACTACCATCCATTGGAGTAACAAATCTCAATAACAAACTATCTCCCATAATGACGAGACTACCATCCAATGGAGTACAAATATCAATAACGAACTATCTTCCATAATGACGAGACAACCATTCATTGGAGTAACAAACCTCAACAACAAACTATCTCCCATAATGACGAGACTGCCATCCATTAGAGTATAAATCTCAACAACAAACTATATCCCCTAATGACAAGACTACCATCCATTGGAGTACATATCATGAATCTTCTCTGGGAACTGACAAACTTAATGGGGAAGTACAACTTGCTCAAATAAAGAGACCTGCCACTTGTTGTTATGAGAGGGAGTTGTAATAATGACTCCCTGAGGAAATGCCAATATATTATTGCTGTGGAGATAAAACCTTCACGTGCAAAAATAAATGCACTTTCTCAAATCAGGGCTCAAAGCCTGTAGAAATCAGAATAATAATGTTTCCAGGAACCACTGATTCAAACCAGAAATAAACCGAAATGAAAAATTCAAACAAGATAGCATCTGATGAGAACTAAACTCAAAGGGGAAACACAAATCTAATCAGACAACAAACTTAATAGGAAGGCTGAAGCAAAATTTTTCCACGAGGGATAACTCAGTGGGGAAATTGAAAGAATATACACTTTCTACTTAAGGTTGACACTCTATTGGAGAGAGGGTAACATGACTCTACAAAATAGGGTAATATGCCCACAAAATATTATAATAAATGAAAATGAGCAATGAATTTTAATTAAGCTATGCATGATGTATATGAATATTATTATGTATATGCTGAAAAATAGATATACAACCCTGGGAATAACCAGACAAAACCAGTTTGGGTAAATTCAACACTCGGCTAAATCACATCCAGGATGAATATTTATAAGAAAGTAAACTGAGGAAAGAAATTCCTATTCCACGACTTAACTACACTGGGAAAAAACACAATCCGAAAGTAATCAAATCAAAACAATAAATCAGTACAAATACATGGATATAACATCCTTCTCCAAGCTTCACCAGGGAACATCACACGGACTTCAATGGGGAAAACAAATTTCTCAACGTCTAGATTTCCACTAAATATTACAATACTGACTTTATTAGGGAAGCTGAAAACCACATCGCCGAGACTTCAATTGGGGATCCTGTGCTGACTTTATTGGAGAGTACGACACCACGTTATCGAGAGGAGCCCAAAATACATTCTTCAATACCAAGAGTGATTACTATACAAATCTCATTGTGGAGAAATTATGAAACCACATGGAGATAACAACTTTCAGAGAGAAACATTATCTCAGCTTTACTTGGAGATTTAAGAAATCAAATAATACCGCAAGAAATCAAAATTATGGGGATTTTAAATCAAACCCAACACTTGGCGGGAGAAAACCCAAAAAGTTTAAAACTATTTAAACACTTCTTAGAAAAGATACTGCCCTCGTCTAGTTGCTTGGGAAGTAAACAACAACAATAATGCCAACAATACAAAAGGGTAACGTTTTGCAAACGATTCCACCCCAGCACAGAAAGGGAGAAGGGACTTTCGTCAAATGAGTGAAGACCTTACTGGGGAATCTGGGATAGATGCTTCATACCATACAAACCCGAAATCAAAATGAACTAAGACTTGACTGGGGAAAACGGGATCACAAACCCAACACCGCACCATACATCAATTGGTATCATCTCCAACTATCTAAGAAACACAAGAAGATCATACGCATACCAGCAAAATTGACGTGGGAGAACCTTTCTGGGGAATACATACTTCCAAAATTTCAGAGTTCGCCCATCCTTGGAATCACCATTTTTTTCTTGAGTCACAAAATCTAAAGTAAAAAGTAATTTGTAAATTCTCTTCAAAAAACAATCTTGTTATTTAATCTTTTTGTTTTGAAAATTACTATCAATAATAAATGGAGTCTTTGTAAGCAGAATAAAATAAGAATTACAGGGAATTGGATAAAAGCTCAAACTTTATTAATAGAATGGTAGTATGCGAATGGCGAGACTCCATAAATGATTACAAAGTTTGGAAAATGGTAATATATTGGAAAAGATACATTGAAATACAATGACCACTATTCTCCATAACAACTTTGAATTCCTGAGCAGCGACTTCTAATGAAGTATGGTGATAATCCGAGAACATTATTGCTTCAATAATCAAGTCTCGTCTGACGTAGTTACTTGCCATGAAATCCCTAACTTTTAACTAGGTTTCCCTTGCGGGTTTTCAACCTAACGGGAAGAATTTATTCTGTTTATGTCTCTTATTTTTGCCTAGACCGTCCTTTCGGGTTTTCAGCCTACCGAGACGTTCTTTTTTGCCTAAGCCGCCCTTTCAGGTTTTCAACTTAGTGAGATAATATTTTATTTCTTTAGGTGAAGTATTTCTTGATTGCATCAACATTCATAGGATGTGGGAACTCCTCGCCATCCATAGTTTCAAGAATCAATGCACCGCAAGAGAAGGATTTCTTGACAACATATGGGCCTTCAAAATTAGGAGTCTACTTGCCCCTGGAATCAGTGTTAAAAGACATGATCTTCTTGAGCACGAGGTCTCCTTATCTGAATTCACGAGGCTTGACCTTCTTATCAAAAGCTTTCTTCATCCTCTTCTTATATAACTGACTATGACACAAATTGTTCATTCTCTTCTCTTCAATCAAATTCAATTGGTCAAACCTGTTCTGGACCCATTTAGCTTCTGACAACTTGGTTTCCGTTATCACACGTAAAGAGGGAATCTCAACCTTGACAGGGAGCACTGCTTTCATACCATACATAAGAGAGAATGGGGTTGCCCTTGTGGAAGTGCGGACAAATGTACGATACCCATGCAAAGCAAAAGGGAGCATCTTGTGCCAGTCTTTATAGGCAACAACCATCTTCTTGACGATCTTCTTGATGTTTTTATTATCAGCTTCAACAACCCTATTCATCTTTGGACTGTAAGGAGATGAATTATGATGTACAATCTTGAATTCTTCACAAAGTTCTGTCATCATCTTGTTATTCAGATTTGAGCCATTTTCGGTGATAATCCTGTTAAGTACACCATACCGACATATAAGATTGTTCTTGAAAAATGTACTACCTACTTAGTAAAATTGGCATATGAAGCTGCTTCTACCCATTTGGTAAAGTTGTCTATTGCTACCAAGATAAAATGAAGTCCATTCGACGCCTTTGGTTCAATTATTCCAATCATGTCAATACCCCACATAGAGAAAGGCCATGGGGAAGAAATAACATTGAGAAGCATCAGAGACACATGAATTTTGTCAGCATAAATCTAGCATTTATGACACTTCTTTGTAAATTTTTAACTGTCAGATTCCATTGTCAGCCAATAGTAACCTGCCTTAAGCATCTTCTTTTCCATCGAATGTCCATTTGCACGAGTGCCAAAGGAACCTTCATGGATCTCATGCATCAATATGTCTGCTTCGTGTCTATCCACATATATGAGCAAGACCATGTCATAATTTCTTTTGTATAGCACATCTTCATTGAGGAAGAAGTTGTCTGCCAACCTTCTCAATGTCTTTCTATCTTTGTTTGACACACCAATTGGGTATTCCTGAGTCTGGAGAGAATGCTTGATATCATAATGCCAAGGTTTTTCGTCTAACGTTTTCTCTGTTGCAAACACATGAGCTGGCCTATCCAGACGTCATAATGTGATACGAGGCACGTCGTTCCAAGTATTCACTTGATACATAGAAGCCAGAGTGGCCAAAGCATCCGCCATCTAATTTTCATCTCTGGGAATATGATGGTGTTGTACCCCAAAATTTGCCCTCTTTTCATATACGCATATTATTGGTTTTATGGTTATGGAATAAAGGTATATTTATCAAGCTTCTTCAGGTTACAAGTGACGTTTATTTCGTCAATGGATATTCTCAGAGTATTTTCCGTGCTGAAGATCGGTTCACCGTTTTGTAACGATTCGGGGATTCACAAGTCCAACCCGGCGCTTCATATTCAGGTGTTCTTTCGCCAAGATATCTTTGATAACGTATTCTCAAATTCAGGTTCGGCTCAAGAGTCAATTCTTTAAAGAAGGTATCCGAATGTGAGTTTTCTCGAAGAAATATGGTGAAAAAGTGTGCTGAAAGTGCAGTTTTTACGCGCTAAAAAATTCATAACTTGAAGATCGTGGCTTGTTTTGAACCCGTTCTGGTGGCCAAAATTCCGTCTTGACATTATCTACATTTTAATCTCTCACGGCGGGAAGCCAATTTCGATCATAAGGTCTTCAAAAATGTGGATTTATCAAGTATTTTTGTACAGAAAATTTGTGACAAGTTTATTTGCGTCATGTTCAGAAAATCATAACTTGGTCGATTTTCATCGTATCGAGCTGGTTCCGGCGCCAAAATTTCATAAATTGAGTTGGTTAAGTTTTCACAGAAGGTATTGAGTTCGAACAGTATCCAAAAGGTCTTCGTTTTTTGCTCAGAGTACGCGTGACGCGCCGAAAATCCTGAATGCTGAATATTATTTTATCTGGGTCGAAACTTCGAAAATTCATAACTCGATCAATTTTTATCGGATTGGGCTCATATTTTTACATAAGGTCACTGACTCAGATATCTACAACTTTGCTTCAAAAGTCGAGACCGAATTATGCTCCTATCAATACCAGTTTTTTATTGAAGAACGTGTCAGAGTCGACACTGGAGCCCAAAATAAGTTTGTCTGAGCTGAAACTTCAAAAATTCGTAACTAATTCACCGTTTATCTGATTGAGCCAATTTTCGGACATGAGTTAGTTCTCGATGTCGGCTACATTTTGTTTTCACATTTCAACTTCAAAAATTGCACTTAAGCCCCTGCGATTTAGCCTGGGACGTGATGAACTCAAGTGAATATTGAAGGCCCAATTGCACATTCAAAGCCCATTTTCTTTACTCTAATTTCCATTATATAATCACATTCTTTTCACACAAACCGGGAGAAAAAAAAACCCTTGCCACAACGCTGTCAGAATATCAAATTCTTTCAAGAACCCTAAAACCTTGAAATCCTTATTACAAATCCCTCTCTCACTACAAACAAGCCATCCCGGTTACAAACCACCATCTCACTACTTCTCTAGTAAGGGTAAGGCTGGTTTGATCTCCATGATCAAAAGGGCATAAAAGCATTCATATCACTACTTCTCCAGTAAGGGTAAGGCTGATTTGATCTCCATGATCAAAAGGGTATAATCATTCATACATGCCATATTGGCTTAAACATTAAATTTCTTCATATATTGACTTTATTTGTATTTCATGATATATAATAATTTATTTAATCTGTTCGTGAGATTCAACACTGCAGATTTAGACAGGATCCCATGCAAGTTCATTAAGGAACATTGAGGCCAAAACACAAATGGCCAAAAGCCAAAACACAAATGGCCAAAACAGAACAGTTTACACATGACACCAATACATGGCGAGGCAGACACCCTGAGAAGGTTAAGGAACGTTGAGGCCAGAACACAAATGGCCAAAAGCCAAAACACAAATGATTAAAAGCCAAAACACAAATGGCCAAAATAGAATAACTTACACATGACACCAACAACTGTTGCACCCTAAAATCAAGTCCATTTCTCACCCTTTATTTCTTTTTTCTATATTTTTCTTTAAGTAATTTATTTCTTATTTTTACTAACAATTAATTAATTTTCTTTTTTATCAAAAATCACAAAAATATTTTTATGTCCAAATAAACTTAGAATTTTATTTTTTATCAATAAATATTAATTAATTTAATTAGGTTAATTTTAGATAACTTTCATTTATTTTGTAAATAATTTAAAATTAATTAGAATAAATAGGCTTTATTACTAACTTAATTATTTTATTTCTTTCCTAAAATAACAAAAACTCAAAAATATGTCATTTAATTATTTTCATTAATTAATTTAATAACCAATCAATTTTGCATTTAATTTAAAAATCTAATTTCTTTTCTTAAAAAAAAACATTTTCTTTAATTAAAAGGGTCAAAACCCTAAATTTCGCATTCGATTTAATTTTTGCATCGCGCGCTTTATTTACCTAATTGATGTATCTGCTTCTGGTTTGTAATAAATAATTAGAACATTTATTTATTTTTCCCCTTTTATTTTATTTTTCAAAGGGTTGTTTTTGGCGATGTAAATACCCGACGCCTTGTAATAATTTAGTTTAAATTCTGTATTTTAATTCTGCAAATTGTACAACTGCTAGATGTTTGATAATAGGGCTTGCATGACAAGAATGAATGTCTAATTCTTAAAATGGTTAGATCACCTTAAACATGTGCAAAGATAAAAATAACCGAAATCAACACACTCGCACATGCACACTCTTAGGGTACACCTCACTTGGTTGCCTTTGAACGTGGTCATTGAATATAGGAAGTTTTAGAGGTCGCTCTCTTGTCCAAAGATCATAGTTGCCTCGAAACGGTTGCCTCGGAAAAATGATCTAAGACATTAGGGTTACCGCTAAGGCATCCTAACATTGCTTTAGTGACCACATGTCCCTTAATCGAATTGACCCTTAAAACTCCAACGACGATGCTACCTACTCATCAATAGTGGGCTAGTATTGCCTAAAGGACATTAGCACATATTGATTCCTTTTTCGAGTAGGTAGATGGTTCTTAAGTACTTGCTCCTTTCAAAATAAAATAAAACCTTTCGCACTTACACCTTTCAAACAAAAACTTCTTTCAAACCCACAAACACAAAGAAAAAGCAAATTTTTGAAAACACTTTGAGCAAGTACCTAAGAGCCCGTGGATAACCAGGGATAGAAAGGGTGCTAACACCTTCCATTTCTATAATCTACCCCCCGGACCCGAGAAACATCTCGAAAAAGGAATTTTTCTGTGCTTTTTTCCTTTCCTTGTTGGATAAAATAAAAGACGGTGGCGACTCTTGCTTACCGCGACATTTTGCAAAAACAAACGCAAAACGCGAACCAGCATTCCAAAACAGTCAGTTCTCTCCCACCGTATCAAATATGGAATTCAAATTTATTAAAGAAGGCTAATAATCTCCTAGCATAGTCTTTGTAGGGAATCAAGCCAAGGTGACGAGTGTCCCATTCTCCTTTAATCTGATTTATTACCAAAGCTGAATCACCATACACATCTAAAATTTTGATTCTAAGATCAATAGCCTCTTCGAGACCCATGATACAAGCTTCATACTCTGCCATGTTATTGGTATAATCAAATGTCAATCTTGCAGTAAAAGGGATATACGATCCATGAGGAGTGATAATCACAACACCAGTTCCTTTCCCATAAGTATTCACAACTCCATCAAACACCATGCCCCAACGAGATTCAGGATTAGGACCTTCCCCGGGCAAAGGTTCATCACAATCTTTTATTTTCAAACACATGACATCCTCATCAGAGAAATCATATTTAATGGACTGATAATCATCAACCGGTTGGTGAGCAAGATAATCTGCCAACACACTTATTTTTATAGCCTTCTGAGTACAGTATTCAATATCATATTCAAACAACAACATCTACCAACGAGAAATTCTCCCAGTAAGAGCAGGCTTTTCAAAAATTTACTTAATTGGATCTATTTTGGAAATCAACCAAGTAGTATGATTAAACATATATCGCCACAACCGCTTTGCCGCCCAGGCCAGAGCATAACATGTCTTTTCCAGCATAGAATAATGCGACTCACAGTCAGTAAACTTCTTACTGAGATAATAAATGGCATATTCCTTCTTCCCTGTTTCATCTTGTTATCCCAGAATACAACCCATAGAATTATCTAAAAGTGCCAGATACATGATTAATGATCTTCCTTCAACAAGAGGGAGCAAGATAGGAGGTCCAAGAAAATACTCTTTAATACTTTCAAATGCTCCTTGGCAATCATCTATATATACACAACCTTGATCTTTCTTTAACAACTTAAAGATCGGCTCACATGTTGCAGTCATATGGGAAATAAATCTGAAAATGTAATTCAAACGCCCAAGGAAGCCTCTAACTTGATTTTCAGTTCTTGGTGCTGGCATTTCTTAAATTGCTTTGACTTTATCAGAGTCAACTTCAATTCCTTTTTGGATGAAAATGAAACCTAGCAATTTTCCTGATTGAACAATGTAATACGGTGGGAGAACTGACTTTACTGGTTTTGTGTTATATCGCAAATGTTACGGATAGCAAGAGTCGTCACTGACTTTTCTTTTATCCAACAAAGGAATGGGTGAAAAGGACAGGAAAGACCATTTAAGAATTTTTCTGAGTAAGGGGGGTAGGTTATGGAAAGGGAAGGTATTAGCACCCTTTCCATTTGTAGTTATCTACGGGCTTTTAATCACTAGCTAACTGTTAAAAATGCTTCGTGAATGTGTAAGTTTGAAAATATTTTGAAAATTCCTAAGTTCGGCAAACTTTGTAATGATTCTCGTATCGTTAAGAACGCATACAAAGTGTTTGTTTTGAAAATATTTCAGAAAAGAAGTGTATTGTGTCAAAAAATGCTTTTGTTAGTGAGCAAGCGACTACGAGCTATCTACCTACTCAAAAGTCTTTCCTGTTATTTTCCTCTTCCTTTAGATAGTGTTATCCTACCATTAGTTAGTAGGAATCCCTATCATTGGATGTGTGAGGAACAGACGCGGGTCATCGTACAGTCCCAGAGGAAACTCGTAGGACACTTTAGCGATTACCCTAAGGTACTATGATCATTTACCGAGGCAGCACCGAGGGATCGTCGAGGGACTATGATCTTTTAACCAAAGATTCTTTGCTAAAATATCCGTAGTCAACAAGTTGAGGTACCTTAGAGGTGCGCGTGTGCAAAGTGTGTTGTATTTCAGTTATGTTTATTTGAATGTTAGGTTTTCTACCATTTGCTTTTAAGTCTTATCATGCACACCTATTTAATCTAGCAATTAGATATATACAGTGGCAGAAAATAAAAGTGCTGGAAGTAAACTACGCAATTACATCGCTTTGGGGATGGGGGAGTACAAACCAAAAATTGGGAGATAAAAAGGTAAAGGGTCCTAGTTTATCTATTACATACTTTGGACAGTTACAATGTTGAAAAAAATGTGAAAAAGTAAATAAACGCGCGGAGATTGAAGAGGGCAAGATATCTAAAAAATTCTAAGTATAAAAAATATTTTTGGTGTTTTTATTTAGAAAAATAATTGAATGATAATTAAAGCCTAATTATAATTATATTTTAATTAATAAAATAAACTTAAAGTGATTAAATTAATTAATTTTTATTATGAAAATAAAGTTAATTAATTAAAATCTATATCTAATTTTTTTGATATTTATGATTTTACTAAAAAAAAGTGATTAAAAAAAGAAAAGAAATAGATTAAAAAATAATATAAAAAAAGACTATGGGCCTGCTTTGTGAAAAGCGGATGGGGGTGCAAGGGGATAAAGTTGCTTGCAATGTCCAGTTCGATGATTAATGGCTTCGGTGCCCTAACAATGGTAAAACATCATTTCTGCGTCAAATTTTACATGTAATGTACCTATCCTGTTATAATGATGCATAGGAGGAGATCAAACATGTTATTAAAGATTAAAAATGCAAGAAAATATAGTATTGATTTTTACCAATTTTAAAAACCGGCGTTATGCACAGATCGTACTCTGGTGCTCAAGTAGTATAACTATGGATCTAGATCAACTCATTTGATCTTCAGGAGGTGAATGCTAGCCTTAGTTTGGATTGAAACTTGCTGGATATATGAGATATAATTTTCACAACTTCTTTGTATTTTGGAGAATTTTTGGAGAGCTTTTTGTGCAATGATTTCGTGGTCCTTTGCATTTGATATGCTTGTCCTTATATAGATGAAGGAATTAAGAAAACAAGGATGGAATAAAATCAAGTAATCATGGCCTTATTCAAACAAGATCAAACATGTTTAAAACTTTCCAATTTTGAGATTTTCCTTGCCATTTTGAGTCTTTCACATTTTGGCAAGGTTGTAATGAGTTGTCATGAGTTGTCTTGGGCCTTTGGATGATTGAAACAAAAAGCCCAAGCCTTTATACCATTGTTTCATATTTTATTTGATTTTATTTGCATTTAAATGAATGAAAATTCAAATAAAAGAAATAGAAATCATAAAAAATATGTGAATGGATTTATAGGTCCTCTAACACCTTTTTGAACATGTTTGAACATCAAAAGTTAGGCCCACTAGTTCAAAACATCAAGTTTGCTCACTTTGCATTTTATGCATTTCCTCAAAATTTCCCAATTCGTATCTATCATAACTTGCTCAATTTTCATCTTTTGAAGATGATCTTTGACTTTTTAGAAATCTCAAGACGTCCTCTGCAATCTATATGTTGATCATTTTTTATTTTGAAGATATTATCTTGATGTAAGTTGCCTTGACAAAAAGTGTCGTTTGTTGACTTTTGAAAATGACCTATAATGTATTAGCCCATATCTTTCAAATGAAGCATTTTTTGGACTTGAGCATAAAAACAAAGTTGTAGAGAATTGCATTTTTTTCAAAGTGGGCTTTGGTTGGGGAAAATTTGATGAAGCATGTGAAAGTTATGCCTGGTCAAAGTTCAGTTGACTTCTCATAAGGAAACCCTAATTTGACAGTTTTGGACTTTTGATGATTTGAGAGCTTTCCTTGGGGAATCATGATCAATCCTTGATCAAATGATGAATATAACTTCAAAATGTTGATGTTGACCAAAAATCTTGAAGTTTGACTGTATGTTGACCATAATTGACTTTTTGACCAATACCGTTGATTTTCAATCATCTGAGCCATTGACTGAGCAAACTTGTGATTTAGGACTTGAAAATTGACATGAACTTTATTGAGGACCTATGGAGAACCATGAAAGCCACTTGAGACCTTGGCAACTCAAACTTATTTGAGGAACTCAAAACCCTAGTTGTAGACCCCTTGCTTAGGAGGAGGTTTGACTAGTTAAACCTTAAGTATCTTGAGAACCTTTGAAAGCATGTCTTGAGAAAAATGGGAGGGAAAATTTTGGGGTACAACAAACACCAAAGGTGCATTTATTTGGATTCAATCATAGATGATACTTTCTTAAACTCTGAAACAATTTCAACAAAACTTATATATGCCCTTCATCAGTTTGGGACTTATCAATCATATCATCAACGTATACCTCAATTTCCTTGTGCCTCAGATCATGGAATAGGGTTGTCATAGCCCTCTGGTATGTTGCACCAGCGTTCTTCAACCTGAAGGGCATCACTCTGTAACAGAATGTTCCCTAGGGTATGATAAACGTTGTTTTTTCTATGTCCTCAAGAGCCATTCTGATTTAATTATATCCGGAAAATCTGTCCATAAACGAGAATACTTTGAATTTTGTTGTACTATCAACCAACATATCAATATATGGCAATGGAAAATCATCTTTTGGACTAACTTTGTTTAAATCTTCATAATCAACGCACATGTAAACTTTTCTGTCTTTCTTTGGTACTGGGACAATATTAGCAATCCACTGAGGGTACACCGATGTCACAAGAAAACCGGCATTAATCTGCTTTAAAACTTCTTCTTTAATTTTCACTGCCGTATCAGGGTGAGTTCTTCACAATTTCTGCTTGAATGACAGGCATTCTGGCTTTAGCGGCAAATGATATTCCACAATATCAGTATCCAAACTAGGCATGTCTTGGTACGACCAAGAAAATATGTCCACATATTCTTTCAACAATTCAATCAACTTGCTCTTTACGTCAAAATGCAGTAATGCTCCAATCTTGACTTCTTTTGGATCTTCCTCTGAACCCAAATTAATTGTCTCCAACATTTCTTTATACGGTTGGATGGCACTTTCCTCGCGCTCAAGCAATCCTGAAACCTATTATGGGATTTCATCATATTCTTCTTCTTCGGCCATATACGCAGGATATTCAAAGTTGGGAGAGGGTGTAGGGTCATTATATTCAACAAGTTTTTTAATTAATATGCACATATGATTTATGATTGCTTTTAGAAATTGACACATATAGCAAGTGATTATGCAGATTTATTTACAGTTATTATTTATTTTGAAAGGTTTTTTCTTATTACCATTTTCCAAGAAAAAGCAGAAAATAAAGACACAATTTGGGAATCAAAGACAACTTTTATTATTGATTTTAAAGATCAAAGCAACAGATATGCCCATACAATATCAACTTTCACCTTGGGCAGAGTGAAAGACTTTTTTGAAAATATTAACAAAAAATAAATTACTTTGAGACATGAATGCAATAGGGAACGACAATAGTGATCCAATTTTGGATTCTAACTCCATGTGTCACGTAGTTTGGTATCTCCTGCTCTGCTTCATCTAATAGCATTGATCCTAGGAATAGTTGGATGAAGATAACCTCTGTTGTGAAAGATATCCTAATATTTTCCCAAAGCATACTTCGGCTTCATGTTCTCACCTTTATCATTCTTCACAGAGAATCACAAACTAGATTTATTCTTATTCATAGGTGGATCCACAATCTGCCCCCATACTTTACTAGGGCCATTACGCACTACCTGCTGAGCATCCTTAAACGAAGCTATAGAATTCTCATTTCCCTTATATTATCAATGGATAAAGCTTGGAACTGAGTTCTAACAGCAGCTTCATCCGCTTCCACAATACTGAAAGAGGATAAATGAGATATTAACAAAGCATGTTCTCCATTTATGATGACCAACTTTCCTTCACGAACAAACGTCAGCTTTTGGTGCAAAGTTGAAGTGACAACCCCTGCCTCGTGTATCCATGGTCGTCCCAGTAAACAGTTGTAAGCGGGCACAATATCCATAACCTGGAAAGTAATCTAAAATAAGTATGGCCCTATATGAATATGCAAATTTACTTCCCCGATGACAGATTTCCTTGATCCATCAAAATCTTTCATAATTATGCCACTCGAGCGCATGGGAGTTCCTTGGTACTTCAAATTCATAAGTGTGCTCCTCGGTATGACATTTAAAGCAAATCCATTATCAATCAGCACATTGGATAATGAATCGTTCTTGCAGTTCATGGAGATATGGAGAGCCAAGTTATGATTCCTTCCTTCATCGGGCAGCTTGTCATCACAGAAACTTAGGTTATTACAGGAGGTAATATTCCCAACAACACTACTGAATTGGTCCAAAGGCATATCACTTTCCATGAAAGCTTGATCCAATACTCTCATCAAAGATTCCCTGTGGGAAGAAGAGTTCATTAGCTAGGCTAGAATAGATATCATTGATGGAGTCTACAACAATTGATCTACGATCTTGTAGTCGCTCATCTTGATAATATTTAATATATCGTCCACATCCTTTTCCAGAGTAGTACCACTAGATCCTCCCACTGCTTTCTTAGGTTCAGTACTTTCAACAACCTTTTTATCAGCATTAACATTCCCTCGAATGACAGGTACGAAAACACGGCCAGTGCGGGTCACCCGGTTGGCTTCAGCAATATTCTTGACATCAGACAAATGTTGGATGGGAACTTCCACACCATCCTCCAAGATTGTAGCATTATATTTGTATGGCACGACTTTATCTGATTCGTAAGGAACAAGACCCGTCAAGCAAATTACCACTGGAGCAACTGCTGGTTTGCTATGGTACTCAATCTCTATAGTGGCGGGAACACCAAAAAAAGACACAATAACATTCACCCCCTCTTCAGAATACTTAGACATCACATAATTATTGTTGGAAAACACATCTTCGTTTGAGGAAAAGAATTCATCTGCAGAAGCATACTCATCATTTGACATAGTTTCGACTGAGCAATCTTCAATCATGTTAATCCCACAGTAATCATCTCTATTTCCTGAAATCTTTATAGTACCATCATCCAATAACAACTGAACACCCTTTCTCACTATGGAACAACCACGAGAATATCTGTAGCAGATCCGACAAGACCCATAATGGTGTTCTTCTTGACCATCCATGTGACAGAAGGTAGTGTGCAATTGCACCAAATCATCATTCATATGATTCACATCAAAAATTCGGAATTCTCCAGGACATCTAAAGACCATATTCACATCTTCTTCATATTCTTCCCTAGGCCTGATTATATGAATGAGGCCTCCGTCCATCATTTCCTGAAGATCAACTTTTATCTTATCACATCCTTGGATATATGTACTGCAAATACCACAACCAACATGGTCATGCGTATAGTAACTAAACTCGCAGAGTTCAGCATGCATATTTACCAAATCTCCTCTAACCAGGTTGATATCAAAAATCGGAAAGTCCCCTAGACAACCAGCAACCATGTTTACACCATTTTCTCCTCCATGCTTAGGTAAAGGATTATCATTCATGTTAGTGACAACATATTTAAAGGATAAAAGGCCAGATCTCACCATCTCTTGTACTTCAGATTTCAAAGGATAATAGTTCTCAATATTGTGCCCTGGTGCTCCTTGATGAAAAGCACACGTCTAGTCTGCCTTATAATACCAAGGTAAAGGTGATGGTATAGCAGGGGGTGGCCTGGCCTGAACCAACTTCTTCTGAATCAAATCCGGGAGTAACTCTCAATAGTTCATTGGAATTGAGCCAGAGGCTTCTCTTTTATGACTTTTCCCTTGATTCCCTTAAGGAGATGGTCTCCGAAAGGTAACTGTGGTTGGAGCTACATTGACGACTGGAATCACAAAAGCAGCCTATTGTTGGTACCGTTGATGCCTTCTAGTTGGTCTAATCTTCCTTTCTCCAATAACAACATTCATTTCACTTTCTTTCTTTTGATAGAAACTGTATGATAACTTCTTCGTCCCTTCATCTTTTATCAAGCGCCCTTCTCTAACAACCTCTTCTAAACGAACACCCATGTTTACCATTTCGGTAAAATCACTCGGTGCACTGGCAACATCCTTTCGTAATAAATTGATCCAAATATTTTTAGGAAGACCTTGGTCATTTCTTGTTCTCCCATAGGTGGCACCACCAAGGCAGCTATCTCGCTCCATCTCTGAGCATATTCTTTGAACGACTCCTTGTCTCTCTGAGCCATTGCCCTTAACTGGTCACGGTCAGGCGCCATGAACATATTGTACTTATATTCCTTAATAAAGGCTTCCCCTAGATCATTGAAGGTGTAGATACTACTACTATCCAAACTCATATACCACTTTAGAGCAGCACCAGTTAAACTATCTTGGAAGAAGTGAATGAGGAAACGGTGATCATCAGTATGGGTAGACATTTTCCTGATATACATCACAAGGTGGTCACGAGGGCATGAGTTGCCCTTGTATCTCTCAAATTTCGGTACTTCAAACTTGGTTGGAACCTTTACATTGGGAACAAGGCAGAGTTCACTGATGTTTTGTCCAAACAATTCCTTTCCTCAAAGGGCCTTCATTTCCTTCTGCATCTCATTGAACTGGTCTTGAAAGTCATCTAACCGGTCATAGAAACCCACACTTTCACTCGGTGGAGGAACAAGACGATGAAATTCATCATTAACAAACGGCATAGCATTCACCAAAGGAGGTGCAGTATATTGGATCTCATTTCTAGCGGCAGGAGTAGTATGCACCACAGGAGGTGCGAGAGTAGAAACAACTTGCACAACTAGAGTAGCTTGAGTGTCAAGATTAAGACCTTCTGGCCTGAAGTTTTCAGGCATTCCCCACCGGTAACCCTGAGGCATACAGTTTTGAGCAACAGTTACTAGGGTAGCAGAAATAGGAACTGATGGACCTTCAAAAGCATTTGTTGTTTGTTGAGGTTGAGCAAGTGGTGGCTAATTCTAAGCAGCCACCAATAATTCCATCAAAGCAGTCAGATTGGCCATGCCGACCTTCAAAGTAGTAACTTCTTCACGTAGCTCGCGATTCTCTTGTTCAAGATTCTGCATTTTCTTCCTGGAATTAGCTCGAGTATTGTACCGGTGAGACAACTTGCTGAACAAAGTAGAGAAATTCAGTAAGACACCTGGGTATGAACAGAAATGCAAGAAATATATACCAGATGATGCATGATATGCGATGCACATGATTTATTTTATTATTATTAATATTTCAAGGGACTCGAAGAATTATAGACAATTTTTGCAAATATTAAAGTACCAACACATTTTGAAATACCGAAAATCTCATTATAATAACTTCAAAATGGATTACAAATTTTTAGTACAAGTTTTAACAATCCCAAGTACAACAAGAGATAGAATCTAAAATCCTAAAAAAGCAAAGCTGGTGAAGATCACTCCACACACTGATGCTTTCATGCGAGTCTTGCAATCTGAGCCTTCAACTATTTGTTCTCTTCTGCATACCTGTTGGCAACCACTTTCCAATCACCAGAGTCGGGAAGTGAATGAATAAGTCCTGATCGAGCTTGAGAGGAAAATAAATCATTTTGCTTCTCCATCATTTCTACAACATGCTCTCAAGAATCTCAATTAAGTCATCCTTCTCCTTCAAGTCTGCTCGGCAAGACATCTCTAAAGTCTGACACTTATTCTTCCAAGCCTCCTTCTGCTGCTGCATCCTGACTAGGGAAAGCTGAAGCTCTTCCACATCATCTAAAAGGGGAGGGGGGGGGGTTGGTCTTCACAAACATATTAGGCATAAATGCTTCACGGGAATACGACATCTTCAACTGGATTACCCTTGCTTGTGCCCACCGGAGATAAGGCTCCAAAGAAACAGCTACTCTAGGTCCCAAGTCCTTTCTACCCTCCCATTGAACATGCCACCAAGCCTTTGCAATCCCCTCCTTAGATTTCTTATGATCTTCTCCCTCTTTGAGAAAGAAACCACTCAGATGAATATTATTTGGCTTATCTCTCATCGGATATCCAAGCTGTCGTCGTGCAAGAACGGGATTGTAGTTAATTCCTCCCTTTGTACCAAGAAGAGGTACATTGGGGAAACTACCACAACTATCGATAATATTTACATCATGGTAAGCCTGATGATACCAAACAATATCTGTCCATAATCTTTAGAGTCCAACGAGGTTCCTTCTTGACATCCCAGAAAGCATTGGACCAAGGTAAGTGAGAAATAAACCACTGATACAATAAAGATGTGAAGCAAATGATCATCCCTCCATGATAAGAATCCCGAAGATAAATAGAGTAATAAGTATCTCTTAATAATGTAGGGACTGGATTCCCTATCAAAAAGATCTTGATGGCATTGATATCCATAAAGTTGTCGACGTTCAGAAATAAGAATAGCCCATAAACAAGCAGAGCAAAGATAGTTTCAAAGGCGATTGTACTCTTCATCCTAGAAAAATAACGAGCTTTCTCCAATAAAAAATTGAGCGGGTAATCCTCTAATTCCTCCTTTGATAGTCATGTGGGCCTCAATCTCAGACTTCCCCAAATGAACCATAGCAGCAATCTCTTGAGACTTTGTCTCCTGCTCCGAACCGGTGAAAGGAACACGATCAGTAATAGGTAAACCCAATAGATAAGAATACTCCTCTAACGTAGGCATCAACTGATAGTCAGGGAAAGTGAAACATCGATATATCGAATCATAGAATTGGACCAAAGACGAGAGAATCCACTCCTTCATCTTAAGCTTCATGAGAGACACGATGGATCCACACTTCTTCCAAAAATCTGTATAACTCTCAATCTTGGGAATTAGACTAATCAAATCATCTATCTTAGGATTCTTGAAAATGTACTTCCAAGTCTTTCTTTTTCCAGAATCCATGGTCAAAAGTACCTGAGATATTCACAAAAAGTCAACTTTAAGTCCCTTGAACCAAAATGTTTTAAAAGATTTTCATGGGTGCATGAATGCATGATGCAACAATCACACACAAGATCACAAACATGGGGGTGTTCATAGGTTTGAAGACACTAGCATGAAGTCAAAGGTACTACCCACAAGGTATGGTCTAATAGTTTATCACCCACCGAATAAGGTTCTAAGAGGTTTCCAGAGGCTACATCCTTCCTTCGGATATTACCAACATCTCAATTAACTCGGTAATCAGTAATATTCTCAAGAAAAACTCGTCTAAGTGTAGTATCGCGTGACAACCATTTTCGGATTACTCCGTCATAGTTTTCACACTACACCTAAAAGGCCAAGATGGGTTAAAGGTTATACGGTCCTTAGTTTCAACAGGCTCCCAAGTCGAAAGCATCGTGTATTCCCAATTACTCAGTAAACGACACTACAGTCAAAGGGGCCTCCACTGAGTGGGGGATCTCATGCCTCCTTTTTTGGGATTACTCCCTCAAAGTCAACATTACTATACCGCCCGTCCTATCTTAAGTTTTCCCAAGTCCAGGTAGAGGACTTATGAGAAATCACCAAGCACCCTGAGAACCAGGAAAATCTAGACACACACACACATATATATATATATATATATATATATATATATATATATATATATATATATATATATATATATATATATATATATATATATATATATATATATATATATATATATATATATAAAACATATAACATATAAACAACAATAGCACATACACAAATAAACAAAGATATGCTCAACCCACTTAGGGATGGACCAGCAATTGGTCAGTCTTTCCCCAGTGAAGTTGCCATTTTTCCTATAGCGGTAGAATTGTTGAGACTAAGCCATTGGATTGACTTGACTCGCACAGATCAAAATAAAAATATTGCCACCATGCTTTATTGTTTCCAAAGGAATGGGAAAAGAGCGAATAACCCAAAATATGGGGAGAGAGTCTAAGTTCGAGGGTTGGTTATGCAAAGGGAAATTATTAGCACCCTAAACATCTACAGTACTCCGCATGAATGTCTTTGTAAGTTTGTGTATTTTGGCTATAATTGTTGTATAAAAAATAGATTGTGAGGATGAGGAAAAAAGTTTTTTTTACAATTTCTGCATCCTCCGCGGTTGCGAACCTTTAGTGCCTATGTACCATCTTCCATGTAATAGGGAATCAGGGTACTCTTAGTTCAGCTTTAAAATTTTTAAAACACAAGTGTGTCAGTTAATTTTAGGAGACGAGACATCATCGTCTTATCCGAGTGGAAAAACATACTTACTACCCATGATTATGAGAAAGGAGAATTTGCGTCATCTCAAAGTGGAGGATATGGATTGGATTTTAAAATAAAAAAAGCCTCGCTCAACACCCAAGTGGAAAATATCTCACTTCAGTACATATTGTAGAAGTATAGTAGCTCACATCACTACAGGGATTGACAAGAGCCTACCTTTTGAGAAAATTTTAAAGCAAAAAGCCAAAGTGGCAAAGATGGTTTGAATGAGATTAATTGACTTTTAGTCTTCTCACAAAAAAATGTCAAAGTATTATTAAGTTGTTTAAAGTTTGATTAAGAAAATATTTTTGAAAATGCATGGACCTAAGTCCAAGTTTATTATGAAAGTGGTTCAATTTTGGAAAACAAGAATAATTTTGAAAAGGAGGAAGAAGATTTTTGAAATTAAAGAAGGTGGGAGGAGATGAAGGGACTATCCTAAAGCATAAGGTAAAAGCTATGGAAAAGAAATGTCTAACCAACAAGAAGCGAACACTTGACACAATGAGTCAATGTAGAACTCCTATCCTTTGGAATTGAAACCAAACAAGCAAAGAGAATAAAACCTCTTAAGAAAACCAAGCTTCAAAGGCATTAAGTCTTCACAAAAATTGGGCAGAGTTACGGCTGTATACAGATGAATTCCCAATCACCGAAAAAACACATAATCAGAATAACCTAAACGAAGTAGCACAAGGTGGCTCTGAAACTGGACTTGTGTAGATCAATATAGGTTACAATTCTTGAAGGTAAGAGTGTGGTTAGCTTCAGAGAAGTTCAATGAAGCTAACTGAATAAAGCTTTTGGTGTGTTGGAGTGAGAAAGCAAGAAATCAGAAATTCAAATTCAGAGTTCATGTGGGATCTGAACAAGGGTCAATTGACTATCAAAAGCTTGAGAAAATGAGTAAGATGTAACCCTCTATTTATAGGGAATAAAATGGGATGCTTAAGTGTGTGAAATGATGAAGTTTGGAGGGAATTCGTATGAAGTTGCAAGCATGAAAAGTGTGACTCGTATTTTTCTCAAAACTCAACCAAAAATTGCGTTTTAAGGTGCTAATCACTTCTGGAAGATTGTTAAACATGATTAGAAGTAAAAACATGCAAAAATTTAGTGATTAGAAGCTGAATTGTGCATTTCAAATTCTGACTTGGAGGAAAAAGTCAGTTTCAAGGTACCAACTTTGAATCAATGGTATTCACAACTCAAGGAGTCTTAGGGCATGATTCTTGAAGCAATTGAAAGATAAGGTCACAAATTTTTCAATGTACAAAGAATGGAATCAAATGGATACTTGAGCTAGGAGTTGTGATGAGTGAATGTTGAGAAAAAGATGCTGAGTTTTTGTACTTGGAAAAATTCTAAGTTTTTCTCAAAAATGTCCTATAATGTTTTGACTCAAAACAAGGCCTTCCTCCAAAATTGAGCTTTGATAAATAATACTAGCTTGAAGTATACTTCCCAAAGAGAACTTTGAAACTTGAATCACTAAAAAAATACCAAGTATTGAAAAATTTATGGTCTTGCAAAATTGGTGAAAATTTATGAGATGACCTATAATATCTTGCATTCTTAGGGCATCTTCCATCCATTTTCAAGCTTTGCACATAAAAGAAGAGTCTAATTTCACATCCTTAAGATCATTGTGGAAAAATAATGGGATCAAGGAGATAAAAATTGACCAAGTTATGATCTTTTGAAGTCACATAAGAGAATTCGATGGCATATATAGAGAACATGTAATCTTTCTCCATCATTAGGCATCTTCCACATAAAATTCTCTTGAAACTTTTGAAATGATTGGTTGATAACTCTTTAAAGAGAAGCATGTCTTTGTAATCACTCAAAAATACCAAAAGATGAGAAATATATAGCCCTTAGAAGTTCAAAACCCTAGCTCCTAGAGCACCAAAACGACTTGGAAAACCCTTTCAATTTTGACAATCTTGCATAATAACTCTTTCCATGTGAATAGAAGTTGTTGTGGATGATAATAAGAACCCATAACAACAAAAACCACCTCCAAATATTAAGAATTGAGAGAGTTATGCACTTGTGACCAAGAAATCAAAAAGTTTTCCAATTAAGTCAAACTTCTTCAATCAATTCTTGCATCTTTTGATTTTCTTGGACAAATTGAGGCATGACAAATCATAGTAGACCTTGTCATGACATTAATTCAAAGTATCTTCAATGATGAAGCTTGAATCTCAATGAAACTTTGTTGAAGAAGGCATGGAAATAAACTCGTGAACCTATAAATCAACTGATGAAATGTGTTGTGCCCTTACCTACAATATCATCAATTAGAGCAAACATTCATTGTATTTATTAGTTAAAAGTTAATTAATACAAATCATATATGATCATAATATATAAATCAAGGTGCTTGGTGATTCCTCATGAGCAAACTTAAAGATAGGGAGAAGAACCAAACCCTAGTGTGATCTTGTTGTGATTGAGTTGATATGAAATGATAGAGGAATCTTAGAGGCAAAAATTGGGGTACAACAGCAGGCTCCTGAGATAAAATTTGTCCTTGCTAAGCTGAAGGATGAGAGCAATATGTCTAACGAAATGTCACAACATCCTGTCAGGTCACAGGAAACTCAGACTAAACTAAAGTTATAGCCCTTGAAATGTCATTTTTATGGAAGATATGGTCTTACAGAACACGTCTGCCACATCATTCATGGATATCCAAAACATCCATCTCAACCTAGTGGAAATTCATGACTGACTAGGACTAGAAAGGAATGGAAAGTGAGAGACACTATCAAGAATCTCATTGCTCATAGCTCTCTTAAAGTCTCATCTAGTGAAGAGTGGTATTTTGATAGTGGATTCTCTGGGCATATGATATGTATGGATAATTTATTGGTAGATGTTATACCTCATACAAAAATCTATGTTACTTTTGGAGATGGTGCCAAATGGGTAATCAAAGGTGTTGGAAGAATAGAATGTGAAAAATCTCCTAAACTTGATAGAGTCATTTTTGTAAAAGTTATAACTGCCACCTTGATAAGTATTAGCCAGTTATGTGAGCAAGGCCTTAAGGTTAACTTCACAAAAACATAATGTTTGGTCACTAATAAGGAGAATGACGTGATAATGAAAGGATACATGTCTAACAATAATTGCTACTTGTGAACACCTCAAGGTATCAACTATAATACATCATGTATGTTGTCCAAGGAAGATGAAATAAAACCGTGGTATAAAAAAATTGGTCATTTATACATGAAATGTATGAAGAAGATTGTGTCTAAAAATGATATCAAAGGCATTCCTACTCAAAATAGAAGAAGGAAGAATTTGTGGAGAATTTCAAATTGGAAAGCAATCCAAGATGTCGCACCAAAATCTTTAACATCAGACCACCTCAAAAGTTTTATAACTTCTTCATATGGATTTGATGGGACCTATGCATGTTGAAATTCTTGGTGGAAAATGGTATGCTTGTGTTGTTGTTGATGAATTTTCAAGATTCACCCGGGTGAATTTTATCAGGGAAAAGTCAGAAGTCTTTGATGTATCCAAGGAGTTGCGTTAGAAAATTCAAAGAGAGAAAGAGAGAAACATTGTTAGGATTAGAAGTGGTCATGGTATGGAGTTTGAAAATAGAAAGTTTGTTGAATTTTGTGCCTCAGAAGGTATTAGTCTTGAATTTTCCTTACTTATCACTCTTCAACAAAATGAAGTTATGGAGAGAAAGAATAGAACTCTACAAGAATCAGCAAGAGTCATGCTTCATGCAAATAAGTTTCCATATAATTTTTGGGCCGAAGCTATGAATACTGCTTGTTATATCCTCAATAGATTCACCTTAAGGATTGGAACAACAAATACTATATATGAGTTATGGAAAGGAAGGAACCATACAGTTAAATACTTTCATGTTTTTTGGAAGTAAATGCCACATCTTGACTGATCGTAAGCAAAGAAAAAACATGGATACCAAGAGTGATGAAGGAATATTTATGGGTTACTCTATAAACAACAGAGGCTATAGAGTTTTTAACACCAGAACTCGGGTTATGATGGAGTCCATAAATTTTGTGGTTGAATACTCAAGCTTAGACAATGAACATGATGTTAAAGACAATGTCGAAACATCATTTCAGATGAATGATGAGTCAGAAGATATGGAAGAAGATGACACCAATATTGAGACTACTGATGTTAAACCTGATAGCAATCTAGTCAATAAGGGTCCTTCAATCAGAATTCGAAAAGATCATCCTGAGGAGCTCGTTATAGGAAATCTTGATCAAGGGATTACTACTAGATCAAGGGAGGTTGTTTTTAATTCTTGTTTTGTTTCTAAGATTGAACCCAAGAATGTAAAGGATGCCTTAACTAATGAATTCTGGATCAATTCCATGCAAGAAGAACTTAGTCAGTTCAAGAGGAATAAAGTTTGGGAATTAGTTCCTAGGCCTAGGGGAACAAATGTCTTTGGTACAAGGTGAGTGTACAAGAAGAAACTGATGAAAGCAGATTTGTCACCAAAAATAAGGCAAGACTTGTGGGACAAGGTTATATTCAGATTGAAGGGATAGATTTTGATGAGACTTTTTCTCATGTTGCTAGACTTGAATACATTAGATTACTGTTAGGAGTGGCCTGTTTATTGAAGTTTAAACGATTTCAAATGGATGTGAAAAGTTCCTTCCTGAATGGGTACTTACATTAAGAGGTTTATGTTGAACAACCTAAGGGGTTCATTGATCCTACTTATCCAGATCATGTGTTTAAACTGAAGAAAGCTCTCTATGAATTAAAGCAAGCTCCTAGGGCTTGGTATGAGAGGTTCATAAAATTTCTTGTCAATAATGGGTATAAGAAATGAGGAATAGACAAGACCTTGTTTGTCAAGGATAAGTATGGAAAACTCATGATTGCTTAAATATATGTAGATGATATTGTGTATGGAGGGATGTCAGACCATATGGTTCAACATTTTGTAAGACAAATGCGATCTAAATTTGAAATGAGACTTATTAGTGAATTGACTTATTTTTTTGGACTTCAAGTAAAACAAATGGATGACTCTATCTTCATATCTCAAGTAAGTATGCAAAGAACATAGTAAAGAAGTTCGGTATGGAAAATGCAAGTCACAAAAGGGAACCTACTCCTACTCATTTAAAACTATCAAAAGATGAAAAAGGTGTTGTTGTTGACCAAAGCATGTATAGAAGCATGATTGGTAGCTTGTTGTACCTTACAGCTGGAAGACATGATATCACATTTGTTGTGGGTGTTTGTGCAAGATATCAAGCTGAGCCAAAAAAGTCACATCAATCAAGTAAAGAGGATTCTGAAGTACATAAATGGTACTAGTGACTATGGCATGTTATACTCCCATGGTTCAAATTCCATGCTGGTAGAGTACTGTGGTGCAGATTGGAGAGGAAGTCAGGATGACAGAAAAAACACTTCATGTGGATGTTTCTTTTTAGGAAGTAGTCTGATCTCCTAGTTTAGTAAGAAACATAATTGTGTTTCTTTATCCACTGCTGAAGCTGAGTAAATTATAGTTGGAATTAGCTATTCACAATTGATTTGGGTGAAACAAATGTTGAAGGAATATAATGTAAAGAAGCATGTCATGACATTATACTGTGATAATCTGAGTGCTATTAACATTTCAAATAATCCTATTCAACATAGCAGGACCAAGCATATTGATATATGTCATCATTTTATCAGAGATCTTGTTGAAGACAAGGTAATTAGTCTAGAACATATAACCACTAAGAAACACCTGGCTGATATTTTCACCAAATCTTTGGATAGAAATCAATTTTAAAAGCTTAGGGGTGAACTGGGCATCTACATTATTGAGGAGTTATAGAAATTACAGGTTTGGAGGAATGCAACAAATACTATGCTTTTCATCTATGTTATGAGGCATAATAAGCCTATACAAATTGCTATTGATAGAAAGGCTAGTGACAAAACCAAGGAGTGAAGAAGGATCTTTGATAGGGGAAAGAGGTGGAAGATCACCTAAAGATGATCAAGATTGTGTGTTTCCATGTGTTTGTTTCCATATTATTTTTGTTTGTTGTTGTACCCCAAAATTTGCCCTCTCCTTTTCACAAGAAATCACAGCTTCGGGCTTTTCCTGATTTTTCAGATTGACTCCAGAATCGGTCAAACAGACTTTTCTCATCAGTCAGACAAAATTAGGGTTTCCATTGACTCTTGAATCAGTCAAATAGATTATTAGGGTTTTTAGTGATTTGGTTGAGTTTGGCTCAGGGTTTGATCAGGCGGACGTTTCTTTGACAGTAAATCCAACATTAGGGTTTGCGCACGCATTCTCAGAAGATTTTGAATCCACAATATTTCATTTGACTGTCACATGGTTTTGATGCTTGTTCAAGATTCTTGTTTGTTTCTCAAAGTCTAAACATCTGGGATAGAAGCTGAGGCTTCTGATTGAGAGTTTGAAGTGTTGGTTTAATCAGTGAAGTGAAAGGCGTATGGACGTTTGTTTGTTTAACTGTGCAATGCTTTTGGTTATTTGGAACGCCGGACATTTGTTGATTATTTATAATTTCTAAGTTAAAATTATTGGGATAATTTCCAATTATTATAATTCAAGAAATTTAAGTAATTAAATAAACAAGTGCAGAAGAAATCAAGAATTATCTGACAAAAAAAGTTTTTTATTCATTCTCAATTGTTTGTTACAAATATTATTTGAATACTGTAAATTTATTTACAGTGTTTACAATAATGTTATTACAAATGATTAGAAATAAAATAAAACTATATCCTAAATCTCTTGAAGTCTACATCTTCTACTGTTGCATCCTTTGCTCAACTGATATTTACCTGCAAAGACAAAAAAGGAAGAAGTCAATACAGTTAAAATTAAAAAGGCATCCTCAGACAGATAATTAAAAGTTCATCATTAAAGGTTGTTGGCTGGAATCAGATTGTTTTGATTTTCATCATATTTTTCTCATCCTCTTTGCAAATCACAAGAAGACTCTCTTCTTGGTTCACAAAGACGAAAGTAAAATTATCTTGCAAGCTAAATCAATTAAAAAAAAAGGGCACAAGGCTGCATAAGAAATTCA
Source organism: Vicia faba (assembly GCA_948472305.1). NCBI lineage: Eukaryota > Viridiplantae > Streptophyta > Magnoliopsida > Fabales > Fabaceae > Vicia > Vicia faba. The sequence continues at coordinate 948,427,568 of OX451741.1, read as the reverse complement.
CAAATTGCAAAGTGCAAACTGAAATGCCAAACAAAGCTGCACAAGAGCAAAACTGCCTTCAAACCAAACAGCCAAGTTATAGTTTCAAACTAAGCAAACTAAATCACAAATTCAAAACTGTCCAAGGAAGCTGTCAAAGCTGTCTAAGAAGATACCAAAAGATATCAAAAGCTGTCAAAAACTGTCAAAGAGGCTAACAAACTAGCAATGCAGAAAATATGGAAAAGAAGAAAGTACAAGAGGCAGAGCAAAGCTAACATTGTAAGCAATATTTCAAATTTTCATCATTTCCCAGCCACAACCTTTTCAGAAAAGTACTTCTAAAGGAATATAATATGCTTTTTGAAGAGAGAGAAAGAGGAAAGAAAAGCAGGTTTGCAGTTGGCAGGCTTAAGACAAATAAATATAACATTATCCCAACACTGTTAAAGGGGGGGGGGGGGGGGCAGAACACATAGAAAAATATAACACAAAGCTGTAAACACATAACACAGCCTGTAGCCTTAAAACTGCCTTCAAGCTTACAAACTGCTTCAAGCCTCAAGCCTGTACCAGTAAACAAACTAACAGAACCAGTTACCAAACTTCAACAAAACCTGCTTCAAGCCTACCTAACCAACAAAGCTTGCCTGCATAAACAAACTCATACCAGAAGCCTGCTTCAAGCCTGCTTCAGCCAGCCTTCAGGCAAGCAAACAAAAGCTTGCCTCAAACCTGTTTCAGACTGCCTAGAAAAAACTTGTCAAACACATAACAGAAGCAAGCCTGTCAAAGCCTGCCTCAAACAAGCAAGCAAACTGATAAGCCTTTCAAGCCTGCCTCAAGCTTAGAAACCTGTTTCAATACCAAGCAAACAAAATTCCAGCAAAGCCAAAACCAAATATCATAACAAACATAGCCAAAGCCAAACAACAACTGAAGCAAAAGCATCTCAGAAACTCATCATTGAATCATCAAAAAATCCAAAAATAGGAAAACTAAAAAAACAACAATAACCACATTCTCAAATATCATCATCATTGGAAGTCAGCCAAGCCCAAGAGAGAGGAAGTAAGTCAGAAGTTAAGCAAACAGACATCAAGATTGTTCAACATCAGAATCAAAGTCCAAGAGAGGAAAAAGTCAGAAGCGACAAGCATTTTCAGAAATAACATCTTCATCAAAAGCAAGCATCTCAGAATCAAAGAACAAGCATTCAAATACTCAGAGGCAAGCATTCAGGTAAGCAAAAGAGAGAACTCAGAAGCGACTATTACAAGGGTTTTCAGACTATAGCATCATCATAAAACATCAAGAAGCAAAAGATACGGAATACCAGACAAGCCAGCAAGCTCTCAGCATCACAGCCTCCCCGCCTTGGCCATCGGAGAACGCCTCCTGTCCAAACTCTTTGTCTCCTCTCCAAAAGCAGAACAAAGGTATTATTTCCTCTTCCCTTTTTTTTGCTACACCTCACGCAAACACAAACAACACATAAAGATCAGAAGATGTAAAAGTTCAAGAACATGCATGAATCCAAAATCCTAAAACAAAAATCATTACCTCTTTTATCGCCACCTGAACAATCGTGGAAAGAGGAGAGTGGAGATGGCGCCTGGTAGCCTGAGGCAAGGAGAGGAGACATCAGAGGCCATGTTTGAGAAAAGATGAAGACGAAGAAGAAAAGAGAGGAGAGCGACGTCGTTCAACTGTGAAAACCTATTTCTGAAACAAAACATGTGAAACCCTAACAAAAACTTCTCAAACGCGTTTGGGCTTCTGCCCCATCAAAACCACAAAGCCCAATGTTTTCAGCATGCGTACCCCCCCCCCCCCCCCCCTCTTGTCTCCTTTCCACACTCATTTTGGGCCATTTATTGTCTTCATAGCCCATTTGTTTTCTTAATTTTTTTTATACAAATCAATCTTTTTTTTTCTTTTCTTTCTATCACCTTATTTTCCTTTTTTTATATAACCTATTTTGTTAAATTAAAATAATACATTAACTTTTTTGTACAAAATTTTCTTAAATACTTTTTTTTTATTTAGTACAATTAAAAATACATAAAAGTAGAGTTTACTAAGTTAAATAATTTTCTTGTGTTAGAACTTTTTTTTAATTAAAACTTTTGTTTATATAACATTAACAAAAAACACAAAAATAAATAATAATACTTAACTTGCATCATTTGTAAATAATCATATGCATGGCACAATACTTTTGTTTATCTTTGATTCTTATACCTTGATTATATTTTTACATCGAGAATGCGACGATTCGATTTGGTTGTAAATAATATTTGAACACTACTATCCTGATAAGATTCATCCCCATTTGTAAACATTTATACCCCCATCCCCGGATACTTATTTGTAATAGCTTAGACTTTAAATTCCCGCAATTTATCGCTTTCTATATACTGTATAGTAATTAGGGTTTGTATGCGAAGATTCAAAATCAACCGCTAGATAACCTAATACAAGATAAATGCATGAAAATCAATACACAATTCACACTTGCACCTCTAGGGTAACCTTGCTTGTTGCCTCGTGTGATCGGTGGATTTAGAACTGAGTGTTTTTTAGCTGGTTTCGCGAAATGTCGCGGTAAGCAAGAGTCGCCACCGTCTTTTATGTTCTCCAACATGGAAAGGACAAAAGCACATCAAAATTCCTTATGAGAATGTTTCTCGGTTCGGGAGGTAGATTTATAGAAAGGGAAGGTGTTAGCACCCTTTCTATCTGTGGTTATCCACGGGCTCTTAGGTACTTGCTCTTATGTTTTCAAAATTTGTTTGCTTTTCAAGTGTGTGTGGGTTTTGAAAAAGTTTCTTTGAAAGATTTCTGAATAACTCTTGTATCTGTCCTCAAGAGTGTTTGAAAAATTTGTTTTGAAAGCTTTTGAAAGTGTAAGGTGTGAAAAGTATTTTGTTTGTTTTTGAAAAGAGCAAGTACCCACGAGACATATACCTACCCTAAGGAATTAAGCTGTGTAAGTATCCTTTAGGTAGTGCTATCCCACCATTGAGAGGTAGGTAGCACCACCGTTGGAGGTGTTCGGGTCAATTCAATTGTAGGGACAGTGTGGTCATCGAAGCAACAGTAGGACACCTTAGAAGCTACCCTTATGTCCTTGATCCTTTTTTAATCCGAGGCAACCGTTTCGAGGCAACTGTTTCGAGGCAACTGTTTCGAGGCAACTGTTTCGAGGCAACTGTTTTGAGGCAACTGGATCATGGACATAAGGACCGCTAAGACGTCCTATACTTGACGACCACGTTTCGAAGGCAACAAGTGAGGCGTACCCTAGAAGTGGTGTATGTATTTGTGTGTTGTATTCAGTTAATGTTTGTCTTTGTAATTAGTGAGCTACGAGTTGTTTTTATTTACATACATTCTTTCATGCAAGTTTAGCAGTTAAAGGGGTGAGGAAAGTAAATTGCGGAAACATAAATCCTAAGCTATTACAAGGCGCAGGTCTATACATCGCCAAAAATTACAAAGACCCATTTTTAGTAAATAAGTACGGAAAATTAAATAAAGCGATAAACCTATTTAACTATTACATTCTTGAAGGCAATTACATAATAATCAAATAAAGTAAATGCGCGCGAATAAATTAATCGGGAATGTCTAAGGGTGTTGACCCTTTTTTAAGAAAATAAATTGAATTTTTTTGGTCTTTTTTGTAATTAAAATGAAATTAAAGCTAATTAATGACTAATTAATTAATTAATTAAAAGAAAATATTTTTTTTTGTTTTTTATGAAATAAAATAAAAATAAATAAAATTAAAAGTTAATTTTTACCTAATTCTAGATTTATTTAAATTATTTAAGAAAAGGAATTAAAATGGCCTAATTAAACTATTTTAGTTAATGTTTTTTTTTACAAAATAAAAAAATAATAATAATGATGTAATTCTATTTTTTGGTTTTTTTATGAAAATGTGTTAATTGATTAATTTGTTAATAATAATAAAATAAAAAGGTTAGAAATCAAATTGGAAAATAAAAAAAATGAAAAGAAAAAATAAACCAAATGGAAGGGGTATTGGGCCAGGAATGGGGGTGTGATGTTGAATCTTGGCCCATTAGCAGGAAGCCTCTTTCTTTTTTGATTTCGTTATCCCTGTTTTTTGCCTGAACTGTTTCTTTTGTGATTACAGTCAGCGGGATGCCCCAGTTTTGGTAAGTCTCCTTCATAGGTTTTGACTTAATGGGCGTTTATTTTGAGGGATAATGACTGCCTGTCTTTATGATTATTCTGAACCATCACTGTCTTTTGTTTTGTGAGGACCTCTTTGGTGCTATTCGTTGTGCACTTGGATCAACTGAGAAAACTACCCTGCCCCAGGTTATGATTAAGGGTTTTAATTTTCGAAAAGAAAAACTCCTACTTCTTTGGCTCAAATGGGTTGACGAGGGATTATCTTCCTTATAACTCCAGTGTTTAGGAATTGAAACAATTCCTGTACCTCATCAGCGGGGTTCGTTCAAAAGCATACTGTAAATTATGGTATCGTTTTCGTCATCCTCCCTCAAGAGGCTTAGAATTATTAATTGAGAGTTGAACATCACAAAAAATGAAAGTAGTTTGAATATAGCGAATGCGAATATATTGATTCAAAACAGACATATGCGATGCATTGATAAAGTAACAAAGTTTGTTATGACAATAATTATTTGAACAATCAAAAGAAAATTATAACTTGAAAAATCTAATGAACAAAAGTCTTCTAATTTGAACTAGTCACTTCAAGTGATGAATCTTGCAGGGATAGTAGAAGAACTCAGCCTGGCCATCTTGGGTGAATTCCACTGCTCCTTCATCAATCAGATCCCGGATCTTGTTCTTCAGAGACCAGCAGTCGTTTGTGGCATGCCCCGGGCTGTCCGAATGATAAGCGCAGTGGGCGTTGGGGTTATACCTTGAAGGTGTCTTGTTGGGGTTCTTAGGAGGGTCCTTTAGAGTTACCAAATTCAACCTCAACAAATGTTATAAAGCTTGAGACAGCGACATGTTGAGCTTGGTAAATTGCCTCCTAGGCTTGTCTGGCTTGCTCTGATCAACCCGTTGCTCTGGGCGAGGTTGTGGTTGGACCTGTGAAGTGGTAGCAATTTGGAGAGGTCTAATCTTCACCATGCCAGACTCTTGTCCTCTCGGAAGCTGATCAATGACCTGGTCCCTGACTTGGACTGTTTGCTTCATGTTGTGTCTGTCTTGATGAAGCTGACTGATCATGGTCCTCAACTCTTCTTGCTCCTGAGCTAAGCCTTGGATGAGAGCCATTTGCCCCAACATTTGGGTTCTCATTGTATCTACCTCAGCTTGCAGACGTTTCAGTCGTTCGTCCTTGTCGTCTTCGGGACTTTTCTTGGCCAAATTTCCCATGAGGAGTGTCCTCAACTCTTCCTGCCCCTTGGATAGGCTTAGGAAGATCTCCCTGAACTGAGTCTCTTGAGCATGAAGACCCTGGTTATCTTGTTGGGAAGCCATTGCTGAAATAAACAGCGACGAAGGTAAGTGACCTGTCAAAAAAAAGAGTACCTGTAATGCAATGATATGTATGATATGCATGTAATGTTTTCGAGGATCTCGCGGGGTAAACAAGAAAATTGTTAGAGTTGGGATCCGGTAGCTTGATTGAAGGAACTGCATATTGTAGAGAGTCCTTCTTCAAGAGTCAAGGCTCACCATATCGAGTGGGTCATAGCCCCTGACTGAAGCTGTTAACCTTGGCTAGAGGAAAATAAATCCCCTTTGCCCCTTGCTAGACATTTTGATTCATCATGACCTGCATCACAGACCCTTGAGATCCTTGAAATGGGTTAGTCCTTATGCAAGATGTATGCAATGGTATGATGGGATAATGTTATGCTATGCGTGGAGTGATATAAATAATCCTGTTATGAGTCCAGATTAAGGACTGTAAACAAAACCTGCAAGAAACCCGTGTCAGATAACAAGCATGCAAGTAGTCAAGTATGAAAGCACACAAGTCACACAAGAGAGCCCTTAAATTTTAGGCCAGCATGAAGTTTGGGGTACTACCCTCTTGAAGTTGGTGGGCTCAAACCTGTCCTATCAAAGTAACCGGGTTCTAAGGAGCTCAATATCATTGGATTGTTTTCTGTGTTCATCGTTTCGATTTAGCCACTGAACTGGCGATCAAAATATCCCAAGAAAACAACCCTCAACTGAGTGTAGTATCGAGTATCAACCAACTTAGGACTGCACCATAGTCAGTTATCTCACTACCCTAAAGAGGCCAAGACGGTTCAATTAAGGTTCCTAAGGTCAGTTGATGCTTCACGACACCACGCGGAGGCCCCGTACTCTCCTTGACTTGACTCAAGGGTTACCGGTACTCACCAAAGTGCCACATCAACGTAGCAGACTGCTTCAACCGTGTCAGTATACCCCACACAGTTCCCTCACAGCCTTGTTGCTACTTTCTAAGAGGTATCCCCCAGATCCGAGTTAGGATCTATAGAACTCCCAAGACAGGCCCAATAATATTAAAGCAAGCAAAACAAAGCAATTGAAAACACAAGTATGAGCTATCTTAAGGTACACCTCACTTTAAGTATCCCCAGCAGAGTCGCCAGTTCTGTGATCGGTGGATTTAGAACTGACTGTTTTTTAGCTGGTTTTACGAAATGTCGCGGTAATCAAGAGTCGCCACCGTCTTTTATGTTCTCCAACATGGAAAGGACAAAAGCACAGCAAAATTCCTTATGAGAATGTTTCTCGGTTCGGGAGATAGATTTATAGAAAGGGAAGGTGTTAGCACCCTTTCTATCCGTGGTTATCCACGGGCTCTTAGGTACTTGCTCTTATGTTTTCAAAATTTGTTTGCTTTTCAAGTGTGTGTGGGTTTTGAAAAAGTTTCTTTGAAAGATTTCTGAATAACTCTTGCATCTGTCCTCAAGAGTGTTTGAAAAATTTGTTTTGAAAGCTTTTGAAAGTGTAAGGTGTGAAAAGTATTTTGTTTGTTTTTGAAAAGAGCAAGTACCCACGAGACATCTACCTACCCTAAGGAATTAAGCTGTGTAAGTATCCTTTAGGTAGTGCTATCCCACCATTGAGAGGTAGGTAGCACCACCGTTGGAGGTGTTCGGGTCAATTCGATTATAGGGACAGTGTGGTCATCGAAGCAACAGTAGGACACCTTAGAAGCTACCCTTTTGTCCTTGATCCTTTTTTAATCCGAGGCAACCGTTTCGATGCAACTGTTTCGAGGCAACTGTTTTGAGGCAACTGTTTCGAGGCAACTGGATCATGGACATAAGGACCGCTAAGACGTCCTATACTTGACGACCACGTTTCGAAGGCAACAAGTGAGGCGTACCCTAGAAGTGGTGTGTGTATTTGTGTGTTGTATTCAGTTAATGTTTGTCATTGTAATTAGTGAGCTACGAGTTGTTTTTATTTACATACATTCTTTCATGCAAGTTTAGCAGTTAAAGGGGTGAGGAAAGTAAATTGCGGAAACATAAATCCTACGCTATTACAAGGCGTAGGTCTATACATCGCCAAAAATTACAAAGACCCGTTTTTAGTAAATAAGTACGGAAAATTAAATAAAGCGATAAACCTATTTAACTATTACATTCTTGAAGGCAATTACATAATAATCAAATAAAGTAAATGCACGCGAATAAATTAATCGGGAATGTCTAAGGGTGTTGACCCTTTTTTAAGAAAAGAAATTGAATTTTTTTGGTCTTTTTTGTAATTAAAATGAAATTAAAGCTAATTAATGACTAATTAATTAATTAATTAAAAGAAAATATTTTTTTGTTTTTTATGTTTTTTATGAAATAGAATAAAAATAAATAAAATTAAAAGTTAATTTTTACCTAATTCTAGATTTATTTAAATTATTTAAGAAAAGGAATTAAAATGGCCTAATTAAACTATTTTAGTTAGTGTTTTTTTTTACAAAATAAAATAATAATAATAATGATGTAATTCTAATTTTTGTTTTTTTTATGAAAATGTTTTAATTGATTAATTTGTTAATAATAATAAAATAAAAAGGTTAGAAATCAAATTGGAAAATAAAAAAAATGAAAAGAAAAAATAAACCAAATGGAAGGGGTATTGGGCCAGGAATGGGGGTGTGATGTTGAATCTTGGCCCATTAGCAGGAAGCCTTGTTTGACCTTTCACGGTGGCCTATGCATGCTTTGACTCCAAACCATGGTATTCCTTATGCTTGGCCCTTAGATCTGCCTCCAATGACACTTGGCTCGTAGAGATGTGTGAGGCTTATGGTGGAAACTACTTGAGAAACTGCACAAGAACGCGTTAACAAAAATGATATGAGAATTATGAGGGACCTGGGAAGAACTTACAGCGCGGTATGAGCCTCAGGACTTGGCAAAGGTTGCTTTAGCTTTAGGGTGTGGCAAGGAATAGAACCACATGCTTGTTTTGATCTGAAGATGCTCGCAACTATGTTTTAGAACTCTCACTTTTTGAATAATTTTTGGTTTTGCTCTTGGCCGTTTCTGCACACACTATTTTTTGAATGAGGTTGGGAAGGCTTGTATATATAGTAATGAATGATAATCAATCAAAATTATGGTCATTAAGCTTATGCAATTATGTTCTTGATTTCCTCCATAACCAACATTGAACCATTTGCTATATTTGTGAAAATTTGAATTTTTATGCCCATAATTGGCCTTGCACGAATTTGGAAGGTATTTCAAGGTGTATCAAAGCTAATCAACACAAAATATATCCCTCCATTAATTTCTTTAATTTTTATTTGAATTTTAAAGATTTAAAATGAATTAAATCAAATAAAATTAAATAAAAATGAAAAAATTAATTTTAAATCTTGAAATAAATTGTGGGACACGTGGGAAGCATGGCCAAGCTGAATCAAGTGGAAAAAGTGGGCCCCTTTTGTCAAAAATGAATTTTCAAGGATAGTTGACTTTGGCCATTTCACAAAAATTTCCCAACTTCTCCAATGCATATCTTGCTCAATTTTGAAGCTATGAACATGTTCTTGGACATTTTGGAAAGGTGTTGAGGTCCTCTAACCAATGTCTTTGGTCCCATGTCATTTTGATTTACCAATCTCAAGTTATGGTCTTTGACTTAAAGTGCCTTTTGTTGACTTTTGAAAATGACCTATAATGTTGAAATTGATAACTCTTTGTGAGAGCATTTCTTGGATTTGGAATGTGAAGATGAGTTGTAGGAAATATCCTACCCTTAAAGATGAGCATTGGATGGGATTTTTCTGATGAACCATGAAAAAGTTATGCCTTGGTCAAGTTACAGTTGACTTTTCAACTGTCCAAAAATGGAAACTTTTGCATCTTGATGATTTTTGAGCCATTCTTGTGGAATCATGGTCAAGACTTGACCAAATGATGATTGTGGCTTCAAAATAAGATGTTGACCAAATTTTTTGACTTTTGACTGCCAAATGACCATTTTGCCCCTACAGTTGACTGTTGAGCAAATGGGACTTTTAACTGTGCAACTTGACCTTTGTGAGCCTTGAAACTTGACATGTAGGTGCTTGACAATGTATATGAGCATATGGGACTTGATTGAGCCCTTGAAAACCTCAGCTTCCTTGCAAGAACCAAAACCCTAATTTTGCCTGCCTTAGGAGGATGGTTGACTGTGTAGCCCTTGAATAGATTTTGAGCCATTTGGGGTGATGCTTGTCAAATCTTGAAGAATATGGGAGGGCAAATTTTGGGGTACAACACCTCGGAATAATGCAATCATGTCCCTCCAGTATGAGACACTCTAGCAAACGTCCCTTCGATAAACAAAGATCGTTAGTCCCTCGATGACCCTCGATCTTGCCTTCGATAAAATGATCTCGTCCCTTACAAAATTGCTAGAGCGTCTCACAAGTTGCCTTCAATGATTGTATACGATGACCCGCGCCTGTCCCGTTCAAACATCCTAACGCAAGGTTGTTCACCAAATACAATGGTGAAACAACACTGTTAAAAGGGTTAAAACATGAGAAAGATCTTTGAGTAAAATAGGGTAGACAACTCTTAGTTACTTGATCAAACTTGCAAAACACACTTGCCATTTTCAAACACACATCACAACACAACTTCCAAAAACAACTTTCAAAAAAACATTGAAACATCTTTTCAAAAAGACAAACACCTTTGTAAAACATTCGAGTAAAGAATTGTTACAATGGTTGCCTAGACAAGGCATCTTTTTTCAAAACATTTTCAAAACCACACACACAAAGCACCATTTCAAACAAATTGAAAAGAAAAGGCAAGTGATCTAAAACAAGTAACTAAGAGCCCATGGATAACCATGGATGAAAAGGGTGCTAGCACCTTCCCTTTTCATAATCTACCCCCCGAACCCACGAAAACATCTCAAAGGTCTTTCCTGTGCTTTTTGACCTTTCCTTAGGATACAATAAAAAGTCGGTGGCGAATCTTGCTAAACCGAACAAGTGCGAAAACAAACGCAAAACCTCAAGTCAGTTCTCCCACCGTATCACAGAACTGGCGACTCTGGTGGGGACATTTCTAAAAGTGGGGTTACCTTAGGGTTTTAGATCACCTTTACATACTTGCTTTGATTGCTTTGATTGCTTTACTTTTTGGGTTCCTTGTTTGGGTTTGTTTAAATCCTACACCCGGATTTGGGGGCACCTTTTTAGGTAAATAGCAATAAACTGTGAGGGAAATGTGCAGGGTATACCGACATGGTTGAAGCAGTAGCTATGTTAGTCTGACATATTTGTGAGTACTGGTAGCCCTTGAGTAGTCAAGGAGAATACGGGGCCGCTGAGTGATGTCATGAAGCACTAACGAACTCTTAGAACCTTACTTGACCATCTTGGCCTTTTTAGGGGTAGTGAGATGACCGACTTTGATACAGTCCGAAGTTGGTAGATACTCGATACTACACTCATTGAGGGTTGTTTTCTTGGAATATTTTGGTCGCCAGTTAAGTGGCTAAACCAAAACAATGAACACAGAAAATAATCCAATAATATTGAACTCCTTAGAACCCGGTTTCTATTTTAGGACAGGATGAGCCAACTAACTTCAAGAGGGTACTTACCTACAAACCCCATGCAAGCCTAAACCTAAGGACTTGTTTGCTTTGTGTGAATATGATTACCTGTATATACACTTACTTGCTTTTGCATACATGTACATAACATCATAACATCATACCATAGCATTTTCAATAACCATTTCAAGGATCTCGAGGGTCTTTTGATGCAGGGTCACGTTGAACCAGACATCTACCAAGGGCAAGAGGTTTCTCCTCTAAACAAATGCCATTAAAGATCAAGTGCAACGACTTGAATCAGGGGCTATGACCCACTTGACATGGTGAGCTTGATTCTCGTGGAAAGACATCCACCGTCACAAGGTTCTCCAATCAAAGATGTTGATCGAAGTTCAATCTCTAACATTTTCTTGTGTTTACCTCGCGAGATTCTTGAAAACATGCATCCACATATCATGCATTGCATCATAACAGTTCTTTCCTTTTCAGGTTTCCTTATTCTCCTACTGTTTATTTCAGTAGAGATGGCTCTAGAGAGGACTGTCAAAGATATCCAGGACCAAAATGCTCAACTTCAAGAAATGTTCTTGAACCTGTCCCAGGGGCAAGAAGAAGTGAAAGCTCTCCTCACAAGGGGCACGGTCCAGGGGAATTCAAGCAATGCCAGGAGTGATCAGTTGGAAGAACTTCAGTTTGAGCTGACTGCAATGAAGATCCAGAGATGGGACAAGTGGTGGGCCAGATGGCTCTCATCCAGGACTTGGCTCAAAGACAAGAGGAGCTCAGGGTTCTCGTCAACAAACTGCTTCAGGACAACCAAGTGGGGAAAACACCTAAGGTTGAAGATCCAGTCATCGTTCAACCTCCTTTGAGACAAAAAGACAAGGGAAAAGCTCCTCAACTTGCTTCAGGGTCACAAGCCCAGCAACACCCTCGTCAGCGTCAACAGGGTAATCAGCGTAAGAAAAATACGTCTGGAAGACATTTCACTGAGACTGACATACCATCATCTCTGATACTAAAACGCTTGTTGGAGGTTAACCTGCTTGCTTTAAGGGTTCCTCATCCGAACCCTAAGACTTCTTCTCCTAGCTATCACCCCGACGCGTTTTGTGTATACCACTCCCATAGTCCTGGACATGACACCGATGACTGTTGGGCTTTGAAAAACAAGATCCAAGACTTGATTGACGAAGGAGTGCTGGAATTCATGCCGGATGGTGAGATGAAAATCTTCCACTTTGGGTTCTCCACCTGAAATGACAAAGCTCGAACTGAAAGACTTTTGTTCCATTTGAATTTTCAAGTTGTAATTTCTTTTGTTATTCAAACAATTATCTGTTGATGTCAAACTCTGTTTCATTAATGCATTGCATATGTTTGTCTTGAATTCATCCATTCGTTTTCACTATTCTTGAACTATGCTTTCTATTTTCTTTATGAAATTTAACTCTTGCAAAAGCTACAAGCCTTTAGAGGGAGGATGACGAAATAATACCGTAATCTTATACAGTATGCTTTTGAACAGACCTTGTTGATGATGTACAAGCATTTCTTTCAAATCCTAAACACTGGAGTTATAAGGAAGATAATCCCTAGTCAACCCCTTCGAGCCAAAGAAGTAGGAGTTTTCTGTTCTAAACAAATTAAAACCTTTGATTAAACCTGGGGCAGGGTAGTCTCTCAGTTAATGCAAAAAACATGCATATTGAAGTCGCAAACTCTCAGTTCGTAATGCAACGAACGACATCAAAAATCATTCCTTTGGAATCAACAGACAATGATGGTTCCTTATCTCATAGGCAGTCAATCTCTCAAAAGAAAAAAGCCCACTGAGCCAAAACAAAAAAAGAGGCTTAAGAAAGCTGGGGCATCCCGCTAACTGTAATCTCGAAAACAGGAACAGTCAGGCAAAAGTTAGGGATAACAAATCAAAAGAACGAGGTCATTACAAATCCTCAACAACATGAAAAATGTTGCAAAAGAAAAATGAGATAATGACTGCCTTCCAAATTCAACTTGTGTGAACCATCACCAAAAAACGTCGTTCCAAACTCGAATAGAGTTCGACGCACAATTAACTGAGTTTAGGACTGAAGGACATCACGAAGAGAGGGTGGGCACAAATATACTTTGAGCCTTTATCCTTTGTTTCTTAAACCATGAACCAAGCCACGTTACAACCCTTCAAAAGTCCTAACTGAAGCATGGGTTAGTTCGAAAGCATACTGTTTCAAAAGGTATCCTGACTCCTGTAAGGATTTGCCCTAAATCTTGTGTTGAATTTGTCTTATAAAAAGTTTTCTGCTAAAGAACGCATTTTTCAAAACTTCGAGACAAGCATAAACGTTGCATTACTTTAATATCATTGTTTGCATATGGCTATTTGTTTGACAGCGGAGAAATTCACACAATGGATATCCAGTGAACAAAAGCCCTCTCAATGAGCAAAATCATTTCAAAAAGGATGACACTTCCAACGACAAATCTCCTATCAACAAGAGGGCATGACATGTCACTATCCAGTTAACCTGGGGCAGTCCAGTCAAGATTTCAGCAAATCTTTCAAAGTTCAGTTAACCTGGGGCAGTCCAGTCAAGATTTCAACAAATCTCTCAATTACAGATTAACCTGGGGCAAGTCTCCATCACCATCACTTGGGGAATTTAAACGTCAATCTCATCAAAGGGTTACGTGCAGTCCAAGTGTCCTGACAATATCACAAGCATCTTATACTAGGGGAAAAGATCATCACCTTCCGAGTTTCCTTCTAGAGACAGTTCAGATGTGATCCAGATATGGCGACATTCTGATACTTATTCCAGATTTCCTTCTAGAGACAGTTCAGATGTGACCCAGATATGGCGACATTCTGATACTTATTCCAGATTTCCTTCTAGATACAGTTCAGATGTGACCCAGACATGGCGACATTCTGATACTTATTCCAGATTTTCTTCTAGAGACAATTCAAATGTGACCCAGATATGGCGACATTCTGATACTTATTCCAGATTTCCTTCTAGAGACAGTTCAGATGTGACCCAGACATGGCGACATTCTGATACTTATTCCAGATTTCCTTCTAGAGACAGTTCAGATGTGACCCAGATATGGCGACATTCTGATACTTATTCCAGATTTCCTTCCAGTTACAGTTTCAGATACGCTCCAGACACGGAAGTCATGCTGCTACTTATACAGATCTCAATCCCAGTTACAGTTTCAAATACACTATAAACACGGAAGTCATCCTGCTACTCATACAGATCTCAAATTCCAAGATACAGTCCAGATATGCTCCAAACACGGTTGTCATTCTGTCACTCATTTAGAATTTATCCTCAACCCAGAGATGCTCCGAAGGCAGATACCTTCCTGCTTCTCAACATACAATTCAACTTCCTGATGTTCCCGACAGAATGAAGATTCTCATTCTCAAAGTGGCATACAACCTAAAACTCCTGAACTTCTTCCAGACAAGAATAAACTTTATCCAGAATCTCGAGTTTTACTCTCCAACAGGATAACTGCTTTTCAACAGTATGGCTTTTCCCCACAGAATTCTTATCCCCCAAGCAGAATGAAGACTCTCATTCTCAGTTCCTCACAGGATATTCAGATATTCCCCAGTGAAGATCTCCTCAAGACAGGAATCCCTAGTAGATTGGCATACAACCCAAGCTCCTGATTCCCCTGCAGTGGTTCCAGGACTTCTCATTTCCAACAATCCCCTGCAACAGTCAAGGATTTACTTTCCTCAGCAGCAATCAAAGATTTCATTATCCAGGATTCATCTATCCTCAGCAAGACATCTCATCAGCTTACATGCGGATCCATTACATTCATATCATAAACATTGATGAAGTACAATTCATTGCCTCATACATATCATGCAACATAACTGTGTGTTTAGCTAACATTTTATCCTTTTCAGGATAAGAATAAAAGGCTATCATTAACAATTACTCAGATACAGTTTCAGATACGCTCCAGACACGGAAGTCATTCTGCTACTCATACAGATCTCAAATTCCAGATGCAGTTTTACACGGACTCATCATTAGGAAACCCTACACCGGTTCATTTTCATTTTCAAGACTTCTGAAAACAGTTCACGGATTCTCCAGATACGGATGTTAATCTATCACTTGTTCAGATTCAACTTTTGAAAATAGTTCACGGGTTCTCCAGACACAGATGTTAACCTATTGCTTATTCAACTTCAAGACTTCTGAAAACAGTTAACGGATTCTCCAGATACGGATGTTAATCTATCACTTGTTCAGATTCAACTTTTGAAAACAGTTTACGGATGCTTCCAGATACGGATGTCAATCTATTGCTTATTCAGACCCCCAGCTCAGAGACGTTCTGAAACATGGACACCTTTCTGACACTCATTTCTTTCACCTACAACATACATTCCAGATGGCATCTCTAAGCCTATCCCCCGACAAGATTCTGTCACATCTCCAGATGGCATCTTTAAGCCCATCTCCAAATGGCATCTTTAAGACCATTCCTTCAAACTACGCTTTGACGAGTGCAAATTTTTCGGGCACTCTAGTGTCCAATCTCCTTTTACCCTCGAGTCGCGAAAGGCAAACCTGCCAATCTAACTCTTCAGGTTCAAGAAGATTGAACAGGGGCAACTGTTGTACCCCAAAATTTGCCCTCTCTTTTTCACAAGAAATCACAACTTCGGGCTTTTCCTGATTTTTCAGATTGGCTTAAGAATCGGTCAAACAGACTTTTCTCATCAGTCAGACAAAATTAGGGTTTCCATTAACTCTTGAATCAATCAAATAGATTATTAGGGTTTTTAGTGATTTGGTTGAGTTTGGCTCAGGGTTTGATCAGGCGGACGTTTCTTTGACAGTAAATCCAACATTAGGGTTTGCGCACGCATTCTCAGAAGATTTTGAATCCACAACATTTCATTTGACTGCCACATTTTTTTGACGCTTATTCAAGATTCATGTTTGTTTCTCAAAGTCTAAACATCTGGGATAGAAGCTGAGGCTTCTGATTGAGAGTTTGAAGTGTTGGTTTAATCAGTGAAGTGAAAGGCGTATGGACGTTTGTTTGTTTAACTGTGCAATGCTTTTGGTTATTTGGAACGCCGAACGTTTGTTGATTATTTATAATTTCTAAGAAAATTATTGGGATAATTTCCAATTATTATAATTCAAGAAATTTAAGTAATTAAATAAACAAGTGCAGAAGAAATCAAGAATTATCTGACAAAAAAGGTTTTTTATTCATTCTCAATTGTTTGTTACAAATATTATTTGAATACTGTAAATTTATTTACAGTGTTTACAATAATGTTATTACAAATGATTAGAAATAAAATAAAACGATATCCTAAATCTCTTGAAGTCTTCATCTTCTACTGTTGCATCCTTTTCTCAACTGATATTTACCTGCAAAGACAAAAAAGGAAGAAGTCAATACAGTTAAAATTAAAAAGGCATCCTCAGACAGATAATTAAAAGTTCATCATTAAAGGTTGTTGGCCGGAATCAGATTGTTTTGATTTTCATCATATTTTTCTCATCCTCTTTGCAAATCACAAGAATTCTCTCTTCTTGGTTCACAAAGAGGAAAGTAAAATTATCTTGCAAGCTAAATCAATTTAAAAAAAGGGCACAAGGCTGCATAAGAAATTCACAAATTGCAAAGTGCAAACTGAAATGCCAAACAAAGCTGCACAAGAGAAAAACTGCCTTCAAACAAAAAAGCCAAGTTACAGTTTCAAACTAAGCAAACTAAATCACAAATTCAAAACTGTCTAAGGAAGCTGTCAAAGAAGATACCAAAAGATATCAAAAGCTGTCAAAAACTGTCAAAGAGGCTAACAAACTAGCAATGCAGAAAATCTGGAAAAGAAGAAAGTACAAGAGGCAGAGCAAAGCTAACATTGCAAGCAATATTTCAAATTTTCGTCATTTCCCAGCCACAACCTTTTCAGAAAAGTACTTCTAAAGCAATATAATATGCTTTCTGAAGAGAGAGAAAGCGGAAAGAAAAGAAGGTTTGCAGTTGGCAGGCTTAAGACAAATAAATATAACATTATCCCAACACTGTTAAAGGGGGGGCAGAACACATAGAAAAATATAACACAAAGCTGTAAACACATAACACAGCCTGTAGCCTCAAAACTTCCTTCAAGCTTACAAACTGGTTCAAGCCTCAAGCCCGTACCAGTAAACAAACTAACAGAACCAGTTACCAAACTTCAACAAAACCTGCTTCAAGCCTGCCTAACCAACAAAGCTTGCCTGCATAAACAAACTCATACCAGAAGCCTGCTTCAGCCTGCCTTCAGGCAAGAAAACAAAAGCTTGCCTCAAACCTGTTTCAGACTGTTTAGAAAAAACCTGTCAAACATAACAGAAGCAAGCCTGTCAAAGCCTGCCTCAAACAAGCAAGCAAACTGATAAGCCTTTCAAGCCTGCCTCAAGCTTAGAAACATGTTTCAATACCAGGCAAACAAAATTCCAACAAAGCCAAAACCAGATATCATAACAAACATAGCCAAAGCCAAACAACAACTGAAGCAAAAGCATTTCAGAAACTCATTGAATCATCAAAAAATCCAAAAATAGGAAAACTCAAAAAACAACAATAACCACATTCTTAGATATCATCATCATTGGAAGTCAGCCAAGCCCAAGAGAGAGGAAGTAAGTCAGAAGTTAAGCAAACAGACATCAAGATTGTTCAACATCAGAATCAAAGTCCAAGAGAGGAAAAAGTCAGAAGCGACAAGCATTTTCAGAAATAACATCTTCATCAAAAGCAAGCATCTCAGAATCAAAGAACAAGCATTCAAATACTCAGAGGCGAGCATTCAGGTAAGCAAAAGAGAGAACTCAGAAGCGACTATTACAAGGGTTTTCAGACTATAGCATCATCATAAAACATCAAGAAGCAAAAGATACGGAATACCAGACAAGCCAGCAAGCTCTCAGCATCACAGCCTCCCCGCCTTGGCCACCGGAGAACGCCTCTTGTCCAAACTCTCCGTCTCCTCTCCAAAAGCAGAACAAAGGTATTATTTCCTCTTCCTTTTTTTTTGCTACACCTCACACAAACACAAACCACACATAAAGATCAGAAGATGTAAAAGTTCAAGAACATGCATGAATCCAAAACCCTGAAACAGAAATCATTACCTCTTTTATCGCCGCCTGAACAATCGTGGAAAAAGGAGAGTGGAGATGGCGCCTGGTAGCCTGAGGCAAGGAGAGGAGACATCAGAGGCCATGTTTGAGAAAAGATGAAGACGAAGAAGAAAAGAGAGGAGAGCGGCTCCGTTCAACTGTGAAAACCTATTTCTGAAACAAAACATGTGAAACCCTAACAAAAACTTCTCAAACGCGTTTGGGCTTCTGCCCCATCAAAACCACAAAGCCCAATGTTTTCAGCGTGCGTACCCCCCCTCTTGTCTCCTTTCCACACTCATTTTGGGCCATTTATTGTCTTCATAGCCCATTTGTTTTCTTAATTTTTTTTATACAAATCAATATTTTTTTTTCTTTTCTTTCTATCACCTTATTTTCCTTTTTTTATATAACCTATTTTGTTAAATTAAAATAATACATTAACTTTTTTGTACAAAATTTTCTTAAATACTTTTTTTTATTTAGTACAATTAAAAATACATAAAAATAGAGTTTACTAAGTTAAATAATTTTCTTGTGTTAGAACTTTTTTTAATTAAAACTTTTGTTTATATAACATTAACAAAAAACACAAAAATAAATAATAATACTTAACTTGCATCATTTGTAAATAATCATATGCATGGCACAATACTTTTGTTTATCTTTGATTCTTATACCTTGATTATATTTTTACATCGAGAATGCGACGATTCGATTTGGTTGTAAATAATATTTGGACACTACTATCCTGATAAGATTCATCCCCATTTGTAAACATTTGTACCCCCATCCCCGGATACTTATTTGTAATAGCTTAGACTTTAAATTCCCGCAATTTATCGCTTTCTATATACTGTATAGTAATTAGGGTTTGTATGCGAAGATTCAAAATCAACCGCTAGATAACCTAATACAAGATAAATGCATGAAAATCAATACACAATTCACACTTGCACCTCTAGGGTAACCTCGCTTGTTGCCTCGGAATAATGCAATCATGTCCCTCGAGTATGAGACACTTTAGCAAACGTCCCTTCGATAAACAAAGATCGTTAGTCCCTCGATGACCCTCGATGTTGCCTTCGATAAAACGATCTCGTCCCTTACAAAATTGCTAGAGCGTCTCACAAGTTGCCTTCAATGATTGTATACGATGACCCGCGCCTGTCCCGTTCAAACATCCTAACGTAAGGTTGTTCACCAAATACAATGGTGAAACAACACTATTAAAAGGGTTAAAACATGAGAAAGATCTTTGAGTAAAATAGGGTAGACAACCCTTAGTTACTTGATCAAACTTGCAAAACACACTTGCCATTTTCAAACACACATCACAACACAACTTCCAAAAACAACTTTCAAAAAAACATTGAAACATCTTTTAAAAAAGATAAACACCTTTGTAAAACATTCGAGTAAAGAATTGTTACAATGGTTGCCTAGACAAGGCATCTTTTTTCAAAACATTTTCAAAACCACACACACAAAGCACCATTTCAAACAAATTGAAAAGCAAAGGCAAGTGATCTAAAACAAGTAACTAAGAGCCCATGGATAACCATGGATGAAAAGGGTGCTAGCACCTTCCCTTTTCATAATCTACCCCCCGAACCCACGAAAACATCTCAAAGGTCTTTCCTGTGCTTTTTGACCTTTCCTTAGGATAAAATAAAAAGTCGGTGGCGACTCTTGCTAAACCGAACAAGTGCGAAAACAAACGCAAAACCTCAAGTCAGTTCTCCCACCGTATCACATTTGTTTCCATTGCTTATGTGCTTCCATCTGTGTTATTGTTGGTGTGCAATATGTGTGCTTCCAACTGTTTTTACATTTACTCTATTTTTTGTCATATTTTGGCTAAAAAGGGGGAGTAAATTATTAGTGTGTTTTTGTTTGTCCCGATGTCATGTCACATGTCTTGACATGTTGGCTAACATTGTGATATAATTGTACTACTGCTAAGGGAAGAGTAGTCTATTGTGGTTGCTTGTTGTATGTACTATTTATAGGGAGCATGGTTATATGTCAAGCTTGATTGTGCATGATGTCTTACCAGATGCTCTGATATCTTACCTGATGTGTTTATGGAGAACCCTAGTTTACTATAGATCTCTCTATTTATTGTGACACTTATTTTTATTCTGCTGTTGTTGCATGTGCCTCTGATGTGTGAACTTGGATAGTTCATATTTGGTAATTTGGATTTTCTGGAGATTTGGGTTTTCCTTTTAGAGGGAGTACTTGTTATGTGTGACAGGGGGAGTAATAGACATGCCTGATATGTCTAGATCTTGTGTTGTTTTGGAGTTATGTTGTGTGATGTTAGACCACATGTCTAGACATCTGTCTTCTGGAGTATTGAAGATGGTGATCTCTAACTGCTTGTAATCTCTGATGTATTTTTATGATTGCATGTAGCTTATGTTTTATGAGTGTGGTTTTATTCCTCTCTCCAGTTTGATTGTGCTAAAGTTGTTTTAGCCAAAATTTGTAAAAGGGGGAGATTTTTATATCCATGGTTTTATGATTGACATAAATTTTGCTAAATCATGGTTCTTAATTTATGTTGAGCAATATGTCATAACATCTTGACCAACTGTCATGACAGGGTTTACTGTCATGAATATCAAACAGATGTTGAGCCAAATGTCTTGACATCTTGGGCAACTTACAGCAGGGGTTGTTATTATACCCAAATTTTTCCCCCTATGATCCTTCATCATCTCACATAATGAAAACACATCAAGATCACACTTTTGGGTTGGTCTTCTCCTCTACTCTCCCCTACCTTTTAGTTTACCTTTAGGTTTCACTAAGCACCTTGAATTGTGTATTGTGTATTGTGTATTGTTTATTTTATGTTTACTAACCCTTAATTAAAATCCAAAAAGATGTATGTATTTATTTTTATTCTATGTACATTGTAGGTGTAGAGCCACGTGCATTTCTCTCACCTCCTAAGCTAGGGTTTTGAAGATTGGTCCTTGGTCAATTGGCTATTCATTGGAATTTAAAAGTTTGAACTTCAAGGCTATGATTATGGCATCAAATTTCAATGGTTTTGAGAACTCTCTCAACTTCATTTGGTCAAGTATGTCTCAAAGCTAGTGGTTGGATTCATCTAGAAACTTCATAGGTTTGTGTGTTTATTTCCATGCCTTCTTCAGCAAGTTTCATCAAGAAATGAGTCCTCTCATCAAGTTTTCTTTAAGACAACTTCATTTCAAGGTCTAATGTGATTCATCATGCCTTAATTTGAAAGAAAAGTTCAAAAGATGCAAAGTTGATTCAAGTGGTTTGACCTAATTTGGACAAGTCCTTGATTATATGGTCACAAGGGAATAACTCTCTCAATTTTAAATATTTTTAAGTGGTTTTTATTTCTATGGACTCTTCACATAATTTACAACAAATTTTCTTCACATGACAAGATCCAATTGTGCAAGGAGGATTATAAAAAGGTTGAAAACATTACAAGTCCTTTGAGAGAACCATTGAAATCTTTGACTTGACTTCAAAAAATCACAACTTAGTCAATTTTCATCTCCTTGAGCTCATTCTATTTTAACAAGAATCTTCGGGATGTGTACTACAACTTTGATTCAAAGTGAAAGGTCCAAAAAATGTTTGGAAAGTTATGGAATTGATAAAAAAACATTATAGGTCATATATGGATTTCTCAAGAAATTTTCATCAACTTCCAAGAACGATAACTCTCCCATTTTTTATGATCTTTGAGTGATCACTATTCCATAATTCCTTTTGAAGAGTCTACATCATTTCATCTTCAAGGATCAAGAGCTAATTTTAAGTGGAAGGTTGTGTAAGTTTGCAAAATATTATAGGTCACTATGAAGCTCCATACTTAGAAATTTTTCTAAGTGTCAAAAACAGTTGGTTTTTTCTAATTTCAAAATAGTAGAACTTCCAGCTCAAATGTCCTAATGAAGTCTTTCTTGGCACATTGTAAACTTTGTGATGTTGTCTTTCAAATGTGAGAAGAATGAGACCGTAAAGCCTCCTGAGTAAGTTGCCCCATGGATTTAAAGTGAGCACCTTGAAGCTTAATTTTTTACCAAGTCAGAATTTCAATTTGATTAATGTGGCTTCTAATGCCTAAATTAATGCATGATTTCTATTTAAATAAGTTTAACAAAGTTTCTTAGACTTGTTTAAGCCTTGAAACACAAGTTTTGGTTAAGTTTTGAAGAATTGGAGATCATATTTATCATGCCTTTGAGCTTCACACGAATTCCCTCTAATCCTCATAATTTCACACACTTAAGCTCTTCATTATCCTATAAATAGAGCAACATATTCCTTTCATTTCCTCAAACTTAGACAGCCAGAATCACCATGCGAAAGTCACACTTAAAGCTTGAAATTAGAAAATCGTTTTCACCATTTCAAGCCTTCTTTCTCAAAACTCTCCACTGATTCTTCATTCTTGAATATAACACAAACTATTCACATCAAAATCCAAGAAATTTGAGCACAAAATTAAGCTAATGAAGTGCATTTTTAGAGGCTTACAAAGTGAACTTCGTTCAGATAGATTGCTCAACCAAATCGTTTCAAATAAATTGTTAGGATGTAGTCCTTTCATCTCTAAAGCTCATGCTTCTTCTGGTTTTCATTTTCACGATGATTTGAGCTTTTAATTTCAAATTTCATTTTCCATTTTCTCCATGGTCTTCTTCAAATCGACTGAGTTGTGCTTTACATAAATTGTTCGCGAACACATGGTTGAAATCGTCTTGATGAGACACATCCAATGACATCCATGTGAGAGTCTAAATTTACAGTTTGAGAAATATCAACTTTGCCCTAATTGCAAGCTTTTTAGAGGTTGAAGATGACCTACGTGTCATCTTCAACAATGAATGTGCGCCACGTGAAATTTTTTGATTTGTGTGACTTTAGTGAATCCTAAGCACGCGAGTTGACTCTGGATCACCATACATCATCACCTCTGGACCATTAGATCTGCCACGCATGATTAATGAAACGGATCCAACACTCCTCATATTTTCTGATTTATTTTATTTTACAAAATTGTTTTTAAATTCCTTTTATTTTTAAAAATTCACAACTCTTTTATTTTTCATCCAAAAATTATGAAAAATTACACAAAAATACTTTGAATTATTTTTGATTTTGTGAATATTTTTTAATATTTTTATTTTTACGTTTTCTATTTTTTAAAATAATTTTTGGATTGTTTTCTTTATTTTAATTTGTTTAAAAACACTTTTAAAAATTTTTAAATTCTGAAAAAAATGATGGAATGATTCAATGATAGTTTGACAACTTATGGTGACCTTGTTTGATTTTTATTTTTGACTTTGCAATTTTTTAAGGTTTTTGGTTTATTTTTATTAATCTATGTATTTTTAAAATTAGTTTTTGACCTTTTATAATTCTGGAAAATTTTGTCAACAACTCTTGATTCATGTTTGACCTCTGGTAATTTTTTGGAGTTATTATTTGGTGTTTTGATACACTTTGTGCATTTCATCAATTAATTCCATTTAATTAACCATTTAAAAAATATTTTTAATTGTTTTAAATGCATTTTATTTTCTATTTTGTGATTGGTTCTGACTTGTGAATAATTGATGATACTTTGGGTCAATTTCCTAAACCTCATTGGATCTTAGATATTGATAGGTTAAAAAACAAAATCTACCAAAATGGATGAATGATGTTGATAATTGAAACTCTTCTTCTAATTCATCTGAGGCTATGGTTCCACTATGACATTCCTCTTCATCTTTACCTCATCTATTTCTTTTCTTTTTTCTTTAAGTGATCATTAGTGGAACAAAATTTATGTTTGAATGTCCAAGTATGATTGATTATTGGACTTTGGTTCAAAACCTTTGAAGCTTGTTGTTAGGAGGATTTGATTATATCAATCCTCTAACAAGTCTTAATCAACTTTGACCTAAGTTCAATATTCAATCATCATTGATCATTTATTATGGACTCCATCTCCTTTATCCCTTTTTTCTTCTTTTCTTAAAATGATCATTTGTGGCACAAACTATATGTTTGAATGTCCAAGTATGATTGATTGATTATTTTGGATCCAATACCTTTGAAACTGGTTGTTAGCAGGCTTTTATTTTATCAATCCTCTAATCAGTTTTCATTATTCTTGGTCCAAGATCATCCTTCAATCATCATTCATCATGCCTTTGACCATTAACCATTAACCATTAATTTCTAATTCTTTAACAATTAGCTTTACTTTTATGCCTTTACTTTATACATTTATTTTATGTCTTTACTTTTATGTACCTTTTATCTTTAGCATTTACATCTCATGCTATTTTCCTTTTTTCTCACTTGAGCATTTATTTTTTATCTCATTTATGCTTTGCTCATTTAAGCTTTTCTTTTTCTTTTGAAGACACTTAATAACCAACTTGAACATTAAAATACTTAGGGCTCTTTATAGACTATTGGTTATTATCCTTGGAATTTGGATTTTTGGACCTCTTGGACTTAAGATTAGAAGCCTTGATACTTGGAGAACCTAAGACCTTTGCACTTTGTTTACTTGTTGTTATTCTATTTGTGTATTTGGAAATCGTTTGTATGTAGGTTATGTTATGTTGGCCTTAAGTAATCTATATGGAACATGGTTCAATATTGAAGACCTTGATTTGGGGTTTTAAAACCTTGGGTTTCTTTGATACTTCCTTACTTGTGATTTATTTTCACATGATGATTGGTATGCTCTTGGTCTATTTGGTACTTATGGCTTTTAATCCAAAGGATGGGAATTCTACATTGACTTTATTATGTCAAGTGTTTGCTTCTTGTTTGGTTATAATCTTCCTTACCCTAGCTTTTACTTTGTGCTTTATGATAGTCTCTTCATCTCTTGCCCATCTTCTTTAATTTCAAAATCTTCTCCCTCCTTTTCAAAACTCTTCTTGTTTTTCAAACTTGAACCTCTTTCATAATAAACTTGGACTTAGGTCAATGAATTTAAAAAAAAAAAATTCTCAATAAAGTCATCAATCAATCTTAATCAAGATATGACTTCTTTCTTCAATACTTCAAAAATAAAAAGCAAATTCAAAACATTTTTCCACTTTGGATTTTCACTTTAAAACCTTTTCTTTTAAAATTAACCAACACACCAATTTTAGTCTTTTTTTACCTGGACTACATGAGCTTTGATTTCAACATTGTGCACATTGTTGGTATGTAGGCCTAGAGCTCATTGGAAGCTTTGTCAAATCAAAAATTATAAAAAATACTTCTTTTCTCATCTCCACAATCTATTTTGTAAATATTTATTTTTAGCCAAATACACAGATTTTCTAAGAGGTTCTTGCAGAGTACCATAGATGTTTAGGGTGCTAATACCTTCCCTTTGCATAACCAACCCCTTACCTTGATCTCTATTTCGTTTTATGTTTTATTCTCTCTTTTTCCATTCCTTTGGAACAATAAAGTATGGTGGCGACTTGCACTTTGTGAGTTAGGTCAATCAATGACTTAGTCTCAACTTTTTACCGCTACAGTTGCTGTTATTTTTTTTTATAGATTTGATTTGATTTTGTAAGATCCTATTCGATATCTCATTGGTTTTCACATGTCAAGAATATTTTATTAGTAACAATGAAGATTTGATTTGGTTTCATTAAAAAGGATCTTTGAGACTTTTTAGGAAACTTTGAAGATTGGTTCCTACTTTTGTTGAGGATCTTGCAGTTAATTTAAAAATTAGAAGATTGGATTTGATTGAAGAGTCCAAGCCTGTTCTGCAAGAGTCTATAAATAAGGACTTGCTAAACCTAAAATAGAAAGCATTCACAACAAGAAACCGTGGGTGTATAAGGGCTTAGGGTTTTGGGAGTCTTTTAGAGTTTTCGTGTTTTTCTTTGTATGCCACTCATGTATCTTTGATACATTGAGGTTGACTGATTGTTATTAGTTTAAAGCTTTTAAGAAAAACTAAGTATTGTTCTCACTCATGAGCTTTTAAGCAAAGAGTTGAGTTTTGGATTTGAAGTGTAATCTTCTATTTGGTTCTTTTGATTCTAGTCACTGGTTTGTGACTGTATTTATCACTGAGGTGATTGGTGGGAAGTGAGAGGGGGTTCTCATATCTATGAGGTTCCTAGGTAGTAATTGTATAGAGTAGTGATTAGGTGATAAGTTATAAACTGGGATTGTTTAGGCTTTGAACTAATATTATTATAGTGGATTTCCTTCCTGGCTTGGTAGCCCCTAAAGTAGGTGACGTTGCACCAAAATGGGTTAACAATTGATTGTGTTCTTTTACCTTGTGTAATTTATTCTTGCATAGTTTCTATTTTGGTAAACGTTTATGTCAGCAGATGATCTTATAACATATGTCCTGACTTTGTGTTTTATGTTGAGACACCTGTCTTGACATTTATTGCAAGTACCAGAATTTCATATACCTTACGACATCTAGGCCCGATATTATGTTTAGAGTTTGCATGTGTGAACATATCAATCGGCTCCCAAGGAATCACACTTAAAAGCAGTTAAGCATATTCTTAGATACCTCATTGGTACTTCTAAGTTTGGGCTTTGGTATTCCAAGGTAAACGATTGTAGCTTGGTTGGTTATTCCAATTCTAACTTTCCGGTTGCAAATCAGATAGGAAAAGTACTAATAGCACTTGTCACATGTTTTCAAAATCCTTCGTTAGTTGGCATAGAAAATGCAAGTTTCTGTAGCTTTGTCAACGATTGAGGCATAATACATGGCAGTCGGTAGTTTTTATGCCCAAATTTTGTGGCTTTAAACAACAATTACTTGATTTTGACATTAAACTTTCGCGTATTCCTATCATGTGCGACAACACTAGTGCAATTAACTTAACCAAGAATCTGGTGCTACATTCTCGCACTAAACATATTAAGATACGTCGACATTCCCTACGCAGCCACGTTGAAAAAGGGATGTTGTGTTCGAGCAGGTTAATAGTAAAAATCAACTTACCGATATTTTCACTAAACCTCTTGCAACCGAATTGTTTTTCAATATACGCGAGGAATTAAGGATTATCGATATCTCCAATGTTGCTTAATCTTTATTATGTTGCTTGCACTTTATACTTTTGAGCTAACTCTTTGTTCGAGTATTTTACATCATGTGAGTGTAACTTTCATTCTATCAAGATTGAGGTAATGTGTTTCAAATTTCTCCTTGAAAGTGAGACTTTTTAATGCATGTTATTGGTTGGTTAAAAATTCTTGCTATGTTCTCAAACGATGAAAACCATGAATGTTCATTTCTAAAAATTTTGATTGACAGCCATTATGTGTTCTCAACATATATGTTTATAATGACTTCATGTATTAATTCTTTTTCATTTGTAGAAGTTTTTTCTTATATGTACAAGCATGTGTTGCTATCATTATTTCTTGCATTCGTGCATGAGTTAAATGTGTGCATGATATTTGAATACATTGTTCTTGTTATAGTTTGGTCACATGTTGTGACAACATTTTCATTGTAGATTTAGTGGTGACATTTTTGTCACTATGCTAGGCACATGCGTGTGCGGCATGTGTAACGTAATCGTGACACTATAGAAGCAACCTTAAAAGTTTTCTCTTGCATCACATTCATCATTATTCATGCATTGCATTACATGTTTGATAATATTTTATGCTTGTTATCTATCAATTTTGCATTATTACATATATGTGGGGATATGCGATTGTTGTTTTCTATGAAAAAATGCCTATGAGTGATATATTAGTATTTGCATTAGAATATGATACTTATAACGATTTAATATCTTTCTTTTTGATGTTGTCAAAGGAGGAGAAGCATATGCGAGATGAAGTTGGGAAGCACAAAGTCAGAGGGAGCCTCGATAACAACATGAAATGCCTCATCTCAAGTTTTGCCATCATAAAAAGGGGGAGTATGTGAGTGCAACTTCACCATTAGATGTTATGTATGATGTCAAAACTAGGAAAATTTAGAATTTCTGTATATTGGACGATATCTCTATGTCATATGGTGCACCTTTAGATTATATGTCTTAGGAATTATTCAAAACCACCTTGAAATTGGCCAAAAATATCAAAATTCATTTTCTACACAAAAATCACCTGCATGTGCCGACACATACAATTTTCAGGCAGACACATGTAACTTAATAATGAAACCTATTGCTTCTGTGTGGTACAGTCTGACACATGCACTCTTCAGACAGACACATACTATAAAAGGTTGTAGAAACATAAGATTTTCAGGCCGACACATCTACTTCAATATTAAAGGTTGTAGCATATGTTTCTCATAGGACAACACATAAACGTTTTCAGACCGGCACATACTGTTATTTTTATCTTTATATGCCGACACATCCACATTTTTGGCCGTCACATACTGTTTGATTGAGTCAATTTTTCAATTCTTGTTAATTCTGAAAATTACCTCTTTGCATACAAAGTTCCACAACTATGAATACATCATTCGTGCATTATTCCCACTTGATGAAACTATAAACACTTACCACCATTGCTCTTCACCTTCAACCTCCAACTTATGCATACACACTGATAAAGTACATATAATCATCTTTTGTTGGGATGCCATCTAGGCGAGGTTTGATAATGTCTAATTAGGTTTTTGTTTAACCGATAATATTGGGTTGGAAATTATGGGGGTTTCATCCGGAAAAACCCAGGGTTTGTCCTCCAAGATCTTTGGTATATTTTAGGGTTTTGTTCAAGACTTTCGAAATAGGATTGCAGCCAAGTGAAAGCCTTCGAAGTTTGGTACCCAAGGAAGTAGCGAGAGAACAACGAATCAAATTGAAAGTGCTTGTGTTTAATAGTTATAATTGATCATGCGCGAAAGAGGTTTGGATTTTGGTACCTAAAGGAGTAGAAAATTTTGATAAATCAATTGGTAGATATTGTGTCTTGATCTTGCTCAAGATCAAAGGAAGAGAAAGGGTTGAATCAACAACAAATGGTTAGGGTTTATAGGGTTTATCTTGGAACACTTCTCTTGTAATCAAATTTTTGCATAGTAAGAAATTATCCTAATTACAAAATGGAATTGAGGGATACGTGGCCATACAGAGGACAATTGGTGAACTTCCTAAACATATCTATGTGTCACTCTCTCTTACCTCTTTAATTGCTTTACTTTTCATTAAGAAATTTGTTGAATTTCATTGATTGATCGATCGACTCGTAAGAATTTTTCTGTGGCTGTTTTTATTTTGAATTGGTTGTTGATTAGCTTATAATCACTTTGATTATAAGTGCTTTTTAATATCAACAAAACTCAAAGAAAAATTCGGAAAAATCATTCGCACACCAAGTGTTTAACAAATTGCATTGTTCATTATTTTTGCTTAATTTCATTGGAAATAGATTGCTAATGAATTGTTATAAACGAATAATAAAGTGGTTATTATTTCAAGTGTATACATTCAGCTTATTAATTCATTTATTCCATAAGGCTTGTTGCATATGTGAGTTTCAATAACTAGTTTCATATAGACGAGTTTTATCGATCTATATTAAAACCTTCCACTTGCTCTCTTTTCAAATAATTTTTCTAATTCCAATTTTTATTGGTACTTTTGGCTTGGTGATCTATTCACCCCCTCTAGATAAGTGTTGTCATCTAACATTTATCATAATCAAGGGGAAGTGTGTATGTTGAAGAAGGCATTATATGGTCTGAAGTAAGCTTTGAGAGCTTGGTTTGAGAAGTTTACCATTGTCATTACATCAATTAGATTTTGCTCTAGTGATCATGATTCCGCTTTGTTTGTCAAGACCTTTATCATGGTCGTATTTTACTCTTATTATATGTTGACGATATGATTATTACAAGTGATGATACAAATGGAATTAATGATATGAAATTATAGTTAGACAAACAGTTTGAGATGAAGGATTTGGACACTCTTTGCTACTTCTTGGGCATTGAAGTTCCCTACTCTCTTAGAGACTATCTTCTATCTCAATTTAAATATATTTCCATCATTCTTAAACAAACTCGTCTTTCTATTACTAGAGTAGAAAATAGTCCTCTTGAGTTAAATGTGAAATATGTTTCATCTGATGGTGTCCCTCTTTTGGATCCCATATTATATCGTACTTTGGTTGGTAGCTTGGTGTACCTTATGATTACTAGACCAAATATTGCTTATTTTGTTCATGTTATTAGTTAGTTTGTTGTCTCTCTTACTATAGTGCATTAGGAAATTGTTCTCCGCATATGTCATTAGCTTAGGGGAACCCATTTTCATAGCCTTCTCTTTCCCTCATCGTCCTCATTGGAGCTATGTGCTTATTTTGAGGTTGATTGGGCTGGAGACCCCATAAATCGTAAGTCTACCAAAAGGTTTTTTATCTTTCTTGGAGACTCTCTTATTTCTTGGAAGAGTAAGAAACAAGATATTATCTCTCGTTCTTCTACAAAAGCTGAGTATTGTGCTATG
Organism: Vicia faba; assembly: GCA_948472305.1. NCBI lineage: Eukaryota > Viridiplantae > Streptophyta > Magnoliopsida > Fabales > Fabaceae > Vicia > Vicia faba. The sequence continues at coordinate 948,396,895 of OX451741.1, read as the reverse complement.
GCAACCACTACTACTTAAATAGTTTGGCTTGTTGGTTACTTTCTGATTTGGGTATCATTCTATCTGAACCATCTCTTATGTACTATGATAACAAGAGTGCTACTCAAATTGTCCATATCTCAGTCTTTCATGAACGTAGCAAACACATTGAGATTTATTGTCACTTCACTCATAATCATTTCCGGTATGAGATAATTACTATACCGTTTGTCTCCTCCACTTTACATATTGTTGATTTGTTTACAAAGACGCATTCTGTTAAACGATTTTGTTTTTTGATTGACAAACTCTCGATGCTCTCTGCTAATACATCTTGAGTTTTAGGGGAGATGTTATTATTATATATTATTATTATTGTTATTATTATATTATTTTATTATATCTTTGTTAGGTTATGATAGAATATGTATTTATATTTGTATATAAGTTCCACATCAACTATAACATTTATTAAACTGCAAATCTCTCTCTCTCTCTCTCTCTCTCTCTCTATATATATATATATATATATATATATATATATATATATATATATATATATATATATATATATATATATATATATATATATATATATATATATATATATATATATATATATATATATATATATATATATATATATATATATATATATATATATATATATATATATATATATATATATATATATAACATTCTATGTAGTGCTATTCTCACACGGTTGATCTCAATATCTTACATGGTATCAGTTGAAGTAAATATCTAAACCTAACTAAAGTCGTTGTCACCGCTGCAGTAGCTCTTCTCCTAGTGCTGCCAGCGTTTCTCTTCAAAAGCTTCTGATGCCGTCATCATAGCTCCTCCTCCAGTACCACCATTGTCATTGTGGCTCTTCCTCCAATAATATCATCGCCTCCGTAGCTCCTCATCCAGCACCATCGTCTCTGTTTCTCCTCCTCCAGCACTGCCGCCGCTTCCGTCGCGCCACCCACTTCCACATTCAACAACCGTCGCGCCTCCAACACCATGTCTTCATCTTCTGGTGATGAGTTTGAGCATGTTTCTACTAAGGTCAACATCTACACTAAGTCGTCCTCTTCTTCCAATAGACAATATTTTCACCCAACTCTTATCGTCACTAACATCAAAAATAACATTCCCTTTATTCTAGAGATGGAGAAAGATCACTTCACCATGTGAGTTGAGCAGTTCGAAGTTCACGCTCGTGCTCACAAAATGGTCTATCACATCATTCTGAAATCAGGAAAAGAAAAACCTACCTAAGCTAATGTTGCTTTTGAAATGTAGGCATACCTTGATTCCACGGTGCTCAAATTCATTAATTCCACCATCTCCATTAATCTTTTTACCACTATTTTGGAAAAGGGATCCACCGCCATGGCTGCCTGGCAGCATTTAGCTAACTTTTTTAGGACAACCAAAACTCATGTGCAGTTGATCTTGAGCAGGACTTCCCATCTACCTGTATTGAGGATTTTCCTAATATCTCTGCCTATTCCAACGTCTCAAGCAATTTTCTGATCAATTGAAGAACATTTAAGCACCTATTAACAATCACCGTTTAGTTCTTCAACTAGTGTCTTTTCTGAGTCGTACCGTGGGGTTGATACCTTAATCTATAATTTTGGAGTGCGCCTAAGAGAGAGGGGGTGAAATAAGTACTTTAAAATTTTACTGGTTTTGGTGATGAAATAATTATTGTTCTAGTTTGATGTTAAGTGTTTGAAATTTGTTTCTTTGTTTTCTGGTTATGATTTAAGATGAAAGCGGTAAATACGGAAAAGTAAATAACACAAGGGTGTATACTAGTTCCCATCACAGTCTAAAGGTACTCCAGTCTCCTTTCAACATGAATGAGATTTCATTATAGATCACTAGACAAGACAACCTAGCCTTTCTATCCAAGACTCTAACCAATAACCAAGGCAACAATACCTTAACCAACCAAGTTGAAACATAAAATACTCCTTCCTTTTTTACTCTCTTGTTTCCAACAATCCTGGACAACAAAGAATTACAAACCAAATCTAGAAATTATTTAAGTAAAATAAGTTGATGAATATATATATATATATATATATATATATATATATATATATATATATATATATATATATATATATATATATATATATATATATATATATATATATATATATATATATATATATATATATATATATATATATATATATATATATATATATATATATATATATATATATATATATATATATATATATATATATATATATATATATATATATATATATATCACTAAGATTGATCTTCTCTTCCAAACAAATAATTTACAATGATATATTAATGCTCAAGTGTTGATGAATGAGAGATGAATTTTTCTGGAGTGATGTGTAAAACAAATGCAGAAAAATTCTCAATGAAAATTAAAGAATAAAAAATGCTCTTATTAAGAATAATATGTGGGGTCTGATTCCACGACCTTGTGATGTTAACATTATTTGTTGTATGTGAATTTTACGTCATAAAAAGAAATCTAATGGCTGTTTTGAGCATTACAAAGCTCTTCTCGTAGGTGATGGCAGGTCATAAATTGTAGGTGTAGATTGTGATTAGACATTCAGTTTTTTGAGCAAACCATTAACTATTCACATTGTTCTCACCATTGCTCTGTCCAAGTCATGTCATATTCATCAGCTAGATGTTCATAATACATTTTTACATGGTGATCTTCATTAGGCAGTCTATATGCATCAGCCACAGGGTTTTCGTAATCCTCATCACCCAGATTTTGTGTGCCACTTACAAAAATCACTCTATGGTCTTAGGCAAGTGCATCATGCCTGGTACCAGCGTTTTGCTGACTTTGCCACCACCATTGGATTGTGGCATAACACCTTTGATCACTTACTCTTCATATACCGTTGTGGCTCTAACATGGCTTACATCTTACTTTATGTAGATGACATCATTCTCATAACCTCCTGTCATGACCTACACAAATATATCATGACACTCATTGCCTCTGAGTTTTCTATGAAGGATTTGTGACCACAAAGCTTTTTTTTTTTGCTATTGCAGTGACCGAACATGCAAAAGGATTGTTTCTTAGTCAGAGTACCTATGTTAGTTACATTATTGCTCAAGCAGGCAGAAGCTCAATACCTCTAACGAAACTCCATATGATGATCCTACATTATATTGGAGTCTTATCGGTGCTTTGCAGTATCTCACATTTACCCGTCTTGACATCTTCTATGATGTTCAACAGGTGTGTCTTCACATGCATGCTCCTTGCACTGAGCATATGCTTGCATTAAAATGCATCATGTGTTACGTTCAGGGCATATTACAATATGATTTTCATATTTATCCTTCTCCCATTGAGAAGCTTGTTTTCTACACAGATGCTGATTGGGGTGGATGTCCTGACACTAGTCAGTCTACTTTGGGTTATTGTGTTTTTCTTGGTGACAACCTAATTTCATGGTCTTCCAAGCGACAATCCATATTTTCCCGTTCCAGTGCAGAGCCTGAGTATCGGGCGTTGCTAATGCAATTTTAGAATCATGTTAGCTCCGCAACCTTCTCCCGGAGCTTCATTTTCCTATTTCTCATGGTACTCTATTACACTGTGACAATGTTAGTGTTATCTACCTATCTGATAATCCTATCCAGCATTAACACACAAAACACATTGAGATGGACATTCACTTGGTTCAGGAGAAGGTCACTCGTGGTCAATCTTGTGTTCTTCATGTTCCTTCCCGACACCATATTGATGATATCTACACCAAAGGGCTCCCTAAAATTCTCTTTGATGATTTTCGGACCAATCTAAGCATCCATCAACCTCACGCCTCGATTGCAGGGGTGTGATATAATATATGTTTATTTGTTAACAGAATATGTATTTATATTTGTATATAAGTCTCACATCGACTATAACATGTAATGAACTGTAAATCTCTATATATAAAGTCCCACGTCGACGATAACATGTAAAGAACGGTAAATCTCTCTCTATATATAAAAGAGTACTCATAATGCTATTTTCACACGGTTGATTTTAATATCTCTCAATGTTTTAAGGGGTAGTTTGGTATTTCTTAGTCTTCCTTAATACACACACACACACACACACACACACACACACACACACACACACAGATATATATATATATATATATATATATATATATATATATATATATATATATATATATATATATATATATATATATATACATTCTAATGTAACCCTTATTTTCTCCAAGTTTTGTTGATTCATTGAAACCCTAAATCGAAGATTTTTTTCTTCTTATTTTCTATGTTTATTATTGTTAATAAGAATCACTTATGTTTTAAGATCAATAAAACAACACAATGTAAGAATAATATTTGGCTATGCAATATTATCTCTGAGTTTTGATGATAACAAATGAGTATGTTTGTATGAACAATTTTGATACTCTAATGTTTGTTATTATTAAGTACTTAACAAACAGGTTCTGCTTATGATGGATGGTGTGGCCAAGACATTAGAAGAGAATTAGTTTCGCTTCTGCACTACACAAGTTTTATTAAACAGTAGCAAGACAATCCAGAAGGCTCTGAAGTGTAGGCTCTGATGTTAATCTAAAGAAACAAGTCAGAAGATCTGAAGACAAAAGTTTCTACTAAAGTCCGGATGTTAAAGACTCAAATTTCTAAAGACAGTGTGTTCCAAAGAAACAAAGTTAGAAGATCTGAAGACAAAGTTTCTACTGAAGTCCAGATGCTAAAAACTTAGTTTCTAAAAATACAACTTGTTTCAAGAAGGCAAAGCTAAAAGATCTGAAGACAAAGTTTCTACTGAAGTCCAGATGCTGAAGACTTGTGTTTATAATATAAAGGTTCTTAAAAGGATTCTCAAAGAACCAAGGGCTAAAGATTCTAAAGATGGAAGTTCTGAAAATTCCAAAGATTTAAGGTTCTAAAGATCCAAGGTTCTATACAGTGGGTTCTCAAGACCAAGTGTTGAAGACTCTAAAGACGCAGTTCTTAAGACTCTGAAGACTTGAAGATCTTCTGATCCAAGGTTCTCTACAACAGGTTCTCACGAACAAGTGTTGAAGACTCTGAAGACGCAGTTCTGAAGACTCTGAAGACTTGAAGTTCTGAAGAACTTATGTTATGTTCCCGCTTCTAAACTCATGCTCGCAGAAGCCTCTGAAGTGCAGAAGGAAAGAATATAACGTTAACATGATACAGTAGTACACAGTATGAAAAATCCTTATTCCACTACCTCTCCATTAGCTTGAATTGTGGAAGAGAAAAGGACGTAGCAGTACTATTTGTAACAACTTTTTTTCAAACAGCCAATGGATCTATTTTTCTTGGCTATATAAGAAAAGAATCATATGTTTAAAATATTGTTGGTGTTCAAATATTGTTAGAGTTGTTATGCTGAACATACTGAAGCTAACCCAAAAGAAATTAAGAAGATGATGAAGAAGAATTCAACAAGATGGTATTCAAATTCTTATCAAATACTTCTTGGTATAAGTATGAAGAAGCAAGGATTTGTTGCTCATAGCTTGCTCAATTAAAGAAATTGAAGACAAGAAGACTTCAAGATGTTGCACTTAAACTTAGATCATACTCATCTTTGTAGAATCATGTAAACACAAGAGTTGTTGCTCATATTGTGTTATATCTTTAGTTCTCCATGTAAATTTTTTGTATACAAGAGTTGTTGCTCATAATTGTGTCAAACAATCAAGAATTAATCTTTTGTGTAATATGCTTAAAAAGAAGCAATCATGTAAACACAAACATTATCAACTGAATGTTGATGGTTCCTTGAGAGACTCAGTTGAGTCAGGATTCTCAAGAAGACTTTGGATGCGGTCATCATAGATGAAATCCTGTTAAGAAAGGCCAGGTTGGTCAGATTTCTTAAGGGGTCCTTGATTGTTATATCTCGTGGAGATCATTGAATGCATAATTGTATTATTCCTTGAGTGATTGAGTGAAGGTCCGATATCAAGAAGATAATGGATGCGGTCATTATGGGAAATCCTGATAGGAGATTTTGAGGAATCAGATTCTATTGAGTCAATGGTAGTCATATCTCAAAGGGGGCTGAGTGAAGGTCAACCTTGTGAGATCACTGATGGATATCATTGCAAGGAAATTCTAGTAGGAGATCTTGAGGGATCGGGTTTTATTGGGTCAATGAACGTTATATCTAGTTGGATCACTGAATGTGTCATTGTGTGTTAGTCGGCGGCGGTTTCCCGTGCGATTGTAATCAGTTTGGTTATAGTGGAATAAGTCCTTGATTAAGGCGAAATCACATTGACGGGTGGACTGGACTAGCTTGGGGATTTCTCAAGTGAACCAAGATATATCACGTGTTCTTTACTTGTTCTTATGCTTTAGAGTTTATGTTTTCTTAACTTAATTAGAAGCATTACTTAGAAGTAACACTCAGAAGCATTATTCAACGAATAATGCTTAGTGTTGGTGTAAGGTGATGAAATTGAGGAAGAAGAGAGAAAAATGATAAATGCTATAAAGCTGCCGCTAATGATTAAAAGATGATTAATTGTATTAAATGAAACCTAGTACACCTATTTATACACAAAAATAGTAAAGATAAGAATGCCACATAGGCCCTAAAAGAGAATATACAAATATGGCAAATACTAAATTACCCTATAATACCATCCTGTAATTTAGTAAGTGTCAGAAACTAACAACACCAATTTCATTTCTCAAATGAAGAAATTGGTCTGTTTTTATTGCCTTCGTCAGAACATCTGCCAGCTGCTTCTAAGTGATACAATGCATAACTTCTAACACTCCTTTCTGCACTTGACTTCTCAGAAAATGATACTTCGTCTCAATATACTTGCTTCTTCCATGCAACATTGGATTCTTGGCAAGATTGATTGCAGAATTGTTATCAATCAACAGCTTTAGAGGCTTCTCTATCTCAATCTTCAAATCCTCCAGAAGATTCAGAAGCCAAACAGCTTGACATGCAGCTACATCACCTACAATGTATTCAGCTTCACACGTTGAGGGCCACAACAGGCTGTTTCTTGGAACTCCAAGAAATTGGACCTCCCAGAAACTCGAACAAATAACCAGAAGTACTCTTTCTGTCAACTCTGTCTCCACACCAGTCAGAATCAGAATAACTCATTAATTCTAGTTTTGTCTTTCTTCCAGAATGAAATAACACTCCATATTTCAGAGTTCCTTTGATATACCTCAGAATCCTGACAGCAGCTTGGTAATGAGATCACTTTGGTTTACTCATGAATCCGCTAACCATTCCAATTTCATAGAAAATGTCAGGTCTGTTATTTCACAAATACCTAAGAGAACCGAGCAACTGTTTGAAGGTCGTAGCATCCATAGAATCACCATCAGAGTCAGAATCCAATTTATGATTGGTTTCTGATGGTGTCACAGCAACTTTACAATTCTGCTGCTTAAATCTCTTCATAAGTTCAAGTTCATACTTCAGCTGATGTAGAATGATACCCTTCTTTGAGTACAAAATCTCCATTCATAGAAAATATACCATATTTCCAAGATATGTCGTCTCAAATTCATTCATCAGAACTTCTTTGAACTTGATTATATCTTATGGACAACTTCCTGTAGGCAATATGTCATCAACATATAGACACACTGTTGCACCCCAAAATTTTCCCTCTTATCTCATCAACATTTCTCATCACAAGACTCTTGGAATTCAAGATCAAGCTAGGGTTTGCTCTGCTCAAGGCACCTCCTTGCACTATTGACCTAAATTAGGGTTTGAGTTTGCACAGGGATGTTTTGACCTACAATGCCCAAAATGACTTTCATACTTCATATTGGGCTCACAAGTTTGTCCATACCAAGTTTCAAGCTTTGATTCAAAATTTTGCCCAGCCAATTGGACAGTTGACCTAGAAATCAACTATATTGGGGAAAAAGTCAATTGTGGCCAATTGACAGTCAAACCTCATGAATTTTGACTCACATCAACATTATGAACTCATATGAACCATTTGATCAAGTTTGGATCACAACTCCACAAGAAATTTGATCAGATCACCAAAAGGGCAAAATGGTCATTTTTAGGGTTTTGACTGCACAAAGGCAATTTTTGACTGTTTGACCTAACCAATGGAAAATCAAGCTCAACCATGGACTCAAGGACTCAATGACATTATCTTGACCCATTCAACAAGTTCAAAAGATCTCAAATGCCTAGGTTTGACAGATGAATTTTTCAGTCAATTGATCAAAATTTGACTGTATACTGAAAAGTCAAACTTTGACTTTTTGGTCAAAATCAAGTGCCAAGGGACATTTTTCATCAAGACATGTCAAATTATGAAACTTGTTCATCAAGAAACCCAAAAATGCAAATTAGGGTTTAAAATGGGAAAATTTCATAACTTAGAAAATTTCTAAGTTATAAAATTCTTATTTTTTCCTAAATTTGTCCCATTTGATCACCAAGATGCAAATGGATTCAAACAAAACTTGCAACATTAAAGTTGTAGTCCATCACATAGTCTACAACTTTTATTCACAAAGTTTTCTCAAAAGAAGCTTGTATCTCAAGTTATGATTTTTGGAACAAGGGTACTTAAAACTTTTAACTTAGAAAAATTTTGCCCTAGTTTAGGCAGGATTTTGACCCATCTTCTTGGCCATTTTTCACATAGTTCCACTTTGAGTTTCAAGTTGAATTTCAAAGATGGATTATAGTACATGTTGCAATATTTCAAAATTGTCCAAGAACTCCTCAAACACCTTTGTGGTTAGGGAGAATCAAATGCTTGAAGTTGGCAAAAACTCACTTTGAAACCATGGCCAATACCTGTTCATACCAAGTTGCAAATATGACCAAACTAGCTTAGTACATGATTACAGGCCTCTAAACCAATTTACACTCCAAAATTGAATGCTAATACATTGGATATTGGCATTGTTCTGATCAAGAGAGCTTTGTACAATGAACATTGTCATTTTAAGCATAAAGGTCACACTTCCATTTTCATAAAGGGCACTTTATGTCAAATTGCTTTTTCTTGAGCCTTGGACTTCCTTCCTTTGCAGCAAACAAGCTCCACAATCTCAGGCATAGTACAAGAAGTTGGTGCATGCTTAGAGATAGCCTGTACAGGCCTATCTCACTTCACTTCCAACTTTGCTTTCAAAACAAGTCAAAGGGCCAAAAGCTTGTATCTCTCATATCTGATAAAAACCAACTAAAACAAAGTTGTCAAACAAGTTTTGCATATCCTCACAAGTCAGAAGCACGAGCCTTTCACCCCTAAAGCACCCTCATACTCCAAAACCCCATTTTTCTGCAAAAACAGGGCAAGCCTTGCAGAATCACCTCCATCTCCACTTTCCCTCGTGCGTTTTGCCTCAAATTTGTTCCAATACCTTCCATTCAACTCACCTAAACTATTCCAGACCTCCATTGCCAGCTGTAACACCATTAACACACATTGCCATTTTTGTTTGGAAGCTTTGCAGGTTGAGTTCTCTAGCACGATTCAGGCTACTTCAAAACAAGCCAAGCATTGGGAAAGCTTCATTGGACATCAGTCAAGCTCAAGAGAACCTCAAGCACCCTTGGAAGTTGCTGCATTGTCCAGCTCGAAGTCAACTGAAACAGGTATTTCATGAACTTATATCTCTCTATTTAGGAATAGTTAGACTTAGGTTTGTGAATGAAAGATGTTGTATTCATAGCCCTGAAACCATACATGTGCTTAGTTTTCATTTATATTAATCGTGCTAGGAGAATTTTGTTCATGAACTTTCTGAAAAAACTAGGATAAGAATTAGGGCCAGAGAAATTCTCTCTGGTCTTTGAGAGTTAGCTTGAGTTTTTTATATGGTTAGATTCGTTATTTGATGCTCTACAAGTTTCATATTATGAGTTTTGTCAAAAAAGCAAAGAATCAGGAGATAGCATTTTGTGTACAAAGCGCGCGTTTTGGTTTGAACTGAGGAAGAAGATGAAGTTGATTGGGCTGGGCCTGGTTGTTTTTACTTCTAACACCTGCCTTTTCAGTTTACACCCCCCTGGCCCATTTCTTTGTATATTTGTCATTTTTGTATTTTTATTTTAATTTTGACTTTATTATTTTATGTCCAAATATAAAAAATGCCCAAAAATTATTTTTATATTTTTTTCATATTTATTTGATATTTATTTTTATTTTATTAGTATAAAAATGTTTAAATACTTTATATTCTTTTATTAAAACTTATGAAAATAATGCAAAAATATGTTTTATTTTCATTTATTATTTTTATTCACATTTGAAAATATTTTCTTGAAATATATACATTTTGTAAATAATTTATTTTATTTTTATACACACTTAGTATATTTAATATATTTAATACATATACATACATATTTTATTAAATAATTAGGACAAAAAATACAAAAATAATACATTTTTATTTTTATTAATATTTTATACTAAAAATACCATTTTTTCAATATACTTATACTTTTGTACAAATTAATACATTATTGTATATAAAAATAAATAATACTATTTATTTAATAAATTAGGGTTTTTGCCCTAAAAGACAAAATGATTAAAATTGACCTTTTATTTATTTATATTTCACATAAAAAATACTTTTTACATACATAAAAACCTTTTTTACATAATACATTTTATTTGATATTTATTTAATTGTATTTATTTAAATATTGTATTATACCTTACCCATTCAATTTGGTTGTAATAATTTAGAATTTAATTTCTTGTCAAATAATCCCCAATTCAAATTTGTACCCCCTCCCTATATCATGTTGTAATAGTGTAGAATTTAAATTCTCACACCTTTAAAAGCTTTTAATTATGTCATGATTAGACCTAGGGTTTGTATGCAAAATAAAATCAACCAGTAGTTTGACCTAATCCAAGATAACAATACATGAAAAAAAACAAACACAATGCACACTTGCACCCCCTAGGGTTTCAATCCACTTGTTGCCTTCAAAAATGGGCCATGGTATGCATGTCAAGTACTTTGGCAAAACAAAAACAAAACAAAAGATCATAGTCCCTCGATGACGCTATCTGAGTTTCCTAAACAAAATGATCAAGTCCCTCAAGAAAATTGCCAAAAATACTTGACACTATTGCTATCATGGTCTATACGATGACCCGCGCCTGTCCCGTTTTAACATCCTAACACAAGGTTGTTCACCAAATACAATGGTGAAACAACACTGTCAAAAGGGTTAAAAACATAAGAAAGATCTTTGAGTAAATAGGGTAGACAACTCTTAGTTACTTGATCAAAACTTGCAAAAACATCCTTGCTATCTTCAAAATACACTTCACAACAAAAATTTCAAAACCCTACTTTCAAATATTGAAAACTTTTCAAAAGACAAAAACACCTTTGTACACATTCAAACAAGAATCATTACAAAGGTTGCCATAACGATGACCTCTTTTCAAAACGTCTTTCAAAACCACACACAAAGCACCATTTCAAACAATTGAAAAGCAAAGCAAGTGATCTAAGCAAGTAACTAAGAGCCCATGGATAACCATGGATAGAAAGGGTGTTAATACCTTCCCTTTCTATAATTTACTCCCCTAACCCAAGAAAACATCTCAAAGGTCTTTCCTGTGCTTTTTGACCTTTCCTTAGGATAAAATAAAAAGTCGGTGGCGGCTATTGCTAAATTGAAACATTTGTGAACACAAAGGCAAAAACCTCAAGTCAGTTCTCCCACCATATCACAGAACTGACGACTCTGCTGGGGAATATTTTAAAAGTTGAGTAACCTTAGGGCTTAGATCACCCTTTGCATGATTATATTGTTTGCTTTGATTGATTTACATTTGGATCTCTTGTTTGGGCTTGAAATCCTCTACCCGGATTTGGGAAACATTCATAGGTAAATAGCAATACGTTGTGGAAATTGTGCGGGGTATACCGACATGGTTGAAGCAATAGCTATATTAGTGCGACATATTTGTGAGTACCGGTAGCCTTTGAGTCAATCAAAGAGAATACGGGGCCGCTGAGTGATGTCATAAAGCACTAGTAAACTCTTAGAACCTTACTTGACCATCTTGGCCTTTTATTAGGGGTAGTGAGATGACCGACTTTGGTGCAGTTCGAAGTTGGTAGATACTCGATACTACACTCATTGAGGGTTATTTTATTGGAATATTTTGGTCGCTAGTTAAGTGGCTAAACCAAAACAATGAACATAGAAAACAATCCAGTGATATTGAGCTCCTTAGAACCCGGTTACTATTTATAGGACAAGTTTTGAGCCAACTAAACTCAAGAGGGTACTTACCTATGAAACCTCATGCAAGCTTGAAACTAGGGTTTTATGTGACTTGCTTGTACATGTGCTTGTGCATACATCATGAACATCATAAAGCATCATATGCATCCACTAACCATTTCAAGGGTTTGGATCTTCATCTTTGTTCTTGTTTTGTAGGTCATGGAATCTCTTTGTAGGAAAACAATTCAAGTCAACCTTGTGAGAATCCCTCCTCAACTCAAGGAGCTTACTTCCAGGATTCCAGAGAATTCTCTTTTCAGTGAAAGACATGGTAGACTTCTCAACTTGGTCAACTCCAACATTGAAGAAGACATGGTGAAAGTTCTTTTCCAATTCTTTGACCCCCTCCACCACTATTTCACATTTCCTGATTACCAACTAGTACCCACTTTGGATGAATTTTCTCAACTACTGAGAATTCCTATTCTTAATCAACTACCCTACAACGGTACGAAAAAAGAACCAAAGCCTGAAGACGTTGCTCAAGCATTACACTTGCAACCATTTGACATCAAGGGACATTGGGAAACCAGAAGTGGTGTCAAGGGCTTCTTGGCAAAGTTTCTGTTTGAGAAGGCACAAGACTGTTGGAATTCTCTTGACCTACAAGCCTTTGAAGAGATTGTGGCACTCCTCATCTATGGGTCGGTCTTGTTCCCAAACCCTGACCAACTTATAGATGTGAATGCTGTCAAGATTTTCATATCCAGGAATCCTATACCCACGTTGCTTGGGGACATCCTACACTCATTTTACACACGAACAATGAGGAAAAAAGGTGTTCTCATGTGCTGTACTCCTCTCCTAGCAAGGTGGTTTATTTCTCACCTTCCACAATCAGTTTTGAAGAACGAGCAGGGTTTAAGGTGGTCACAACGATTGATGACACTCACACATTCTGATGTACATTGGTGTTCTCGGTCCAGAGAAAATGTCATCATCATTGATCATTGTGGGGAATCCCCTAATGTCCCACTACTTGGAATTAGGGGAGGCATTACCTACAACCCCTGTCTAGCTTTGAGACAATTTGGATATGCTCGGAAGGATGGCCGTCATGACATGCTGGTTCCTGACCTAGTTTTTGACTTCGACAACGATGCGCAAGGACTTCAACAAAGGTTTATCAGAGCTTGGAGGATGCCCAACAAAGTGGATAGTAAGACACTGGGGCACAAGAATTCCATCCCCCTTTGAGCCTTATCTCAAGTGGGTACGAACCCGCTCCCAGAATCTTATGATGCCATACCCTCACATTCTCCCCGTGATCAAAGAGCTTGTTACGGAAGGAGGTGTTCCATACACCATCCTACATCCTGACATGCCAACATCATGGGAAGAAATGCAAAAGATTTGGATCCAACTCAAGGAAGAACATGATACTTTTGAAGCCAGCTTCTATGCCAGTGAGAAGAAGGTTTTGGAGCTTACCCGCCGACTTCATGAGGAAGAAACTCTCAACACTTACATCGCACCAAAGAGGATGCGCAATGTCTTTTTACATTAAGAATTTTGTAATATTTTGCCCATGGGGCACTTATGTACTAACAAATTTCTTCTTAATATGACGTGCGTTCTTTTTGTTTGCGAAAAATTTGAATTTCTGAATCCTTGAATGCATTACATGAATAACATACCATTCATCATATGCATAAACAAGTCTTCACACCAGGTTCCTTATCTTTCTGTTGTTTATTTCAGCAAGATGGATTTGGAGCAGACGGTAAAGGATCTGCAGGCACAAAATTCACAGTTCCAGCAACTCCTCATGACCTTGGAAAAGGGTCAAGAGGACCTCAAAGCTTTGTTGGAGAAGAATAAAGAGAAAAAGAAAAAGAGACCTGGAGTGGCCACTTTTGGAAGAAGGTTCGAGAGCAATGCTAGGATGGTTCTGGAGTTCCCCTCAATGTCTGACGAAGGGGCCGGTAAAGGGAAAGGGACAACTGTACCTTCTGAATCTGAGGTTGAAGAGGAGGAAGAGGAAGAAGACGAAGACTACTCCGAACAACAGTATCCTCCAGCGGATGATAAATATAGGAATCTTGAGGATAGACTGGTAGCCATGGAGTTGCAGAGGGTGCCCGGTTTGGATTTTGAAGAACTAGGGCTGGTAGTTGGGATTGTTATCCCTCCCAAGTTAAAGGTGTCAACATTTGCCAAGTATGACGGTCTGTCATGCCCAAAGATGCACTTGAGATCGTATGTCAGAAAGATCCAACCCCACTCATCTGATAAATACCTTTGGGTGCACTTTTTTCAAGACAGTATGTCAGGAACGCAGTTGGACTGGTTCTATCAGCTCGAGATATCAGAGGTTCACAATTGGGAAGACTTAGCAGCTGCTTTTTACCGTCAATATCAATACAATGCTGATTTGGAGCCCACTCGTACTCAGCTACAAAGTATGGGAATGGCTTCCAATGAAGGGTTTAAAGAGTATGCCCAGAAGTGGCGTGATCTGGCTGGAAGGGTGCAGCCGCCGTTGTCAGATAGAGAGTTAGTTGACATGTTTCTGGGGACCCTGTCTGGCCCCTTCTTCAATTATCTAATTGGGAGTTCTTCCGCGGGATTTACTGAACTAATTTTGACCGGCGAGAGGGTCGAGGCCGGTATTAAAAGTGGAAAGATTCAAAAGGAGGCTTCCGTATCCACAGCTGTTAAGAAACCCTTCCCAGCTAAGAAGGAAGCATCTGCTGTGTATTCTCAGAAGGGACAGGGAAGAACCGAGCGTCGACCGACTGTAGGGGCTGTGATGATTCAAAACTCGTCAAATGATCAACCTCGTAACAATCAGTCGAGACCTAATCAACAACGAGTGAAAAGGCCACAACGGCAGTTCACCTGGATCAACATGACGCCCGCTCAGGTACTCCCTCATTTGTTGAAGCTGAATCTTACCAGTTTGAAGGAAGCTCCAAAGAACCATAACACCTCCTCTCCATACTACCACTCCAATCGCAAATGTGCTTACCATTCCGACAGTGTTGGGCACGATACCAATAATTGCTGGGCGCTTAAGAATAAAATCCAGGACTTGATTGATGCCAAAAAAGTAGAATTCGATGCGCCTGAGAAGCCCAATGTGATATCTGCTCCGATGCCCAAGCACGGCCACAATGTTCATGCCATTATAAAAGACCTCCATGTTACTGATGTTGCCGATCTTTTTACTCCATTGTTAGTGATTAAAGAGAAGTTGATGAGAGCCGGGATATTCCCAAGCTGCGGGAAGGACTGTTATTTTTGTTTGAGCATACGAGCTGACTGCCCAATATTGAAATCAGGTGTCCAACGCCTGATGGATACCCAAGAGATACTTTTCCAGAAAACCCCTGTTAATACCTTCAATCCTGTTACTCCTGTTACTTTTTCTACTTCAACCAACGATATTGCAATCATAATCATTTCCGACAATCCTCCCAAGGCTTGCAAAAGGCCTGTCAGGATTACACCCAACTCTAAATGTGTACCATTAAAGATCACCATACCGGGACCTGTCCCGTACCAATCTAGCAAAACGATACCATGGAACTATGGGGGAGAAATCTTCTACCATGGTATGAAACAAATTGAGGCAGTCCAAGAAAATTTTGAAGAAGAAAACCCTGATATAGGGAACATTACGGGTACAAGCAAGATAAACCGCAGCGGCCGGATCTTTTCTCCGGAGATTGCTCCCCCTCGAGCAGTTTTCGGACCCTTGAAAGCTTTTGTACTTGTTAGGCCATCTGTGCAAGGCCCAATGATTGAAGAATTGGATACTCCTGAAGTAAGACCATCTGCTGATGCTACCAACAAGGGTAAGGGGATACTAGAAGTGCCTGTCAAGATAAAGGCTCATGTTGTGGTTATCCCCGAAACCACTCAGAAAGAAATGGATGAAATCTTGAGAATAATCAGAAAAAGTGACTACGACGTTGTGGAACAACTAGGGCAGACCCCTTCTAAAATTTCAATGTTAGCTCTCCTGCTTTGTTCTGAGGCCCATGCTAAGGCCCTAATCAAATTCTTGAAGGCGGCACATGTACCCCAAGAGACTTCGGCTTACCAGTTTCAGGAGTGTGTGGCCAGTCTTACTACTGATAATGGCCTTGGCTTTTCCGATGCTGACTTGACCTCCAAAGGAAGGAAACACAACGACACGCTACATGTCTCAGTTGAATGTAGGGGAACCACCCTCGCCCATGTCTTAGTTGATAGTGGTTCTTCTTTGAATGTGCTGCCGAAGAAAGCCTTAGATCGTTTGGACTGCGAAGGACTGACCCTCAAACCTAGTAACATCGTTGTTAGGGCCTTTGATAGGTCCAAAAGAATGTTTCATGGAGAGGTTGATATTCCTATCAAAGTAGGCACAGAAGTTTTCAACTCCACCTTTTACGTGATGGACATCTGTCCGTCATATTCGTGTTTGTTAGGAAGACCGTGGATCCATTATGCTGGGGCAGTTACCTCCTCTTTGCACCAAATACTGAAATATCCTGTTAAGGGTAAGATTATAACAGTGCACGGCGAGGAAGAGTACATGATAAGTCATCTCAATTCCTTCCGCTATGTGGAGTTGGATGGCGAGTTCATCGAAACGCCTTTCCAACATTTTGAGGAAGTATCTCCTGAGGTAGAAGTTGCGAAGACAATGGTTGAGGTGCCTATCGTTCCCAAGCATGTATCTAGGATGGCATATCTTAAGGATGCAGAGGCTGTGGTTAAAGAAGGGAAGAGTACAGTATGGGGGCAACTGCCTGATTTTCCCCATAAGACATACAAGTTTGGATTAGGGTTCACTGCTGCAGGACAAAAGGCTATGCGTCGCTCCAAGGTTGGGGGACCACCCGTCAAGATCTCTCACCATGGAATCAATGCTGTATAAGATGAAGATGAAGAGAGCCACTTTGAGGATTGGATCTTTCCGACCGTCGAAGGGGGTTTAAGCAACTGAGAAGCAAAGGATTTTATTCCCATCACCTTTATCAACCAGTAATTTTATCTTTGAACAATTTCCAATTTTCGGTCTGCAATAACTAAAACAATCCGTACACTATTTTCACCTCATGCCTTGCCCGAGGCATGTAGGTACATTTGTAAGGGCTTGATTTTCTTCATTATCATATGCCATGTTTTAATGAATCATTGGACGTTTTTCATCTATAAACTACTGTGTTCATTTTCTTTCCTTTTGCATTTTGTTTGGTTAAGGATGGCTATCCCTTACACACACCCACACTCACAAATGCAGGTATCCATCCACTCCGGATTCCATGGGTGATTATTCTGCTTTAGCCTTCGATAGCTCTGAAGATTTGATTAATCACGCTGAGTATGAAGTTGACGAAGACTGTGAAGTGCCGGGAGAGTTAGCCATACTTTTGCAACAAGAAGAGAGGGCTATTTTGCTTCATGAAGAGTTGCTAGAAACCATCAATTTGGGGACAGAGGAAGACAGGAAAGAAGTAAAAGTGGGTGCCAACCTGGAACCAAGTGTCAAGGAGCGCTTAGTACAGTTGTTGAACGAGTATGTTGAAATCTTCGCCTGGTCTTATGAAGACATGTCAGGACTAGACACAGATATCGTGGTCCACCGTCTCCCTACAAGAGAGGATTGTCCACCGATCAAGCAAAAAGTCCGCCGAATGAGGCCTGACATGTTTGAGAAGATTAAGGCTGAAGTAATGAAGCAATTCAACGATGGCTTTCTGGCTGCTACTTCCTATCCACAATGGGTTGCTAACATTGTGCTCGTGCCTAAAAAGGACGGCAAAGTCAGAATGTGTGTGGACTATCGGGATTTAAACAGGGCTAGCCCTAAAGACGATTTTCCACTACCACATATCGACATCTTGGTTGACAACACAGCTCAGCACAAGGTTTTTTCCTTCATGGATGGATTCTCGGGATACAACCAGATCAAAATGGCCCCCGAGGACATGGAGAAAACTACTTTTGTCACGCAATGGGGTACCTTCTGCTACAAAGTGATGTCGTTCGGACTGAAGAATGCAGGGGCAACTTATCAACGCGCCATGGTAGCTTTGTTTCATGATATGATACATCATGAGATCGAAGTTTACGTAGACGATATGATATCTCGATCACAGACAGAAGAAGAACACCTTGATCATCTACAAAAGCTGTTTGCCAGGTTGAAGGAGTATAAGCTCAGACTAAACCCAAGCAAGTTCACTTTTGGGGTTAGGTCTGGTAAACTTTTGGGATTTATTGTCAGCAACAAAGGCATTGAGGTTGATCCAGCTAAAGTAAAGGCTATACAAGAAATTCCTGCTCCCCGTACTGAAAAGGAGGTTAGAGGATTCTTGGGACGCTTAAACTATATCGCGAGGTTCATCTCTCACCTGACATCTACCTGTGAGCCAATTTTCAAACTGTTGAAGAAAGATCAAGTAGTTGAATGGAATAATGATTGTCAAGTTGCTTTTGATAAGATCAAGGAGTATTTACTAGAACCACCTATTTTGATGCCACCCGTCGAAGGAAGGCTGTTAATCATGTATCTGACTGTTTTGGATAATTCAATGGGGTGCGTACTAGGCCAACATGACGAGTCTGGCCGAAAAGAGCATGCCATTTATTACCTTAGCAAAAAGTTTACCGACTGTGAGACTCGCTACTCACTGCTCGAGAAAACTTGCTGCGCTTTGGTATGGGCTGCTCGCCGGTTAAGGCAGTATATGTTGACTCATACCACTTTGCTGATTTCCAAAATGGACCCGATCAAGTATATCTTCGAGAAGCCTGCTCTATCTGGAAGAATCGCTAGATGGAAAATGATCCTGACTGAGTATGATATCCAATATACTACCCATAAAGCTATAAAGGGGAGTGTACTAGTTGACCATCTAGCTCATCAAGCCGTCGAAGATTACCAATCTATGAGATTCGACTTCCCTGACGAGGACATCATGACATTGGACAACATTGAAGGTAACGGACCGTATGACGGACCTGAACAAGGATCCCGATGGACCCTGTACTTTGATGGTGCTTCAAATGCACTTGGCAACGATATCGATGAGGTACTCATTTCTCCAGAAGGTTGCCATACACCCTTCACTGCCCGACTTTGCTTCAGCTGTACCAATAACATGGATGAATATGAAGCTTGCATATTTGGTCTCAAGGCTGCTATAGACTTGGGAATCAAATCTTTGGTCGTATTTGGGGACTCGACTTTGGTTATTAGTCAAGTCAAAGGAGAGTGGGACACCAAGCATCCTAATCTTATCCCATACAAAGAACATGTCTTGACGTTGTTGCCTCATTTCGAGCAGATTACTTTTGAGCACTTCCCGCGAGAAGAAAATCAGCTAGCAGATGCTCTGGCTACAATGTCTTCCATGTTTAAACTCAACTGGGATAATGAGGCTCCCCAAATTACCATCGAGCAAATGGACGAACCTGCGCACTGTCATGAGATTAATACCGAAGAAGTAGTGGAACAACCCTGGTTTCATGAAATCAACAGGTATCTCCAGACTAGAGAATACCCTGAAGGAGCTTCCGTCAATGACAAAAAGTTCTTAAGGAGATTTGCTACCAAGTTCTTCCTCAGAAATGGCATTCTTTATAAGTGCAACCATGATTGTGTTCTACTTCGTTGTGTGGACAAAGTTGAAGCAGAGTTGATCATGACTGAGATACACAATGGCACATTCGGCACCCACTTGAGCG
Organism: Vicia faba; assembly: GCA_948472305.1. Lineage (NCBI taxonomy): Eukaryota > Viridiplantae > Streptophyta > Magnoliopsida > Fabales > Fabaceae > Vicia > Vicia faba. The sequence goes on along the minus strand of OX451741.1, from coordinate 948,376,878 downwards.
GACATACGATGGCTAAGAAGATTCTAAGGGCAGGCTACTACTGGTCTACCATGGAAGCTGATTGTCATCAATACTCCCGTACCTGCCACAAATGCCAAGTCTATGCCGACAAGGTACATATTCCTCATGTTCCCCTCAATGTTCTAACAACTCGGCCATTTGCAATGTGTGGCATTGACATGATTGGAGAGATCAAGCCTACGACATCCAATGGACATCGCTTCATCCTGGTGGCTATTGACAATTTTACCAAGTGGGTCGAGGAAGCTTCCTATGCCTCTGTTACAAAGAACGTGGTTGCCCTCTTCATCAAGCAGAACCTCATATGCCGGTATGGTGTCCCGGATAGGATCATCACAGACAATGGTACAAATTTGAATAACACTATGATCACCGCTCTATGCGAACAGTTCAAGATTTATCATCACAATTCATCTCCCTATCGGCCGAAGATGAACGGTGTTGTTGAAGCCGCGAACAAAAATATCAAGAAGATCATTCAAAAGATGACAGTCACCTACAAGGACTGGCATGAGATGTTACCGTTTGCTCTGCATGGATATCGTACCACAACACGTACTTCAACAGGGGCAACCCCATTTTCTTTGGTGTATGGCATGGAAGCTGTTCTACCCATGGAAGTTCAGATTTCTTCCTTAAGGATTATGAAAGATGCCAGTTTGAGTGAAGACGATTGGATTCAGACCCGGCTTGATCAACTTAACTTGATCGACGAGAAGCGACTTACTATTGTTTGTCATGGTCAGACGTATCAAAAACGGATGATTAAGGCCTTCAACAAGAAAGTCAGACGTCAGGTATACCAAGTCGGAGATCTTGTAATCAAGCGGATCATCTTACCGCAAAGTGATCCCAGGGGCAAGTGGACTCCTACTTACGAAGGACCATTTGTGATTAAGAGCATCTTTTCTGGTGGGGCAATGATTCTGACAACCATGGACGGTAATGATTTGCCGCACCCTGCAAACTCAGACATAGTCAAAAGATACTACGCATAAAACGACCCGACAAGTTAAAAACCCGAAAGGGCGACTTGGGCAAAAATGGGCATCCCGGTGAATCGAAAACCCAAAAGGGCGGTTCAGGCAAAAATTAGGGATAAAACAAAAAATCTGTACACCCGGCAAGTTGAAAACCCGAAAGGGCGACTTGGGCAAAAAAGGGTTTCCCGGTGGATCAAAAACCCGAAAGGGCGGTCCAGGCAAAAGTTAGGAAATTAAAGCGTATGACTATGTCTCGTAGGATCACTTTAAGAACAATCTCTTCACCAAAAAGCTCCAGGCTTCTGACCAATCCAGTTATCGGCGGACGAAGCAATGAATGGATAAGATATTCAAAGTTGTGAAGGCTATAGCAGAATGGGAATCCCATGGAATTGTTACACATAGCCATCTTTCTTTTGTATAAAAATTTTCAATTTTTATGACAACATTCTCTTACTAGGGTGTCTGTCTCCTTTGTACAAAGATACTCACGAAAGTTAAATACAAAGATACTTCAAAGTGCAGAAATTTGCTTGCCTTTATTTTCTTGTTACACTTATTGTTTTATTTGAAAATGTCCAATGTTTTGTTAAATAGGCATATGCATTTGAATATAATCAGTGCTTACAAATAAAATGAAATTGAAAAAGAATAATTACTGATAGGTTGAAGGAGTAGGAAGAAATATTTATGCCATTTCAGAAGAAATCCTCTACGATACATCATTCCGATCCTCAACAAGGCTAAATTTGGAGTATATTTCCCCAGCAAAGTTAAGCTTCAAGATCCGCAGCGGAGCCAGTGCAGTCTAAAACTTGATTCCCCAACTGAGTTAAGTTTCAAAATTCCCATCAGAGTTAAGCTTCGAGATCCCCAGTAGAGCCCGAAAACCATGAAAATCCTATCCCCAGCGGAGCCAGAATAGTGAACATTTCCCCCACAGAGTTATCTCCCAGCAAGATCGAAGATTCTCGGTCTCATTTCTCCAAGCAGAAGCCTCCGAGGTCTTAACTCCCCAGTAAATATTTTTAGAGTTTTCCCTACATCCCAGGAAAGTCATGAAGGATTCTTATTCCCTGCAGAAATTGTCAAAAGCCTTGTGAATCCCCATAAATCACCGAGGATTTTCAATCTCCAGCAGTGGTCCCAGGTTTTCTCATTCTCAATAATCAGAGATCTTTAAATCCCCAAGCAGTCAGCAAGGATTTCTCATCTTCAGTATTCAAAGTTTTTTTTGGAATCCCCGGCATTGGTCAAGGATTTACTTTCCCCGACAACAATCAAAGATTTCATTATCTCCAGTTATCAAGGATTTATTTTCCTCAGCAAGACAGCTACTCAGCTTACATGCACATCCATTACATTCATATATCATAAACATTGATGAAATACAGTTCATTGCATCATACATATCATGCAACATAACTTTGTGTTTTACCTAACATTTTACCCTTTTCAGGATAAGATTAAACGACTATCGTTAACAATTATTCAGATACAGTATGGGTACACCCCAGACACGGCGGTCATTCTATTACTCATTCAGAATTTCAAGTCAAATACAGTACAGATACACCCCATACATGGCGGTCATTCTACTACTCATTCATACTTCAGCAATCTGATACAGACTAGATACGCTCCAGACACGGCAGCCATTCTATCTCTCATTCAGATTCAAATATCAACTTCAAGTTCAGATATGCTCCAGACACGGATGCCATTTTGGCCCTTACACCAGCAGCTTGATTTTCCCCAGTGCAGTCGCCAAAGAAGTCATTCTGTCACTTACTCAGATCCCAGTTACAGTCTCAGATATACTCCAGACACGGAAGTCATTCTGCTACTCATACAGATCATAAAATTCAGATACAATACAGATACACTCCAGACACGGCAGTCATTCTGATATTCATTCGAAGTTCAAATACAGTTACAACTCAGATACGCTCCAGACACGGACTCCATTCTTTTGCTCATACAAACTCAGTCTCCAGATACAGTTCTAATACATTCCAGACGCAGATACCATTTAATGCTCATTCTTCTGACCTACCACATTGCAATTCAACAAACATTCTTGGATGGAATCTTTAAGCCCATCTCCATCAAGATTATACCATCTCCAAATGGCATCTTTAAGCCCATTCCCGCATCTATGTTTTGGCGAGTGCAAATTTACGGGCACTCTAGTCTCCAATCCTCTTTTACCTTCGAGTCGCGAAAGGCAAACTTGCCAATCTAACTCTTCAGGTTCAAGAAGATTGAACAGGGGAAACTGTTGCACCCCAAAATTTCCCTCTTATCTCATCAACATTTCTCATCACAAGACTCTTGGAATTCAAGATCAAGCTAGGGTTTGCTCTCCTCAAGGCACCTCCTTGCACTATTGACCTAAATTAGGGTTTGAGTTTGCACAGGGATGTTTTGACCTACAATGCCCAAAATGACTTTCATACTTCATGTTGGGCTCACAAGTTTGTCCATACCAAGTTTCAAGCTTTGATTCAAATTTTTGCCCAGCCAATTGGACAGTTGAACTAGAAATCAGCTGTATTGGGGAAAAAGTCAATTGTGGCCAATTGACAGTCAAACCTCATGAATTTTGACCCACATCAACATTATGAACTCATATGAACCATTTGATCAAGTTTGGATCACAACTCCACAAGAAATTTGATCAAATCACCAAAAGGGCAAAATGGTCATTTTTAGGGTTTTGACTGCACAAAGGCAATTTTTGACTGTTTGACCTAACCAATGGCAAATCAAGCTCAACCATGGACTCAAGGACTCAATGACATTATCTTGACCCATTCAACAAGTTCAAAAGATCTCAAATGCCTAGGTTTGACAAATGAATTTTTCAGTCAACTGATCAAAATTTGACTGTATACTGAAAAGTCAAACTTTGACTTTTTGGTCAAAATCAAGTGCCAAGGGACATTTTTCATCAAGACATGTCAAATTATGAAACTTGTTCATCAAGAAACCCAAAAATGCAAATTAGGGTTTAAAATGGGAAAATTTCATAACTTAGAAAATTTCTAAGTTATAAAATTCTTATTTTTTCCTAAATTTGTCCCATTTTCTCACCAAGATGCAAATGGATTCAAACAAAACTTGCAACATGAAAGTTGTAGTCCATCACATAGTCTACAACTTTTATTCACAAAGTTTTCTCAAAAGAAGCTTGTATATCAAGTTATGATTATTGGAACAAGGGTACTTATAACTTTTAACTTATAAAAATTTTGCCCTAGTTTAGGCAGGATTTTGACCCATCTTCTTGGCCATTTTTCACATAGTTACACTTTGAGTTTCAAGTTGAATTTCAAAGATGGATTATAGTACATGTTTCAAGATTTCCAAATTATCCAAGAACTCCTCAAACACCTTTGTGGTTAGGGAGAATCGAATGCTTGAAGTTGGCAAAAACTCACTTTGAAACCATGGCCAATACCTGTTCATACCAAGTTGCAAATCTGACAAAACTTGCTTAGTACATGATTACAGGCCTATAAACCAATTTACACTCCAAAATTGAATGCTAATACATTGGATATTGGCATTGTTATGATCAAGAGAGCTTTGTACAATGAACATTGCTATTTTAAGCATAAAGGCCACACTTCCATTTTCATAAAGGGCACTTTATGTCAAATTGCTTTTTCTTGAGCCTTGGACTTCCTTCCTTTGCAGCAAACAAGATCCACAATCTCAGGCATAGTACAAGAAGTTGGTGCATGCTTAGAGATAGCTTGTACAGGCCTATCTCACTTCACTTCCAACTTTGCTTTCAAAACAAGTCAAAGGGCCAAAAGCTTGTATCTCTCATATCTGATAAAAACCAACTAAAACAAAGTTGTCAAACACGTTTTGCATATCCTCACAAGTCTGAAGCACGAGCCTTTCACCCCTAAAGCACCCTCATACTCCAAAACCCCATTTTTCTGCAAAAACAGGGCAAGCCCTGCAGAACCACCTCCATCTCCACTTTCCCTCGTGCGTTTTGCCTCAAATTTGTTCCAATACCTTCCATTCAACTCACCTAAACTATTACAGACCTCCATTGCCAGCTGTAACACCATTAACACACATTGCCATTTTTGTTTGGAAGCTTTGCAGGTTGAGTTCTATAGCACGATTCAGGCTACTTCAAAACAAGCCAAGCATTGGGAAAGCTTCATTGGACATCAGTCAAGCTCAAGAGAACCTCAAGCACCCTTGGAAGTTGCTGCATTGTCCATCTCGAAGTCAACTGAAACAGGTATTTCATGAACTTCTATCTCTCTATTTAGGAATAGTTAGACTTAGGTTTATGAATGAAAGATGTTGTATTCATAGCCCTGAAACCTTACATGTGCTTAGTTTTCATTTATATTAAACGTGCTAGGAGAATTTTGTTCATGAACTTTATGAAAAAACTAGGTTAAGAATTAGGGCCAGAGAAATTCTCTTTGGTCTTTGAGAGTTAGCTTGAGTTTTTTATATGGTTAGATTCGTTATTTGATGCTCTACAAGTTTCTTGTTATGAGTTTTGTCAAAAAAGTAAAGAATCGGGAGATAGCATTTTGTGTACAAAGCACGCGTTTTGGTTTGAACTGAGGAAGAAGATGAAGTTGATTGGACTGGGCCTGGTTGTTTTTACTTCTAACACCTGCCTTTTCAGTTTACACCCCCCTGACCCATTTCTTTGTATATTTGTCATTTTTGTATTTTTATTTTAATTCTGACTTTATTATTTTATGTCCAAATATAAAAAATGCCCAAAAATTATTTTTATATTATTTTCATATTTATTTGATATTTATTTTTATTTTATTAGTATAAAAATGTTTAAATACTTTATATTCTTTTATTAAAACTTAAGAAAATAATGCAAAAATATGTTTTATTTTCATTTATTATTTTTATTCACATTTGAAAATATTTTCTTGAAATATATACATTTTGTAAATAATTTATTTTATTTTTATACACACTTAGTATATTTAATATATTTAATACATATACATACATATTTTATTAAATAATTAGGACAAAAAAAATACAAAAAAAATACATTTTTATTTTTATTAATATTTTATACTAAAAATACCCTTTTTTCAATATACTTATACTTTTGTACAAATTAATACATTATTGTATATAAATAATAAATAATACTATTTATTTAATAAATTAGGGTTTTTGCCCTAAAAGACAAAATGATTAAAATTGACCTTTTATTTATTTATATTTCACATAAAAAATACTTTTTACATACATAAAAACCTTTTTTACGTAATACATTTTATTTGATATTTATTTAATTGTATTTATTTAAATATTGTATTATACCTTACCCATTCAATTTGGTTGTAATAATTTAGAATTTAATTTCTTGTCAAATAATCCCCAATTCAAATTTGTACCCCCTCCCTATATCATGTTGTAATAGTGTAGAATTTAAATTCTCACACCTTTAAAAGCTTTTAATTATGTCATGATTAGACCTAGGGTTTGTATGCAAAATAAAATCAACCAGTAGTTTGACCTAATCCAAGATAACAATGCATGAAAAAAAACAAACACAATGCACACTTGCACCCCCTAGGGTTTCAATCCACTTGTTGCCTTCAAAAATGGGCCATGGTATGCATGTCAAGTACTTTGGCAAAACAAAAACAAAACAAAAGATCATAGTCCCTCGATGACGCTATCTGAGTTGCCTAAACAAAATGATCAAGTCCCTCAAGAAAATTGCCAAAAATACTTGACAGTATTGCTATCATGGTCTATACGATGACCCGCGCCTGTCCCGTTTTAACACCCTAACACAAGGTTGTTCACCAAATATAATGGTGAAACAACACTGTCAAAAGGGTTAAAAACATAAGAAAGATCTTTGAGTAAATAGGGTAGACAAATCTTAGTTACTTGATCAAAACTTGCAAAAACATCCTTGCTATCTTCAAAATACACTTCACAACATAAATTTCAAAACCCTACTTTCAAACATTGAAAACTTTTCAAAAGACAAAAACACCTTTGTATACATTCAAACAAGAATCATTACAAAGGTTTCCACAACGATGGCCTCTTTTCAAAACGTCTTTCAAAACCACATACAAAGCACCATTTCAAACAATTGAAAAGCAAAGCAAGTGATCTAAGAAAGTAACTAAGATCCCATGGATAACTATGGATAGAAAGGGTGCTAATACCTTCCCTTTCTATAATCTACTCCCCGAACCCAAGAAAACATCTCAAAGGTCTTTCCTGTGCTTTTTGACCTTTCCTTAGGATAAAATAAAAAGTCGGTGGCGACTCTTACTAAACCGAAACATTTGCGAACACAAACGCAAAAACCTCAAGTCAGTTCTCCCACCGTATCACACACACCATAATCATATTTCCACCAGAATGTTGTATATACACGCCATATTCCATCTCACATTTCTGAAACTTCTGCCTCTTGAAAAACGAATCAATTTTCAGATTCCAAGCTCTGGGCGCTTGTTTCAGTCCATACAAGGATTTATGTAACTTTTATACCATCCCTTCCTGATTCTTTTTCACAAATCCAGGAGGTTTTGACACATATACCTCTTCTTGTAACGGACCATTCAGAAATGCAGACTTCACATCCAGATGTATCAAAGGCCAATTTCTGTTTGCAACTAAAGCAATCACCAGCCTGATTGTTTCGTGTCTAGCTACAGGCGCAAACACCTCAAAGTAATCTATCCCAGGTTTCTGAAGAAAACCTCTAGCCACTAGTCTCGCTTTGTATTTGCCAATTGATCCATCTGGCTTAAGCTTCACCTTGAAAACCCATCTGACGCTGATGGCTTTCTTCTTTTCTGGAAGCTTTGTTAACTTCCAAGTTTTGTTTCTTTCAATAGCCTCACGTTCTTCCTTCATGGAATTCAACCATACTTTCTTCTTGAGAGCTTCTTCAATACCCACTGGTTCAGAATCCACTAACGTGGCACACTAAATGATTTTTCCTTCAGAATCTACTTCAGTATCATGCAACATGCTAAAATCTGCAAACCTACTTGTTATTTGTCTGATTCTCTGTGGCCTCTGAACTTGTTCTGAAGCTTCTCCAGAACTAGGAACAATGCTAGCTTCTGGACCTTGTCCAGAACTACTTCCTTCAGAATTACCACCTTCAGAGTTACTTCTGGAAGCTTGTTCTCCAAACCCTATGTCTTCAGAGTTTTCCCTTCCAGAAATATAATCCCCACTAGATTCTGGATCATCATCGAAATATGGATCAGAATCAAATCCACTATTAAAAACTCCCTGAGATTCTGACTCATCTTCAGAGTCTTCAGATTCATCTTCAGAACTTTTTGAATAATCTTCAAAAACTAACTCTGGTGTTGGCGCTACACCTGAATATGATTAAAGCTTGTTCTAATCCCATGTTTCTAACTCTTTCACAATAACGTCTCTGTTGATTTCAAATTTGTTGGTTTCTGGGCAATAAAGCTTATAGCCACTTGTACTGTGGTACCCCACCAGTAACATTACTTTGCTTCTATCATCCAGTTTCCATATTCTAGCTTCTGGAATGTGTTTGTAGCATACAGAACCAAACACCCTCAGATGGCTAACACTTTGCTTGTCTCCAGTCCACTTTTCTAAAGAAAATATTTCCTTCAGCTTTTTTGTTGGACACCTATTCAGAATATATGATGATGTGGCAACAGCTTCTCCCCATAACATGTGAGGTAGTTTCTTCTCTTTCAGCATACTTCTGGTCATATCAAGCAAAATTTTGTTTCTTCTTTTAGCAAGACCATTGTGATGAGGAGTATATAGAGTAGTAACCTCATGTTTTATTCTATTCTTCTCACAAAACTTGTAGAACTCTATAGAGTTATACTCACCTCCACCATCCGTTCTCAGAATCTTCAGCTTCTGACCACTCTGCTTCTCAGCCGTCACCTTAAACTTTTGGAACTCAGTAAACACTTCATGTTTGAACTTAATGAGTGTTACCCATGTCATTCTTGTGAACTCATCCACAAAAGACACAAAATATTTATTTCCTCCAAGTGAAGCTACTAGAAATGGTCCACACACATCAAAATGTACTACTCCTAAAGCATGCTTCGCTCTGGGGGCTACTTCTGATGCAAATGGCAACCTGGGTTGCTTGCCTTTCATGCATATCTCACATGACTTCTGAGGCTTCACAATATTAGAAATTCCATGTACAAGCTTCTTAGAACTTAGATGCCCTAAGCTTCTATAGTTCAAGTGCCCCAACCTCTTGTGCCACAGCTTACTGTCACCTTCAGTGCCTTCTGCATTAAGACACTCTGCTTCAATTGTTTCTACATTCACCTTGAATGTTCTATTGCTTCCCTGCTCAGACTTCATAATCAACTTCTGATTATAATCATATAACGTCAAGAGGTTGTCCTTCATAACCACTGAGAACCCTTTCTCAATAAGCTGACCCACACTCATCATATTGCTTTTAATTCAAGGAACATACTAAACATCTTTGATCAAAATGTTTTTTCCATTCTTCACTCTGACTCTGACATTTCTCATACCTTTTGCATTAAGATACTTATCATCAGCACATCTGATCTTTGTTCTCCTTTTGGAATCAAAGTCTGTCAGCCATTGTTTGTTCCCAGTCAAGTGGTTTGAACAACCAGTATCCATATATCACCAATCTTCTGAACACTTTCCATCATAATCAGAAGCCATCAATAGCACAGGTTCATCATCAGAATCTCCTCTGGCTATATTTGCTTCTTCTGATTTTCTTCCTCTGTTTTTACAATCTCTAGCAAAATGGCCAAACTGTTTACAACAGTAACATTGAACCTTCTTCTTGTCATACCTTTCCTTTTCCTTCTAATATTTCTTTTCATCAGAAGTTGAGGTTTCTGACTTTTGGAATTTATCACCACGTCTATTATGCTTCTAGTCCTTCTTGACAAAAGAAGCCTTTAGATCTTGTTCCACTTCCCTCTCAGAAGTTCTTTCAGTCAGACGCAACTCCTGCGCTTCTAGACTGCTTTGCAACTCTTTTATTCTCATGGTTTCCAGATTTTTAGAATGTTCAATAGAAACAACAATGTAATCAAACTGAGGAGTAAGTGACCTCAGAATCTTCTCTATGATTACCTGTTCAGAAAGTGTTTCTCCACAAGCTTTCATCTCATTATTAATCAGAATCATTCTGGAGATGTACTCAAAAACTTTCTCACTGTTCTTCATGTTGAGATTCTCATATTGCTTTTGCAGGGACTGAAGCTTCACCTTCTTTACTGACGCGTCACCAGCATAACATCTGACCAGTATATCTCATGCCTCTTTCGACGTCGTCGAATCAACAATCTTTTCAAATACACTTTCATCCACACACTGATGGATATAGAACAAAGCTTTCTGATCCCTCTTCCTCGTAGCTCTTTCTGTAGATCTTTGTTCTTCAGTAGCATCTGCTGCAACTGGAACATAACCATTGATAACAAGATCCAGAACATCCTGAGCACCAAACAACACACACATCTGTATCATCCATCTGTTCCAGCTTTTGCCATCAAAAACTGGAAGTTTAGTGTTCAAACTACTGCCTCCACTCATCTTAAACCTTGTACAAATCTCAGATCTCAGATCTCAGATTCTCACTCAGTGTTTCCCAAACCCACAAAATCAGTGTGATTCTGTTCAGATTTTTGTTCAAGATTCAACAGAAATCAAGAACCAAAAATCAAACACACAGCTCACTATCACTTGTGTTTCCTAGAATTTCATAACAAACCAAGAGCTCTAGATACCAATTTGTTGGTGCAAGGTGATGAAATTGAGGAAGAAGATAAAAAAATGATAAATGCTATAAAGCTGCCACTAATGATTGAAAGAGGATTGCTTGTATTAAATGAAACCTAGTACACCTATTTATACACAAAAATAGTAAAGATAAGAATGCCACATAGACCCTAAAAGAGAATATCTAAAAATGACAAATACTAAATTACCCTATAATATTTAGAAGCGAAAGTTTGTCAAAAAAGGAAAATCTAATTCAACCACCTCCTCTTCCCCTTCTTGCATTTTCTTCACACCTTCACACACATGAACGCATGTGCTACGGTAATTTTTTGTGCATTTAAAAACAAAGGAACAAGTTTTGTTAATGGCTCTCCATTGATAGACACAATTCCAAACTCCCAAGTTTTAAATATGGTGAGAGTTAATGAAGGGCGTTCAAATTAAGGTCTTGTGTTTGCTTCGTTTTGGTCTTGTGTTTTGTTCATCTCTTCAAGAAAAATGAAGACCGCATTGAATTAGGCATGTTATATTAAAAATTAAAACAAGTAATTTTGGAACAAAAGGACGATTAGTATTTCCTTCATCCATGTTTAATAAATACATTTTTGCACTTATAGAATGGTGTTTTAAAAAAAAAGAACAGATGCAGATAGTAGGGTAGATAGACACACTAATTGATCTAGTCTATAATAATTTTCCAAAACATGATTCATAATTTAATACTAATTCTGTCTCATGTGTGTCTTGAATGAGTCTATTGCCTCCTACCAAACATCTACTCCATGTGTCAACTTGAAAATTCTATATAGTGACTTGGTAGGTGTGTTTTATTATGTTTGGTAGCACATTATATTTAGAGAATAAAAGATATACAATACTATTATATTTTAATTAATTATACCAACATGATTAAATGATATTTTCAGTGTACTAACTGTTAACTCTTATATTTATCTGAGAAAAATTTGGTGATGCATTAATAAAAGTAAACCTACAAAAATTGAAGTACAAGTGTTAAATATTTTTTATAAAGCCAAATATATAAAAAATCGATGTAATGGAATCTAGAAATTTACTATGTCTGTTAATTTTTTTAAACATGAATTATTTATTCCTTAGACTTCCTTATTTTAAATGTTAAGGTGGAAGCAAGCCCCACATAACCCAATGACGCTCAAAATAATAAATGGATTCACGAGAAAATTCACTTGTTCAATGTTACATTTATGTTTGAATATTCAATGATTCATGATAGTAAAAATAGGTGGAACCCATGTGTAAATGTACCAACTAGATTGATTTACATTGAAAACGGAACATTGTTGGTGACAATGTGACAGAGGAATTACTATCACAGACTGCAAATATTATGAGACATATTGCTTCCTCAATATGGCATTTGGTAACAACGTTAAAGACCCCATCTAGATTCTGATATCTAGTTTTATACTCTACGATGTTGCTCTACCTACATTCATCACTTGTATATTCGGATCCATCAAACCATCATCACTAAGATCACCACAAAAACCCTAGCTTTAATCCCAATACATAATATATTTTTATTTGGTATGATAACATTAATGAAGCTTATAATGTTAAGAGTGACTACACATGAATCCTTCGCAATAAGAAAACTTAGTTTTACATTATCTCAATATGGAGCCTCAACAATTGTATTGAATTTGGAAACTATGTCTTAAAAAAAATCACAAACCAAGAATTGAAGCTTTTGATATATTATATCAATCTCTAAGAACTAAGGGGGGGAATTTTTATATATAGGCTTTCTAAAGAAAGATATTAAAAGACAAGATATTTGAATGAAGAGAAGTTTATTAAAGATGAAGAAGATAAAGTCTTAGTTTAGAAAAATAATATAAAATATAAGTGGAAGACATATTCCTATAATTTATTTAATTAAAGATATAATATCTCACTAAATTCTAACAGACTCGACATTAGAGAAAAAAAAATCAAAACTACAATTACTAAGATTGTCAAACTCGCGAGTCTATTCAGACTCGTAAAATATCTGTATATTCGATTCGCAGACTCAACTCGCAAACTCGTGCGGGTCTATGGAAAATTAAAAATGACTTTAAAAAACTTATATGTGACACATATATGACACACACATATTTTTAGACCTGTAAATGCCTCTTATATGACACAAATATATATATAATAGAGCACCAATTAACATTAAAATTAAAATCTCATACTCCATAACAAATTTCTTAATAAAAAACTTGATAATAAAACAAATAAAATAGCAAAATATGTAGTTAAATACTTAAAGTACTAACTTTTTTTTAATTGGCTAGTGGTAACTACATAAAGAGAAAAAAAAATCATAAAACAGATATGCTAATGACTTCAGACATCTAATATCATCACCATCATCTTCATCGGTATCTTGAGGTGATTTAAAACTTCAGTGCAATTGCAATATCCGCAACCACAACCACCTCTCCGACCACAATTTAAAACTATGTCTCTCCTCAAACTATTCTAGTCTTATGTCAAAATAGATTATGAATTGAGGTGTTTCTATGTCTCAATCATCAAGGTTATTCACTCAACCTAGCTTTTCTTACAACATTATACGCATGTTCTTTATAATTATCATTAATAATTAATTAGTACAAATTATAACAAGTTTTCATGTGAGCAATGTATTATTTCAAAACAGACTAAATCATTTTCTGCCATAAATCATAAATATTCTAAATCATTTTGCACTACAACATGTTTGGCCTACGGTCAGGCTAAATTTTCCCACAACTCAAAAACAGTGGCTACATATAAGATTTGGTCAGAGTTTTCAAATCGTAGACATATGTTTTGAAATATTAAATCCGAAGTGTGAAACTGCGATTTTTTCTTCAATTGTCACGGTTACGAAATCACACTTATATTTAAGCCACGATTAACAAACTGCGGACAATTTAAGGCAAAAGAAAACCCGCGGCATTATAATTTTTACATCAAACGGTGGCCTAAGCCCAAAAAAATATAACCCGCTAGAATTTCCTTTTTTTTTTGTTTCCCTCTCATTATATTATTTTCTTTTCTAATTTTTTTATTAAAAAAAGGAAAAAATTGAAAAATATGATAACAATAACTTTTCATTCTAACCTAATTTGTTCACTTTCCTTCTTTTGTAATTTTCTTCTTTGCTCCTCTGTTTGACTGTTCGACTATTCATCGCATAAGGTACCGTTCCTTCTCTGCTTCTCTAATCCTCCTCTCTTCTCGTGTTCCTCATCTTCTCTCGTCTCCTCTGATTTAGTTTTGCATGTTTAATTTCTTTGTTAAGATACCAACAGAAGCATCCCGTTGTCGATTATCAGTGGAGTTACTTGTGCTAATACGGTAGGGTTTCATTTCTCCCAGTATTTTTACCCGTATTGTTAGATTTTGTTATGGTGATTTGAAACTGAGTGGATTTGAAACTGAGTTTTTTAGTAACTAGGGTTGAAACTGATCTTAAATTGATTTTCTATTTAGATAGTGTGATTTGATGCATGTTTGCTAATTTGATGCATGTTTGCTAATCTGATGCATATTTATGTGAACTTTTTCTTGTTTCTTCTCATATTTGATCTTTAATTGCTGCCTTGACAAGATCACGAGAATGGGTTATGTTCCTCTAGAGCCAGCGTTTAGTTAAGAATATTAGTTTTAACCATGTAAGCTCATGATTAGTAAATTTAATTTTTCAAATTTCCACTGATTATAACTCTGCTATACACATTCATTCTGAGGAGTAAAAAAGTTGATTTTCTAATATCTAATGGTTGATGATTGGTAGCTTTAGAAATTACAGTGGGAGATGATCAGTAACACAGGCTTTGGTATGACAGTTTGTGATAACACGAAGAGTCATAGCATATTCCGCCCGATTTACATAGATAAAGTTTTTAATTTTCGTTAATTATGTTGCATTATGTTCGTATTTGTAGTATATTTTAGGTATTTACTTTTTGCAAAGTCTACATGAGAAAAGGAAGAAAAATATTGAAGAAATGAAGAATAAATGATAGATTAGTAGAAAAATGCAAGAAATATCCATATCAGAGGTCTGTGACAGTCGTCACAGCTTCTTGACGGTTGGCACAAAGTTTGGATGTGTGCCCCTCGGCACACAAAACATGATAGTAAGCACAAAGTTTGGATGTGTGCCCCTCGGCACAAAAAACATGATAGTCAGCACAAAGTTTTTATGTGTGCTCCTCGGCACACAAAGCATGACGGTCGGAACATAGCAAAAATATGTGCCCCACGTAATGCAAATACGTGCCACAACGCACAAGTCACTTTCTTTCTTTCATTCTTTCAGTTACATATGAAGTCTTCTCCAGAAACACATTTCCTCCAGATTTCCCTCTACGCACGGAGAATGCGAATCAAGTAACTTCCCCTATTTTTCCTCAACAAACTGAATCTACAAAAGGCAAGGCAATTAGTTACCAAGGGGACGGTCTCTCTCTCACGCCGCGATCTCCAGCATTTATTTTCCTTCTGCACACTTAGCTTATTATTCCAATTTAGAGATTTAAGCAGTTTTGTTTTCGTTTCAGAATTCCTTAAGTAGAAAGAACCGATCACCATTAAAGTAATACTTATCTACACCAAAAGAGTATTGCACCATTAGTTTTCTTCTCATCTTTTAGAACTTTTTTTAGGTTTATTTATTTTTCTGTAAGTTATTTTATTCCAAGGCAAAATCCTGCCGGCTTATGGAGGATTGTGTGCGATACTACCAGTACTGCAGTATATTCTTTCAGTATTTTATTCCAGGTTTCAAATTTAATTAATACAATCTATTTATTTTACCATGATTATATTATTGTATGCATGTTTTTATTCAATGTTATTACGCAATAAAACTATGTCCGACTAACTATCTCGACACCAGTATGTGAGGTCATAAACCGAAGGGGTTCAGTAATTTATTGGGATAAATATTTACAAAAATAATTTTCTGGTTTTGGTTTCCAATTTCAATATTAAATTGTTTTGTTACGATAGTAAAAGACAGAATAAGGATAAAATCAACAAAGCGAGAGTTTGAGATTCTAACCAGATAGTGGTAATTGAACATTAATTTTAAATACAGCGAGAGCGCTTTAAAATTAATTGGATTCTATTTGTTTTCAAAAAATACTTTTCAATTTTAAATGACACAGCGAGAGCGCTCATTTAAGTTTAATAATATGGTCTGAATCGATAGAATGAGAGTGTGAGACAAAGGTTTTTAAATTTATAATTTCAACTAAAATAGTGTTTTAATACTCAAAACTATGCCAATGAATTATTGAATCTCTGAAGTCGATAAATTACATACCGATGTCCCGTTATCAATTATTAGATCTTAGTTAATTCCCGTTTAAACCCCAACATCTAAGTTTTATCATTAGCCTTAGCTTTACACAGTGACCATAGATAATAGTAGTTTGACCATCAACCTTTGTGGGTTCGATATCTTCTAAAACTACGCGATTAGGCTGTGCACTTGCAGTCACTATACTCGATAGACTATTAAAGTCACGCGATCAAGTTTTTGACGCTGTTGTCAGGGACTGATTTAGGCAATATTGTGAACCCTTTGTTACGCAGTATAGACTAAGGCAACCAATTTTATTTTATTTTATCTGTTGATTGTATGCCAAACACTCGCTCTCAAGGCGAAGATCTAGAGCAACCAATCAACGAAGTCGAGCGTTTCGTTAGTATAAGATGCCGAATTAGAGAATATCAGATTAAGTACAATCTTCTCGAAACCAATCTTCCCAACTATTCTCTTCCTGAACCAATAATGGCTGAAGGACCCCAAAATCGTCCTCTAAAGGATTATGCTGCCCCATCGCAAGAGGAACCTCACAACAGTATGATGCTCCTGCCATCGCTTGAAATGATTTTGAGTGAAAACCTTTATTATTACAACTGGTCCAACAAAACCAATTTTCAGGATGTCCTACGGACGATCCAAACCGTCATTTATTCGTTTTTGTGCAGTACGGAGACACAATGAAAGCAAATGGTGTCAGCCCTGAAGCAATAAGACTTCGTCTTTTTCCTTTCTCATTACGAGATAGAGATAGAGCTTGACTCCAGTCTCTACCATCTATCTTTGTTACCACATGGAACAAGTTGAAGAAAGTTTTCCTAGCGCGATATTTTCCACCGAGTAAGACGACTATGCTAAGAGCCAATATCAATGGTTTTAAACAAAAGGAAAGTGAATCTCTTTTTGAAGCATGGGAAAGATACAAAGACATGTTGCGACTTTGTCCACATCATGGTCTAGAAGAATGGCTGATCATCCACACCCTTTATAATGGTCTCTTGTACAACATAAGACTAACGATTGACGTTGCAGCTGGCGGTGCACTGATGGATAAACCTTACCATGATACCTATCGGCTTATCAAAAGTATGGCTCAAAATCATTATCAATGGGGAAGTGATAGAACCATTATAGAGAAACCTCAAACGAAAGGCGGTATGCACGAAGTTAGTAGCTTAGACCAAGTTAACGCTAAGGTAGAATCCCTTACCCAAAAGATAGAAAGATTGACCACAACTCCCGCAGCCACCGTGGCTACAGTAGCTCCAACATGTGATTTATGCGAACTTCACGCGCATGCTGCACCCGAATGTCCACTTTTAACAGGAGTACCAGTTGATCAAGTGAATTATTCTCAAGGGAACGCCTATGGCAATAACTATAACCCTGCTTGGAAGAACCATCCAAAATTCTCATACAAAAGCAACAATGCCTTTTACGTACTTGGGTAAGTTCCTACTACACCCCCGGGATATCAGAAAGCCACCCCAAATGTCTCAAATATTCCGAATATTCCTAGAAAACCCAACATTTAAATAATGATATAAAACTTTGTAGCTACCCAAGCTCAAACTAATAAAGATTTCCTGAATCAAAATATTCACACTAGTGAACAAATTAAGCAACTGACAAATAAGGTTAATGCTCTTGCCACACATAACAAAATGTTAGAAACACAAATCTCCAAAGTGGCTCAACAGCAAGCAACTACAGCTGCTTCAGCTGGAACTTTTCCTGGACAACCTCAACCAAATCCAAAAGGGCATGCAATGTGTGATCGGTGGAAATAGAACTGACTGTTTTGAAATGCTGGATCGCGAAATGTCGCGGTAAGCAAGAGTCGCCACCGTCTTTTATGTTCTCCAACAAGGAAAGGACAAAAGCACATCAAAATTCCTTTTTGAGAGGTTTCTCGATTCGGGAGGTAGATTATAGAAAGGGAAGGTGTTAGCACCCTTTCTATCCGTGGTTATCCACGGGCTCTTAGGTACTTGCTCACTATGTTTTCAAAAATTGTTTGCTTTTCTTGTGTTTGTGGGTTTTGAAAAAGTTTCGTTTTGAAAACTTCTAGGTAACTCTTGTATCAGTCCTCAAGAGTGTATGAAGTGTTTGTTTGAAAACTTTTTGAAAGTGTAGGTGCGAAAAGTTGTTTTTTTTTTTGTTTTGAAAGAGCAAGTACCAAGGAGAAATCTACCTACTCTAAAGAATTAAGCTATGTAAATGTCCTTTAGACAGTACTATCCCACTATTGAGAAGTAGGTAGCACTGTCGTTGGAGTTATTCGGGTCAATTCGATTAGAGGGACATGTGTGGTCACCAAAGCAATAGTAGGACGCATTAGCGGTAACCCTAATGTCCTAGATCCTTTTTATCTGAGGCAACCGTTTCGAGGCAACTTGGATCTTTAGACAGGAGGGCGACCTCTAAAACACCCTATACTCAATGACCACGTCGAGGCAACCAAGTGAGGCGTACCCTAAGAGTGGCATGTGCGAGTGTGTCGAGTTTCAGTTTATGTTATCTTTGCACATGTTATGGTGAGCTACATTTTGATTTTAATTTCAGAGAAGTCTTGTCATGCATAACAGTTAATAGTTGCGGAAAGTAAATTGCGGAAAGTAAATCTACGCTATTACAAGGTGTCGGGTATTTACATCGCCAAAAGCAACCCTTGAAAAGTAAATGCGAGAAAATAAAGAAAGCGATAAAAAGGTCCTAATTATCTATTACATTCTCGGAACAGTTACATAAATATGGTCAAAATAATGAATCAAAAATAAATATGCGCGCGAAAGAATTGAATCGGAAAAGTCCTTAGGGTTTTGACCCTTTTTGAGAAAAGAATGAATTTTTGGTCTTTTTTGCATTTAATTAATATTAAACCTAATTTATTAATTAATTAAATAATTACAAGAAAAAAAGATTTTTTAGCTTTTTAGATCTTTAATGAAAATAAAATAAAGAGAAATTAAAAGTTGCCAAGAGAAAAACCCTAATTCTAATCTATTTTATTTATTGCAAAAATATTCCATATTAACCCTAATTAAACTAAATCAATTTATTAGTATTTATTTACAAAATAATAATTAATAGTGAAATTAATAAATAACAAAAATAAATAATATTTTAGGTTTCTGAATTTATTATGAAAATAATTATTTGTGAATTAATTAAATAATAATAATAATAGTTATTAAAAGAAAATAAAAATAAAGAAAATAAGAAAATAATAAACCAGGGGGTGTGTTGGCCCATTAGGAGGTTTGTCTGGAATTTCTGTGGCCCATCAAGCTATTCAACCACGTTGACCTTTGGAATTAGCTGTGCAAGTGTTGACTGAGGATCATGATGACTATCATCTCCTGGCCATTGGATTACTGCTTGTAGACACCTGGCGCCTGGGATGTGGGAGTCCATGGTGGAACGCCTTTAAATGCCTGCATGCAACCACGTTATGAAAAAGAGAAACAATTATTTGGGTGGACCTGGGAATCGAACCCAGGTCCCAATGATTACCAGCCACCTCACTAGCCACTACACCATTCGCTTGCCTTTGTTATTACAATAGGAAACAAATATAATATATAAAATTAATAAATATGCTGAAACCAAAGTAAAATGCGCGCTTCCTTTTGAATGGACCAACCACATGCTTGCACGTCTTCATCTCCTTCGCTGAACCTGCAAAACAAAGATTAGATAGCGGGGGTTTTTAACCCCCACAAAACATGATGAGGAATAATAGCGACTAAAGCTACAAGCAATATAAATATTTCGCGACACATCCAATGCGTTCGTCTTGTCCTCACGAGTCTAACCATGTATCTCAACAGGCTTAATTTTTCTGGGTTTAGAAAGCCCCAAATCCAAAGTTCATGAACCCTAAAATTCATCCATGGCAATTCTCGATTCTGTGCGTTTTAATGCAATTAATCTATGCCAATAGCTTCCTGTGGTCTCTAACAACACAACACAAACAAAAAATCATGTTAATGATGCATGAATCAAAGTATGCGATTATGAAAAAAACTCCAAACTGTGAAATTGTTATCCTTGGATTCTTTGAGCTTTAGCGTGTGGTTTTGATTCCTACACGTTCCTGGGGACCCCTGCAATGTGTTAGAATCAATTAAAAGCTTTGAATTGGTCTGTAAATTAGAAAACAATTTTCAAGTTTCTTTGGTTTTTTCCAATGTTGCTATGGCTTTTCTGCAGCAATTTTCACGTTCATGGCATTAGGTTTAGCTTATGTATATATAGAGGATTGAATTTAGGTTAAATCTTGGCCAAGAAATCCATGGAATTATGGTTTCAATATTTGATTGAAAATCAAATATTTTTCAATCTTTTTGATTGAGAAAACTTGCCAAACTTGGAGATTTTTGTCCCCTTGATGTGCACACGAATTTGCCAGCTCTTTTAGGTCATATTTGCTTCATGAAAAGATTGAAAAACCATATCTTGATATTTCCTACAATTTAAATTAATTAAATGAATTAAAATTGATTAAAATTCCTATTAATTAATAAAAAATAAGAAAATAAATCAATTTAAGCTTGATGGGTCGTGCATAGGCCTTGGATAAAGTTTCAAGAAGAAATTTGAGGCACATTAGCAAAAACAAACTATTTTGAGCAAAGTTGACTTTTGCAAATTCACAAAAATTTCCCAACTTCTCCAATGCATATCTTGCTCAATTTTGACCATATGAACATGTTCTTGGACATTTTGGAAAGGTCTTGAAGTACTCTAACCAATTCCTTTGGTCCCATGTCATTTGGATTTACCAATCTCAAGTTATGGTCTTTGACTTAAAGTGCATTTTTGTTGACTTCTGAAATTGACCTATAATGTAGAAATTGATAACTTTTTGTGAGAGCATTTCTTGGACTTAGAATGTGAAGATGAGTTGTAGGAAATGTCCTCCCCTTCAAAATGAGCATTGGATGGGATTTTTCTGATGAACCATGAAAAAGTTATGCCTTGGTCAAGGTACAGTTGACTTTTCTACTGTCCAAAAATAGTAACTTTTGCATCTTTGATGATTTTTGAGCCATTCTTGTGGAATCATGATCAAGACTTGATCAAATGATGATTGTGAGCTCAAAATAAGATGTTGACCAAAATTTTTGACTTTTGACTGTAAAATGACCATTTTACCCCTGTAATTGATTGTGAACCAAATGAAGCTTTTGACTGTAGAATTTGACATTGTGAGTCTTGAGACTTGACATGTAGATGCTTGACAATGTATATAGGCCTATGGGACTTGATTGAGCCATTGAAAACCTCAAATTCCTTGAAAGAAACAAAACCCTAATTTGGACTGGCTTAGGAGGTGGTTTGAACTGTGCAACCCTTGAGAAATCTTGAGCCACTTGAAGATGATCCTTGACAAACCTTGAAGAATATGGGAGGGCAAATTTTGGGGTACAACAGTTGCCCCTGTTCAATCTTCTTAGACCTGAGGATGTAGATTGGCTTGCGTGCCTTTCGTGATCCGAAGGTGGAAGATGATTGAACACTAGAGTGCCCAGAAATTTGCACTCACATAGTGGAGTATCAGCAATGTGATGGCGGGGATGGGCTTACCGATGCCATTTGGAGATATGATTGATAAGAGGATGGGCTTATAGATGCCATATGGAGAGGAGACAGAATCTTGTCGGGAATGGGCTTACATATGCCATTTGGAAGTGTAATGGGTAGTATTGTGATCTTGTAAGTTGAACGAGGGAACCTGTGTAAGGTTGCCTGATGATGAGCTCGTGTAAAACTGCATTTCGGAAGGAAGGAAACCTGTGTAGGGTTGAATGATGACGAGTCCGCGTGAAACTGCATCTTGGAAGGAAACCTGTGTAGGGTTGACTGATGATGAGTCCGTGTGAAACTGCATCTTTGAAGGAAGGAACCTGTGTAGGGTTTCTTGATGACGAGTCCGTGTGAAACTGCATCTTGGAAAGAAGGAAACCTGTGTAGGGTTGACTGATGATGAGCCCGTGTGAAACTGCATCGGGAATTGAGAAGGAAACCTGTGTAGGGTTTACTGATGACGAGTCCGTGTAAAACTGCATCTGGAATTGAGAAGGAAACTTGTGTAGGGTTTACTGATGACGAGTCCGTGTAAAACTGCATCTTTGAAGGAAGGAAACCTGTGTAGGGTTGACTGATGATGAGTCCGTGTAAAACTTCATCTGGAAAGAAAGAACCTGTGTAGGGTTGACTGATGATGAGTCTGTGTAAAACTTCATCTGGAAAGAAAGAACCTATGTAGGGTTGACTGATGACGAGTCCGTGTAAAACTGCATCTTTGAAGGAAGGAAACCTGTGTAGGGTTGCCCGATGATGAGTCCGTGTAAAACTGCGTCTTGAAGAGAGGGAACCGGTGTAGGGTTGCCTGAGGAGGAGTTCGTGTAAAACTTCATCTAGAGTGGAGAAGGAACCGGTGTAAGGTTACTTCGGGACGAGTTCGTGTAAAACTTCTGGATGAACCGGGGTAAGGTTACTTTGAGATAAGTTCGTGTAAAACTTCTGGAGGAACCGGGGTAAGGTTACTTTGAGATAAGCCCGTGTAAAACTTCTGGATGAACCAGGGTAAGGTTATCTTGACGATGAGTTCGTGTAAAACTTCGTCTTGGAACTGAGGAGGAACCGGTGTGGGGTTGCCTGAGGACGAGTCCGTGTAAAACTTCATCTGAAAGGAAGGAACCGGTGTAGGGCTTCCTGTTGATGAGCCCGTGTAAAACTACATCTGAAGGGAGGAGGAACCTGTGTAGGGTTTCCTGATGATGAGTCCGTGTAAAAACTACATCTGAAGTTGAGAAGTAACCGGTGTAGGGTTGCCCAACGATGAGTCCGTGTAAAACTACATCTGAAGTTGAGAAGGAACCGGTGTAGGGTTGCCCGATGATGAGTCCGTGTAAAACTACATCTGAAGTTGAGAAGGAACCGGTGTAGGGTTGCCCGACGATGAGTCCGTGTAAAACTACATCTGAAGTTGAGAAGGAACCGGTGTAGGGTTGCCCAACGATGAGTTCGTGTAAAACTACATCTGAATTTGAGAAGGAACCGGTGTAGGGTTTCCTGATGATGAGTCCGTGTAAAACTACATCTGAATTTGAGAAGGAACCGGTGTAGGGTTGCTTCATGATGATCAAGTAGATAACTGTCCTGTCTGGTTTCAGGTATTAACCCATAATCAGTCGTCCACAAAATTTTCATGGCTTGTTACAGGTGTTGATCTGGAACTGCAAAGGTTGATGGTAATCATCTTTTGATTGACCTTTTCCTGAAAATGCAAGACATTAGTTGCATGCAATGTCATGATGAATGAACTGCATGATATTAAGATGTTCTCAAGAATAAATGAGATTTGTGGTGTATGATGCATATGCATGTCATAATGTATGAAGATGTGATGTTTATGAATGTATCTTCGTCTGGGAAAATAAATCCTCGACGAATGCCAGGAAGTTCGTTGAATCCTGGGCTGATATTGAAGAGTAGAGTTCTTCGTTTCCGCTGGGGATGATGAACAAAGATGATTGCAAGAATAAACCGGTAGGAGAAGATGACTCTGTTGGGGAATAAACTTGATGAAGAGATTACTCTGCTTGGAATTACTCTGTGGGAAGAGATACTTCGTTGAGATTTTGATGATAACTCCACTGGGGATACCGTTGATAAGCTCTGTTTGGGGAATTTGATGAACTCCGCTGGGGGATAGAAAGAACTTTTCCGAGGACGATCTTTCCATTGTAATTTGCTGAGGATAACCCAGTTAGGATCTGGTGGGGAATAATCTTTGTACTCTGTAGGGGATAAGCTTCCCGAATCTACTGGGGAGATGGTTCAACTCTCTTGGGGAAACTTTTGACTATGCTGGGGGAATGGCTCCACTGGGGTATCTGGTATTCCGCCGGGGAACAATCTTATATTAAGACTGCCGGGGATGCTTGCTGAGGAATATCTGTACACTCTGCTGGAGAATGTTTAGATCTTCTGGGGATACCCAACTTTTCAGGACTGACGGTAGACCAACTCTGCTCGGGGGAGAGTGTATTGCTGACTTGCTGGAGATACTGTGCCTTTTTAGGGTTGACGGGAGACCAACTCTGCTTGGGGAGAGTATTGCTGAAACTTGTCTTACTCTGCGGGGAGTGGAGGTAACTTGGTCATGTTCTTCAGCTGAACTTACCTTGATACCTCGATGGACAGAGCAACCAGATCACTTAGACAATTCTTATTGCCCCAGTTTCTGCGGGAGAAGAAAGCCTATGAGGTGCTTGCTGACTGCCGATTGACAAATCTTCTTCTGGTAGGCAAGTGACGAGATGACGGGACATAGTCGTACGCTTTTGATCCCTAACTTTTGCCTGGACCGCCCTTTCGGGTTTTCAGTCCACCGGGATACCCTTTTTTGCCCAAGTCGCCTTTTCAGGTTTTCGACTTGCCGGGTGTACAGATTTTTTTATTCTCATCCCTTATTTTTACCTGAACCCTTTTGGTTCGCCGGGAAGCCCTTGTTTTTTCCTAGGCCAGTCGACCTAGCGGGTCTTTGATTATGCGTAGTATTTTTTCAACTATGTCCATGCTCTCAGAATGCAGGGAGTTGTCACTGTCAGTAGTGTTGTGTTGCCATACTACCAGAAGATGTTTGTTTGATCATACAAGATTTGTCGCTGGAATTCATGTCCAATGTCCCAAGTGACTCAGACGGAGATCTGCCCCTGACTATTTGGCATTTGAGAGATTCTCTGAATCTTGACTTGACTGCCCCATATGATGGACAATGGTTATGTCTTCCCCTTGGTTGGAAGTGTTTCTTCCACTGGAGATGGCACTTTTGTTGAGAAGATTTTTGTTCACTTAGATATTCGTCGTGCGAACTTCTCTGTTGTTCGAACAAATAGTCATATGCAAACAATGTTATTTTAAGAATGCAAAGCTTATGTCTGTCTTGAAGTTTTTAAAAATGCGTTTTTCAGTAAAACAAGCAAATTTTGTAAAATGTGATGTCAACTCAAGATTTTATAGCGAGCCCTACAGGAGTCAGGATACCTTTTGTAACAGTATGCTTTCAAACTAACCCATGCTTCAGCTAGGACTTTTAAGGGTTATAACGTGGCCTGGTTCACGGTTCAAGAAACAAAGGATAAAGGCTCAAAGTATATTTGTACCCACCCGCTCTTCGTGATGTTCTTCGATCCTAAACTCAGCTAATCGTGCGTTAGACCTTGTTTGAGTCTTTGCTCTGATATACCAGTGATGGTTCAGATACTGATAGTTTATTTTGAATAGGCAGTCATTTCTTTTTTGGTTGAGGGTTTGTTGGACCTCTTTCTTTTTGATTTCGTTATCCCTGTTTTTTGCCTGAACTGTTTCTTTTGTGATTACAGTCAGCGGGATGCCCCAGTTTTTGTAAGTCTCCTTCATAGGTTTTGACTTATCGGGCTTTTATTTCTGAGAGATAATGACTGCCTGTCTTTATGATTATAGGAACCATCACTATCTTTTCGTCTCGGAAGGACTTCTTTGATGCCGTTTATTGTGCACCTGGATTAACTGAGAAAACTACCCTGCCCCAGGTTATGATTAAGGGTTTTTAATTTTGCGAAAAGAAAAAACTCCAACTTCTTTGGCTCAAAGGGGTTGATGAGGGATTATCTTCCTTATAACTCCAGTGTTTAGGATTTGAAACAATGCTTGTACCTCATTAACGGGGTTTGTCCAAAAGCATACTGTAAAGATCGTGGTATCGTTTTTGTCATCCTCCCTCAAAAGGTTTAGAATCTTTAATCGAGAGTTGAACATCACAAAAAATTAAAGCAATTTGAATATAGTGAATACGAATGGATTGATTCAAAACAGACATATGCGATGCATTATTGAAATAAAAGAGTTTGCCATGACAGTAATTGTTTGAATAAACAAAGAAAAATACAACTTGAACATTCGAATGAACAAAAGTTTCTTAGTTTGAACTAGTCATCTCAGATGGAGAATTCTCAGCGGAAGATTTTCATCTCACCCTCCGGCATGAACTCCAGCACCCTTTCGTCGATCAAGTCTTGGATCTTGTTCTTCAGAGTCCAACAGTCGTCGGTGTCGTGTCCAGGACTGTCAGAATGGTAGGCACATCTCACACTCGGGTTATACCTTGAAGAGGAAGTGTTGGGATTCTTAGGAGGGTCCCTTAACATTACCAGATTCAATCTCAACAGGCGTTGTAAAGCTTGAGACGGTAATACATTGAGCTTGGTGAATTGCCTCCTGGGCTTGTTTGTAGTGCTCTGATCAACCTGTTGTTCTTGGCGAGGTCGTTGTTGGACCTGTGAAGTAGTAGCAGCTTGGAGAGGTCTATTCATCGAACCAAAACTTTGACTTCTTAGAAGTTGATTAATGACTTGATCCTCAGCCTTGACTATTTGCTTCATGTTGTTGTCTTGACGAAGCTGGTTGACAATGGTTCTCAGCTCTTCTTGCTCCCGAGCTAAACCTTGGATGAGAGCCATCTGTCCTAGCATCTGGGTTCTCATTGTATCTACCTCAGCTTGCAGACGTTTCAGCCGTTCATCCTTATCGTCTTCAGGACTGCTCTTGACCAAATTCCCCATGAGGAGTGTTCTCAACTCTTCCTGCCCCTTGGATAGGCTTAGGAAGATTTCCCTGAACTGAGTCTCTTGAGTATGAAGATTTTGTTGGAGAGCCATTGCTGAAATAAACAGCGAGAACGTGAGAGACCTGTAAAGGGTAACCTGTTATGCAATGATATGTATGTATGCAATGTTTTCAAGGATCTCGCGGGGTAAACAAGAAAATTGTTAGAATTTGAATTTTGTAGCTTGACTGAAGGAACTTCCTGTTATTAAGAGTCCTTCTTCAAGAGTCAAGGCTCACCATATCAAGTGGGCCATAGCCCCTGACTCAAGTCATCATGTTTTGATCTCCAAACAACCTTGGCTAGAGGAAAATAAATCCCCTTTGCCCCTTGCTAGACAGTTGGTTCATCATGACCTGCATCGCAAACCCTTGAGATCCTTGAAATGGTTAAGGAAATGCCATGGTATGATGTTATGATGTGTATGCTATGCGTGAAGTGATGTAAGTAAACCCTGTTATAAGCCCGGATTAAGGACTGTAAACAAAACCTGCAAGGAACTCATGTTGTTAGATAACAAGTATGTGCAAGTAGTTCACGTTTGAAGGCACACAAGTCACACAAAAGAGCCCTTAGATTTCAGGCCGGCATGAAGTTTAGGTACTACCCTCTTGAAGTTGGTGGGCTCAAAACCTGTCCTATCAAAAGTAACCGGGTTCTAAGGAGCTCAATATCATTGGATTGTTTTCTATGTTCATTGTTTTGATTTAGCCACTGAACTGGCGATCAAAATATTCCAAGAAAACAACCCTCAATGAGTGTAATATCGAGTATCAACCAACTTCGGACTGCACCAAAGCCGGTCATCTCACTACCCCTAAAGAGTCCAGGATGGTCAAGTAAGGTTCCTAAGGTCAGTTGATGCTTCACGACACCACGCGGCGGCCCCGTACTCTCCTTGACTTGACTCAAGGGTTACCGGTACTCACCAAAGTGCCACATCAACGTAGCAACTGCTTCAACCGTGTCGGTATACCCCGCACAGTTCCCTCACAGTTTGTTGCTACTTCTAAAAGGTATCCCCCATATCCGGGTTAGGATCTATGAAACTCCAAGACAAGCCCACAATATTAAAGCAAACAAAGCAAGCAATTGAAAACAAGAGTGGTCTAATCCTAAGGTACACCTCACTTATTAATAATTCCCCAGCAGAGTCGCCAGTTCTGTGATCGGTGGAAATAGAACTGACTGTTTTGAAATGCTGGATCGCGAAATGTCGCGGTAAGCAAGAGTCACCATCGTCTTTTATGTTCTCCAACAAGGAAAGGACAAAAGCATAGCAAAATTCCTTTTCGAGATGTTTCTCGGTTCGGGAGGTAGATTATAGAAAGGGAAGGTGTTAGCACCCTTTCTATCTGTGGTTATCCACGGGCTCTTAGGTACTTGCTCACTATGTTTTCAAAAATTGTTTGCTTTTCTTGTGTTTGTGGGTTTTGAAAAAGTTTCGTTTTGAAAACTTCTAGGTAACTCTTGTATCAGTCCTCAAGAATGTATGAAGTGTTTGTTTGAAAACTTTTTGAAAGTGTAGGTGCGAAAAGTTGTTTTTTTGTTTGTTTTGAAAGAGCAAGTACCCAGGAGAAATCTACCTACTCTAAAGAATTAAGCTGTGTAAATGTCCTTTAGACAGTACTATCCCACTATTGAGAAGTAGGTAGCACCGTCGTTGGAGTTATTCGGGTCAATTCGATTAGAGGGACATGTGTGGTCACCAAAGCAATAGTAGGACGCATTAGCGGTAACCCTAATGTCCTAGATCCTTTTTATCCGAGGAAACCGTTTCGAGGCAACTTGGATCTTTAGACAGGAGGGCGACCTCTAAAACACCCTATACTCAATGACCACGTTGATGCAACCAAGTGAGGCGTACCCTAAGAGTGGCATGTGCGAGTGTGTCGTGTTTCAGTTTATGTTATCTTTGCACATGTTATGGTGAGCTACGTTTTGATTTTAATTTCAGAGAAGTCTTGTCATGCATAACAGTTAATAGTTGCAGAAAGTAAATTGCGGAAAGTAAATCTACGCTATTACAAGGCGTCGGGTATTTACATCGCCAAAAGCAACCATTGAAAAGTAAATGCGAGAAAATAAAGAAAGCGATAAAAAGGTCCTAATTATCTATTACATTCTCGGAACAGTTACATAAATATGGTCAAAATAATGAATCAAAAATAAATATGCGCGCGAAAGAATTGAATCGGAAAAGTCCTTAGGGTTTTGACCCTTTTTGAGAAAAGAATGAATTTTTGGTCCTTTTTGCATTTAATTAATATTAAACCTAATTTATTAATTAATTAAATAATTACAAGAAAAAAAGATTTTTTAGCTTTTTAGATCTTTAATGAAAATAAAATAAAAAGAAATTAAAAGTTGCCAAGAGAAAAACCCTAATTCTAATCTATTTTATTTATTGCAAAAATATTCAATATTAACCCTAATTAAACTAAATCAATTTATTAGTATTTATTTATAAAATAATAATTAATAGTGAAATTAATAAATAACAAAAATAAATAATATTTTAGGTTTCTGAATTTATTATGAAAATAATTATTTGTGAATTAATTAAATAATAATAATAGTTATTAAAAGAAAATAAAAAGAAAGAAAATAAGAAAATAATAAACCAGGGGGGTGTGTTGGCCCATTAGGAGGTTTGTCTGGAATTTCTGTGGCCCATCAAGCTATTCAACCACGTTGACCTTTGGAATTAGTTGTGCAAGCGTTGACTGAGGATCATGATGACTATCATCTCCTGGCCATTGGATTACTGCTTGTAGACACCTGGCGCCTGGGATGTGGGAGTCCATGGTGGAACGCCTTTAAATGCCTGCATGCAATCACGTTATGAAAAAGAGAAACAATTATTTGGGTGGACCTGGGAATCGAACCCAAGTCCCAATGATTACCAGCCACCTCACTAGCCACTACACCATTCGCTTGCCTTTGTTATTACAATAGGAAACAAATATAATATATAAAATTAATAAATATGCTGAAACCAAAGTAAAACGCGTGCTTCCTTTTGAATGGACCAACCACATGCTTGCACGTCTTCATCTCCTTTGCTGAACCTGCAAAACAAAGATTAGATAGCGGGGGTTTTTAACCCCCACAAAACATGATGAGGAATAATAGCGACTAGAGCTACAAGTAATATAAATATTTCGCGACACATCCAATGCGTTCGTCTTGTCCTCACGAGTCTAACCATGTATCTCAACAGGCTTAATTTTTCTGGGTTTAGAAAGCCCCAAATCCAAAGTTCATGAACCCTAAAATTCATCCATGGCAATTCTCGATTCTGTGCGTTTTAATGCAATTAATCTATGCCAATAGCTTCCCGTGGTCTCTAACAACACAACACAAACAAAAAATCATGTTAATGATTCATGAATCAAAGTATGCGATTATAAAAAAAACCTCCAAACCGTGAAACTGTTATCCTTGGATTCTTTGAGCTTTAGCGTGTGGTTTTGATTCCTACACGTTCCTGGGGACCCCTGCAATGTGTTAGAATCAATTAAAAGCTTTGAATTGGTCTGGAAATTAGAAAACAGTTTTCAAGTTTCTTTGGTTTTTTCCAATGTTGCTATGGCTTTTCTGCAGCAATTTTCACGTTCATGGCATTGGGTTTAGCTTATGTATATATAGAGGATTGAATTTAGATTAAATCTTGGCCAAGAAATCCATGGAATTATGGTTTCAATATTTGATTGAAAATCAAATATTTTCAATCTTTTTGATTGAGAAAACTTGCCAAACTTGCAGATTTTTGTCCCCTTGATGTGCACACGATTTTGCCAGCTCTTTTAGGTCATATTTGCTTCATGAAAAGATTGAAAAACCATATCTTGATATTTCCTACAATTTAAATTAATTAAATGAATTAAAATTGATTAAAAATCCAATTAATTAATAAAAATAAGAAAATAAATCAATTTAAGCTTGATGGGTCGTGCATAGGCCTTGGATAAAGTTTCAAGAATAAATTTGAGGCCCATTAGCAAAAACAAAGTATTTTGAGCAAAGTTGACTTTTGCAAATTCACATAAATTTCCCAACTTCTCCAACGCATATCTTGCTCAATTTTGGCCATATAAACATGTTCTTGGACATTTTGGAAAGGTCTTAAAGTCCTCTAACCAATGCCTTTGGTCCCATGTCATTTGGATTTACCAATCTCAATTTATGGTCTTTGACTTAAAGTGCATTTTTGTTGACTTCTGAAATTGACCTATAATGTAGAAATTGATAACTTTTTGTGAGAGAATTTCTTGGACTTGGAATGTGAAGATGAGTTGTAGGAAATGTCATCCCTTTCAAAATGAGCATTGGATGAGATTTTTCTGATGAACCATGAAAAAGTTATGCCTTGGTCAAGGTACAGTTGACTTTTCTACTGTCCAAAAATAGTAACTTTTGCATCTTTGATGATTTTTGAGCCATTCTTGTGGAATCATGATCAAGACTTGATCAAATGATGATTGTGAGCTAAAAATAAGATGTTGACAAATTTTTTTGACTTTTGACTGTAAAATGACCATTTTACCCTTGTAGTTGATTGTGAACCAAATGAAGCTTTTGACTGTAGAATTTGACATTGTGAGTCTTGAGACTTGACATGTAGATGCTTGACAATGTATATAGGCCTATGGGACTTTATTGAGCCATTGAAAACCTCAAATTCCTTGAAAGAAACAAAACCCTAATTTGGACTGGCTTAGGAGGTGGTTTGAACTGTGTAACCCTTGAGAAATCTTGAGCCACTTGAAGATGATTCTTGACAAACCTTGAAGAATATAGGAGGGCAAATTTTAGGGTAAAACACAATGCTATATCACTTCAGAGTGGGACAAAACTAGACAGACCAACTAAAGAAAGATATTAAAAGACAAGAGATTTGAATGAAGTGAAGTTTATTAAAGATGAAGAAGACAAAGTCTTGGTGTAGAAAAATGATATAAAATATAAGTGGAAGACATATTCCTATAATTTATTTAATTAAATATATAATATCTCACCGGACCCTAACATACTCGACATTAGAGAAAAAAAATCAAAACTACAATTACCAAGATTGTCAAACTCGCGAGTCTACTCAGACTCGTAAAAGATCTGTATACTCGATTCGCAGACTCGACTCGCAAACTCGTGCGAGTCTATGGAAAATTAAAAATGACTTTAAAAAACTTATATGTGACACATGTATGACACACATATTTTTAGACCTGTACATGCCTCTTATATGACACAAATATATATATATATATATATATATATATATATATATATATATATATATATATATATATATATAATAGAGCACCAATTAACATTAAAACTGAAATCTCATACTACATAACAAATTTCTTAACAAAAAATTTGATAATAAAACAAACAAAATAGCAAAGTATGTAGTTAAATACTTAAAGTATTAATTTTTTCTTAATTGGCTGGTGATAACTACATAAAGCAAAAAAAAAATTATAAAACAGATATGCTAATGACTTCAAACACCTAATATCATCACCATCACCTTCATCTATATCTTGAGGTGCTTTAAAGCTTCAGTGCAATTGAAATATCCGCAACCGCAAACACCCCTCCGATCACAATTTAAAACTATGCCTCTGCTCAAACTATTCTAGCCTTATGTCAAAATAGATTATGAATTGAAGTGTTTTTATGTCTCATGCATCAATATTGTCCACTCAACCTAGCTTTCCTTACAACACTTATACGCAGGTTCCTTATAATCATCATTAATAATTTATTAGTACAAATTGTAACAAGTTTTCATGTGAGCAATGCATTATTTCAAAACAGACTAAATCATTTTCTGCCATAAATCATAAATATTCTAAACCATTTTACACTACAACATTTTTGGCCTACGACCATGCTAAATTTTCCCACGCCTCAAAATTTTTGGCTACATATAAGATTTGGCCAGGGTTTTGAAATCATAGACATATGTTCTTAAATATTGAATTTGAAGTGTGAAACTGTGGCCTTTTCTTTAATTTCCACAATTTATGAAATCACACTTTTATTTAAGCCACGATTAACAAACTACAGACAGTTTGAGGCACAAAGAAAAACCGCGACATTATAATTTTAATTCAAACTGTGGCCTAAGCCCAAAAAAATATAACCCGCCAGAATTTCCCTCTTTTTTTTTTTGTTTCCCTCTCGTATATTATTTTCTTTTCTATTTTTTTTATTAAAAAAATGAAAAAAAAATTGAAAAATGTTATAATAATAACTTTTCATTCTAACCTAATTTGTTCACTTTCCTTCTTTTCTAATTTTCCTCTTTGCTCCTCTGTTCGACTATTTGACTGGTCATCGCGTAAGGTACCGTTCCTTCTCCGCTTCTCTGTTCCTCCTCTCTTCTCGTGTTCCTCATCTTCTCTCGTCTCCTCTGATTTTGTTTTGGATGTTTTGATTTCTTTGTTGAGATACCAACAGAAGCATCACGTTGTCGATTACTGGTGGAGTTACATGTGCTAATACGGTAGAGTTTCATTTCTCCCAGTATTTTTACCCGTATTGTTAGATTTTGTTATGGTGATTTTTCACTGAGTGGATTTGAAACTGAGTTTTTTAGTAACTAGGGTTGAAACTGATCGTAAATTGATTTTCTGTTTGGATAGTGTGATTTAATGCATGGTTGCTAATTTGATGCATGTTTGCTGATCTGATGCATGTTTATGTGAACATTTTCTTGTTTCTTCTCATTTTTATCTCTAATTACTGCCTTGACAAGCTCACGAGAATGGGTTTTGTTCCTCTAGAGCCATCGTTTAGTCAAGAGTATTAGTTTTAACCATGTAAGCTCATGATTAGTAAATTTATTTTTTCAAATTCCTACTGATTATAGCTCTGCTATACACATTCATTCTGAGGAGTAAAAAAGTTAATTTTCTAATATCCAATGGTTGATGGTTGGTAGCTTTAGAAATTACAGTGGGAGATAATCACTAACACAAGTTTTGGTATGGCAGTTTGTAGTATTCTATTAGCATCCCTCTGTTACAGAAAATTATGAATCTTGATTTATAGCTTAGTATTCTATTAGCATCCCTCTGTTACGGAAAACTGAGACTCTCAGTTCAGAAAAGTAGAAATCCTAGGATGCAGTTCTAAGTCAATGTATATTACTACACATATCATTGTGTTTAATTTAATTGCAGTAATGATATGAAGACATCATTTTGGTTTGTAGATAGAGATAATCTGAGGATTTTGTTTTCCATATTTGCATAGTTTTGAAAGTTTGTACTCCTAACCTAAAAAGATGTTAAGAGTGGGAGTCTTGGAGCTTTTGGGCAGTATTCCTAGTTCATGATATTTTGTGTGATACTTTGTTATATTTATTGTGTTTATGTGTTAGATCAAATATGATTGAACTTATATTTTGTTGCATCTCTTGAAAATAATAAACTACTCCCATATGAGAGAACATGTTTTGGTTCTATTTTGAATCTGTTATGTGTTGTGTGTTTCAAATATTTAGATTATAAAGTGATGGACAAAGAGCGAACTAAATTTCCAAGGATTAGTCAAGAGTACATCAACGATGTTACTCAATTTTTAGACTTTTCCTACACTAATGGAAGACCTCAAGGAGATGAGCTGTTATGCCCTTGTGCCAAGTGTAAAAATCTGTATCGGAAAACAAGAGATAATATTAAGGATCACTTAATAGCCAAAGGTTTTCTAAAAGGTTATGACGTATGGTTGCACCATGAGGAGAAACTACAAATGTCTATAGAAATTGGTGATGAGATGGAAGATCAAGAGGAATCACATGAAGACATTACTGGCTTATTGCATGACATACATATAGATAGGGCAAAAGCACATGGAGTTCATGAAGGTCCCAATGACCATGCTTGAAAGTTTTATAATTTGATTAAAGAGGTGGAACAAGAACTCTACCCTGGATGCAAAGACTTTTCTACTTTATCATCCATGGTTCGACTCTAGTTGTTGAAATGTCTTCACGGCTGGAGCAATACCTCATTCACTACCCTCTTAGAATTCTTGAAGAACAAATGCCTGATGTAAACATTCATGCATCATTTTACAAGACAAAATCCATGATAAGTGGTTTAGGCCTTGATTATAAGAAGATCCATGCATGCCCAAATGA
Organism: Vicia faba; assembly: GCA_948472305.1. Lineage (NCBI taxonomy): Eukaryota > Viridiplantae > Streptophyta > Magnoliopsida > Fabales > Fabaceae > Vicia > Vicia faba. The sequence goes on along the minus strand of OX451741.1, from coordinate 948,341,905 downwards.
TTGCATGCTATTTTGGAAAGAGCATGAAAAGGACAATTCTTGCAGTATTTGTGAAGTTTCACGGTGGAAAGAAACTGCTTCAACTGAAGGATGTGAGTCTGAGAAATTGAAAAATTATTATAGAGTTCCTACAAAAAATTTGAGGCATTTTCCGTTGATTCCTAGACTACAAAGGTTGTTCATGTGTTCAAAGGCAACTGATTCAATGAGATGGCATGAAGAAGAGCGCTCAAAGGATGGGAAATTAAGGCATCCTATTGTTGGTAAAGCATGGAAGGACTTTGACAAGCTCCATCTAGATTTTGCTCTTGAGTCCTGCAATGTAGGACTTGGCTTAACAAGTGATGGGTTTAATCCATTTAGGATAATGAGCTTATCTCATAGTACATGGCCCGTCTTGATGATGGTATACAACACACCACCTTGGTTTTCCATGAAACCTGAATATATAATGTTTTCGTTGATTCCTGGACCAAAATCTCCAGGAAACAATATTCATCTTTACCTCTAGCCACTAATAGAGGAGCTAAAGGAATTATGGGAATCCAGCATAGAGACATATGATTCTTCAATAAATCAAACATTTAAAATACATGAAACTCTTTTGTGGATAACTAGTGACTACCCTGCTTATGCTATGTTGTCGGGTTGGAGCACCAAAGGAAAATTGGCGCGTGCATGTTGTAAATCTGATACGAATTCATTCTACCTTAAACACAATCATAAGATGTGTTATATGGACCACCTTATCTTTTTACCAAGAACTCATTCTTAGAGAGATGATGTTAAATAATTTAATGGAGAAGAAGAACATAGGATTGCACTATCCACGTTAAAAGGGGCAAAACTCTTTGAAATTTTAAAAGATTTCAATAATGACTTCGGGAAAACGAAAAATAAGAAAGTTGATGGCCCGTGGAAGAAGAGGTCAATTTTTTTTAGTTGCCTTATTGGGCTCAAATACATTGCACTATAATCTAGATGTAATGCACATTGAAAAAAAATACATATTTGATATTATTAATGGAACTCTTTTGGATATCCTGGGGAATACAAAAGATCATATTAAAGCTCGATATGATTTGCAAGATTTGGGAATTAGAGAAAGACTTCATCCAAAGGGAGATTGGTGGAGGACATACAGAGTTTTCAAAAGCATGTTTCTCAATGACTCCGCACGAGAAGTCAATTTTTTGTGGAGTTATAAAGGCTGCCAAGTTACCAGATGGGACTGCACCAAATATTTCAAAATGCGTATAAGTTACTGACAAAAAAATATCCGGTTACAAGAGTTATGATGCATATTTAATGTTACACTATTTGTTGCAAATTACAGTAAGAAGCAGAATTCTCAAGGAGGTGGCAACCCCACTAATTTGTTTTGGTTCTTTTTTCCGCTCTCTATGTCAGAAAGTTATACAAGTGGAAGATTTAGATTACTTAGAAGAGGAGATTGTAGAGATACTTTGTCAGTTAGAGATGATATTTCCTCCAAGTTTCTTTGACATAATGGTTCACTTTCCTATTCACCTTGTAAATGAAGTTAGACTGGGTGGTCCTGTTCAATTTTGATGGATGTATCCCACCGAAAGATACTTATGCAAAGTTAAGAACTATGTCCGCAATAGAGCTTATCCAGAAAGTTCTATTGTCGAGGGGTATTTGGCTGAATAAGCTATAAAATTTTGCTCAAGGTATTTGCATATAAATGTAGATACGAGGTTGAATAGGAAGAGTTAGAATTATGATGATTGTGATTCACTTGAAGTAGATTCATATGATTACTTTACAACTGCGGGTCGTCCTTTAGGGGGGCAGGTGAACCCTTTCATCTTGATGTGAAATCAAAGGATGATTCCCATCGATATATCTTATTCAATTGCAATGAAGTTCAAATTTACATCAGGTACTACAATAACTATTTATCCTCCTATGTATTTATCTACTAATCCAAATTTTAGAGTTATGTTAACATATAAATTATTGACTTTGTAGTGAGCATGATCAGAGTGTTAATATCAAACACTAACAAACAAAAGTGGACCATGGCCAAAAGTCAAAGTAAATATTTTGGTGAATGGTTTAAAACTCGTGCCCAGAAATATGATGTGTCATTACAACTTGAAAAAATTTCTAGAGGTCCTAATTTTGTTGTAAAGAGGTATCCAGGTTACATCATTAATGGATATAGGTTCCATACCACGAAACGAGGTACAAATTGCAAAACTCAAAATTCTGGTGTAACTTTAATTTCACTAACTTTAAGTTTTGCTAGCTCTAAGGATGGAAGTCCTAGGACAGAACATATCACTTATTATGGAGCAATTGTTGATATAATTGAGTTATACTACTACGGTAACTTCAACTTTGTGTTGTTTAAATGCGATTGGTTTGAGGTTAAAAAAGAAAAATACGGACTTACTTGTGTGTTTTTTAATAAGAAAATTTATCAGAATGATCTGTTTGTGCTACCTTCACAGGTTTGTCAATGTTACTATGTCCAAGACCCTTTTGATCCAAATAGGCATTATGCTCTGCAAGTAGTTCCACGAGATTTCTTTAACATTGGTGACCCTTCAAACTTATAAGTTGAAACACCTTCTCATGGAGATAATAGTGATAGTGATGGTGAACTAAATTGGGTTAGGGAAGACATACATGCAACAGTAACTAAAACACCTTCTCGTGAAATGAAAGAAGCTAAAAGTGATGGAGAGGATTCTGATTATGATGATACTTTATTTAATTTCATGGTTTGATGTATAGATTGTTAATTCCGTATTTAGCTATTTAATTTTTTGCATACTATCGGTTAAAATGCTACCTTTTTTTTTATTTTGATTAACTTATTCCTAATGTTACATTTTTTTAATGTTAACAGAAAATGAAAAAGGTAACAAACTTACAAAAGAAGACAAATGCAGCACAAAAAGGTGAACAAGTTACAGCTAATTTTCGGTTTCCTCTATTTAGATCTAGTGTTGAATTGGCTAAGAAGTTTGATATAAAATGTGAGATGGTAAATAGTAACAACCAACTCACGAGAAAAGTAGGCATCCGGCATCCATTTGTGGCTGCATCTAGTGAACTAATCAAGTTGTCTAACTTTGAAACTATTGGTCCTACAATTGATAGTTCGAACAATATGGTGTATCCAACCAAAAAGAGGACAATGACACCAAGAAAAATAGGGGCTCGAGTTGCTGATTCAAGGACCAGGCAGCACCTTCCAGAAAAATAGGGGCTGAAGTTTGATGATTCAATGACCAGGCAGCAACCTTCCAGAAAAATAGGGGCTGAAGTTGCTGATTCAAGGACCAGGAAACAACGTTTTAGAAAAATAGGGGCTGAAGTTGCTGATTCAAGGACCAGGCAACAACCTACCAGAAAAATAGGGGCCAAAGTTGTTGATTGAAGGTCAAAACAGCGTTCAAGTGCAAACCAAAAATATTCAAGTGCAAAGCAACAACCTTCAAGTGCAAACCATCAACTTAAGGAGAAACAAGTGGTTGACACTGCTGATTCAAGGTCAAAGCAAATTTCTATGAAAAGGGCAGTGATGGAAGATAGTGGAAATTCAAGGACAGAGCAAGAAAGTGCCTTAAAGAAGACAAAAATAATCCCAACGTGTAGATCGACTTCAGTTGAAGAATTCCTCAAAGAAAATGGGGAAAATGGTGAAGACGAGGATGAAGGTGAAAACGTTGAGGAAGAAGAAAATATAACGGGTGAAGAAGAAAACACACGATGCAAATCAAAATTGAAAAAGCTGAAGGTAGTAAACTTTATTTGTGTCATGCATTATTCTTAATATTGTTTCACTTAAATTTATATCCCATTTTAATAGTTTATCTAACACAGGGACAAGTAAGAAAAGGACACGTGGACCAACACAATTTTTGAAAATCCATGCTAGAAAGAGTAAGGATTGTGAAGAGGTGGTCTTAGACGATGATGGAGATCCTATTGGACCCAATGATTGAACCGTGTCAAATTTGAGTTGTTTCCTTGGTATTGTCGCGAGGAATTCAGACTAGTGTCCTTTATTTTATACTAACTTCAAAGCTTTGAAGAATGCTAACAAAGACTGTATATGGAAATTTGTTACTGTATGATCAAAAGGAGTTTTTTCTCATTCTGTTACTTGTGTCCCTTAATTTGTTACCTGTATCTAATTTCCTTCTTTGTTGTAGGATAAATTCATTATCTCTGATAATGGAACTAAAGCAGTTTTCTCTCGCATAAATGATGCTTGGAGGCATTACAAGAAAGATATAAAAAAGAGTTACTTTTTAAAGTACACTACTATGAGTGAAAGATTGAAACATTGTCCCCAGACCATTTTCAAGCAATTGGTAGACTATTGGAAAAATAGTAAAATCCAAGTAAGATAATATTATGACTTATTTATAACTTTGATATTTTATTATCTAACATTTGTTGTTCCAAAATGTAGACAATTAGCAAAGTATATGTTGTGAACAGAGCTAAGCAAAAGTATATGCATTGTATGGGACCAACAAACTTTGCAAGGATTCGTGCAAAACTGGTAGGGTGTTTATACATTCTTTAATTTATAATTCTATGTTGGCTGAGTGATTAATAATTGGAATTTTTTTTATTAATAACCATGTATTAAAAAAATATTTCGCAAATAACCGGGTTTCGGAAAAAATTACGCAAATAACCATGTTTCAGATGGCTCCACAAAGGAGGAGCCATCTCAAATGGCGCATGCACCTAGGGTTTTGCCCTAGGCGCCATCTCACTTGGCGCCTCCCTTGTCTTTTAGCCAAGTGAGATGGCGCATGCTCCTTAAAAATGAGAGGAGGCGCCATCTCACTTGGCGCCTAGGGCAAAACTAGGGTTTTTTGCTGTTTTATAAATAATTCGTCCGTTTCTTTGAAATTTCTCACACTTTCTCGCACTGTATTTTTATTTTGTACTCCCTTATTTACGTAATGACGTCGCCTATGAATTTTAGCAGAGATGGTTACGTTATATTCTCCGCTACGAAACCTGCGATGAAAATGAAATTCTGGCACATTCACTCCATGGAGCGTCTGAAGCGGGAGTTGATGCGGTGGCTAGATGGAGACATCGCCGAGGGGGAAAAAATTCGAAGGATCCAGCGAAAACGAACAACAACCTCTCATGCGACAGGAAGACCTAATGTGTGGTTGGAGGAAGTCAAAACAGACAGTGATGTAATGCTGATGATGCATGTTTTGGACATATGCAGGTTTTGGACATGTGATAAAGATCTCCAACTGCACCATTGACTCAAAATTCATTCTTGCAATGTTGGAGAGGTGGAGACCGGAGACCCATACATTTCACCTACCAATAGGTGAATGTACCATCACTCTCGAAGATGTGTACATGCTACTGGGCCTCCCTATCGACGGTAAGGCGGTGAACGGGTCGGTTCAACAACCCAACTCACAGTGTGAAGAACTGTTGGGTAGGGACATGGTAGAAGGTGGTGGAGCAAGAGGGCAGGGAATACTACTCACTGACCTGAAACGGAATTATGCAAGTATGGAATTAAATGAAAATTCCTCAGAGAATGACCGAGTAGTAAAAGCCAGAACGTATATTATGATACTTTTTGGTACATTTTTATTTCCCGAAAGTACGGGAAATAGTGTAAATTTCATGTACTTACATTTACTAACAAATTTTGAAAAAACTAGAAAATATAGTTGGGGTTCTGCAGTATTAACCCACCTGTACAGTTCCTTGTGCAAAAACGCAGTCAAGGAAAAATGTACATTTTATGGGTGCACATTTTTACTACAAGCCTGGGGTTGGTGGAGGATGGAGTCCTTAAACCCCATCAACAACAACACTTTTGGTTTCCCGTACGCAACAAAGTAAGTCATTAAGTTATAGCATTTATAACTATTCTGCTCTTTCCAAAATATATGCTAAAAATAACATGTTTCTCATTTCCTTTAGGTACTGCGTGAGGGGTATGGATTACGGCAAGAATCCCAGATTCAATGTCGCACTCTACCGGAATCTGTTGGATCACTTAGGCCCAGATGACGTACGTCGTAGCTTTTAACTTTTGTTCATTTTAATTATTTATACATTACTTTTGCGCTTACCTGATTTAAATTTTATCGCAGTTCGTCTGGAGACCATATTTGGGTTTGGGCCATTCTCCAAACCCAGAGGATGCAGCAACTTGGACTGCAAAGACTGCACTCATTCGGTTCAACATTGTGGAGATGCACCACAGCGACCGTGTGAAGATGCAGTTCGGAATGATCCAAGAGATACCAAGTGATCCAACAGATTTGTCCCCCTGGCATCTAAAAAGGGTCGACGCCCAGTGGGGTCTTACCAACTGGAAAGACTTTGCTCCAGAATGGTGTAAAATGTGGCAAAGGCGTCACCGCTACATCTTGCAATCCCTGGTTTTCCTTACTCAAGGTAACATGCGACACACTGATCAATATATGTCGTGGTACAGGTCGGTTAGTAACCCAGATATGCACGTGTCTCATCCGAGGTACTTGGTTGACCCACGCACACAATGGGCACAACCCTCGATTCCCCATCAATAAACCCAAAATCCATCAACCTCAAACCAACCCCCAAGAATAAACAGACCAACAAACACACAACCATATTCCCCACCACAACACAACTACAATCAAATGTCGTACTACCAACCACAATCACCGCCAAACTACCAATACCCAGATATGCCTCAAACCCAACCGCAATACCAACCCCAATACCAGTACACCCACATACCCCAGACATAATTTCAGTCTTCCACATATCCCAATATGGCGCCCTCAACATCCAGCCTTAGCCCTGATATGGGAATGTCAGAAGATTATGACCAAGCCGACCAAACCTACCATCAACCACCATATCACCAAACAACCCAACATCCACAATACCAAACACCCCAAGATCCATTTCCTTTCTACCCCCCATACTCAGACGACCAATGCTACCGACCAACCATGGAACCCCACCCACCGCCAACACGACCAAACTTTGAGGGTATGGGTAACCGACTGTACCAGAGCGGATCTTCGAGATATGGAGATCTTACTGATTTTATGGATTCGGATCGCATTGACTTCGCTGGGCCATCGACCTTGCCGCAGCAGGAAACGAGACGACACCTAGCAAGAGAAAGGCGAGGACGGGGATGCGGAACTGGGGGTCATTACCGGGTTCCTGGGGATCACTGATGTATCTTTTTTTTTCCCAGTATTTTTTGTATCCATTTTTTTACTGTTCTTTTAATGTAAAACAGTTGAATGTAATTATTTTTTTTTAAATAAAAAATCCATTTTGTTGATCTCTGTCTAATAGGCAACGCGTAGGAAAGAAAATTAAAAAAAAAAAATTTGCCCTAATTTTGTACATAGGCGCCATCTCACTTGGCTTAGGGCTTGCCCTAAGCACTTAGGCGCCAAGTGAGATGGCGCCTCCCTTAAAAAAAGAGGTGCATGCGCCATTTGAGATGGCTCCTCCTTTGTGGAGCCATCTCAAACATGGTTATTTGCGTAATTTTTTCCGAAACCCGGTTATTTGCGAAATATTATTTTAATACTTGGTTATTAATATAAAAAAATCTAATAATTGTCTGTGTTTAATATCAACCAATGTAGAGTGCAAAGAAAGAGGATGAAAAGGAAGTTATCCAAGCAGAGATGTTCATTGAGACTCGACAAAGTCGAAAAGGAAAATAAGTGGATGATGAAACACAAACTGCAATTGTAAGTACTGAAATTTTTTCATCCTATCAAGTACACATAACATTTACACAAACTGCAATAGTATGACACAAATAGGCTGTATACAATTAAGAAAATCAGATTTTTCCTTTAAGAAAATCAGATTTGTCCTTAAAGAAAATGCTCCAACTGTATAGGCTGAGACACAAACTTACAGTGTTAAGTTTTTTTTTTGCGTTTCTATTATCGGAGATATTGAAAGTTGTTATAGTCTCTAATAATAAAGTTGTGAGCATGTACTGGATGGTTTGGTAATATGCATATCTACATGAAAACCAAGTTAGACAACAAGATTCTAACAAAATCTAAGCTACTTTTACTTCCAAGTTATTTTTACTTCTTAGTTTGATGTAAGACATTCAAATGAAACTGTGAATTGTCAGTTCCAATCTTGTGGTTCTAATGTGAATATTTTTTTAATTAGGCTAAGCTTCAAGATTCTGTTCAGAACTCAAATAAATCTGATACATTTAAGTCATTGTTTGGGAAATAAAAATATGGCTGAGTTCGTTGCTATGGAAGAACAACGACACCAACCATGCTTAAAGGAAATCAAGACATTTCGGTTATTAAAAAGCAGCATAGTGATGAAGTGGGTGGCATGAAGAGGGAGATGGATGGTATGAAGGCACTTTTTAAAATCATGATGAAGCAACAAAATCCACATATAAGTGACTAGGAGATCTCTAATATGATGGCAACTACTTTGGGCATTCCCAATAGTACTATTGTTGCTCCTGTTGATCCACATTCGTCTGTGTCAACTCATATTCCTCATTGTGAAAAGGTATACTATAAACTACAAATGAAGCACATACTTACTTTTTTACCCCAAAATTTCCCCTCTCACTTATCAAGAATTTACTCACAAGATCTCCTTGGGCTCAAGACTGCACTTGGGTTTGATCAGCTCAAGACACCTCCTCAAACACTGATGACCAAAATTAGGGTTTAAATTTGCACAAGGATTTTTGAAATTCCAATGTCCCATGTGACTTTCATGGATCATCATGGACCCCCAAGTTTAATCATGCCAAGTTTCAAGCCTTGAATCACATTTTTGCTCAGGCAATTGAGCAGTTGACCTAAAAATAAGTTGTATTGGGAAAAAAGTCAATTCTGGCCAATTTACAGTCAAACTTCATAATTTTTATCCACATCAACATTTTAGGCTCATATGTATCATTTTATCAAGTTTGGATCATAATTCCTCAAGAAATTTGATCAAATCCTCAAAAGGGCAAAATGGTCAAAATTAGGGTTTTGACTGGAAAAGGGAAATTTCTGATTTTTGACCTAGAAAATGGTCAATTGGTTTAAGGCAGGACCTCAAGAGCCCAATTTCATCATTTTGACCTAATGACATGGTTCAAAACATTGCAAGTCCATTGGATTGACAAATGAATTTTGCAGTCAACTGATCAAAAGTCAACGGTATATTGAAAAGTCAAACTTTGACTTTTTGGTCAAATTCAAGTGCCAAGGATCACAATTCATCAAAACATGTCAAAATATGAAACTTATTCATCAAGAAATCAAAAATTCAAGATTTCATTTTGAAAAGTCAAAATTTCTAAACTTAGAAAAGTGTTGGAAATTTCATATTTTTTCATAACTTTGAACCAAATTTTCACCATGATGCAAGATGATTCAAGAGAAACTTCGAACATGAAAGTTGTAGATATCCATGAAATATACAACTTTGCTTTACATAACTCCTTCCAAAAAATTTTGGATCTCAAGTTATAATTTTATGAACATGTGGTCATGAAACTAAACACTTAGTGAAATTTTGCCCTAATTTGGTCAGGATTTTGATCTAACTTCATGGAAGTTTTTCATATAGTTCCAATGTAAATCTTCGAAATCAATTTAAATATTGGTTGTAGAGCATATTTCAAGCTTTCCAAAATGTCCAAGAACTCCTTGAGATCATTCTTGAGGAGGGAGAATCAAAGAGATGAAGTTAGGGTTTTGTCACTTGAATTAGAAGTCATTTTTGATTAACACATGAACCAAATCCATGCTAGGCTGCATAATCCTTGCTTTGCAGGCATCAAACTTTTTTGTCACTCCATAATTAATAGTTTACACAACTAATTATGCCCTTATCCAAGTGTTTCAAGCTTTGTACAAACCAATTTGCCATTTTAGAGAGAAAGTAACATATCCATTCTTGTAAAGCAAGCTTTATGCACAAAGTCAGCTTCTTGAGCTCCCAACTTGTTTTCCTTGATTACACTTCATCCACAAAGTCATAAGGATTATGTTTAAAGTAGTTAACAACTCTATGAACCAAGTACAAAGCATTGAAACTTGGTTTCTCAAAAAATCACATGTTATGCATAAACTTGTGATTTTGAATTCTGATCAACTAGAGCATTCCAAACTTGTTACTTATAAATAGAGTCACTATTTGTGAGCTAGAGGACGAGCTTTAAAACCCTGAAACACTCCCAAATTCCCTCTAGCCAGAAATTGCACAAATAACTCCATTGATACACAGTTCTGACCTTAAACTTGTATCTCTCATTTCCCTCATGCGTTTTCCCTCAAATTCATTTCTAAAGCTTCCTCATACAAAATACAAACCATCCCAGTCCCTGTTTGCAAACTGTAACTTCATCTTCATCAACTTCCATAGCCAAAAATAGAGTATTGCAGTTGGACTTCTCCAGGTCATTTCAGCCACTCTCAACTCAAGCAAACCATTGCATTAGCTTCATAGGACCTCAAGGAAGCTAACCTGATCATCACCACTGCCTGAAACAAGCTCAAACTCTAAACATGATTTCCAGTTTTGAGGTAAGTTTTCTCAACTTGGAACTCTTTATACAAGCATCATCAATAGTTTATTTGTGAATAAAACATGTAGATATCATTGCCCTAAAGCTAACCATGTCCATAGTTTCCATTAATTTTACTTGAGCTTAGAGAATTTTGAAACTGAAATCTCTGAACTTTTTAGGGTTCAGATTAGGGCCATTAAAATTCATGCATATATTTGATCTGTAGTTTTAATACTTTACATTTCTGGAATCGTGAGAAAATTTGCTACAAGTTTCATGTTTACAGTTTTTATTTTTGATGAGAAATGAGCAAGTTACAGTTGGTCTGGCTGGAGATTAAAGATGAAGTCTTCAGGACACGTTTTGCCTTACATATTTATTTTTTTACTTGTATTAACGGATGTATAGCCACCCCACTGGTAGAAGCGCGTGCCTGTAATCTATGGGACCTGGGTTTGAGCCCCAGTGGTACCCTTTTGCATTTTTCGTACATTTTTGGCATTTCTGACTTATTTTTTTGAGCCCCTGGGCCTTTATTGGGCTTGCCTTGTTTCTTTGTTTTTTTACTGACTAACCCCCTTGCAGGCTCTTGGCACCCCATGGCCCAAGTTATTTTATTTATTTATTTATTTTATTTTTCTTTTCTTAAATATATTTTTCTAAATGCTAAAAATTATAAAATACAAAAAATGACATATTTATATTCTGACTTATTTTATTTTATTTTCCTAGAAAAATATTTTTTATTTATTATACTTTTTTTATTTATTAAGTAAACCTTGTAAACTTAATTAATATTATGTTTTTTTATTTATTTATTTTTTCCACACCATTTAAAATACATTATTTTAATATAAAAAAAAGACTAAAAATATTTTATAATACTATAAATATTTTTAAGATAAAAAAATACCAAAAAATACTTTTCTTAAAGTTATTTTCTTTTGATTAATTAATAGAATTAGGGTTTTCATTTTAAATCTTTTCTTAATAAATTCAAACTTAATTAACTATTTTCTTTATTTAATTAGGATAAGACAAAATCTTTTTTTCATGAAAACTAAACAAAATTCATTTTCTCTACATTTTGCATCCTTGTACATTTGTTCATTTTTATACTTTGTATTTATTCAATTCCTTGTATATTCATATCAATTCAATATGGTTGTAATAGAGCTAAAGAGCTAACACCGAGATACATATTTTTTTTTTGCATGTGATATACTTCTACATAGAGAGCCGAAGGAGGATTTAAATGAGAGGTTGGAGACGAATCTTAGAAATGTATGGCTTTCTTTTGAGTAGAAGTAATAAAAAATATATAGAATATAAGTTTAACAAAAGGAGAAACGTTTCTAACCTAGAGGTCGAAGTAGGAGACAATATCATTCCATAAATCACATGTCTTAAGTATCTTGGGTTCGTAATACAAAACAATGTAGAATAGAAGATGATGTAAACCATCAAATTTAATTCGAGCGACTAAAATAGAGGAGGATTTTAAAGGTTTTATGTGACACAAAAATACCTCTTAAGCTGAAGGGATAAATTTATCAAACAATACTAAGACCTGCAATGTTGTAGAGAAAAATGTTGGATGATTAAGAATTAACATGAGAATAAAATAAGTGTAGCAAATATTAAGATGTTGCGTTTACTACTACAAATAATACATTTCATGACAAATCTTTCACCTTAGCTGTGATACGGTGGGAGAACTGACTTGAGGTTTTGCGTTTGTGTTCACAAATGTTTCGGTTTAGCAAGAGTCGCCACCGACTTTTTATTTTATCCAAAGGAAAGGTCAAAAAGCACAGGAAATACCTTTGAGATGTTTTCTTGGGTTCGGGGGGTAGATTATGAAAAGGGAAGGTGCTAGCACCCTTTTCATCCATGGTTTTCCATGGGATCTTAGTTACTTGTTTAGATCACTTGCTTTTGCTTTTCAATTGTTTGAAATGGTGCTTTGTGTGTGGCTTTGAAAATATTTTGAAAAGAGGCCTTAGTTGTGGAAACCTTTGTAATGATTCTTGTTTGAATGTATACAAAGGTGTTTTGTCTTTTGAAAAATGTTTCAATGTTTGAAAGTTTGTTTTGGGAAATGTTTTGAAATTGTGTTGTGATGTGTTTTTGAAAATAGCAAGGATGTTTGCAAGTTTTATCAAGTAACTAGGAGCATCTACCCTACCTATTTAAAAGTCTTTCCTATACATTTTTAACCATTTGACATTGTTGTTTTACCATTGTATTTGGTAAACAACCTTGTGTTTGGATGTTAAACGAGACAAGCGCGGGTCATCGTATGACCATGATAACAATTATGCTAAGTATCTTAGCAAGTTTTTATTTGAGGGACTAGATCATTTTGTATAGGCAACCAAGATAGCGTCATCGAGGGACTATGATTTTTTGTTTTGTTTTTGTTTGCTAAGACACCTAACATGCATACCATGGCCATTTTAAAGGCAACAAGTGGATGAAACCGGGTGCTTGTGTGCATTGTGTTGTCAATTTCATGCATCTTTATCTTGTATTAGGTCAAGCTATTTGTTTTGATTTTGGATTTTTACATACAAACCCTAATCTCTATCATGCATATTTGAAAGCAAATAAATGCGTAAAAGTAATCTAAGCTATTACAACATTGATAGTAGGGAGGGGGATACAAATTTGGAGAGAGGGGATATTTGCAAGAAAATATAAAACCCTAAATCAACTGTTACAACCAAATTGAATTCTTTGCAAATAAATAAATGGACAATATTTAAATATGCAAATAAATATGAATATGCAAAAGTGATTTTTTTGTACTTTATTTTGTGTAAAAAATAAAATATTTAATGTATTAAAAATAAGAAAATAAAAATGATGATTTTTATTAAGGGATGGAAACCCTAATTTGCTTTAAGAAAATATCCATGTATTAATTATATGATTTATGTACAATAAATAAATAAAAATAATATATACAAATGTTAAAAAAAATAGAAATAAGTGAGCAAAAATATTATTTAAGTATATAAATAATAAAAATAAAAATATAATATTTTCATAATATTTACAAGTTTTTGTATTTAAGAAAATAAAAGTATATTATTTAACAATTATTTCTATATCCAAAAAATAATAAAAATAAAATGTGACAATTTATGAAAATATTTTTAGGAATTATAATGTTTAGAAAAATAAAATAAAGTCAGAAATGAAAAAGAAATAGAAAAATATGCAAACAATAAGCAAATGGGCTGAGGGGTGTAAACAGAAAGTCAGGGGGTGTCAAAAGCATGGAACAAAACAGGCCCAACCCACTTGCTTCATCTTCAACCTTGTGACAGGAAATACACGCGCCTTGATGTTTAAACTGGGAAATCCTGCATACGTGCTCTAAAGCAAAAACTTGCAACATGAAAGTTATAGAGCATAATCACACGATTCTAACCATGTAAAAAAACTTAATCTAACTCTCAAAGACCAAAGAGAATTTCTCTAGCCCTAATTTCTAACCTAGCTTTTTCATAAAGTTCATCATTCAAATTCTCCCAACACAGTTAACTTAAATGAAATCTATGCATATGTATAGCTTAAGGGCAATGAATACTACATTTTTTATTTACAAACCTAAGCCTAATGATTCCTAAATAGAGAGATAGAAAGTTGGAAAATACCTGCTTCAGTTGAACTCGAGTATGGCAATGCAGGGGTTTTCAATGAGGCCTAAGATGCTTGTGAGCTTGCTTGAACTTCCTTTGACCTTCCCCAATGCTTAGTTGGCTTTGAACTTGCTTGAATAAGCTTGTAGAAGTCAACCTGCACAGTCAGAATTCAGAAATGGTGAAGCTTAAAAACAAGGTTACAGTTGCTAGCCAATGGTTGGGATAGCTTAGGTGTGTTGTTTAGAAGGTGTTTGAAGTGTTTGCAAGTAAAACGCACGAGTGGATTTTGCTTTGGATGTCAAAATGCAGAAGCTGCCCTGTTTTGCAAGTTTTTGGTGTTTTGGTGTTCAAGGGTGTTTGAGGACTGGCTAGCTCATTTTTCTGACCTTAAGCAATATGCAAAAGTTGTTTGGAATGGTTACAACACTTGGTTATATCATATTGTAAATATGTTGACCTTTTGCAAGGTTTCTTGGTTTTGAAGCAAAAGTGTGAAGTGACCAAGGGAAGGCCTGTACAGGCTAGCTTCAAGCATGCACAAATTTGTTTTACCTTTGCCTAAGTTTATGGAGTTTTTTTGCTGCAAAGAGATGGTTTCAAGGCTCAAGGGAAACAAGTTGACATAAAGCCACCTTTATCAAAATGACATTGTTAGCTTTTTGCCATTTTTGGATTAATTCAATGTGTAAACCTCTATTAATCAGAACAATGATTTAATCCATTGAGTTTGCATTCAATTTTTGAGTGTGGAAGGGTTTAGATACCTGTAAGCAAGTACAAACAAAGCTGGACAGAAATTGCAACTTGTAGCAACATGAAAAATGCCGTGGATCAAAGTGACATTTTGCCAAATTCAAACCTTCGATTCTCCCTAACCACAAATGATTTTGGAGAGTTCTTTGACATTTTGGAAAGCTTGTAACATGCTCTACAATCCATCTTTGAAATGAATTTTGAGATTCCAAGTGTAACTATGTGAAAAATAGTCATGAAGATAGGTTAAAAGCATGCCTAAACTAGGGCAAAATTTCACTAAGTTAAAAGTTTCATGGACCCTTATTCCAAAAATCATAACTTGAGATCCAAGCATCCTTTGGGAAAACTTTGTGAATAAAAGTTGTAGATTTTATGGAGTACTACAACATTCATGTTAGAAGTTTTCTTTGAATCCAATTGCATCATGGTGAAAAAGTTGGGCAAAGTTGGAAAAAAATAAGAAAATCTCATAACTTAGAAAATTTCTAAGTTATGAAAATTTTCAATCTTAAACCCTAATTTTCAAAATTAGGTTTCTTGGTGAACAAGTTTCATGTTTTGACACATCTTGATGAAAAATGACCCTTGGCACTTGATTTTGACCAAAAAAATCAAAGTTTGACTTTTCAGTGTACAATTGATTTTTGATCAGTTGATTGGAAAATTCATCTGTCAATCCAATGCTTTTGAGATCTTTTGAACCTTGTGATTAGGTCAAGATGATTCCATTGAGTCCTTGAATCCATGCTTGAACCCAATTTTCCATTGGCTAGGTGAAAAACCAGAAATTGCCCTTCTGTAGTCAAAACCCTAAAAATGACCATTTTGCCCTTTTGATGATCTGATCAAATTTCTTGAGGAGTTGTGGTCCAAAGTTGATCAAATGGTTCATATGAGTCTATAATGTTAATGTGGATAAAAAATTATGAGGTTTGACTGTAAATTGACCATAGTTGACTTTTCCCCCAATACAGTTGATTTCTAGGTCAACTGTCCAATTGACTGGGCAAAAATTTGATTCAAAGCTTGAAACTTGGTATGAACAATCTTATAGGTCCAACATGAAGTATGAAAGTCACTTTAAGCATTGGAAGTCCAAAAATCCTTGTGCAAACTCAAACCCTAATTTCAGGTCAACAATGCAAGGAGATGTCTTGAGCAGAGCAAACCCTGATCCTGTCTGGAGTCCAAAGAGTCTTGTGAGGGGAAATCTTGATAAAATGAGAGGGAAAATTTTGGGGTACAACAGATGCCCCTGTTCAATATTCTTGAACCTGAAGAGTTAGATTGGCGAGTTTTCCTTTCGTGACTCGAAGGTAAAAGATGATTGGACACTAGAGTGTCCGTAAATTTGCACTCGTCAAAATGTGGTTGAGGGAATGGGCTTAAAGATGACATTTGGAGATGATTGAATCTTGTTTGAGATGGGCTTAAGGATGCCATCCAATAATGTTTGTTGAAAATCAGGAGAATGAAAATCATAATGGTATCTGTATCTGGAACATTTCTGAGTTGTATCTGGAGATTGGATTTGTATGAGCAAGAGAATGGCGTCCGTGCCTGGAGCGTATTCGAGTTGTAACTGTATTTGATTATTGAATAAATAACATAATGACTGCCATGTCTGGAGTGTATCTGTATTGTATCTGAATCTAAAATCTGGATAAGCGACAGAATGACATCCGTGTCTGGAGCAATCTCTGGACTGGGGAAACATTTGAATGAGTGACAGAATGGCAACCGCATCTGGTACGTATCTGGACTGTATCTGAAGTTGAGATCTGAATGAGTAGCAGAATGACTTCCGTGAGGAGTGTATCTGAATTGTAACTGGGATCTGAGTAAGTGACAGAATAACTTCCGTGTCTGGAGCGTATCTGGACTTGAAATTGATAGTTGAATCTGAATGAGAAATAGAAAGGCTTCTGTGTCTAGAGCGTATCTAATCTGTATCTGATTGTTGAAGTTTGAATGAGTGACAAAATGGCATCCGTGTCTGGTGCGTATCTGTACTGTATCTTGACTTTGAATTCTGAATGAGTAATAGAATGACCTCTGTGTCTGGGGTGTATCCATACTGTATCTGAATAAGAGACTTGAATGAGTAACATAATGACTTCCATGTCTTGGAATGTATCCGTACTGTATCTGAAATCTGTGAATATTTGTTAAAGATAACTTTTGATCTTATCCTGAAAAGGGTAAAATGTTAGCTAAAACACAAAGTTATGTTGCATGAAATGTATGATGCAATAAGATGTGTCTTATCAATGTTTATGATATATGAATGTAATGTATGCGCGTGTAAACTGATTCGTTGTATTGCTGAGGAAAATAAATCCTTGATAGCTGGAGATAAAGAAATCTTTTACTGCTGCCGGGGAAAATAAATCCATGACCGCTATTGGAGATTCAAAATCTTTGATTGTTGAGGATGAGAAATCCTTGGACCACTGTTTGAGGATAGAAAATCCTTGACAACTTGTGGGATGTGAGAAACCTTCATGACTTTCCTGAGGATAGGGATCCTTCAAGTCTGCTTGAAAAACCTGCTTGGAGAATCCAGAGAACTTTGACGACTATGGCTGGAGATTACACCATGGGAATCCTTACTCGGCTGGGGAATAAGGAGAACTCTGATGATCTCTACTGGGGATCAGATGAAAGAAAACCTTGATCTGCTGGAGAATAAGGAAGACTTTGATGGCTTCTGCGGAGAATTAGGAATGAGAAACTTCGAACTTCTGGGGAAATTGAATTCCTTGGGGGCTTCACTGGAGAAATGAGAAATGAGAGTCTTCGATCTGCAGGGGATTAAAAATTCTGACAAACTCGTGTTGGGGAGTGATGAAAAATTCGGACAACTTCACTGGGGAATCAGGAATGAGAATCTCCAATCTTCTAGGGGAAAATAAATCCTTGGGGACTTTAAATTGGGGAGTTAAGAATGAGAATCTTCATTCTATTGGGGAGTAAAAACTCTGTGGGGAGTAGCTATACTGCTGGAAAGTAGCTATCCTGCTGGAGGGTAAGTTCAAGACTCTGGGGGGGAAAGTTTATTCCTGTTTGGAAAAAGTTCAGGAGTTTGGGTTGTATGCCAATCTACTGGGGAATTATCCTTAGTTGGGGATAAAAGTTAACTGTTATCTGGTTGATTCTCAGATTTTTAAGATATCTTGCTGGGGAATCTGGGGAAAATTGAATGGTTTCCACTATGGATTGGTAATTGGAAATTTGACTCCGTTGGGGAAGAAGGTTCCATCTTTGCTGGGGATTTATGACCCAAAGTTTTTTGCTCTGCTGAGGATTTTAACTCTGATGAGAATTAAAGGTTTGAAAATATGACTCCGCCGGGGATTGGGAGTTTGAAGTTTGGACTCTGGCGAGGATTCTGAAATTGTAATTCTGCTGGGGATATGTATTTTAAGGTTTAGCTCCGCTAGGGATCCAAATGATGTACTGCAGGGGATTTCTCCTGGAATAGCCTAAAGACATTTTCCTATCCTTTCAACCCATCAGTAATTATTCTTTCACATTTTCGTTTATTTGTAAACAGTGATTATATTCAAATGCATAAGCTCATTTAATAAACCATTGGACGTCTTCAAATAAAACACAAGTATAAAGAAAAAGGAAAAGGAAAGTAGTTTTCTGCACTTTGAAGTATCTTTGTATTAACTTTGTGTAAGTATTTTGTACAAAGGAGACAGACATCCTAGTAAGAGAATATTATCGTAAAAATTGAGAAAAATTTATACAAAGAAAGATGGCTATGTGTAAAAATTCCATGGGGTTCCCATTCTGCTATAGCCTTCGTAACTCTAAATATCTTGTCCATTCGTTGCTTCGTCCGAAGATGATTGATTTGATCAGAAGCATGGAGTTTGTCTGTGAAGAGATTGTCCTTAAAGTGATCCGACGAGACATAGTCATACACTTTAATTCCCTAACTTTTTCCTGGACCGCCCTTTCGGGTTTTCAGCCCACCGGGAAACCCTTTTTTGCCCAAGTCGCCCTTTCGGGTTTTCAACTTGCCGGGTGTACATATTTTTTTTATTTATCCCTAATTTTTGCCTGAACCGCCCTTTCGGGTTTTCGATTCACCGGGATGCCCATTTTTGCCCAAGTCGCCCTTTCGGGTTTTCAACTTGTCGGGTCGTTTATGCGTAGTATCTTTTGAGTATGTCTGCATTCGCAGGGTGCAGCAGGTCATCACCGTCCATGGTGGTCAGGATCATTGCCCCACCAGAAAAGATGTTTTTGATCACAAATGGTCCTTCGTAAGTAGGAGTCCATTTTCCCCTGGGATCACTTTGCGGCAAAATGATTCGCTTGATTACAAGATCCCCGACTTGATATACCTGGCGCCTGACTTTCTTGTTGAAGGCCTTGATCATATGTTTCTGATACGCCTGACCATGGCAAACAGCAGTAAGTCACTTTTCGTTAATCAAGTTAAGTTGATCAAGCTGGGTCTGAATCCAATCGTCTTCAATCAAACCAGCATCCTTCATGATTCTCAAGGAGGGAATCCGAACCTCGATAGGTAAAACAACTTCCATGCCGTATACCAAAGAATAGGGTGTTGCCCCAATTGAAGTACGTGCTGTGGTACGGTACCCGTGCAGAGCAAATGGTAACATCTCATGCCAGTCCTTGTAGGTGACTGTCATCTTTTGAATGATCTTCTTGATATTTTTGTTCGCAGCTTCGACAACACCGTTCATCTTCGGTCGGTAGGGAGATGAATTATGATGTTGAATCTGGAACTGTTTGCACAGGGCGGTGATCATAGTGTTATTCAGGTTTGTACCGTTGTCAGTAATAATTCTGTCAGGGATGCCGTACCAGCAAATAAGGTTCTGTTTGATGAAGCGGGCAACCACATTCTTTGTAACGGAGGCGAAGGAAGCTGCTTCGACCCACTTGGTAAAGTAGTCAATGACCACCAGGATGAAGTGGTGTCCATTGGATGTTGTAGGCTTGATTTCTCCAATCATGTCGATTCCCCACATTGCGAATGGCCAAGGAGTTATTAAGACATTGAGAGGAACTGGAGGTATGTGTACCTTGTCCGCATAGATTTAGCCTTTGTGACAAGTACGAGAATGTTGAGGGCAGTCAGCTTCCATGGTAGACCAGTAATAGCCTTCCCTTAGGTACTTCTTAGCCATCGTATGTCCGCTCGAGTGGGTGCCAAATGTACCATTGTGCAGTTCAACCTCGATCTGCTCAGCTTCAACCTTGTCCACACAACGAAGCAAAATGCAATCATGATTGCACTTGTATAGGATACCATTGCTCAGGAAGAACTTGGCAGAGAATCTCCTCAAGAACTTTTTGTCGTTGACTGAAGCTCCTTCAGGGTATTCTCGAGTCTCGAGATACCTTTTGACTTTGTGAAACCAGGGTCGGTCCACTACTTCTTCAGTATTAATCTCGTGACAATGGGAAGGTTCGTCCATCCGTTCAATGGTGATTTGGAGAGCCTCATTATCCCAATTAAGTTTAAACATGGAAGACATTGTAGCTAAAGCATCTGCTAGTTGATTTTCTTCTCGTGGGATGTGCTCGAAGGTAATCTGCTCGAAACGAGGTAGCAATGTCAGGACATGTTCTTTGTAAGGGATGAGGTTAGGATGTTTAGTATCCCACTCTCCTTTGATTTAATTGATAACCAAAGCGGAGTCCCCAAATACAATCAAGGATTTGATTCCCAAGTCAATAGCATCCTTGAGACCAAAGATGCAAGCTTCATACTCGGCCATGTTGTTGGTGCAGCTGAAGCAAAGTCTTGCGGTGAAAGGTGTATGGCAACCTTCTGAAGAGATAAGTACTATGCCGATACCGTTGCCAAGTGCGTTAGAGGCACCATTAAAGTACAAGGTCCATCGGGATCCTTGTTCAGGTCCGTCATACGGTCTGTTTTCTTCAATGTTGTCCAAAGTCATGATATCCTCGTCGGGGAAGTCGAACCTCATGGATTGGTAATCTTCGACAGCTTGATGATCTAGATGGCCAGCTAGCACACTCCCCTTTATAGCTTTTTGGGCCATGTACTGTATATTATATTCGGTGAGGATCATATGCCATCTAGCGATTCTTCCGGATAGAGCAGGCTTCTCAAAGATCTACTTGATCGGATCCATCTTAGAGATCAGCAAAGTGGTATGTGTCAACATATACTACCTTAGCCGGCGAGCAACCCATACCAAAGCGCAACAAGTTTTCTCGAGCAGTGAGTAGCGAGTCTCACAGTCGGTAAACTTTTTGCTAAGGTAATAAATGGCATGCTCTTTTCGGGCAGACTCGTCATGTTGGCCCAGTACGCACCCCATTGAATTCTACAGGACAGTCAGATACATGATTAACAACCTTCCTTCGATGGGTGGCATCAAGATAGGAGGTTCCAGTAAATACTCCTTGATTTTATCGAAAGCAACTTGACAGTCATCATTCCATTTAACCACCTGATCTTTCTTCAACAACTTGAAGATTGGTTCACAGGTAGATGTTAGGTGAGAAATAAACCTTGCAATGTAGTTTAGGCGTCCCAGGAAACCTCTGACCTCTTTCTCAGTGCGAGGGGCAGGCATTTCTTGTATAACTTTGACTTTTGCAAAATCAACCTCGATGCCTTTGTTGCTGACTATGAAACCAAGAGTTTACCGGACCTGACTCCAAAAGTGCACTTGTTAGGGTTCAGTCTGATCTTGTACTCCTTCAATCTGACAAACAGCTTTTGCAGATGGTCGAGGTGTTCTTCTTCAGTTTGTGAACGGGATATCATGTTGTCTATGTAGACCTCTATCTCATGATGTATCATATCATGAAGCAAAGCTACCATGGCGCGTTGATAGGTTGCCCCGATATTCTTCAGTCCGAATGGCATCACTTTATAGCAGAAGGTACCCCACTGTGTAACAAAAGTAGTCTTCTCCATGTCTTCAGGGGCCATTTTGATCTGGTTGTACCCTGAAAATCCATCCATGAAAGAAAATACCTTGTGCTGAGCTGTATTGTCAACCAAGATGTCAATGTTCGGTAGTGGAAAGTCATCTTTAGGGCTAGCCCTGTTTAAGTCTTTGTAATCCACGCACATTCTAACTTTGCCGTCCTTTTTAGGCACGGGCACTATGTTAGCAACCCATTATGGATAGGAAGTAACAGCAAGAAACCCAGCATTGAACTGCTTCATCACTTCAGCTTTGATCTTTTCAGACATATCGGGCCTCATTCGGTGGACTTTCTGTTTAACTGGTGGAAAGTCTTCTCTTGTAGGGAGACGGTGAACCACGATATATGTATCAAGTCCCGACATGTCTTCATAGGACCAGACGAAGATCTTAACATATTCATTCAATAGCTGAACTAAGCGTTCTTTGACACTTGGCTCCAGGTTGGCACCCACTCTAATGTCTTTTCTGTCTTCCTCAGTTCCCAAGTTGATTGTCTCTAACAACTCCTCATGGGGTAGAATAGCCCTTTCTTCCTGTTGTAGCAGTCTAGCCAATTCTCTAGGCACCTTACAGTCTTCATCACCTTCGTATTCGGCATGATTGACCAGATCTTCAGAGTCACTGAAGGCCATAGCGGAATTGTTACCCATGGAATCCGGAATGGAAGGGTACCTCCATTTTGTGAGTGTGGGTGTGTGTAAGGGATAGCCATCTTTAAACAAATAAAATGTAAAAAGAAAGAAAATGAATACAAAAGTTTATATGTGAAAATGTCCATGATTAATTAAAATGGCATATGAAGATGAAAAATCAAACCCTTACAAATGGACCTATGTACCTCGGGTAAGGCACAAGGTTAAAAAGTTTACAAATTGTTTAAGAATTATTGCAGACCAACGAAAATGTTCGAAAGATAAATTACTAATTGATGAAAGTAATGGGAACAAAATCCTTTGCCTCCCAATTGCATAGTCCTCCTTCAACGGTAGGGAAAATCCAATCTTCTAGGTTGCTCTCTTCTTCACTATCCTCCAAAGCATGAACTCCATGATGGGTGATCTTCAATGGTGGCCCTCCATCCCGGGAGCGGCGCACAACCTTTTAAGCAGAAGCAGTGAAACCCAAGTCGAACTTATCTGTCTTGTAAGGAAAATATGGCAGCTGGCCCCATACTGTGCTTCCTCCTTCCTTAATCACAACCATCGCATCTTTAAGGGATGACATCTGGGACACAGGTTTGGTAATGATGGGTACAAAAGTCATTGTCTTGGATGACGCAACTTCAGGAGAAACCTCTTCAAAGTGTTGTAAAGGGGTTTCTATGAATTCGCCATCTAATTCCACATAGCGGAAAGAATTAAGATGGCTTATCATATACTCCTCCTCGCCATGAACTGTTATAATTTTCCCCTGGACTGGGTACTTGAGCATTTTGTGTAGAGAAGAAGTGACGGCCCCAACATTGTGGATCCAGGGTCTTCCCAACAAGCAAGAATAGGAAGGACGGATGTCCATCACATAAAATGTGGAGTTGAAAGTTTCCGTTCCCACTTTAATTGGGATGTCCACCTCCCCGTGGACCATCCTTTTAGAACCATCAAAGGCTCTGACAATGATATTGCTGGGCTTCAGGGTTAAACCTTCACAGTCCAATCTGTCCAATGCTTTCTTCGGCAAGACATTTAAAGACGACCCGGTATCAACCAGAACGTTAGCTAAAGTAGTCCCTCTGCATTCCACCGAGACATCCAGCGCGTCATTATGCTTTCTCCCCTTAGATGTTAAATCGGCATCGGAGAAGCCAAGACCGTTGTCGGCTGTTAGGCTAGCTACACACTCATGGAACTGGTCCTTGGAGGTTTCCTGAGGCACGTGGGCCGTCTTCAAGAATCTGATCAAAGCTTTGGCATGAGCTTCAGAACAGAGCAACAGGGCCGGCATAGAGATTTTTGAAGGGGTTTGCCCCAGTTGTTCTACGACATCATATTCGTTTTTCTTAATTATTTTTAAAATCTCCTCCATTTCCTTTTGAGTGGTCTCGGGGATGACCAAAGGCTGAGCCCTCGTCCTGACGGACACTTCTTGGATCCCCTTACCTTTATCAGCAGCAACAGCAGAGGGTACAACTACGGGAGTAACAATTTCTTCAATAACTGGAGCTCGCACAGATATGTTGACCGACACAGGAGTAACCTTAGGAGCATTTGAGGGTCCGAAGATTGCCCTTGGAGGAGCAATCTCCGGAGAGAAAATTCTTCCGCTGCGGGTGATTTTACTCATCCCAGCAATATTTCCTATGTCAGGAGTCTCTTCATCGGAACTTTCTTAAACTGATTCAATCTGCTTAACACCGTGGTAGAAGATCTCTCCTCCATAATTCCACGGTATTGATTTGTTGGACTTGTATGGGATAGGCCCCGGCATAGTTATCTTCAGAGGTACAATCTTTGGATCGGATGTAATCTTAACAGGTCTTTTGGAGACCTTGGAAAGATTGTCGGAAATGGTAATTATAGCAACATCGTTGACAGGAGTCGGAGTAACAAGTGTTTTCTCAAAGAGGATTTCTTGATTATCCATTAGGCATTGGATGCCTAAATTCAACAACGGACAATCGGATTGTAAGGACGAACAAAGGTAGCAATCTTTTTCACAGCCCAGGAAAATCCCGGCTTTCAACAGATTCATCTTGATTATTGGTAACAGAGTCATCAAATTATCAACAGCAGCAACAAAAAGATCTTCTTCAATAGCATGAGCATTGTGGCCATGCTTTGGCATTGGAGCATAGATCACATTCGGCTTTTCAGGGGCGTCGAATTCCACTTCCTTAGCGTCTATCAAGTCCTGGATCTTATTTTTGAGGGCCCAACAATTGTTGGTGTTATGCCCCAGGCTGTCTGAATGATAAGCACACTTCGCAGACAATTGTGGCTGCACCCTTCTAGCCAAGTCTCTCCATCTCTGGGCATACTCCTTAAATCCTTCATTAGAGACCATACTCATACTCTGTAATTGAGTACGTGTAGGTGCTAAGTCTGCATTATATTGATATTGTCTGTAGAAGGCAGCCGCCAAATCCTCCCAATTGTGCACGTCAGACCTCTCTAGCTGGTAAAACCAATCCAACTGTGTCCCCGAAAGAATGTCTTGGAAGAAATGAACCCACAGGTCCTTATCAGAAGAATGAGGTTGAATTTTTTGACGTAAGATCGTAGGTGCATCTTTGGACAAGACAAACCATCGTATTTAGCAAATGTAGGCACCTTGAATTTAGGGGGAATCACAATCCAACAACCAAACCTAGCTCCTCGAAGTCCAGCCCAGGAACTCTTTGTACCTCCATGGCAGCCAGACGCTCTTCCAGATTCTTGTACTTGTCGTCTGCAGGAGGGTACTGCTGCTCAGAGTAGTCTTCATCCTCAGACTCGGAGGGCACTGCAACTCCCTTTCCTTTTCCTACCCCTTCATCAGATGTTGAGGGGAAATCCAAGACCCTTCTAGCTTGGTTCTCAAATCTTCTACCCAAAGTAGCCACACCAACTCTTTTCTTTTCTTCTTCTTATTTTCCTTCTCTAACAGTGCTTTAAGATCCTCCTGACCCTTTGCCAAGGTCATGAGTAGTTGTTGGAACTGTGAATTCTGTGCTTGTAAGTCTTTGACCGTCTGCTCTATATCCATCTTGCTGAAATAAACAACAGAGAGATAAGGAAACCTGGTGTGAAGACCTGTTTATGCATATGATGAATGATATGTATTCATGTAATGCATTCAAGGATTCAGAAATTCAAATTTGTTTCAAATAAAAAGAACACACGTCATATTAATAAAATAGAATTGTTAGTACATAAATGCTCCATGGGCAAAATAATACAAAATTCTAAGGTAAAAAGACGTTGCGCATCCTCTTTGGTGCGATTTAGGTGTTGAGAGTCTGCTCTTCGTGGAGTCGACGAGTAAGTTCTAAAACCTTCTTCTCACTGGCGTAGAATTGGGCTTCAAAAGTATTGCGTTCTCCCTTAAGCTGTATCTAACTCCTTTGTAAATCTTCCAATGATGTTGGCATGTCAGGATGTAGGAGGGTGTATGGAACCTCTCCTTCCATAACAGGCTCTTTGATCACCGGGAGAATGTGGGGGTAAGGCATCATAAGACTCTGGGTGCGGGTTCATACCCACTTGAGGTAAGGCTCAAGGGGGATGGAATTCTTGTGTCCCAGGGTCTTACTGTCCACCTTGTTGGGAATCCTCCAAGCTCGGATAAACCTTTGTCGAAGTCCTTGAGCATCGTTTTCGAAGTCAAAAACCAAGTCTGGAATCAGCATGTCATGAGGGCTATCCCTTCGGGTGTACCCAAATTGTCTCAAAGCCAAGCAGGGGTTGTAGGTGATGCCTCCCCTAATGCCAAGTAGAGGGACATTAGGGAATTCCCCACAACGATCAATGATGATGCCATTTTCTCTAGACCGAGAACACCAATGAACATCTGAATGTGTAAGGGTCATCAACCGTTGTGACCACCTCAAGCCTTGCTCATTCTTCAAAACTGATTGGGGAAGGTGAGAGATAAACCACCTTGCTAGAAGAGGAGTACAACACATGAGAACACCTCTCTTCCTCATTGTTCGTGTGTGAAATGAGTGAAGGATATCCCCAAGCAATGTAGGCACAGGATTCCGAGATATGAAAATCTTGACAGCATTCACATATATAAGCTGATCAGGGTTTGAGAACAAGACCAAACCATAGATGAAAAGTGCTACAATCTCCTCAAAAGCTTGCAGATCTAGAGAATTCCAGCAGTCTTGTGCCTTCTCAAACAGAAACTTTTCTAAGAAACCCTTGACACCACTTCTGGTTTCCCAATGACCTTTGATATCAGATGGTTGCAAGTGTAAGGCTTGAGCAACATCTTCAGGCTTTGGATCTCTTTCCATACCGTTGTAGGGTAGTCGATGGAGAATAGGAATCCTCAGGAGTTGAGAAAATTCCTCCAAAGTAGGCACTAGTTGGTAATCAGGAAATGTGAAGCAGTGGTGTAGAGGGTCAAAGAACTGGAAGAAAACTTTCACCATGTCTTCTTCAATGTTGGAGTTAACCAAGTTGAGAAGTCTACCATGTCTTTCAGTGAAGGGGGAATTCTCTGGAATCTTGGAAGGAAGCTCCTTGAGCTAAGAAGGAATTCTCACAAGGTTGACCTGGATTGTTTTCCTGCGAAGTGATTCCATAACCTACAAAACAAGAACAAAGATGAAGATCCAAACCCTTGAAGTGGTTAGTGGATGCAAATGATGCTTCATGATGTTCATGATGTATGCACATGTATATGTACAAGCAAGTCACACAAGTTCCTAGTTTCAAGCTTACATGGGGTTTCATAGGTAAGTACCCTCTTGAAGTTAGTTGGCTCAACCTGTCCTATAAATAGTAACCGGATTCTAAGGAGCTCAATATCACTAGATTATTTTCTGTGTTCATTGTTTAAGTTTAGCCACTTTACCGGCGACCTAAATATTCCAAGAAAACAACCCTCAATGAGTGTAGTATCGAGTATCTACCAACTTCGGACTGCACCAAAGCCGGTCATCTCACTACCCCTAATAAGGCCAAGATGGTCAAGTAAAGGTTCTAAAAGTCCATTAGTGCTTCATGACATCACTCAGCGGCCCCGTATTCTCTTTGATTGACTCATAGGCTACCAGTACCCAAAAATATGCCGCACTAATATAGCTATTGCTTCAACCATGTCGGTATACCCCGCACAGTTTCCATAACGTATTTCTATTTACCTATGAATGTTTCCCAAATCCGGGTAGAGGATTTCAAACCCAAACAATAGAACCAAATGTAAAGCAATCAAAGCAAACAAGGTAAGCATGTAAAGGTGATCTAAAACCCTAAGGTAACCCCACTTTTTGATTACTCCCCAGCAGAGTCGTCAGTTCTGTGATACGGTGGGAGAACTGACTTGAGGTTTTGCATTTGTGTTCGCAAATGTTTCGGTTTAGCAAGAGTCACCATCGACTTTTTATTTTATCCAAAGGAAAGGTCAAAAAGCACAGGAAAGACCTTTGAGATGTTTTCTTGGGTTCGGGGGGTAGATTATGAAAAGGGAAGGTGCTAGCACTCTTTCTATCCATGGTTTTCCATGGGATCTTAGTTACTTGTTTATATCACTTGCTTTTGCTTTTCAATTGTTTGAAATGGTGCTTTGTGTGTGGCTTTGAAAATATTTTGAAAATAGGCCTTAGTTGTGGCAACCTTTGTAATGATTCTTGTTTGAATGTATACAAAGGTGTTTTGTCTTTTGAAAAATGTTTCAATGTTTGAAAGTTTATTTTGGGAAATATTTTGAAATTGTGTTGTGACGTGTTTTTGAAAATAGCAAGGATGTTTGCAAGTTTTATCAAGTAACTAGGAGCATCTACCCTACCTACTTAAAAGTATTTCCTATACATTTTTAACCCTTTGACATTATTGTTTTACCAATGTATTTGGTAAACAACCTTGTGTTTGGATGTTAAACGGGACAGGCGCGGGTCATCGTATGACCATGATAGCAATTGTGCTAAGTATCTTAGCAAGTTTTTGTTTGAGGGACTAGATCATTTTGTATAGGCAACCAAGATAGCGTCATCGAGGGACTATGATCTTTTGTTTTGTTTTTGTTTGCCAAGACACCTAACATGCATACCATGGCCATTTTAAACGCAACAAGTGGATAAAACCTTAGGGGTGCTTGTGTGCATTGTGTTATTAATTTCATGCATCTTTATCTTGTATTAGGTCAAGCTATTTGTTTTGATTTTGGATTTTTGCATACAAACCCTAATCTCTATCATGCATATTTGAAAGCAAATAAATGCGTAAAAGTAATCTAAGCTATTACAACATTGATAATGGGGAGGGGGATACAAATTTGGAGAGAGGGGATATTTGCAAGAAAATATAAAACCCTAAATCAACTGTTACAACCAAATTGAATTCTTTGCAAATAAATAAATGGACAATATTTAAATATGCAAATAAATATGAATATGTAAAAGTGATTTTTTTGTATTTTATTTTATGTAAAAAATAAAATATTTAATGTATTAAAAATAAGAAAATAAAAATGATGATTTTTATTAAGGGATGGAAACCCTAATTTGTTTTAAGAAAATATCCATGTATTAATTATATTATTTATGTACAATAAATAAATAAAAATAATATATACACATGTTAAAAAAAAATAGAAATATGTGAGAAAAAAATATTATTTAAGTATATAAATAATAAAAATAAAAATATAATATTTTCATCATATTTACAAGTTTTTGTATTTAAGAAAATAAAAGTATATTATTTAACAATTATTTCTATGTCCAAAAAATAATAAAAATAAAATGTGACAATTTATGAAAATATTTTTAGGAATTTTAATGTTTAGAAAAATAAAATAAAGTCATAAATGAAAAAGAAATAGAAAAAATGCAAAAAAATAAGCAAATGGGCTGAGGGGTGTAAACAACAAGTCAGGGAGTGTCAAAAGCATGGAACAAAACAGGCCCAACCCACTTGCTTCATCTTCAACCTTGTGACAGGAAATACGCGCGCCTTGATGTTCAAACTGGGAAATCCTGCATACGTGCTCTAAAGCAAAAACTTGCAACATGAAAGTTATAGAGCATAATCACACGATTCTAACCATGTAAAAAAACTTAATCTAACTCTCAAAGACCAGAGAGAATTTCTCTGAACCTAATTTCTAACCTAGCTTTTTCAGAAAGTTCATCATTCAAATTCTCCCAACACAGTTAACTTAAATGGAATCTATGCATATGTACAGCTTAAGGGCAATGAGTACTACATTTTTTATTCACAAACCTAAGCCTAATGATTCTTAAATAGAGAGATAGAAAGTTGGAAAATACCTGATTCAGTTGAACTCGAGTATGGAAATGCAGGGGTTTTCAGTGAGGCCTGAGATGCTTGTGAGCTTGCTTGAACTTCCTTTGACCTTCCCCAATGCTTAGTTGGCTTTGAACTTGCTTGAATAAGCTTGTAGAAGTCAACCTGCACAGTCACAATTCAGAAATGGTGAAGCTTGAAAACAAGGTTACAGTTGCTGGCCAATGGTTGGGGTAACTTAGGTGTGTTGTTTAGAAGGTGTTTGAAGTGTTTGCAAGCAAAACGCACGAGTGGATTTTGCTTTGGATGTCAAAATGCAGAAGCTGCTCTATTTTACAAGTTTTTGGTGTTTTGGTGTTCAAGGGTGTTTGAGGACTGGCTAGCTCGTGTTTCTGACCTTAAGCAATATGCAAAATTTGTTTGGAATGGTTGCAACACTTGGTTATATCAGATTGTAAAGATGTTGGCCTTTTGCAAGGTTTCTTGGTTTTGAAGCAAAAGTGTGAAGTGACCAAGGGCAGGCCTGTACAGGCTAGCTTCAAGCATGCACAAAGTTGTTGTACCTTTTCCTAAGTTTATGGAGTTTGTTTTCTGCAAAGATATGGGTTCAAGGCTCAAGGGAAACAAGTTGACATAAAGCCACCTTTATCAAAATGGCATTGTTAGCTTTTTGCCATTTTTGGATTAATTCAATGTGTAAACCTCTATTGATCAGAACAATGCTTTAATCCATTGAGTTTGCATTCAATTTTTGAGCGTGGAAGGGTTTAGATACCTGTAAGCAAGTACAAACAAAGCTGGACAGAAATTGCAACTTGTAGCAACATGAAAAATGCCATGGATCAAAGTGACATTTTTTCAAATTCAAACCTTCGATTCTCCCAAACCACAAATGATTTTGGAGAGTTCTTAGACATTTTAGAAAGCTTGTAACATGATCTACCATCCATCTTTGAAATGAATTTTGAGATTCTAAGTGAAACTATGTAAAAATTTGCCATGAAGATAGGTCAAAATCCTGCCTAAACTAGGGCAAAATTTCACTAAGTTAAAAGTTTCATGGATCCTTATTCCAAAAATCATAACTTGAGATCCAAGTATCCTTTGGGAAAACTTTGTGAATCAAAGTTATAGATTTTGTGGAGTACTACAACTTTGATTTTGTAAGTTTTCTTTGAATCCAATTTCATCATGGTGAAAAAGTTGGGCAAATTTGGAAAAAAATAAGAAAATCTCATAACTTAGAAAATTTCTAAGTTATGAAAATTTTCAATCTTAAACCCTAATTTGCAAAATTAGGTTTCTTGGTGAACAAGTTTCATGTTTTGACACATCTTGATGAAAAATGACCCTTGGCACTTGATTTTGACCAAAAAGTCAAAGTTTGACTTTTCAGTGTACAGTTGATTTTTAATCAGTTGACTGGAAAATTCATCTGTCAATCCAATGCTTTTGAGATCTTTTGAACCTTGTGATTAGGTCAAGATGATGCCATTGAGTCCTTGAATCCATTATTGAATCCAATTTGTCATTGGCTAGGTGAAAAATCATAAATTGCCCTTTTGTAGTCAAAACCCTAAAAATGACCATTTTGCCCTTTTGATGATCTGATCAAATTTCTTGAGGAGTTGTGGTCCAAACTTGATCAAATGGTTCATATGAGTCTATAATGTTGATGTGGATAAATAATTATGAGATTTGACTGTAAATTGACCATAGTTGACTTTTTCCCCAATATAGTTGATTTTTAGGTCAACTATCCAATTGACTGGGCAAAAATTTGATTCAAAGCTTGAAACTTGGTATGAACAATCTTATAGGTCCAACATGAAGTATGAAAGTCACTTTAAGCATTGGAAGTCCAAAAATACTTGTGCAAATTCAAACCCTAATTTCAGGTCAACAGTGCAAGGAGATGTCTTGAGCAGAGCAAACCCTGATCCTGTCTGGAGTCCAAAGAGTCTTGTGAGGGGAAATCTTGATAAAATGAGAGGACAATTTTTGGAGTACAACATTAGCCATTGAAAATTTAAGGTCAAATGACCTGGAACGCGACATTATTCATTATTATTTTAAAAAGATATCTTATACCTCAATTTTGACGAAAATTGACATAAAATGTTGCTCAGTATTTGAGTTGTGATTCCGAGCTCCTGCAATATTAAGTTTTATTTAGAACCAAAAAGACACCTATATTTGACAAATCATCTTATCCCTCAGTTTTGTATGAAACTGCGGGTAAAAAAAATCATGACACCTAGCAAATGTAGTTTATTTTTATGGTTGAAACAAATAATTTATCAGAATTGGATAAGTTATGGAGTGTTTGTAGGGAACAAATGATATACAACTAAATCTGGAATAAAAGACAAGATTTGCCAAAACCTGATTTATTGTAAACAATGATTTTAGTATGCTATGTAAACTAATTTAAAAAAAAAACTTATTCACCTTGATTTTCAAATGGAACCGATGGGTATGTGGAAAGAAATACTTTTTACCTCGGTTTTGTCTTAACCGGGGGGCTATTTAAGCGTGTTTATTGAGGATATTCACCCTCCTTAAATAAATCATTGTCGTCCATTTAATAAGTATCAATGCTCTAGTCACTGTCATTAGTGATTCACGTGAAACCTAGCAGACATCCATTAATAAAAGCATTATGAATATCTATTTTTTTTAATGAAACATATAACATGAAAATTTTGAAGCGTAAAGAAGCTTGGTAAAGTTCTCTATGATAGATTTCAAGAGCAAAAAATAATTTGAGTTTAAAGTTTGTGTTCTTCAATATCATATTTATTGCAGAAAATAATTTGGGTGAAGTTCTGTATATTTATTTTTATTTAACTAATCTCTTTTTTTGGTTTATATCAGAAATAAATAAATGCAAAAGTCATCGAAAATATATTGTACACAATATTTTCTCTTCCACAAAATTTCAATGAAACGAGTATCTATCATTTGTCTTTACTAACAGTGATGACGATGAATCCGATTTAAAAATTGTTATATATGTTTACTTTAATATTCTGTGTAAACAATGTAATATTATGGATACAAAATATAGTTTATAACGAGTTTAAAAAAAATGAATTTATCTTATTCCTCAGTTTGATACATAAACCGAGAGGTGTAATGCACTAGTTTTAAAAATAATAAAAGTGTAGATACTTGGGTTAGAACTCATGTGCAAATAACTTTATTATTTAATTATTTTTTAAATAATGGATAAAATAAAAGTTTTTCATGACATTCTTCATTACCTCACTTATATAACTGAGATGATTAAATATATTTCGCCTCCGAAATTAAATATGTTTTTTTTAGTAGTGATTGAATGTATTATAAAATTAGACAATATAAAATCATTTGAATTATTAACGCTAAGATTTTACTGTGGTGGATTTATGAAATTAACCTAGTTAATTAAATCAAGTAATAAGTAATTAAATGAATTAATTATTTTATTTTAGTTAAGAGATATAATAAATTTTATTTTATTTGAAAAAATATAGGATTATTCTTATATTGTATATTTTAAAAATGATTGTATTTCTTTTATACTTCTCTTTATATAAAATAATACTTCAAATATATTCTAATTTTTATCTCTTTTTCCTTTTATCACACTTTTTCTCACATTTCTCTACTCATTTTCATTTCACAATCAAATACTCAAATCAAATATCTCTTTTGGTCACTATTATAAATAAATCTTCTAATTTTAAATTTATTAAATAATTTTTATATTTAATCTCTATGTAGATCAAATATATTTATTATTTAATTAATCTATAAAAAAAATATTTATTTATAATAATGACCAGAGAAAATATACGATGATGATAATAATAATAATAATAGATGAATAGTTGGAAACAATTGATTTTGAAGCTGATCTAACTCTATTACTACTAGAATTTAGACATGTTGAGTCAATGGTTGTATAGGACTCCCTCCGTTTAGTTTTAAGAGTCACTTTTATAATAATTTTTTTGTTTATTCTAAATTATCTTTTGCAAAGTTTAAAGTAATACTCCTTTTATCACATAATAAATGACTCAGTCTATTATTTTACATATAATAAAAAAAAAATATAAAAGTAAAAAAAAGAATAATAATTTTACTATAGTATCTCTAATTATGTATTAGAAATGATGAAAGTTTAATTTATTAGAAAGTAAAATTGAAAAAGTATATTAAAAATTAAAATAAATTATTTATTTTAAAATATTATTTTATTTCAAATGAGTCATTTATTATGAAAATGAGAGGATATTAATTACAATTTTGTCAAAATTACTTCTAATCATTTATTGTATAAAGAGAAAAAACCAACTATATAGATGATAAATAATTAAGGATATTATAGATAGAAAGAAAAATATTATTTAAAAAATAATAATAATAATAATAATTAACTTTTTAAATATTAATGTGTAAAAATGATAAAAGTGATAAAGGAACGAAAGCAATAATAAATGTATTAACTCTAATCATACGTTTTGATGAACATGAATGATTAGGTGAATATTTGGCGATAAATCATAGCATGTCCCCCGCATGAAAACATCGAGTGATCCCATATAGCTACTTGGCCTGCTAACGTCCAATTATTTATGCTATACCTAGCTGCAGGCGATCATAAAATAGGGTTGAATATGCTGAAATATACTAGGAGTATTAGTCATTTTGTCAAGATAATGTGTGTGTGCCTAACATGCACAGTGAAAATTGTCCTTATATATGATTGCGTATTCTACAATCCATGCTATTTATTGTCTCCCTGGTCCCTGCTCTTGTGTGCTGCGTGTGAAACCTCTAGAGCTTTCTTTCTATTTGGTTTGATATAGTAGAAGCATGGTTATCCTTTTTAATACCAGTATCGACAATAGATAATTACTCAAGTAATTTGTTTTACACTTTATACAACATGCATGGGCTGACTAAACAAACATAAAAATCGATTTCTTTGCAATCACAAGTTATTTTTTTAGTGGTCTTGCTATCTTAGTACTACATGTCCCTAAATGTAAGATTATATAAAAAAAAATTATGAAAATTAAGAAATTTAGTTGAAATAATAAATTTGTTGATTATTTGTGTAATTTTACAAGTTTATTTTTAGGAGATAAATCTTTTAATATTTATATAAGAATGTTTAGTATGAAGTATACAAAAAATGTCACTTTATGCCGGGCATATGAATTAAAAAATCATTTAAACACTTTGAAATTTATAGAGGATTTAAAATTAAAAAACTCAAAAGAATTTTATATTTAAAATCGAAAGTAAAAATTTTTTAAAAAAATTATTAAAGAATTTAAAAATAAAAAATTTGTATTTAAAAATATAAGTTATTTACTTTAAAAAACTAATTATATAATTTTTTATACATTATTTCTTTATTGCATTCCTTAATATATATAATTTAGAATACATCTTCCTATTTTCTTTTCTTAAAAGTTTGACTCAATTGAATTTGAAAAGTTAGAAGTTATGTAACATTTAGGCATGATAACACGAAGGATTGGAGAAGATTTTTACCTCCCCTAAATCTAAACCCGAATCTCCAATCAATTTATGTTCTCCGCCCCAAACTCAAATATGGATATAGAATTAAAACTCAAACCCGTTCTAAACGGGTTTGAGTTGGGTTCGACTATCCCCGCCCTGCCACCATCCATTTAGTAAAATTAATTTTTTTAATAGAAACATTTATTTTTTCCAAAATCAAATTATATTATAAATAATAAAATAAAACAATCTCAAAAAATTTCATACATATATTTTAAATAATAAATACAAATCAAATCATCGAAACATTGACCACATATTTAATATTCTAGTGTCTCCATTACCCAACTTGTCCCCATATTTTATAATCGAGGAAAACCCAAACCCGAATCCAAACTCAGTCAAAGCGGGTTTTCCCCGTCAATTTTTGGGCAAGTTGGGTGAGAACCTGCGAGTATGAGTTTTGTTACCATGCCTATTAACATTCAATTAATTTGAACTTTGTATGGTTGGTCTTTCAATTCATAATTATTTATTTATTTTAAGGCACGAAATAAGTTCTCTTTCAATCCTTTCTTATGGTTTTTTCTCTCTTATGTGTTAGGGGTGTATAAGCATATCGTCCCTAGTAAATCTCTCTCTCTCTCACACACACACACAAAATCTCCTAAGATGCCTTTTGTGAATAAAGTGATAGTATATCATATTCTTCAGATGATGACAATCATTTGTATGGTGGCTATACAACATGAGGTATTAATAGCATTTGTTGAAAGTAACTGCCATTTAGGTGTTTAGGATCTGAAAATGACTTTCATGCGATAAACATGTAGAAGGAGGTTAAAAGTTCCACATGCCTCCAAGAAAGAGGTTAAAAGTCTCTCTCTCTCTCTCTCTCTCTCTCTCTCTCTCTCTCTCTCACACACACACACACACACACACACACACACACATACACACACACACACACACAAGCTCCTAAGATGTCTTTTGTGGATAAAGTGATATATCATATTCTTTAGCTGATGACAATCATTTGTATGGTGGCCATACAACTTGAGGTATTTATAGCATTTGTTGAATTCATTTCCCATTACCTGCCATTTAGGTGCTTATGATATGTAAATTACTTTCATGTGATAAACATGTAGAAGGAGGTTAAAAGTCCCCATATATTCTTGTCACGTATTCAAAAGCGTGTAATTTTCTACATGCCTCTCCTAGAATGAGGTTGAAAGTTATTATGTCTTTGATGGGTTACATGCAGTTACCCTTGGGTTGATTATAGAAGTATGATATGCTGATTCTCCTTTTCATTGTGTCTCTGCATATTATTTCTATATTTATCTCCTCGCCCTTCACATAAAACTTTACCCTTTCCATTATATCCAACATTGAGTATGAGGTTTTTAGGTGAGAGACTCGCTAAAATGTCTGGCTTTTAGCCTATTCTAGAAGGCTCATACGTATATTGGTTAGGGTTCGAGCAGGGTGAACCTGATTCATGAGTGAACCAATTTTTGATGATATGGTATCAAATGCATATGAGTCTAATTGACATTGTGAATATCATTGCATAACTTTAAATGATTTATGTGTGATTATGTTGTTTATCTTATTGATGTGTATTCTCACCCATTTATTGTTGTTGTGGTCTGCGCTTCTCTTTGGAGTACAGATAAGAAGATAGACGAGTAGCTGCTTAGAACTGGAGGATGCCGTTTAGGTTATTCTTCTATTTTATGTTTTTACACGTTTTTAGATTTATGTTGCTCTGATCTGTAACACTCGACGTTGTTTATTTGATCATTATGTTTTATTAATGGAGAGCTAGGTTATATACTCTTAATGTTTTTTGAGTTTTATTGATCATGGTGGCTTATGCCATTATTGTTTTAATTAATTAAATTAAATTTGTGATATTTATATTAATGTGATGCATGCTTAGTGATGAAATTTTGCTGCGATGGTACCCTAAGTAAATGTGAGCATACGATGACATGGGTAGGTGAATGTTTTACTTAAATGAATATGTGTTACAAAACTAGTGTTTTTGAGAATGAGTAACATCCTAAATGTGAATATGTGCTTCCTATATGCTTTATTTTGCAATATTAAGCACAAAGTATTTAGGGTGTTATATAGTGGTATTAGAGCAGGTCGGTTTGTCCTGCCAGGTTTTACATGTTGTTTGTTTCCTTGTATGCGATAAGTGTATGTGAACATTGTTGATACTTTGTTTCTTTTGATGTTTGTTTATTTGTTTGTTGGATAGATAAAGTTATGGATGGAGGAAGGAATGATGATGTTATTGCTGAAGCTTTGAAATCAGTGGCTCAGGAAATTGTGCAGAACCCTCCGAACAATCAAAATGTTGGAGAGGATGATGAGTTTCGTTCTCTGAGGGAGTTTCAGAGAATTAATCCGCCGACTTTCAAGGGCATATATGATCCTGAGGGTGCACAGACATGGCTCAGAGAGATAGAGAAGATTTTCCGAGTGATGGCTTGCTCAGAGGTATAGGAGGTGCATTTAGGTACTCATATGTTATCGGGGGAAGTTGAGGATTAGTGGGACAATGCTCACCAGAGTTTGCAAGGTGACGGTACTAAAATCACTTAAGTTGTGTTTAGAGCTGGATTCTTGGAGAAATACTTTCCAAAGGACGTGCGCAGTAATAAGGAGATTGAATTTCTTGAGTTGAAAAAACATGATTCGACAGTTGTTAAGTCATTGCAACAAATAACACTTTTTATGACGAAGCTTTCATCTCCAACATGCTAAAAACCGAGAGGATATGTCCTGAGAGCGTAATATTTTATTTTTTAATAAGATAAGCAACATGTTACATCAGCGTTATATAAAACCGAGGTAACACATCTATAAGTTAGCGTTCTTTTATCCATAAAAAAATTAATAAACCTATTATCTCGATTTTCTTGAGAACCGGGATAATATAGCTATAAGGGACCTCAGTTTGAATCCCCATTGCAGCATTTAAAACTTTTTTCAACAATTTATCACTTGGCGTCTTTTCCAACATTATAAAAACTTTGTTATCAATAAACAAGAATAGAAAATAATAGAAAAAAGAAATATTTCACTGATAATAATAAAAAAACACAACAACGAAACTACTCAACA
Organism: Vicia faba; assembly: GCA_948472305.1. Taxonomy (NCBI): domain Eukaryota; kingdom Viridiplantae; phylum Streptophyta; class Magnoliopsida; order Fabales; family Fabaceae; genus Vicia; species Vicia faba. The sequence continues at coordinate 948,303,423 of OX451741.1, read as the reverse complement.
AATTCAAACTTCTCAGTCCACTCAACTTCAACATTACCCCTAACTATCCCTAATTTATAGAAAAATTCAGTAAGAACTTTTCTACAAGGTATGAGGAAAATTATTTCCTCTCGAGAAGTCTTTATTAATTCCTTCAAGAAGTTGAAAATGGTCAGAGGTATAATAGCAAGAAGGAATGATACTTATTGGTACATTTTCATGAGTGAATAGGTTACAACTATATACAGATGTGAGTTGCTAATATCATGGGCTAACCGATCTAAAATCATGCAGAATTATATATGCTTTTAATACAAATCTTCAACATTAGAAAACATATCACCTAACATTTTTACATATATAATTAAGAGATATATCTAAACAATTATGAGTAGTTGACCGATCCACAAATCATGGTGATTCTATAAGTCCCGTCAAGATCAAGTTGGCAATGACAAGTTGCATCTTGGATGTAAGATCCACAAATCTTGATGCTACCAAAGGTTTTGTTAGTATATCCTCTAATTGATCCTTGGATGAGACATGAGTCACATGCAGGTTACCATCTTGAACTTTCTACCTAACAAAATGATATTCTATAGAAATATGTTTCATTCTTGAGTGAAGTATGGGGTTTGAGCAAAGATAAGTTGCACCCACATTGTCACACATAATTCTGGGAGGATGTTGAATTGGAATATGTAATTCTTTGAGTATATTTATGAGTCACATAAGTTCTTGTGTTACAGTTACAACAACTCTATATTCTGCCTTTGTGGATGAGCGAGCAACCATACGTTGTTTCTTGGAGAGCCATGAGATATGATCGCCACCAAAGAATATTAAGTAGGTTGAAGTTGATGTTCAACCATCTAGATTGCCACCCTAGTCAGCATCAGTGTAGGCAATTAGATGGAAGGAAGTCGATTTCCTTAACATGATGCCATAATTTATTGTAGACTTTAGATAGTGAAGTAACTACTTCATATGTTATATATGTAGAGTAGTTGGCTTATGCATAAAATATGAAAGCTTGTTAATAGTTGTTATACCCCAATTTTTGCCCCTAAGATTCCTCTATCATCTCATATCAACCCAATCATATCAATATCACACACTAGGCTTTGTTTCTTCTCCATATCTCTAGGTTTGCTCATGAGGTATTACCAAGCACTTTGATTTGTGTAATATGACCATATATGTCTTGTTTTGATTGACTTTTAGCTAACAAATATAATGAATTTTTACTCTATAAAAGTTGGTACTATAGGTAATGGCACAACACACTTCATCAGGTTGATTCATAGGTTCATGAGTTTATTTCCATGCTTTCTTCAACAAAGCTTCATTGAGATTTAAGCTTCATCATTGAGAGTGCTTTAGAATAATGGCATGACAAGGTATACTATGATTCATAATGCTTCAATTTGCCAAAGGAAGTTAAAAGATGCAAGAATTGATTGAAGAAGTTTGACCTAATTCGACAAGTTCTTGATTCCTTGATCACAAGTGCATAACTCCATCATTTCTAAACATTTGGAAGTGGTTATTGTTGCTATAGGTTCTTATTATCATCCCTAACAATTTCTCTTCACATAGCAAAAGTATTTGTAAAAGAATATTATCAAGATTGAAAGGGGATCCCATGTCATTTTGATTGCTCTAAGGGCTTGGGTTTTGAACTTCCAAGGGCCACATGTTGTCCATCTTTTGAGATTTTTGAGTGATTCCAAAGATATGTTTCTCTTTAAGGGGTTATTAACAAATCACTTCAAAGGTTTCGAGCAAATTTTGTGTGAAAGATCACTAATGATTGAGAAAGATTACAAGTCCTTTAGATAGGCTATCAAGTCCCATCATGTGACTTCAAATGCTCATAACTTGGTCAATTTTTGTCTCCTTGAGCCCATTCGTTTTCCAAAACAATCTTTGGGATGTATACTATAATTTTGTTTTTATGATCATGACATGAACATGCTTATAAAGTGATTGAAAATTAGAAAAGATTACAGGTCTTTTATGAATTTCCCCAAATTTGTTCATCATTTTTCAAAGATCATAACTCTTTCATATTTTGATATTTTTGAGTGATCTCAATTCCACACTTCAATTCAAGAGGTCTACTTCATGTCATCTAAAATTTCAAAAGAAAATTTTGAGTAGAAGGCCATGTTTGAATGCAAAATATTACAAGACACTTTTGATGCCAAACTTAGAAATTTTCTAAGTGTAGGAAATCCGTGTGTTTTTGTTGATTTCAAAGGGACACAACTTTTGATCTAATGCACCAAATGCAACCATTCTTTTCATATTGCAAAGCTTGATTTAAGATCTCTCTAATGCTTCAAAAAACACATCATATAGTGCCCTACATTGTTGGCACCATGGCTGTAAAGTTAGCTTCCTGAAAATGTTTATAAGTTCAAAGTCAAAATTAGTTTGAATTGGTTTAGCCTCTAAACACAAAGTTTTCACGTGTTTTTGCTTCTAATCATGTTTAGCCACTTTCCAAAAGCAATTAGCACCATGAAACACATGTTTTGGCTGAGTTTTTGATGCCAAGCAAGTCACACATTGCTCATGTTTCAGATTCACACGAATTCACTCAATTATTCTCCCATTATCACGTTTAAGCATTGCCTCATCCTCTCCTATAAATAAGATGCACATTCCACCTATTTCCACAAGCTTTTGATAGCCAATTGACCCCTGCCAAAATCTCATTTGAACTCTTAAGGCTTGAATTCATTTTTTAATTTCCACCCTCCAAATCACCAAAAATTCTTTTCACTGAACTTTGTTGGACTTCCTGAAGCTAACCATACTGCTACCTTCAAGAATCATGACCTGAATCAAGCTCCATAAGTCCAGTTTCAGAGTTTCCTCCTTGAGTTCGAACATGTAGTTTTCTCCACCAATTAGCCTCAAGTTTGTTGCTAGAACGTAGTTCTTAGTTCTCTAATGCTCGTGGTAACCTTTTTTTCCAACTGTAATTGAGTTTGATATGTTTGTTTTCAAATCCCTTCTCAAAAAAATTTCTCTGGTTTTTTCCAAATCGACTACGTTGTGACAAATATAAATTTGGCGCGAGGGTACCATTGGAATCGTCTTAAAAAGATGAAGCAAATGGTACAGGTCTCGAGCTCCAACTTTTCAATTTCATGAACCTGCAAATCGTGTGGGCGGAGGTTGAAGATGACCTACGTGTCCGTCTTCAACCAATGATGAGCTGCCACACTTTTTTTTCTTCAAATTTGTTTAAATAATGAATCACATGTGTTATTCCTTGAAGACCATGATAAGCACAGCGCGTCTGAACCATTGGATTAGTTTATTAACGCATTTTGACTCTCATCCAATGGTCCATACTTTTTTTACTTTATTTTTATTTCTGATTTTTTTTTATATTTAATTGTTTTAAACTTCAAAAAATCATAGAAAATTCATTTATGACCCAAAAATTATGAAAAAATTCACAAAAATATTTTTAAATATTCTCTTTCTGATTTTTATTTTTTCATAATTTTATTTTCATATTTGATATTTTTTTATGATTTTTTCTTTGTTTTGACTTATTTTTAATTGTTTAAAAATACTTTTTGGTATTTTTAAATTCTGGAAAAATTCATCAAGATCATTTTCTTTATCTCTAACTTTATGAAATTTTTTCTTGAATGTTATTCAAATTTTTACTATTTTTAATCATTTTTCACTTACTTGAGTGATTTTAAATAATTTAAAAATACTTTTCAGTTTTAAAAAATTACTAAAATTTTTGTAAAAATACTTGAGATCATCTTTGATTTTTCTATTTTTTATTTTAATTTTTATTTGATACTTTGAATATAGTTTGTTATTTGACCTTTTATTTTTACTTAAAAAACAATTTAAAAATCATTTCCCTTTTATTTTGCTTATTAAATGCAATTTTATTTTTGAATATACTCTGGATGAGCTTGAACTATGCGATTTTTGATCATGAGCTTCATTAATATCATTGGATCTTGGGTGTCGAGTTTAACTCCACTAAAATGGATGAATGATTTTAATGATAATTTGATTAAAATCTTTGGTTCTAATATATTCCCTCCCTCTTCATCTCATTCCCAACTTATATGTGCTATATGTTGTTAAGAATAATCTACATATTATTTCTCCAAACATATGGTACATAGATTTCTATTGACCGGCCTCAAAATAGGTACAACTTCTATATAAGTCCATTTACGATTGCTTAACATAGCGCTAAATTTTATCCCGGTTCGAGAAATGATCATTCGTGGCCCAAGCCCATGTTTGCAAGCCCAAGTATGTTTAATTTGAAATCTTTGATCCAATAACCTTGAGGTTCATTGTTAGGAGGCTTTGGTCTTATCAATCCTCTAATGAACCATCATAAACGTTGGTCTAAGTGATAATTTAAACACCGTTTATCATTTATTATCACCTCGAGAATTTGAAATGAATGATATACTTGAAAAAAAGCAAATGAAACTTATTATTGAGAAGCTTTGATTTTATCAATATTCTAATAAGTTTTCAAATGAAAGTTTCAAGATGGTCATTCAACTAACCTTTAACTTCTAATTCACTAACAATTGACTTTTACTTTGTGTTTTTACTTAATGCTTTTATTTTGTTCCTTTATTTTTATGCACCATTAATTTTAGAATTTACATTTCATGCTATTTTCATCTTTGCTCACTTGAGTACTTATTTTTATGTAATTTTTATTTTGCTCACTTGAGCTTTAATTTTATTTTTAGAGATACTTAATAACCAACTTAAACAAAAAAAAATCTTAAGGTTACTTGGACTATTTGGTTACTATCCTTGGCATTATAGAGTTTTGGACCTCTTGGACTTAGGATTAGAAGCCTTGACTACCCTTGAGACCTTGTAACTTCTGTTATTATTTTGTCTGAAGTTCTTGGGGTCTATCCCAAGATATTGGGTTGATTTTCTTTGTGTGCAGGTTATTCTGATTATATATTTTATCTGATTGGGAACTCCTCTATATACAGCTGTTACTCTGTCTAATTTTTGTGAAGACCTAATGCATATGAAGTTTGGTATTTTTAAGAGGTTTAATATCTTTGCTTGTTTGATTTTAATCCAAAGAATGGGAATTCTACATTGACTCATTGTGTCAAGTATTGGCTTCTTGTTGGTTAGACAGTTCTTTTTCTTAGCTTTTACCTTATGTTTTAGGGTAGTCTCATTATCTCCTCCCATCTTCTTTAATTTCAAAAATATTCTCCCTCATTTTCAAAACTATTCTTGTTTTCTAAACTTGAATCGCTTTCACAATAAACCTAGACTTAGGTCCATTCCTTTTCAAAAATATTTTCTTAATCAAACTTTAACCAACTTAATCATACTTTGACATTTTTGTGAGAAGACTAAAAGTCAATCAACCTAATTCAAACTATTTTGCCACTTTGGCTTTTTACTTTAAATTTTTCTCAAAATATTAGACTCTTGTCAATCTTTGTAGTGATGCGAGCTTCTATACTTCAACAATATATAGTGAAGTGAGATATTTTCCACTTGGGTGTTGAGCGAGACTTTGTTGATTTTAAAATCCAAGCTATATCCTCCACTTTGAGATGATGAAAATTCTCCTTTCTCATAATTCACAGGTAGTAAGTATGTTCTTCCATTCGGATATGACGATGATGTCTCGTCTCTTAAAATTAACCAACACACTTGTGTTTTAAAATTTTTAAAGGTTAACTATGAGTACCCTGATCCCCTATTGCACAAAAGGTGGTACATAGGAACTAAAGGTTCACAACCGCGGCGGGGGTAAAATTGTAAAAAATATTTCTTTTCTCATCTCTACCATCTATTTTTGTATACAACACTTGTAGCTAAAATACACAAATTTTCAAAGAGGTTCCTGTGGAGTACCTTAGATGTTTAGGGTGAAAATATCTTCCCTTTGTATAACCAACCCCCATACCTAGATTCTCTCCCCCTCTCTTTTTGGGTTATTCTCTATTTTCCCATTTCTTTGAAAATAATAAAGCGCAATGGCGATTTTTATTTGATATGTGCGAGTCAAGTCAATCCAATGGCTTTGTCTCAATATTTCTACCGCTATAATAGAAAATGAGAAATCCGGTCTCGTCAGGTTGAGATATTGCAATGCACCAATTATGCTCATGTACTGTGTGGAATTTGTAGCCGAAGTGCCATCATTCAAGCTTAAGGTAGCAGTTTGAGAGAGTGGTATGGGTGATGGTTTCGCCCCTCCATCTCAAATTTCTCAAGGATATCCCTGATGAACTTGTGTTGAGATAAGATAATTCCTGTTGGTGTGGGAATTAATTCAATTCCCAAAAAATAGTGAGGTGAACCCATATTCTTGAGGGAAAATCGATTGGACATAGAATCTATGAAACTGCACAAGAACTAAGGATCATTATCGATTAGTAATAGATCATCAACATACACTAGAAAGTAAGTAATTGTTTTCCCCGATCGGTATATAAAAAGAGATGGATCGTTCTTGCTTGATGTGAAGTTGCAAGATGTAATAAAAGACTTAAGAGCATTATACCATGCTCTCGGTGCCTGACGTAGACCATAAATTTCTTTGAAGAGTTTGCAAGCATAATTGGGATGTTGTGGATCTTTCATACCTGGTGGTTGTTCCATGAAAACTTGTTCTTGTAATGATCGTTGAAGGAATGCATTGTTTACATCAAGTTAATGCATGGGCCACCTATTCCCTAATGCAATAGTAAGGATGATTTTTATTCTTTATGCTCGCACCACCGGTGCAAAGGTTTCTTTGAAATCGACTCTGGGGCATTGTGTAAAACCCTTAGTAACAAGTTTGGCTTTGAATCGAGAGATAGAGCCATCAAGATTCCTTTTTATGCGAAACAACCATTTGCAATCAACTATGATAGTGTCTCATGGGGGAGGAACTAGTGACCATGTACCATTTCTAATCAAGGCATCAAACTCTTCAGATGTGGCTTATCTCCAATATGCATGTTTCATGGATTTCCTGACATTAGATGGTTCAAGATTTTCTAGTAATGGATGGTTTGACACATTAAAAACATGTTTTGGCTTGAAGATGTTTCTTTTGGACCAGGTAATCATGGGATGGGTACTGTTGTTTATTGGAACTGAATTAGGAGCATAATTATTTTCATGTAAAGAATGTGAGGTAGAATGACCATTACCTGATGAAGACTCTGAGTGCGTAGGAGCCTCTTGAATGATCTCTATTTGTGGTGTGATAGGTGGGTCATTGTGTTATATGGTATTAGTTAATTTAGATTAAAAGCATCGATACTGCTACACCACCATGCCTTCATCCTCTCATACCATTCAACTCAATGAGACTACATTTGTTGTAGTCATCAACAACCAATCTGCAATCAAACTCAATGGATCCAATTTTCCAGCTTGGAAAGTGCAATTCAATGCTCTCCTTGTTGGTTATGACCTTCTTAGATTTATTGATGGCACCAAAACCTTCCCAACCATAAACCATGCAGATTATGCATATTGGACGCGACAAGATCAACTTCTCCAACATGTTATCATCTCGTCGGTAGATCAAAATGTCATCAGCATGCCTGGAAATGTTAAGAATCCCAAACAAGCTTGGGACATTCTTAACAACACGTTTGCAAGTAGAACACATGCCTGAATCATGCAGCTCAAGGAACGACTATCTCGTTTCACCAAAGGATCTAGACCGGTCTCTTAGTACCTTCAAGGTATCAAATATCTCTCTGATAAATTGGTTGTCATCAACTCCCCACTAGATGATGTTGATATAGTGATACACACTCTCAACGGCCTCAGACTCGAGTACAAAGAAGTCTCAGCCGTGATATGAACTTGTGAGAATCCAATTGGATTTCACGCACTTCATGATCTTCTAATGGATCATGAGGGATTCATAAAAAGGGATGACGACATTCCACCGATTGCTATGGAAAATGTTGCTTATAGAGGCAGGCCACATTTTGGAAAATGTGGTCGTCCATCCAGCCATGCACCTTCTTATCACAGTGTCAGATCTACCTCTCCTAGGTCCTCAAAACGTGTTACTTGTCAATATTGTGATAAGATCGGACACAATACTAAAGTGTGATACATGTTACATGGCTACCCCCCCCCCCCAACAAGATCGGACCATCATCTCATTCAGCATGAAAAACTTCTCATGGAACAACAACGGACTGGATTTTAAACTCCAGAGCTACCCATCACATAACCCATGATCTTGAACAACTTCACCTCACTGCCATTTACAATGGCACAAACAAGATTACAATTGGTGATGGCTCTTCTTATCCAATCACACACACACACACACACACACACACACACACACACACACACACACACACACACACACACACACACACACAGTAGTAAGCTCACTTTACCCACTAATAGACATTCTCTATACCTTCCCAAAGTTATTCATGTCCCCACTATCTCACAAAATTTATTATCGGTCTCAAATTTATGTCACACTAATCCCATTTTTATTGAGTTTTTCTATAACCATTTTTGATGAAGGATCTGAAGATAAGGGGGCTTATACTTAAAGGGGTCTACAAGAATGGTATATATCACATGCCACCCATTATCATCACACCCACTGCCTTCAACGCTACCTCTTCTTCACATCCACCTTGGCATCACGTTCTTGGTCATCCATGTGAAAGAATTCTGAGACATCTAGCATCTAATCACAAAATAAGGATCAACAAAAACAACCATGCATATCATGTAGTACTTCAAAAAGTCATAAGCTATCATTTACCTCTTCAAGTATCACTAGCAAAAATCCTCTTGAAATAATTTACACTGACGTATTGGGTCTAGCCCCTATTTGGTCTCTAGATTACTACTTATATCATCTCATTTTTGTTGATAATTTTTTAAAATACATTTGGTTATATCCATTGAAAAATAAATATGATGTCTCAATGATTTTTCCTCAGTTTAAGGCTATCGTTGAAAAATATTTTAATTTGCTAATTGTTGCATTATATTCAGACAATGGGGGTGAGTTTGTTAAACTTAAACCTTTTTTCATCCCTTAATAGGATATCACACTACCCCACATACACCTGAACTTAATGCCTAGGCTGAAAGAAGGCACCGACACATTGTGGAAATTGCAAGAGCTCTGATACCATATAATAGCAAGAAGGAATAAATTAAATCTCGTGTTGTAGAAGAGGAATAACAAGAGATGCTTGTCATATTAAGTAAGAGTTTCTAGGTATTTCTCTCTTGGGAATAGATTTGCCACTATAAGTTGAAACCAAAATTTTCATTTGGGATTAGTGAAGCAGGACTGGAGAGCTTAGTTTGGTTGGCATACATTCAGTGAAGTTGAGTTGAGTAGACATTGTTAAATTCATAGTGTTCAATGCAACTACATGTCTCTTGGCAATTGATTGTCATTGCAATCAGTGATGGAGTAATGAATAAATGAGAGCCACTGACATAAGATTGGATGATTTCATCATGACCAGTTGGCACAACGAAGGCATTCATAAAAAACTCTTTAACAAGATTAGTGTATATGGGACCGTTAAGAATGCTAAAGTAACCATTCAACCTTTGTTTGTTAACAGCTTGTCTTAGTTGAAAACAATTGAAATCATTAAATAAACATACTTTTCAATGATAACAAACAATAGATTTGCATCCATTTATGATAAGAAAAAAAGGACCCTGAAACAAGGAAACAAGACATAGAGAGTTGGTAATAAGACGTTGAAAGTAGGAAAAGATTTTGAAAAAATGTTTGAAGACACAACGAGTTGGTAATTAGATGTTTAAATAACTCAAAAGCCTCCTTGATAATCCAAAAGAGACGTTACAACTTGAATATATATGATAATTGATATTTTAGCGAAGTGATATTATTCCAATGCATGCGTGCCACGTCGGTATTCTAACCTCTGCTTTAATTATATTTTTTATTGGTAATATAAATGTTCTAACCCAACGGTTTTCCATAAAAATTGAGGTAACATTTTAGCATTAAAAGCGAGCGCTAAAATTGGAACCTCTAATTTAATTGTAGTTTTTATTTGTAAATTAAATGTTCTAAACCTTCGATTATCCTAAAAACCAATGTAACATTTAGCGTAAAAATTAAGATATTTATCAAATCCTTGTCGTCCATTTTATGACTATCAACAATCAAGACATTATCATTAGTGATCCGCGTGAAATACAAATCACGTTCATGGATATTTATGTTCTTAAATATTTATTTGAGCATAAAATCATTTATTTATCTAACCCTTTTTTGTGTAACCCTTTTTTTGTTCATATCATAAACAAATACAAGCAAAAGCCAATATCATAAAGAGTTTAAGGTTTGAAAGAGTATTTTCCATGAATAGTTCTCTATAATGGATTGCAAGAGCAGAAAATCATCTGAGTTTAATTTTTGTGTTCTTAAATATTTATTTTAGCAGAAATTTATTTATTTATCTAACTCTTTTTTTGTCTAACCTTTTTTTTCATATCAGAAACAAATGCAAGCAAAAGCCATAGAGAATATATTGGGGAAATTATATGATTTGAAGATCTAAAATCTATATCTTGGGGGAATTATATTACCTAACCATTTTTTTATTGGTAGAAAAGAATTTACCAGCATTTGATCTTGCCCAGAATATAAAGGAATTTAAAATCCAACATATGATCTTCATGGACAATTAAATTTGTTTGTGTCTAAAAAACGTAATAATCTGAGTAAATAATGTAACAAATTTTATTAAAAAAAACTAATAACCCCTAGGTTATTTTGGTAAACCGAGATAAAAGATATGCTAGTTTTGAAAATAATAAAAGTTGCAGTTGTTAGGGTTCGAACCCATGCGCTAATAAAATTTTACCTTGGTGTTTTAAACACCGAGGTGACAAGTCTTTACTTTTTATGACGATCTTATTCACCTCACTTATATTGTCGAGGAAAACGCATTTCGCGTCTGATGTTACAAGCGTTATTTGTAGTAGTGAGTATGCTTCCAAGTTTGAAGAACTGGTGAAGTTTTGTCTTCCTTATAATAATGCAGTTGCTGAAGGTTATAAGTGTATTAGGTTTGAGAATGGCTTGCGACCAGAGATTAAGCATGGTATTGGATATCAAGGGATTCACCAATTTCATGTACTTATGGCTAAGTGCAGACTTTATGATGAGGATTGCAGAACCCGATCTACTCACTATAAGAGTCTGAGTGAGAAGAAAGGGAAGGGACAATTTCTAGGAAAGCCTTATGTGACTCCTAATGACAAGGGGAAACATGAAACTACAAGTGAGGAAAAGCCAAGTGGAGGAGGAGCTTCTACTTAGGTACAATGCTACATGTGTGATGTGATTGGTCATCATGTCAATGAGTGTTCCAGTACTGAGAAAAAGTGATACAAATATGGTAAGACATGACCTCTCATTGCTGACTGTAAGGGTAGTATCCTGACTTGCTACAAATATGGGCAACAAGGCCATATTAGTATGAATTGTCAAAAACCTAAGAAGGTTATGTCCGGATGGAAGGTTTTTGATTTTTCTAGTTTAAAGACTACTAGTGAGGACTGATGGATTCGAGGTACGTGTTTCATTAATAGTATTCCCTTGATCATTATTATTGATTTGGATGCTTGAGCATCAGAGGAGGGAGTCTTATCCGAATCTGTTTGCTTACGATAATTTTCAAGGGCGAAAATTCTTTAAGCGGGAGAGAGTTGCAACACACCAATTTAAATTATTTTTGAATTACTCATATTTTATTTAATTAGATGTGGTGTTGATTAATTTAATTTGGAGTGGTGAAGGTGTATGTTCATGAAATGGGGGTATAAAGAGTGATAAGAGGTTAGTAAAACTTGATTGAAATTATTTTAGAATTATTTAATAACTAAAATAATATTATTTAGTTATTTATTTAATTTAGTATGAGAAATAGAAAAGTAGAGCCAAAAGTAGGATCGTGAGAAGTAAATGGCAGGAGTGGGTAAGAGAGGATTAAGGTTGGGTAATAATAATAATTATTAATAGAATTATCCTAAGTATATTATTATTAGGATTAAAATAATAATATTAAATAGAATTTGAAGAGAAATGGAGTTTTGGACCTCTTGGACTTAGGATTAGAAGCCTTGACTATCCTTGAGACGTTGTGACTTCTGTTATTATTTTGTCTGGAGCTCTTGGGGTTTACCCCAAGATATTGGGTTGATTTTCTTTGTGTGCAGGTTATTTTGATTATATGTTTTATCTGTTATTGGGAATTTCTCTGTATACAACTGTTACTCTGCCTAAATTTTGTTAAGACCTAATGCATCTGAAGTTTGGTATTCTTAAGAGGTTTAATATCTTTGCTTGTTTGGTTTCAATATAAAGTATGGGAATTCTATACTGACTCATTATGTCAACTGTTCGCATCCTGTTGGTTAGACGGTTCTTTTTATTAGCTTTTACCTTATGCTTTAGGGTAGTCTCTTCATCTCCTCCTATCTTCTTTAATTTCAAAAATCTTCTCCCTCATTTTCAAAACTATTATTGTTTTATAAACTTGAATCACTTTCACAATAAATTTGGACTTAGGTCCACGCCTTTTCAAAATTATTTTCTTAATTAAACTTTAACCCACTTAATCACACTTTGATATTTTTGTGAGAAAACTAAAAGTCAATCAACCTAATTCAAACCATTTTGCCACTTTGGGTTTTTACTTTAAATTTTTCTTAAAAGATTAGACTCTTGTCAATCCTTGTAGTGATGCGAGCTTCTATACTTCTACGATATATAGTGAAGTGAGATATTTTCCACTTGGGTGTTGAGCGAGACTTTGTTGATTTTAAAATCCAAGCTATATCCTCCACATTGAGATGATGCAAATTCTCCTTTCTCATAATTCGTAGGTAGTAAGTATGTTCTTCCATTCAGATATGACGATGATGTCTCGTCTCTTAAAATTAACCAACACACTTGTGTTTTAAAATTTTTAAAGGTGAACTACGAGTACCCTGATCCCCTATTGCACAGAAGATGGTACATAGGAACTAAAGGTTCGCAACCGCGGCGGGGGAAAAATTGTAAAAAATATTTCTTTTCTCATATCTACCATCTATTTTTGTATACAACACTTATAGCTAAAATACACAAATTTTCAAAGAGGTTCCTGTGGAGTACCGTAGATGTTTAGGGTGCAAATATCTTCCCTTTGTATAACCAACCCCCATTTCTAGATTCTCTCCCCCCTCTCTTTTTGGGTTATTCGCTCTTTTCCCATTTCTTTGGAAACAATAAAGCGCGGTGGAAATTTTTATTTGATCTGTGCGAGTCAAGTCAATTCAATGCCTTTGTCTCAACATTTCTACCGCTACAGAAAAATGGTGACTTCACTAGGGACACAGATCGACCAAATGTTGGTCCATCTCTAAGTGGGTTGAGCCTATCTTTACTTATTTGTTTATGTGCTATTATTGGTTGTATATTATGTGTTGTATATTATGTGTTGTATATATGTTTGTCTGGATTTTCCTGAATTTCAGGGTGCTTGGTGATTTCACATAATTCCTCTACCCGGACTTGGGCAAACTTAATATAGAACGGGCGGTATGGTCATGTTAACTTTGAGGGAGTAATCTCAAAAAAGGAAACATGAGATCCCCCACTCAGTGGAGGCCCCTTTGACTGTAGTGTCGTTTACCGATTAGTTAGGAAGACATGCTGCTTTCGACCTGAGAGCCTGCTGAAAATGAGGACTGTAGAACCCTTAACCCATATTGGCCTTTTAGGTGTAGTGCGGAAACTATGATGGAGTAATCCTAAAGTGGTTGTCACGTGATACTACAATCAGACGAGTTTTTCCTGAGAATATTATTGATTACCAAGTTAATCGGGACGTTGGTAATATCTGAAGTATGTAGACTCTAGGAACCTTTTTAGAACCTAGTTCCAATAGTGATAAACTTTTAGTCCATACCTTGTGGGTAGTACCTTTGACCTCATACTCGTGACGTCGAACCTATGAACCCCCATGTTTGTGATCTTGTGTGTGATTGTTGCATCATGCACTCATGCACCCATGAGCATCCTTTAAAACATTTGTTTCAAGGGACTTAAAGTTGACTTTTTGAAAATACCTAAGGTACTTTTGGCCATGGATTCTAGAAAAATAAATACTCGAAAGTATAGTTTAAATAATCCCGAGATAGATAAATTGATGATTTTTATTCCCGATATCGAGAGCTCTACAAATTTTTGGAAGAAGTATGGCTTCATCGTGTCTCTTTTGAAGCTCAGGATGAAGGAGGGTATTCTTTCTACTTTGGTTCAGTTCTATGATCCATTGTATCAGTGTTTTACTTTCCCTGATTATCAGTTGATGCCTACATTGGAGGAGTATTCTTACCTACTGAATTTACCTGTTATCGACCGTGTTCCTTTCACCCGTTTAGAGGGAGAGCCCAAGTCTCATGAGATTGCTGCCATGATTCATTTGGGGAAGTCTGAGATTGAGGTTAACATGACTACCAAAGAAGGAATCAGAGGATTACCTGCTCAATTTTTACTAGAGAAAGCTTGCTACTTTGCTAGGATGAGGAGTACAATTGCTTTTAAGGCCATCTTTGCTTTGCTTGCCTATGGGTTATTCTTATTTTTTTAACGTCAACAAATTTGTGGATGTCAACGCCATCAGGATCTTTTTGATTGGGAATCCAGTTCCTACATTATTAGGAGATACTTATTATTCCATTCATCTTCGGGATTTTTATCATGGGGGGATGATCATTTGTTGCATGCCTTTGTTATATCAGTGGCTTATTTCTCACTTATCTCGGTCTGATGCTTTATGGGATATCAAGAAGGAACCTCGTTGGGCTCAGAAGATTATGGATCTCACTCGTTTCGAGATTGTTTGGTATCATCAGGCTTATTCAGATGTGTAGATTTTTGATAGTTGTGGTAATTTCCCTAATGTACCTCTTCTTGGTACAAAGGGAGGAATTAACTACAATCCTGTTCTTGCACGTTGTCAACTTGGATATCCGATGAGAGACAAGGCAAATAGTATTCATCTGAGTGGTTTCTTTCTCAAAGAAGGAGACGATCATAAGGGAGCTAAGGAAGAGATTGCAACGGCTTGGCGCCACATTCATAGGAAGGGTAGAAAAGATTTGGGACCAAGAGGAGATGTTTCTTTGGAGCTTCATCTCCAGTGGGTACAAGCAAGGGAAATTCAGTTGAAGATGCCATATTCTCGTGAAGAACCTATACCTGATATGTTTTCGAAGACTACTCCTCCCCTTTTAGATGATGTGGAAGAACTTCAGCTTGCCCTGGTTAGGATGCGTCAAGAGAAGAAAGCATGGAAGAACAAGTGTCAGACTTTAGAGATGTCCTACCAAATAGAATTGAAAGAGAAGAATGATTTGATCGAGATTCTTGAGAGTCGTGTTATGTAGATGATGGAGAAGCAAAGGGGGTTTATTTTCCTCTAGAGCTTAGTCAGGACCTAGTTTCTCACTTCCTGACTCTGGTGATTGGAAAGAAGTCGCCGACAGATATACAGAAGAGAACAAGCAGTTGAAGACTCAAATTGCAAGATTCATGGGAAAATGTCAGTGTGTGGAGAAGTCTTCATCAGCTTTGCCTCCTTAGGATTATTGAAACTTGTACTAAAAGTTGTAATCCATTCTGAAGTTATTATAATAAAATTTTCAGTATTTCAAGATGTGTAAGTACTTTAATATTTGCAAATCATCTATAATCCTTTGAGTTTCTTGAAATATTAATAATAATGATAAATAAATCATATGCATTGCATATCATGCATCATTTTGCACATATTTTTAGGTCTCTGTTCATACCCAGGTGTCTTACTATGTTTCTCTACTCCATTCAGAAGCAAGTTGTCTCACCAGTATAATACTCAGGCTAATTCCAAGAAGAAAATGGAGAATCTTGAATAAGAGAATCGCGAGCTACACAAAGAAGTTACTGCTTTGAAGACCAGTATGGCTAATTTGATTGCATTGATGGAATCATTGGTGGCTGCTCAGAATCACCCACCACTTGTTCCTCCGTCTGCTCAGCCACAACAAACAACAGTTGCTTCCGAAGTCCCGTCGGTTCCCATTTCCGTTACTCCAGTTACTGTTGTTCAAAACCGCATGCCTCAGGGTTACCCGTGGAGGATGCTTGAAAATTTCATGCGAGAAGGTTACAATCTTGATGCTCAATTTGCTCTATTTTCTCAAGTTGCTACTATTCCTGCACCTTCTATGGTGCATGTTACTCCTGTTGCTAAACATGAGATTCATTATACTGCACCTCCTACGGTGAATGCTTTATCGTTTGTTAATGATGAAGTTTATTGTCTCGTTCCTCCACTGAGTGAAACTGTGGGTTTCTATGACCGATTGGATGACTTATAGGACCACTTCAATGAGATGCAGAAGGAAATGAAGGCTCTTCGAGGAAAAGAATTATTCTGACAGAATGTCAGTGAACTCTGCTTAGTTCCTAACATAAAGGTGCCAGCGAAGTTTAAAGTGGCAGAATTTAAGAGGTACAAGGGCAACTCTTGTCCTCATGACCACGTGGTGATTTATATTAGAAAGATATCCACCCATACTAATGATCAACGTTTTCTTATTCATTTCTTCTAGGATAGTTTAACCGGTGCCGCTTTGAAGTGGTATATGGGTTTGGACAATAGCAATATTCATACCTTCATTTTGAAAGTATCCAATGAATGAAAATTCTCTCAAGAAACAGAATCATTTCAAATGGAAAGATACTTCCAATGACAAATCTCTCATAATCAAGGGGCACGGCATGATCATTGTCTAGCACATATGGGGCAGTCAAGTCAAGGTTCCAAGAAATCTCTCAAGAAGTGCTGAATAACTAGGGGCAAGTCTGCATCTGAATTACTTGGGGCATTGAACATGAGTTCCAGCAAAGGTTCATGTACGGCCAAGCACACATTGTCTGGTAGCGCTACAACACTTACTACTATGGACAATGGCAAATACTCATGAAGTCCCTTTCATAAGGTAATCCAAGTGAAGTCGCCAGAGCCACCTCTATAAGGTTATCCCCAAAGAATAATCTTCACAGAAAAGGGTCCAATCCCCACAAGGACAAATTTATGGATATCTCCATAGAATTATCCCCACAAAGTTGGATTCATGCAATCCCCAGCCAGAGTTTCAATCTCCGGAAAACCTCTCCCCAGCTGAGTGGTCTCAAGAAGAATCCTCGAGAATTTATGCCAAAAGAAAACACCTCCCCAACATATTGTCAATAGGGTTCATTCCCCCAACAAACAGAAAAATTCCCCAGCTTAAGTTTTCCTCCCATACTATCACAAATTAAGAGACCACAACCCTTAATCCCCGGTGAAGTCATCAACAGAGTCAGTGTCATCTCCGAAAATTGCTGAAACTTGGACCCGACCAGATAACAGTTTGAGTTTCTGAAACATGGAACCGACCGAATAACAGTTGATCTCAATTTTAAGTTACTAAAGCCTGGACCCGACCATATAATAGTTTAACTTCTTCAATTGCTGAAACCTGGACCCGACCAGATAACAGTTTGAGCTTCTAAAACCTGGACCCGACCGGATAATAGTTAATCTCAGTTTTAAGTTACTAAAGCCTGGATCCAACCAGATAATAGTTTAATTTCTTCAAATTGCTGAAACTTGGGCCCGACCAGATAACAGTTCAAAAGATCCACTTCCCCAGTAGAATTTGCCACTATCTCCAGCAAGTTGCTGCGAAGCCTGGAATCCAACCAAATAACATTTAACTTCTTTATCCTCAACACGTTGTTAACTTCCATTCTCTCCAATCAATAGTATAACTCCCCAGTAGAGAAACAGACAACTAAAACTTCTGAACTCTTTTCCCCAAGCAGAAATCAACACTCTCCACAAAGATTTCTCAAGCCAAAGCCAATCTTCCCCCAACGGATTTTTCCTCAAACAACAAAATGGGAATCCCCAATGGAAACATCCTAAACAAGGTTTGAAGGTGTGCATACTCTTCATCCCCAATAGCATTCCGGGATTTAACTTGCCAAAGCTCCCCAACACTTGTCAATGATTTATTTTTCGAAGCTAAGATACATTTCAACAAATATTTCACATTCATACATCACATTACATACATGATAAAGGCATACAACATAATCTCATTTATTTTGAGAACATCATCAAGCCATGCATACATCTGCATGCAACTAACCCTCTTCCTTGCAGGGAAAAGTCAATCAACAAAAGTCCTCTTTAGAAAATACCATAATCATTTCTCAAAGGTCAGAGATTAATTCCTGAAACAAGCCAGAGCAACTATCTCTATGACCAACAAAAAAACAAGTTCCAGATTAATACCTGAAACAAGACAGGAAAACTATCTACATAAGCAGATTGAAGATTAACTCCCCAAACAAGCCGGGGAAACTATCTTTCTTTCTCAAATAGGTCAGAGATTAATTCCTAAAATAAGCCAGGGCAACTATCTCCGCGACCAACAAATAGCGGGTTCCTTCTCATAAATTCTTCAGAAACAGTTCATATACGATCCAGATACGGATGTCATTATGATACTTATTCAAGACTTTCTCTAGAAACCGTTTAGATACAATCCAGATACGAATGTCATTCTAATACTTACTTCATATTTTTCTCCTAGAAAGAGTTCAAATGCGATCCAGATACGGATGTCATTCTGATACTTATTCCAGATTCCCTCTAGAAATGATTCAGATACGATCTAGAGATGGATGTCATTCTGATACTTTATTCAAGACTTTCTCCTGAAATGGTTCAGATTCGATCCAAAGACGGATGTCATTCTGATAATTATTTCAGACTTTCTCTAGAAACGGTTCAGATACGATCTAGATACGGATGTCATTCTGATACTTATTCCAGATTCCCTATAGAAACAGTTTAGATACGATCCAAAGACAGATGCAATTCTGATACTTATTCTAGACTTTCTCCAAAAATAGTTCAAATACGATTTAGATACAGATGTCATTCTGATACTTATTTTAGACTTTCTCTATAAACGGTTCAAATATGATCCAGAGACGGATGTCATTCTGATACTTATTCCAGATTTCCTCTAGAAACGGTTCAGATACGATCCAGAGACTGATGTCAGTCTAATACTTACTCCAGACTTTCTCTAGAAACGGTTCAGATACGATCCAGAGACGGATGTCATTCTGATACTTATTCCAAACTTTCTCTAGAAACAATTCAGATACAATCCATATACGGATGCCATTCTGGTACTTATTCCAAACTTTCTCTAGAAACAATTCAGATACAATCCATATACGGATGCCATTCTGATACTTATTCCATATTTTCTCCTAGAAAAAATTTAGATACGATCCAGTTACCGATGTCATTCTGATACTTATTCCAGATTCTTTCAAATACAATCCATATACGATCCAGATACGGATGTCATTCTGACACTCATTTAGCACATTTCTCAAATATAGTCCAGATACGATCCATATACGGATGTCATTCTGACACTCACTCAGTATAATTCTCAAACACAGTTCAGATACGATCCAGATGTGGATGTCATTCTGACACTCATTCAATACAACTTTCAAATACAGTTCAGATACGATCCAGAGACGGATGTCATTATGACACTCATTCAATACATCTTTCAGATATGAGTCAGATACGATCAAATTATGGATATTATTCTGATAATCATCCCACTACATCTGCTCCTTCAGATTAAATCGATCAAAGATTTATTCTGATACTTCTCCCAGTTACAGTCAAGCTTAGAATTTGTCTAATTTCTATCAACAATCACCTTTGGATGGCATCTATAAGCCCATTCCCTACACAATCAACTAGCACAAGGTTGAGTAAAAATTTCCGGGCACGAATGGCAGACTCACCAATCTAACTCTTCAGGTTTAAGAAGATTGAACAGGGGCAGCTGTTGTACCCCAAAAGTTTCCCTCTCTTTTCTCAAGAAATTTTCTCATAAGGATTTTCAAAAGTTCAAGCTTGCACAAGTATAATTGGATTTTTGATGCCCCATATAGTTTCCATGGATCATATTGGGTTTTTCAAGCATCAAGTCAAAAAGGAAATTGTTGAAAGGGCAAAGCAGATAAAAATGATTTTTTTTGACAAAATTGTAGAAAAACAAGCTTGCTTCGATTTCCCAAGCTTCGTATGGACTTTGGCCTCCTTCAAGTTTACTTTGATTTCCCAAGATTCGAATGGACTATGGCCTCCTACATGCTTGCTTCGATGGCCTCCTACATGCTTGCTTCGATGGCCTCCTACATGCTTGCTTCGATTCACAAGGCACTGGTCTCCTACAAGCTTACTTCGATTCACAAGGAAATGGCCTCCTACATGCTTGCTTTGATTTAGAAGGCAATGGCCTCCTACAGGCTTGCTTCGATTCAGAAGGCAATGGCCTCCTACTGGCTTGCTTCAATTCACAAGGCAATGGCCTCCCACATGCTTGCTTAGATTCACAAAGCAGTGGCTTCCTTCATGCTAGCACCCACAGGGCAAGGACTTCCTACATGCTAGCACCCACAAGGCAATGACTCCCTTCATGCTTGCTTCGATTCCACCTTTAAACCCTTCAACACACATAATTTCTACACTATAACATACAATTTGCTGGATTCGAAGGACACACATTTGGTGGCCCATTTGAAGAACACATATTTGGTCCATTCATAGAACATAACTGGAGGATTCGAAGAACCTACAATATGGTTCATTCGAAGGACATACAATATGGTCCATTAGAATAACATTCAATTGGTCCATTCAAAGAACATGAATTTGTTGGATTCGAAGAACACATATTTGGTCCATTCAAAGAACATACAATTGGTGGATTTGAAGAACCTATAATATGGTTCATTCGAAGGACATACAAAATGGTCCATTAGAATAACATCCAATTGGTCCATTCAAAGGACATACAATGGGTCCATTCGAAGAACACACAATTGATGTTTTGTCTCTTGATGAGTATGTTCGAAGGATGTTGGACAAAGTCCTATGTGCTGCCAATTCCAAGTTTGCTGCACTGCTATGAAACAATCCTGCACCAAGCTTCCACAACACTCTAAAATTGCTGCAAAGCAGTCCTGCTATGTTGCTCCCATATTTGCACCAAATTGGCATACAAGAGCTGCACCTCGAAGGCTATGAATACAGCATACACAATTTGTTCAAATTTCATTTGTTCCCCCCCCCCCCCCCCAAATCTCATCCAAACTCTTCTATAAATAAGATGTTTCACAACACATCTAAGGGTGGATTTGGAGTGGCTGGAGAGAGATTGGTTGGCAAGGAAAAGAAAGAAGAGAACACTTAACACATTCTCAAACCCAGAATAAAAAAAGCCACACCTTTGTTTCTGTTCTTTCGAATCCAGAGCTAAATAAACACAATACTTGTTTCTTTTCCTTCGAATCCATAACCAAAGAAACATAACTCTTCTTTTTTTTGCTTTCGAATCCATAATCAAAGAAACACAATACCCCTGTTCTGTGCTTTCGAATTCAAGAATATCCAGGGCATTTACTCAAAGTTTAAAAAACCAACTCCAGATTCAAGGTAAGTCTTCCTGACTTTAAACCTTTCATTTCAAGCATGTAAATAACATTTTGTTTATTTTTCATTTCTACCCTTTCGTTTGTTTTCATTTCTTGTCCAAATATATGTTAAAGATTAACCTGTACAGACCATGAAACAATATTAGAATGGCTTCGACCCATACTACTATCCAGTCCCAAACGAAAGAAAACAGAAAAAGGTATGTGAATCAAAGGGTGTGCTTCGATACACACTAATTTGCAGGCCCAAACGAAAGGAAAGGGTGTGTGAATCAAAGGGTGTATGCTTCGATACACACTGAATTACAATCCTAAACAAAAGGAAAAAGAGTGTGAATCGAAGGACACATGCTTCGATCCATAATTTATTTTCTTTCTTTCTTTTGCACTCATTTTGTTTTTTATGTTTTTCTATATATTTACTTGCTATTCAATATGGTTGTAATAATTAGGACTTTTATTGCTTTCCACCCCCCATTTGTACATTTGTATCCCCATCCCAAAATATGTAATAGCGTAGGACATTTATTTTCCCGCAATTTAGCGCTTTAATATAAAATGTTAGTAATTAGGATGTGTATGGCAAGATAAAATCAACAAGTAGAAAACCCTAATTTGAAATACAAAATGCATGCAACCAAACACACTATTCACACACGTTCACCTCTAGCGTAATCTTATTTGTTGCCTCAAAAAATATTCATGTCCCCCTGTGATACGGTGGCAGAACCAACAGTTTAATACTGGCGCCACCGACTTTTATTTCATCCAACAAAGGAAAGGGAAAAAGAACAAGAAAACCTTTTTTCGAGAGTTTTTGAGTACGGGGGGTAGATTATAGAAAGGGAAGGTGTTAGCACCCTTTATATCCATGGTTTTCCATGGGCTCTTAGGTACATGCTTATTTTGAAATTGCTTGTGTGTGTTTGTTTTGAAATTTTTTTTTACTTCGTGATAACCCTTGTATCTGTCCTCAAGAGTATGACGAAGTTGTTTTGAAAATTATTTTGAAAACTGTTTTGAAAAGTGTTTGTGTGAAAGAGTTTTTGTTTTGAGAAAGTACTTAAGAGTTTCCTACCTACTCGAAAAAGTCTGTTCGCTTTCCTTTAGACAGCGCTCTCCTACTATTAAGGAGTAGGTAGCTCCTTCGTTGGAATTTAAGGGACATTCGAAGGGACGAATACGGTCACATAAGCAATGATTAGGAAACTTTAGTAGTCACCCTAAAACCCTAATGATCTTTTCCGAGGCAACATCAGAATGGGTCATTTTTTATCTTTTGGGACTAGAGGGCAACCACTAAAACTCCCCATGCTTCATGACCGTTTACCGAAGGCAACCAGAGTGGAGCAAACCCTAGGAGTGAGCATGTGCAAGTGTTTGATTTCAGTTAATTTTATCTTTGCACAATTAGGGTTTTCTACCGTTTTAAATTTATTTGTCTTGCCATTCAATCCTATTATTCATACATCAAGGCAGTTAATAGTTGGGGAAAGTAAAGTGCGAGAAATTAAAACCTAAGCTATTACAAGGCTTTGGGGGGGATTACATAATCGAAAACCGGGGAAATAGTAAATGCGAAATAGTAAACCTAATTAACTATTACAAACTCGGAGCAGTTACATTAATAGGAAAAATAATGGAAAAAAAGATGAGCGCGACAAAATTAAATACGAGGAATTAAAAATTAAATTCAAAGAAGTCTAATAAGTGAAAGAAAATATTTTTTGGACTTTTGAGGAAAGTGATTAATTTTGCAAATTAACCTAACTTCTATTAAATTTTAATTATGAAAAAAAGTATTTAAGTTAACCTAATTAAGCTAATTAATTGATGCAAATAATTATTT
Source organism: Vicia faba (assembly GCA_948472305.1). Taxonomy (NCBI): domain Eukaryota; kingdom Viridiplantae; phylum Streptophyta; class Magnoliopsida; order Fabales; family Fabaceae; genus Vicia; species Vicia faba. Next base: position 948,279,928 of record OX451741.1, on the reverse strand, counting down.
TATAAAAAAAAACTAAACCTAATATTTTAGTAATTTTCTGATTTTTGATTTAATAAAAAAAATGATTTTGTAAAAAAAATAATTAAAACAAAAAACTAAAGAAACAAATAAAGAAATTAAAAGGAAAATAAAGTGGGTCTGATTGGAAGCAATTTGGGAGGTGTGGTTTGCAACTTTGCAAAGCCCAATTTGTTGGCCCAAAGGTCCTACGCCTGATCCAGTGTAGCTTCCTTCTGATGGTTCATGGTATGACTGCACGTACTGGATGTTGAATCTGGATAAAATGAGATCTTGTGGTTGAATTTGGAGACGCATGGTGGACATTTGATCATGAGGCGCACGAGATCCTGGATAGAGTGTTAAGAAAATAACAAAATATGCACGCCTGGGGTCGAACCCAGGTCTTTGGATTCACACGCCCCCTGCCCTTGCCATTTGTGCTGTATTGTCCATTCATACATATATCCAAACGCAAATAATAAAAAGAAAATTAAGTGTTAAACCCAGTCAATTAAACAAATGCATACGTTAGCTAGTATGGACCAATCATCTTATAAGGACAAGCCATGCATGTAGTCAGACTGCCTTCAGCCTTTGACTCACTAGAGAAGCGCCAGAGCCCTAGCTTCGGTCGTCTTCTCGGCCATCTCCTCCATCCAATTCACGCAAACCTGCAAAAACAACAATTAATTGGACCCTGCCCCCTAATTCGAGGGCTGCAGATCCAATGGTGACCCCCTCTTGCCCTGAAACGGCTTGCAAATATCGCTATGAGAAAAAACGTGAAACCACGGTCGTTAATGGCAAAGGGTGATTCCGGGTGTTAGCTTCACATGTTATACGTTCAAACACTTACAATTATTAATAGAAACACATGTATGTAGTCAATATATATTTAAATTAGGCGTTGTGCAAGTTTGAGATAAAAGAAATCTTACCCAAAAGTGAGGTACAGACTTGCTGATTTTTTGATGCTATAGGATTGCTCAGGAGTTGGGTTGAGTCCCTTGATGCTGCAGGAGTACGATTAAAGGCTTAGAATCAATGGAGAATGGTTGGATCGTGAGATCTCAAATTGCACTAAACTTGAATATTTTTGAAACTTTGTTCTTGGATTGGAGGCAACCTTTTTGTGTCCTTTAGGTCTGGGATTGTTGTGGTTATATATTGTAGCACATTAGGTCAACATAAGTGGAAAAAATCCAATGCTTTGATGAAAAATATTCTTCCTTCAATTATTTGATTTTTTGTTTATTTTTGTAACAAATCCAATCTTACTCTCTCTCCACGAATTTGCCTTGATTTGCCAGCTTTTGTTGATTGTTATTTGATGAGAAAAAGATTTGCAATAAAATCTTTTATTATTTTGATTATTTATTTAATTTAATTTGATTTTTAAAGGATTAAATTCAAAATAAATTAAATAAGTAAAGCCAATAATACATGGAAAGGTGTTTGGGTCGTGGATCATGCTAGAAGCAAGATGCAAGCATAAAAGTTAGGCCCATTTGACAAAAAAAATGCAATTTTGGGCGTTGTTGACTTTTGACAATTTTCAAAAAATGGCCAACTTTGACAGTGCATGTCTCCTTCAATTTTGGCCCTAGGGGGGGGGGGGGTCTTGGACTTTTTAGAAAGCTTGAGATGTCCCCTAAACAACCCTTTTGGTTTCATTTCAATTGGATCTTCCATGCTCATGTAAGAAGCTTTGACCCAAAAGGTGTTTTTGTTGACTTTTTGAAATGACATATAATGTCTGAATTCATATCTTTTCATGAGGGCATTTTTTGAACTTGAGGGATGAATATGAGTTGTAGGGAATTTGATTCTCTTCAAAATGAGCCTTGTATGGGAAATTTCTGATAAATTATAAGAAAGTTATGTCTGGTCAAAGTTTGGTTGACTTTTCCTATAGAAACCCTAATTTAGCAACTTTTGAGTTTTGATGAATTTAGGGAATTCCTTGAGGAATCATTAACAACCCTTGATCAAATGATGGAAATCATTTCAAAATGTTGATGTTGACCAAAAATATTGAAGTTTGACTGTAGGTGGGTCACAGTTGACTTTTGACCTAACATAGTTGATTTTCAGGCATTTGAGCAGTTGATTGAGAAAACTTCTTGTACAGGGCATGAAACTTGACATGGATGTTCTTGAGAACATATTAGGACCATGGAAAAGATTTGAGACCTTTGGAGTTCACCCATATTGATGAAAATGGAAACCCTAGTTTGAGGTTCATTGTCTTAGGAGAGCATTTGCCTGATCAATCCTTGGGCATCCTTGGGCAAGTTGAAGATTTCAATGAACATATGTGGATTAAAATGGGAGGGAAAATATTGGGGTACAACAGCTTCCCCTATTCAATATTCTTAAACCTGAGGATATAGATTGGCTGGTCTGCCTTTCGTGATCTGAAGGTAGAAGATGATTGAACACTAATGTGTCCATAAATTTGCACTCGCATGAAGTAACACTGATTGGTGATATTGGGAATGGGCTTACAAATTCCATTTGGAAGTCGCCTGGGAACCGTTAGAGATGGGGTTAAATATGCCATCCAGAGAAGACATCGGTTGCATAAGAAATTCCTTTGGGAAAATTCCTGTACCTGCCGTTGAGAGGGGCTTTATCAGGGAATGTCGGTTTACGTCCTAGGAGATAGAGTATAGGAGCTTCGGTTGTCCACTACTCTACTCGGGAATTAACTCCTGATTGAGGAGGTGGGGAGTAAGCTACATATCTGGTTAGGGTCAAGGCTACACCGCGACTTACTGGGGAAATGTGAGATCGACCGTATTTGGTTGGGTCGAGGTCTTATAGTGTTGTAAACTGTTGTCTGGAGATGAGAGAGAAGGAACCTGGATAGTAGGGTTGCTTTGAAATGAAAGCCTAGATAGTAGGGCTATGAGAAGAAACCTGGATCGTAGGGTTACTTCGAGATGAAAGCCTGGATAGTAGGGCTATGAGAAGGAACCTGGGTCGTAGGGTTACTACGAGATGAAATCCTAGATGGTAGGGCTATGAGAAGGAACCTGAGTCGTAGGGTTACTTCGAGATGAAAGCCTGGATTGTAGGGCTATGAGAAGGAACCTGGATAGTAGGGTTTCTTCAAGATGAAAGTCAGGATAGTAGGGTTGTGAGAAGGAACCTGGATAGTAGGGTTACCTTGAAATGAAAGCCTGGATGGTAGGGCTATGAGAAGGAACCTGAATAGTAGGGTAACTTCGGGATGAAATCCTGGATGGTAGGTTTATGAGAAGGAACCTGGATAGTAGGGTTACTTCGAGATTAAATCCTGGATAGTAGGGCTATGAGAAGGAACCTGGATAGTAGGGTTACTTCGAAACGAAAGCCTGGATGGTAGGTCTATGAGAAAGAACCTGGATAGTAGGGTTACTTCGAAATGAAAGCCTGGATAGTAGGGCTTATGGGAAGGAACCTGGATAGTAGGGTTACCTCCTTTGGTCACATAGCTTAGTTGACCCGTTTGGTTTCAGGAACCGATTTTTTCATTAGCGATCTGCAGATATGACATGTATAACTGCTGGAATTGTTGGTGACGACCATCTTTCTTGAAAAGATAACGGGGTTAATTGTCGCGATGCATGAAATGCATGGCGAGATGATATTCTCAAAATAAATGAGATTATGCTGTGTGCAACATGTATGCACATGTCATGATGTGTGAACATAAGATGCTATTGTGACATATCCGAGTATGGGAAAATAAATCCCTGACTGCTGCTGCAGAGTATGGCATTCCTGTCTGTTGTCGAGAATTGTGGTTCTTTTACTTCCGCTGGGGATGGTGAACGGAGATGAATATGCTGGAGATTTACTTCTTGTTGTTTGTGAATATTCTGCCAGGGAGAGAGTCTGTTGGAGAATAGCTCTGCATGGGAATAATTCTGTTGGAAAGTGAACTTCCATAGCTGGAGGGATAAACTCTGTCGGGGATTGAGTTTCCGCATTCAGGGAAGTAAACTCTGCTTGGGAGACAAATTTTATGACCCGCTTGCGATTATGAAATTCGGTTGGGGGAATAAAACTGTCAGTTCTCTGAAGGGAATCGGCTGGGGAAAGTACCTCCTGCTTTTGGAAAGCTGAGATTAATACTTTGATCACCTCTTTACTCTGTGGGGAGTACATATGTCACAAGATCGTATGCACTGATGACTGTGTTTCAAAGTTGTCTCTGCCCTAGTACCTGCTGGACAGAGTAACTGTCTGGTTTGGACATTTTTGTTTTTTCCCCTGTTTCTTAAGTTACGGGCAATTGTCTTTCCATTTCTTATGAAAATATTTATGAACAACAATCATATTCAAATGCATATGTCAAGAATAAACTATTGGACGTTCTTGCAAAACAAAACAGGAAAAAAGAAAAAACACAAAGTTTTTTTTTGTAAAAATGATTTGTATTGATTTTCGAAGTTGGCCTATAATAGGCGTTTTTGTACAAGGAAGCTGACGCTCTAGTAAGAGAGCACCGCCGTAAAAATGGAAGATATACAATGTTATGTAAAAAAAGAAAACAGCTATGTACAACAATCCCATTGGGTTCCAAGTCTGTTATTGCTGCTATATCTTCGAGCGTCTCATCACTTTGCTGCTTGTCCGAAGCTGATTAGAATGATTGGTGTTGTTCGAGCTTGACAGTTGATACTGAGGTCTGATCGCAAGGTGATCCAATGGGACATAGTGATACGCTTTACATCCCTAATTTTTTCTTGGACTGCCCTTTCGGGTTTTCAGTCCACCAGTATACCCTTTGTTGCCTGTGATACGGTGGGAGAACTGACTTGGGTTTTGCGTTTGTTTTCGCAAATGTTTCGGTTTAGCAAAAGTCGCCACCAACTTTTTATTTTATCCTAAGGAAAGGTTAAAAAGCACAGGAAAAACCTTTGAGATGTTTTCTTGGGTTCGGGGAGTAGATTATAGAAAGGGAAGGTATTAGCACTCTTTCTATCCATGGTTATCCATGGGCTCTTAGTTACTTGCTTAGATCACTTGCCTTGCATTTTCAATTGTTTTAAATGGTGCTTTCAATTGTTTGAAATGGTGCTTTGTGTGTGTGGTTTTGAAAATGTTTTGAAAAAGATGCCTTGTCTAGGCAACCGTTGTAATAATTCTTTACTCGAATGTTTTACAAAGGTGTTTTTCTTTTTGAAAAGATGTTTCAATGTTTTTGAAAGTTGTTTTGAAAGTTGTGTTGTGGAGTGTGTTTTGAAAGTAGGCAAGTGTTTTTTGCAAGTTTGATCAAGTAACTAAGATTTGTCTACCCTAAATTTACTCAAAAAATTTTCTCATGTTTTAACCCTTTTAACAGTATTGTTCCACCATTGTATTTGGTGGACAATCTTGTGTTAGGATGTTAACGGGACGAGCGCGAGTCATCGTTTAGACCATGAATGCAATATTGCCAAGTGTCTTTGGCAATTTTTCCTTCAAGGGACTTGATCATTTTTTAGGCAACTTGAGAAAGCGTCGTCGAGGGACTATGATCATTTGATTTGTTTTTGTTTGGCCAAAGACACTCAACATGCAACATGGCCCATTTTTGAAGGCAACAAGTGGAGTAACCCTAGGGGTGCAAGTGTGAATTGTGTATTTGTTTTCATGCACTTTTGTCTTTGTATTAGTCAAGCTATTTGTTATTTGATTTGCATACAAACCCTAAGTCTATCATGGCATAATTTGAAAGCTTTTAAATGCGGAAATTTAAAGTCCTAAATTATTACAACATAATTATGGGGATGGGGGTACAAATGTTTGAATGGGGGGATATTTAGCAAGAAATTAAATCTAAAACTATTACACCCATATTGAATATACAAATATCAAATTGTACAATATTTAAACAAATATAATAAATATGCAAAAATGTATTATGCACAAAAAGGATTTTTCATGTATGAGAAAATATTTTTCTATGTGAAATATAAACAAAAATGAAAAGGTCAATTTTTTGATATTTTTATGATTTAGGGCAAAACCCTAGTTTTCTAAATAAATAATATTTATTTATTAATTATATACAATATTTGAAAATTATATACAAAAAATAAAAAAAGAAGTATATAAAAAAAAGAGTATTTTTTAGTGTCATATATTAATAAAAATAAAAATGTATTATTTTCATGTTTTATCCTAAGTATTCTAATAAATATATACAAGTATTTATATTATATATTAAATATATTAAATATATACAAGAATAAAATATTAATTATTTACAAAAATGGTATATTTTAGAAAATGTTTTCAAAATGTAAATAAAAAATAATGACTGAAAATATATATATTTTTGTATTATTTTTTAATATTTTAAAGAAAAAGTATTATACTTATTTATATACATATGCTAAATGAAACAAATAAATACCAAATAAATGCAAAAATGTGAGAAAAATATTTTTAGTGTTTTTTTCATGTTTGAATAAAAATATAGAATCAGAAGCAAAAAGAAAAATGCAAAAATAATGAATATTTCACACAATGGGCCAGGGGGGTGTAAGTTAAAAAAGAGTGTGCAAAGAGCAAAAACAACTCAGGCCCATCCCAAGTCAACCTTCTTCAACCTCCAGCTTCCTGTTTGAAACAAAAACGCGCGCTTCTTTGATCCATCACCATCTCCTGATTCCTTGACTTTTACACAAAACTCATAACACCAATAATGTAGAGCATCAAGAGACGAATTCATACATATAAAAAACTTGACCTAACTCTAAGAAACGAGGGAGAATTTCTTCATCCCCAATTTCTGACCTAATTTTTCTTCAATGTTCATGGCCAAAATTGTCACAGCATACTCAATATAAATGAAAAGTAAATATATGGTTGGCTTCAGGGCTATGAGGAGAACATGTTTCATTCACAAACCTAAGCCTAACTCTTCCTATATTGAGAGATAAAAGTTCATGTTTTTACCTGTTTCAACTTGAGTCGTGTACAACAATGGAGGTATCTTCAATGGAGTTTAAGCTTTGGTACAACTTGCCTGAAGTCCAAGGATGCTTCTCATATGCTTGGCTTGCTCTGAAACTGCCTGTATCGTGCTATGGAAGTCTACCTGCACAGCTTGAAAGCAAAAATGGCAAACGATGTTAAGGATGTTACAACTTGGATTTAATTCTTGGGATAGTTTGTATGGATGATATAGAGTGTATTTGAACTGGTCTTAGCCAAAGTGCACGAGTGGAAATGTTTGTGGAAGTCAAGTTGCAGAACTTGCTCTGTTTCTGCAGCAAGAGGGTGTTTTTGTGTTTGAGGAGGTTTTGAGGATGAAGGACTCGTGTTTTAGGTCAGTTAGGGCATATGTAAGATGAGAACAAAGTTTGCTTAGGTTGGTGTTTACAGGAATGAGAGTTTTTGAGTTTTTGCAAGCTTTCTTCTTTTTGAAGCAAGGATAGTGTAAGTTCCAATACAGGCCTGTACCACCCTCTATGTATGCTGCATCTCTTGTTCTTGATCAGAGGGATTTGTGTACAAATGCTAGCCTCAAAGATCTGGCCCATGCCTCTTGGATTTTGAATTTGACATAAAGTGCATCTTTATCAAAATGGCATGTTTGCTTTTTCTACTTAAGGATTGATTTTATGTGCAATGCCCAAAGGGAAGAAATAATGCATTAATACAATGGTTAGGCATTTAATTATGGTGTGTGAGACTGGTTTTGAGGCCTACAAGCTAGCTTGTACAAGCTGATTTGAAAAATGCCAATGTTATGAACAAGCCTTGGCCAAGAACAAAAGTGAATTTTGCCCAACTTTGCAAATTCGATTCTCCCTAACCACAAGGGTGTTTGAGAAGTTCTTGGACAATTTGGAAAGATTGGAATGTTTACTACAATCCATATTTGTAATGAAAATTGAAACTCCAAGTGGAAGCATGTGAAAAATGGCCAAGAAGTTGGACAAAAATCCTGCCTAGAATAGGTCAGAATTTTTCAAAGTTAAAAATGTTTTGCACCCTTGTTCCAAAAATCATAACTTGAGCTACAAGCTTCCTTTGAGAAAACTTTGTGAATAAAAGTTGTAGATTTTGAAATGGACTACAACTTTCTTATTTTGAGTTTTGTTTGAATTCATTTTCATCTTGGTGAAAAAATGGGACAAAGTTAGGAAAAAATAAGGAAATTTCATAACTTAGAAAATTTCTAAGTTATGAAATTTCTTCATTTTAAACCCTAATTTGCAATTTTGGCTTTCTTGATGAAAAAGTTTCATAATTTGACATGTCTTGATGAAAAATGAATCTTGGCACTTGATTTTGTCCAAAAAGTCAAAGTTTGACTTTTCAGTATACAGTCAAATTTTGATCAGTTGACTGGAAAATTCATCTGTCAATCTTGTGCATTTGAGATTTTTTGAACTTGTTGAATGGGTCAAGACAATGCCATTGAGTCCTTGAGTCCATATGTGAGCTTGGTTTGCCATTGGTTAGGTCAAACAGTCAAAAATTGCCTTTGTGCAGTCAAAACCCTAAAAATGACCATTTTGCCCTTTTGGTGATCTGATCAAATTTCTTGTGGAATTATGGTCCAAACTTGACCAAATGGTTCATATGAGTTCATTATGTTGATGTGGGTCAAATTTCATGAGGTTTGACTGTCAATTGGCCACAGTTGACTTTTTCCCCAATTCAGATGATTTTTAGGTCAACTGTCCAATTGACTGGGCAAAGATTGGAATCAAGGCTTGAAACTTGGTATGGATAAACTTGTGAGTCCAACATGAAGCATGAAAGTCACTTTGGGAATTTTAGGTCAAAACATCTTTGTGCAAACTCAAACCCTAATTTGGGTTAACAGTGCAAGGAGGAGTCTTGAGCAGAGCAAACCCTAACTTGATTTTGAGCTCCAAGGGTCTTGTGGTGAGAAAATGTTGATGAAATGAGAGGGTAAATTTTGGGGTACAACAGTTGCCCCTGTTCAATCTGCTTGAACCTGAAGAGTTAGATTGGCAGGTTTGCCTTTCGCGTCTCGAAGGTAAAAGGAGATTGGACACTAGAGTGCCCTTAAATTTTCACTCGTCAAGACATGGATGCGGGAATGGGATTAAAGATGCCATTTGGAGATGGGCTTAGAGATGCCATCTGGAGATGTGACAGAATCTTAACGAGGGATGGGCTTAGAGATGCCATCTGGAATGCTTGTTGAACTGTACGTCGTTGATGAGTGAGCGAGTATCAGAAAGGTATCCATGTTTGGAATATCTCTTAACTGGGGATCTTGAATAAGCAATGGATTGACATCCGTGTTTGGAGAATCCGTAAACTGTTTTCAAAAGTTGAGTCTGAACAAGCGATAGATTAACATCCATGTTTGGAGAATCCGTAAACTGTTTTCAGAAGTTGAAGAACCTAAACAAGCGATAGGTTAACATCCGTGTCTGGAGAATCCGTAAACTGTTTTCAGAAGTCTTGAAGTTGAATAAGCAATAGATCAGCATCCATGTTGGGAAGCGTCCGTAAAATGTTTCAAAAGTTGAGCTTAATAATCTTATCCTGAAAAGGGTAAAATATTAGCTGAAACACAAAGTTATGTTGCATGAAATGTATGATGTAATGTATGTTATATCAATGTTTATGATATGAATGTAATGGATGAGCATGTAAGCTGATGAGCTGTCTTGCTGAGGAAGGCGGATCCTGGATAACAAAATCTTTGACTGCTGTCGGGGGAAAGTAAATCCTGGACTACTGCAGGGGATTAAGAATCCTTTGATCGTTGAAAATGAGAAGTTCTGGGACTGCTGTTGGGGAATCAGGAGCTTGGGTTGTATGCCAATCTACTGGGGATTCCAGGACGAGAGTCTTCATTCTGTTAAGGGTCAGAAATTGGGAGTATACGAATCTTCTGAGGCTTCAAGGATGAGAATCTTCATTCCGATAACGCTTAACTATTATCTGGTCGATCTCCAGGCTTTCACAGAAACTTGTATTGTCATCTAGTCATAGTCCAGGCTTCACAATAGCTTACTAAGCTGCTATCTGGTCAAATCCGGGCTTCACGGCTTGTGTTAAAGATGTACCACTATCTGGTCGACTCCAGGCTTCGTAGTATTCTTGACTGTTGTCTGGTCGTAATCCAGGCTTCACAGAAACTTGTATTGTCATCTGGTCGTAATCCAGGCTTCACAATAGCTTGCTAAGCTGTTATCCGGTCAAATCCGGGCTTCATGGCTTGTGTTGAAGATATACCACTATCTGGTCGACTCCAGGCTTCGTAGTATTCTGGACTGCTGTCTGGTCGTAATCCAGGCTTCACAGAAACTCGTTGGGGATTAAACTATTATCCGGTCGAATCCGGGCTTCATAGCTTGCACTGAGGGGATACCACCATCTGGTCGCGATCCAGGCTTGGTGGTAGTCTGGAATTGTTATCCGGTCGTACTGCGGGCTTCACAATATGCTGTAGAGATTAAGATACTATCCGGTTAAATCCGGGCTTCATAACTTGAACTTTGTGAGAATTTGATCTTTGACGACTGTAGCTTCCAACAGGTGATGAAGGAACTTTTGAACGACCGATCAATTTGAAATGTAATTTGTTTTGGAGAATAAATCTTTGACAAATGTTGGGGAAATAAACCCATAACAGAAGCTGGGGATAGAAAAATCCTTTGGTTACTGAGGGTGAGAAATCCTTGTTGACTGCTGATTGCTTGGGGAGCAAGATCTTCAGTTATTGAGGGATCCTAGGACCACTGCTGGGGATTGAAAATCCTTGGTGACTTGGGGAATGAGGATCCTGATGATCTATACTAGGGAGTCCAGAACCCGGTAGGCTTAAGCTGGAGAAGTAAAATTGAGAATCTTTAATCTGGTGGGAAGTATCTCTGTGGGGAGAAGGTTCACTAGTCCGGTTCCGCTGGGGATTGATAGTTGGAAGTTTTAGCTCCGCTGGGGATAGGATTTTTCAGATTTTAAGGCTCCGCTTGGGGATGCTGAAAGTTAACTCTGAGGGTAACTAAGTTCTTGAAGGCTCTCTGGCTGGGGAAATCAGTTTTGAGAAAGCTTTTGTTCTACTGAGGATCCTGAAGTTTAACTCTGTTTGGGGAATTAAGCTCTGGATTTAAACCTCGTTGAGGAATTTGGAGTTTAGAACTGCTGGGGATTCCTTCTGAAAGGGCATCAAGATATCTATCTGTACCTTCAACCTATCAGTAATCATCTTTTATTAATTAGTAAGGTAATGATTATGTTCAAATGCATATGCCTATTTAACAAAACATTGGATGTTTCTCAAATAAAACATAAGTGTAGAAAAGCAAAAGGAAGTCAAAGCAAATTTATGTATTTGGAAAAGTATTTGTATTAACTTTCATGAGTATCTTTGTACAAAGGAGACAGACATCCTAGTAAGAGGATGTTGTCGTAAAAAATTGAAAATTTTATACAAAAGAAAGATGGCTATGTGTAACAATTCCATGGGATTCCATTCTGTTATAGCCTTCACAACTCTGAATATCTGTCCATTCGCTGCTTCGTCCGCCGATGACTGGATTGATCAGATGTTCGGAGCTTATTGATGAAGAGATTGTTATTTAAAGTGATCCGACGAGACATAGTCATACGCTTTAATTCCCTAACTTTTGCCTGGACCGCCCTTTCGGGTTTTCAATCCACTGGGAAACCCCTTTTTGCCCAAGCCGCCCTTTCGGGTTTTCGACTTGCCGGGTGTACAGATTTTTTGTTTTATCCCTAATTTTTGCCTGAACCGCCCTTTCGGGTTTTCGGTTCACCGGGATGCCCATTTTTGCCCAAGCCGCCCTTTCGGGTTTTCGACTTGTCGGGTTTGTTTCATGCGTAGTATTTTTTGACTATGTCTGCGTTCGCAGGGTGTGGCAAATCGTCCCCGTCCATGGTGGTCAGAATCATTGCACCACCAGAAAATATGCTCTTGATCACAAATGGTCCTTCGTAAGTAGGAGTCCATTTTCCCCTGGGATCACTTTGCGGCAAGATAATCCGCTTGATCACTAGATCTCCGACTTGATATACTTGACGTCTGACTTTCTTGTTGAAAGCCTTGATCATCCGTTTTTGGTACGTCTGACCATGGCTAACAACAATGAGTCGCTTCTCGTCGATCAAATTGAGTTGATCAAGTCGGGTCTGAATCCAATCGTCTTCACTCAAACCAGAGTCCTTCATAATCCTTAAAGAAGGAATCTGAACTTCCATGGGCAGGACAGCTTCCATGCCATATACCAAAGAAAATGGGGTTGCCCCTGTTGAAGTACGTGCCGTGGTACGGTATCCATACAGAGCAAACAGTAACATCTCATGCCAGTCCTTGTAGGTAACTGTCATTTTCTGAATGATCTTCTTAATGTTTTTGTTCGCAGCTTCAACAACACCGTTCATCTTCGGCCGATAGGGAGATGAATTGTGATGATAAATCTTGAACTGTTCGCATAGAGCGGTGATCATAGTATTATTCAGATTTGTACCGTTGTCTGTGATGATCCTGTCGGGGACACCATACCGGCATATGAGGTTTTGCTTGATGAAGCGGGCAACCACATTCTTTGTAATAGAGGCGAAGGAAGCTGCTTCGACCCATTTGGTGAAATAGTCAATAGCAACCAGGATGAAGTGATGTCCATTGGACGCTGTGGGCTTGATCTCTCCAATCATGTCAATGCCCCACATTGCGAATGGCCAAGGAGCTGTCAGAACGTTGAGAGGAACATGAGGAATATGAATCTTGTCAGCGTAGACTTGACATTTGTGGCAAGTACGGGAATGTTGATGGCAATCTGCTTCCATGGTAGACCAGTAATAGCCTGCCCTTAGAATCTTCTTAGCTATCGTATGCCCACTCAAGTGGGTGCCAAATGTGCCACTGTGCATCTCAGTCATGATCAACTCTGCTTCAGCTTTGTCTACACATCGGAGTAAAACACAATCATGGCTGCGTTTATAGAGGATGCCGTTGCTCAGGAAGAACTTGGCAGCAAATTTCCTTAGGAACTTCTTGTCATTTACGGAATCTCCTTCGGGATATTCTCTAGTCTGGAGATACCTTTTGATTTCGTGAAACCAGGGTTGTTCCACTACTTCTTCGGTATTAATCTCATGACAATGCGCAGGTTCATCCATTCGCTCGATGGTGATTTGGGGAGCCTCGTTATCCCAGTTGAGTTTAAACATGGAAGACATTGTAGCCAGAGCATCTGCAAGCTGATTTTCTTCTCGCAGGAAGTGCTCGAAGGTGATCTGCTCGAAATGAGGCAGCAATGTCAAAACATGTTTTTTGTATGGGATAAGATTAGGATGTTTGGTGTCCCACTCTCCTTTGATTTGACTGATAACCAAAGCCGAGTCCCCAAATATGATCAAAGATTTGATCCCCAAGTCTATAGCAGCCTTGAGACCAAAGATGCAAGCTTCATATTCGGCCATGTTGTTGGTACAGCTGAAGCAAAGTCGGGCCGTGAAATGAGTACCGCACCGATACCGTGTTCAAGTGCATTTGAAGCACCATCAAAGTACAGGTTCCATCGGGATCCATTTTCAGGTCCGTCATACGGTCTGTTACCTTTAATGTTGTCCAAATTCATGATGTCCTCGTCCGGGAAGTCGAATCTCATGGACTGATAATCTTCGATAGCTTGATGAGCTAGATGGTCAGCTAGTACACTCCCTTTTATAGCTTTTTGGGTGGTATACTGGATGTCATACTCAGTTAGGATCATTTGCCATCTAGCGATTCTTCCGGATAAAGCAGGCTTCTCGAAGATATACTTGATAGGATCCATTTTGGAAATCAACAGAGTGGTATGAGTCAACATATACTGCCTTAGTCGGCGAGCAGCCCATACCAAAGCGCAACAAGTTTTCTCTAGCAGTGAGTAGCGAGTCTCACAGTCGGTAAACTTTTTGCTAAGGTAATAAATGGCATGCTCTTTTCGACCAGACTCTTCATGCTGGCCCAGTACGCACCCCATTGAGTTGTCCAAAACGGTCAGATACATGATCAGCGGCCTTCCTTCGACGAACGGCATCAGAATAAGAGGTTCTAGCAAATACTCCTTGATCTTATCAAAAGAAGCTTGGCAATCATCGTTCCATTCGACTACCTGATCTTTCTTCAATAGTTTGAAAATTGGCTCACAGGTAGACGTCAGATGAGAGATGAATCTGGCAATATAGTTCAAGCGCCCCAAGAACCCTCTAACCTCCTTTTCAGTACGGGGGGCCGCCATTTCTTGTATAGCTTTCACTTTTGCTGGATCGACCTCAATGCCTTTGTTGCTGACAATGAATCCAAGAATTTTACCAGACCTAACTCCAAAAGTGAACTTACTTGGATTCAGCCTGAGTTTGTACTCCTTCAACCTGGAAAACAACTTTTGAAAATGTTCAAGGTGCTTCTCCTCTGTTTGTGATCGAGCTATCATGTCGTCTACGTAAACTTCGATCTCATGATGTATTATATCATGAAACAAAGCTACCATGGCGCGCTGATAAGTTGCCCCTGCGTTCTTTAGTCCGAACGGCATCACCTTGTAGCAGAAGGTACCCCATTGTGTAACAAAGGTTGTTTTCTCCATGTCCTCGGGGGCCATTTTAATCTGGTTGTAGCTCGAGAATCCGTCCATGAAGGAAAACACCTTGTGCTGAGCTGTGTTGTCAATCAAAATGTCGATATGCGGTAGCGGGAAATCATCTTTAGGGCTAGCCCTGTTCAAATCCCGGTAGTCCACACACATTCTGACCTTGCCATCTTTTTTAGGAACGGGCACAATGTTAGCAACCCATTGTGGATAGGATGTAACAGCCAGAAAGCCAGCGTTGAATTGCTTCATTACTTCCGCTTTAATCTTTTCAGACATGTCAGGCCTCATTCGGCGGACTTTTTTCTTGATCGGTGGACAATCCTCTCTTGTAGGGAGACGGTGAACCACAATATCTGTGTCTAAACCCGGAATGTCTTTATAAGACCAGGCGAAGATTTCAACATATTCATTCAACAGCTGTATTAAGCGCTCCTTGACACTTGGTTCCAGATTGGCACCCACTTGTACTTCTTTCCTGTCTTCCTCTGTTCCTAAGTTGACTGTTTCCAACAACTCTTCATGAGGCAAGATGGCCCTCTCTTCTTGTTGTAGAAGTCTGGCTAGCTCTCCTGGTACTTCACAATCTTCGTTATCTTCATACTCAGCCTGATTAACCAAATCTTCAGAGTTATTGAAGGACATAGCAGAATAGTCACCCATGGAATCCAGAGTGGATGGGTACCTGCATTTGTGAGTGTGGGTGTGTGTAAGGGATAGCCATCCTTAAACAAACAAAAATGCAAAAGGAAAGAAAATGAACACAACAGTTTATAAATGAAAAACGTCCAATGAATCATTAAACATGGCATATGAATATAAAGAGAATCAAAACCCTTACAAATGGACCTATATGCCCCTGGCAAGGCATGAGGTGAAAAAATAGTGTGCAGATTGTTTTAAAAGTAATTATTACAGACCAACAGGAAATGTTCGAAAGATAAGTTACTGATTAATGAAAGTAATGGGGACGATGTATTTCGCCTCCTAGTTGTGTAGTCCCCCTCCGATGGTTGGGAAGATCCAATCTTCAATGTTGGCCTCTTCGTCTTCGTCTTCCAAAGCATTGATTCCATGAGGAGAGATCTTGATGGGTGTTCTTTCAATTTTTGAGCGACGCATAGCTTTTTGCCCCGCAGCGGTGAATCCCAACCCAAACTTGTCTGTCTTGTAGGGAAAGTCAGGCAACTGACCCCATGTTGAGCTCTTCCCTTCCTTCATTGCAGCCTTTGCGTCTTTCAGAGATGCCATCCTGGCCACCTGCTTGGGCTCCTCATCTACTGCCTTTGCTACTGCAACCTCGGGAGCAATTTCCTCGAAGTGTTGGAACGGTGTCTCAAGGAATTCGCCCTCCACTTCCACATACCTAAAGGAGTTCAGGTGACTGACCATATATTCCTCCTCACCGTGTACAGTTATGATTTTTCCCTTGATAGGGTATTTCAGCATCTGATGTAGGGAGGAAGTGACTGCGCCAGCATTATGTATCCATGGTCTCCCTAGCAAGCAAGAGTATGACGGACGGATGTCCATCACATAGAAAGTTGAGTGGAATACTTCAGTGCCCACCTTGATGGGAATGTCGACCTCCCCATGCACCATCCTTTTTGACCCGTCAAAGGCCCTGACAATGATATTACTTGGTTTCAGCTCCAAGCATTCACAATCCAATCGGTCCAGAGCTTTCTTAGGCAACACATTTAAAGAAGAACCAGTATCGACCAAGACATGGGCGAGAGTAGTTCCTCGGCATTCAACTGACACATGCAGTGCGTCATTGTGCTTTCTTCCTTTCGGAGTCAGGTCAGCATCAGAGAAACCCAGACCGTTGTCGGCGGTAAGGCTGGCTACACAATCCTGGAATTGATCGGCTGAAGTTTCCTGGGGAACATGGGCTGTCTTCAGAAATCTTATCAATGCTTTGGCATGAGCCTCCGAACAAAGCAGCAATACTAACATGGAGATCTTCGAGGGGGTTTGCCCCAGTTGCTCTACCACATCATAATCACTCTTCTTAATTATTTTAAGAATCTCCTCCATTTCTTTCTTAGAGGTTTCAGGGATGACCAATGGCTGAGCCCTCGTCCTGACGAGCTCATCTTGGATCCCTTTCCCATTATCAGCAGAAGTAGGAGGGACAATCACAGGAGTAACAACTTCTTCAATTAACGGAGTTCTTGCAGAAAGTTTTATACTCTGCCATTGGTCCTGAGATCAATAGAGGCTTTGAGACCCATGATGCAGGCTTCATACTTTGCCATGTTGTTAGTGCTGTTGAAACATAGTCGGGAAGTGAAAGGAGTATGCCAGCCCTCAGGAGATATGATTGCGGAACCAATTCCATTACCGAGTGTGTTCGAGGCTCCGTCAAAAACCATAGTCCATCGGGATCCTTCCTCAGGTCCTTCATTCGTTCTAGGTTCTTCCTAATCAGTCACCAGCATAATATTCTCGTCTGAGAACTCAAAATTCATGGACTGGTAGTCATCCACGGCCTGATGATCCAAATGATCAGCCAATACACTTCCCTTGATTGCTTTTTGGCTTGTATATTGTATATCGTATTCAGTTAAGATCATCTGCCATCTCGCTATTCTCCCGGAGAGAGCGAACTTCTCAAAGATGTACTTGATTGGGTCCATCTTAGATATCAACAAAGTAGTGTGGGTCAACATATAATGTCTTAGTCGGCGAGCAGCCCATGCCAAAGCGCAGTTTTTCTCGAGCAGTGAGTATCTCGACTCACAGTCGGTAAACTTTTTGCTAAGGTAATATATTGTGTGCTCTTTTCGACCAGACTCGTCATGCTGGCCCATCACACACCCCATTGAATTGTCTAGCACTGTTAAGTATAACATCAAAGGTCTTCCTTTAACCGGAGGCATCAGAATTGGTGGTTCTTGAAGGTATTCCTTGATCCTTTCGAAAGTATTCTGGCATTTGTTATTCCACTTTACCACTTGATCTTTCTTCAGAAGCTTGAAGATGGGTTCACAAGTAGTAGTCAGATGTGAAATGAACCTGGCGATATAGTTCAGGCGTCCCAAGAAACTTCTAACCTCCTTCTCTGTACGGGGAGCCGACATCTCTTGTATGTCCTTTACCTTCGCAGGGTCTACCTGAATACCTTTGTCACTGACAATGAAACCCAGAAGCTTACCAGACCTTACCCTGAAAGTGAACTTGTTCGGATTTAGCCTCATCTTGTACGTCTTCAACCTGTAAAATAGCTTTTGTAGATGGACGAGGTTCTCTTCTTCGGTTTGAGACCTACCTATCATGTCATCAACATAAACCTCTATCTCATGGTGGATCATGTCATGAAATAAGGCGACCATGGCTCGCTGATAAGTTTCCCCAGCATTCTTCAACCCAAAAGGCATCACCTTGTAACAGAAGGTGCCCCACTGTGTGACGAAGGTTGTTTTCTCCATGTCTTCAGGAGCCATCTTAATCTGGTTGTAGCCAGAGAAACCATCCATGAAGGAGAAGATTTTGTGTTGTGCGGTGTTAGCAACCAGAACATCAATGTGGGGAAGCGGGAAGTCATCCTTGGGGCTTGCCCTGTTCAGGTCTCTATAGTCCACACACATTTGTACCTTACCATCCTTCTTAGGCATCAGAACAATGTTAGCAACCCACTGCGGATAGGAGGTGATAGCCAAGAACCCAGCGTCGAACTATTTCATAACCTCTGCTTTGATCTTCTCTGACATTTCAGGGCACATACGGCAAACTTTTTGCTTAACCGGAGAACAATCTTCTTTAGTCAGCAGACGATGTACCATAATATCAGTGTCTAAACCAGGCATGTCTTCATAAGACCAGGCGAAGATCTTAACATAGTCGTGGAACATCTGTATCAACCGTTGTTTGATCTTAGTCTCTAGATTTGCGCCTATATTGACTTCTTTTCTATCCACCTTCGTGCCCAAGTTTATCGTCTCAACTGGTTCTTCATGAGGCTGCATAGCCCTCTCTTCCTGCTGTAATAGTCTAGCAAGTTCTCCAAGCACCTCACAATCGTCCTCACCTTCGTCCTCGACTTGGTTGATCGGATTTTCAAAGTCATAACTGGTAGTAGCAGAACTGTTATCAATGGGATTCAGAGTGGATATGGATCTGCAGTTTGATATGTGAGTGTGTGTAAGGGCATAACTGTATTGATAAAGTAAAAGTAGAAAATAAAAACAGAGAGTGCAAAATTTGTATGCAAGGAACGTCCAATGTTTTATTGATGATATATGAAATGACATATAATAACCCTCACAGATAGAACCATTGTGCCTCGGGTAAGACACAAGGCCATAAAGTTTAAATTGTTTATTACAAACTCAAAAAACAAGTAAGACAATTACTGCAGAATAAAAGAAACTGGTATAAAATCTCTGGCCGTCCCATTACTCGGTCCACCGTTGTAGTCGGGTAGATCCAGTTGTCAATATCGGAATCTTCCTCACTGTCTTCAATAGCATTGACCCCACGATTGCTGATGCGTAGGGGAGGTACTCCAGCCCGAGCGCGTCAAACAACCCTTTGAGCTCCTGAAGTAAAGCCCAAACCAAATTTGTCAATTTTGTGAGTAAAATCAGGGAGTTGTCCCCAATTGGTACACCCACCTTCTTCAACTGCTGCTCTGGCGTCCTTGAGAGAAGCCATCTTCAGAGGAGGTTTGGTGCTGGTGGTAGTCTCAGTTGACGCCAAATTCTGGGGAACCTCTCCAAAGTTTTGACAAGGAGTTTCTATGAATTCCCCATCCATCTCCATATATCTGAAGGAGCTCAGGTGGCTCACCATATACTCCTCTTCACCATGCACAGTGACAATCTTCCCCTTCACTGGATATTTCAGCATTTGGTGCAGTGTAAAAGTAACGGCCCCAGCTTCATGGATCCAAGGACGACCCAACAAACAAGAGTACGATGGCCTGATGTCAATCACGTAGAAGGTGGACCCAAAGGTCTGAGAGCTTACTTTGACAGGGATGTCCACCTCCCCATGCACCATTCTCTTCGACCCGTCAAAATCCCTTACCAAAATGTTACTAGGCTTTAAGGTCAAGCCTTCAATTTCCAGCAAATCAAGAGCCTTCTTAGGCAGAACATTCAGTGAAGAATCAATATCCACCAGCACATGAGCCATATTGGTGCCCCTGCATTCGATCGAGAGATGAAGAGCATCATTATGCTTCCTCCCTTTCGGTGTTAAGTCGGCATCTGAAAAACCCAGCCCATTGTCAGCATTCAAGTTGGCCACACAGTATTTGAATTGATCGACTGAGGTTTCTTGTAGCATATGTGTAGTCTTGAGGAATGCAATCAAAGCTTTTGCATTGGCCTCATAACACAACAACAGATACAACATCGATATCTTCGAAGGGGTCTGCCCTAGCTGCTCGACCATATTGTAGTCTCTTTTTTATTTATTATTTTTAATATTTCCTCTATCTCTTGCTTAGAGGATTCCACAACAATCTTTCTAGGTGCCTCCTTCAGGGAAGGCTCACCTACATCTTCTTTTCCCCGAGTTCCAAATGACTAAATGGTAGGAGTAACAATTGGAGTAAGAATGGGAGTAGTAACAGAAGTACCGGTAGGAACAACAGGTGAAATAACAACAAGCTTAGTGACAGTCTTCGGGGAGATCTCAGGAGAGAAAAACCTTCCACTTTTGGTTATCTTGCTGGTCCCAACAATGTTACTGACATCGGGATCAGCCTCTTCAACTTTCAAATCTTGTTTAATGTCATGATAGTAAACATCGACGCCATAATTCAACGGGATAGCTTTGTCCGAGGAGTACGGTACGGGACCAGGAAAAGTGAATATCAGCGGGGCAATTCTTGGAGCAGGTGTAATCCTAACAGGTCTTTTAGAGGAGACCTTGGAAGGATTGGAGGAAATGGTTATAATAGCAATATCTTCACACAGAACAGTCGAAATCAAAGTCTTTTCGAACAAAATTTCTCTGTTGTCCACCAGGCGTTGAACACCTACTTTCAGTAAATAGCAACCGGCGGGCAGAGATGAACATGTGTGGCAACCTTCACCATAACCCAGAAATAAACCGGCCAACAAAAAATTCTCCTTAACAGTCATAAGAGGAGTAGAAACTTCATCGACAAAGGTAACGAACAGGTCAGTGTCAATGGCATTAACTCCACGGTTGTGCTTGGGCATGGGAGCGGTAATGAAATTGGGCTTCTCCGGAACCTCGAACTCAATCTCCTTGGCTTCAATCAGATCTTGTACTTTATTTCTCAGAGCCCAACAATCATTTGTATCGTGGCCAGGACTCTCAGAATGGTAGGCACACCGAGCGTTTGGATTGTACCGAGGAGATGTGATGTTAGGATTCTTGGGAGCCTCTTTCAAGGTTGCCAAGTTGGATCTAAGTAGATGGGGTAGAACCTCAGTCAATGTCATGTTAATCCGGGTAAACTTCCTTTGCGGTCTTTCTACCCTTTGCTGATTGTTGTGTTGTGGGGTAGCCGCAAGCTTAGGTATCATCACAGCACTTACCGCTGGACAGTGTTCAGCTCTGCTCTAACCTCTTGGGCTATAGATAGCACTGACTTCCTTCTTACCAGCGAAGGGATTCTTTACTGAGCTCGAAGAGCTGTCTTTCTGTATTTTTCCACTCCGGATCCCAGCTTTTACCATGTCTCCTGTTAATATCAACTCGGTGAAACCAGCTGATGAGCTACCAATCAAATGATTGAAGAATTGACCAAACAACGTCCCAAGAAACATGTCAACCAACTCCCTATCAGACAAAGGGTGTTAGACTCTCCCAGCCAGATCTCTCCACTTATACGCATAGTCCTTAAAGCCTTCACCTGCACCCATGGACATTCTCTGGAGTTGAGTACGAGTAGGGGCAAGGTCAACATTGTATTGATACTGCTTGTAAAAAGCAGTAGCCAAATCCTCCCAATTTCGGACATTGGTTCCCTCCAATTGATAGAACCATTCAAGCTGAGTCCCTGACAGACTGTCTTGAAAGAAGTGAACCCACAAGTTCCTATCAGCAGTGTGAGGCTGAATCTTCCTCACATAGGAACGGAGATGAAGCTTGGGACAAGACACCCCATCATACTTTGCGAAAACTAGAGCTTTAAAATTTGTGGGATGTCTACCCCAAACAGAAATCCCAGCTCTTCAAAATTCCGCCCTGGTATTCTCTGGATCTCCATAGCGCTCATTCAATCCTCTAATTGTTTGTACCTACCTCAATGGGAGGATACTGCTCATCATTGTAGTCCGTGTAATTATCAGAGACTTCTGGGCTAGGGTCCTTCTCTCTTGTCTCTCTCTCTTGATTCTCCCCTTCTTTGGACGAGGATGTCAGATCAACTGGTTGCTTTAACGACCCCCTGAACCTTCTGCCCAGATTCAGAACACCAGAGATCTTCTTCTTCTTCTTCATCTTCTTCTTTTCCTTCAGGATAAGGGCTTTCAGATCCTCCTGTCCTTTTGCCAGAGTTATGAACATTTATTGAAATTGGGAATTTTGTGCCTGAAGATCTTTGATGCTTTGTTCAGAAGACACTTTTGCCAAATAAACAGTGAAGAAGATGAGAAACCTGTAATGGTACCTGTTTATGCAATGTCATGGATGGTATGCGTATGTAATGATTTCAAGGACTTGTAAAGGCTTAAATTTGTTTAACCAAAAAGAAACACACGTTAATTGTATTAATAAGTTTGAATTGTTACAAAGAATTCCCTTTAGGCTTACAATTAAACAAAACAAAACTTAAAACAAAAAGAAAACTAGGTCTCCCAAGAGCGCATCCTCTTTGGTGCAATGTAGGCGTTTATGTTCCTTTTTTCATGAAGTAGCTTAGTGAGCTCCAGGACTTTCTTCTCGCTAGCATAGAATTGAGCTTCAAATGTATCCCGCTCCTCTTTAAGTTGAACCCAGGATTTTTGTAACTCCTCATGATCAGTTGGCATGTCAGGATGATGAACAAGAGAAGAAGTGTCTCCTTCAGTAACTAGTTCCACAATTATTGGTAGGACAACAGGGTAAGGAATCATAAGACTTTGGGCACGGGCTCGTACCTATCGGAGATAATGCTCAAGAGGGATGGAATTCTTTTGCCTAAGTGTCTTGCTATCAATTTTATGTACCATGCCCCAAGCTCTCATGAAGCTTTTTCGGTAACCCTGAGCATCATTCTCATAGTTGAAGGAGATTCCTTGGATAAGCGTATCATGAGGACCACCCCTTCTTACATAACCAAACTGCCGCAGTGCCAAACAAGGGTTATAAATTATTCCTCCCCTAATGCCTAAGAGAGGGACATTAGGGAATTCACCATAGCGATCGATAATGGTAACATCTTCCGAGAATCGTGAACACCAATGAATGTCGTGTAAGGGACATCAGCCTATGAGACCATTTCGTACTCTGCTCATTCTTCAAAATGGACCTAGGTAGGTTCGAAATAAACCACCTAGCCAATAGAGGAGTGCAACACAAGAGGGTCCCCCTTCTCTTTAGAGTACGAGCATACAGAGAGTGTAGAACATCCCCAAGTAATATGGGTACCGGATTATGAGACAGAAAAACCTTAATAGTATTCACATCTACGAGTTGGTCCGCATTAGAGAAAAGTACCATCCTGTAGATGAGGAGTGCCAATACCTCTTCGAAAGCTTGTAAATCCAGGGTATCCCAAAAATAGTAAGCCTTCTTGAATAGAAATTTAATCGGGATTCCTTGGACACTTCCTCTAGTTTCCCAATTTGTTACTACATCAGACCGTTGTAAGGACAGAGCTCGAGCAATCTCTTCAGGCTTTGGATGTTCTTTCATACCGCTGAAAGGTAACTGATCAAGAATAGGTACCCCTAACAACTAATAAAATTCCTCCATAGTAGGCACTAGTTGGTAATACGAGAAGGTGAAACAGAGGTGCAAAGGATCGAAGAACTGAAATAACACTTTTAACAATTCTTCATCAGGTTTTGAAGTGACAAAGTTGAGCAACTGACCATGTTTCTCGGTGAAGGGAGAGCTTTCAGGAATCCTTAATGCCAAGTCCTTTAGTTGGAGAGGCACTTTCACAAGGTTAATCTGGATAGTGTTCCTACGGGAAGGTGCCATGTCCTACAAAACAAAGCAAAGATGAGCCCTAGAAAATCCTTGAAATGGTTAGTATGACATGCCATGCTGATGATGTCATGATTATGCTAAAAAATCACATGTATAGCAAGCTACAAACAAGTCACACCAAGTCCTTCGGTTTAAGGCCTGCATGAGTTTTAAGGTCATACCCTCTTGAATCTGGATTGGTTCAACCTGTCCTATAAATAGTAACCGGGTTCTAAGGGATCTCAATATCACCGATCTTTCCCCCAAGCTTTGTTCAATAGGCGGTTGACTCGCAACCAAACAAACCTCAAGAGTCAAACCTCAATGAGTGTAGCATTGAGTATCTGTCGACCTCGGGAATACATCAAAGCCGGCCATATCGCTACGTCCTACTGGCCAAGTTGTGCAATTACATGTTCTAAGGTCAGTTAATGCTTTATGACACCACGCGGTGGTCCCGTACTCTCCCTGATTGAATCAAGGGTTACCGGTACCAACCAAAGTGCCATATCAACGTAGCTACTGCTTCAACCGTGACGGTATACCCCGCACAGTTTTCTCACAGTTTATTGCTACTTACCTAAAAGGTGTCCTCATATCCGGGTGTAGGATCTACATAACCCCAATAAAACCCTTGAATATAAAGCAGGAAAAGCAAAACCAGAAAGCAATTTTTAGAAATGACCTAGATCCTAAGGTATACCCCACTTATTTGTCCCCAACAGAGTCTCCAGTTCCGTGATACGGTGGCAGAATCGACACTTTAATACTGGTTTTCATTTTGTATTCACAAATGTTGCGGTAAGCAAGAGTCGCCACTGACCTTTATTTCATCCAGCAAAGGAAACGGAAAAAGAACAGAAAAAACCTTTTTTCGAGAGTTTTTGAGTACGGGGGGTAGATTATAGAAAGGGAAGGTGTTATCACCGTTTCTATCCATTATTTTCCATGGGCTCTTAGGTACTTGCTAATTTTGAAATTGCTTGTGTGTGTTTGTTTTGAAAAGTTTTGTTTACTTCGTGATAACCCTTATATCTGTTCTCAAGAGTGTGACTAAGTTGTTTCGAAAACTGTTTTGAAAAGTGTTTGTATGAAAGAGTTTTTGTTTTGAGCAAGTACTTAAGAGTTTTCTACCTACTCGAAAAAGTCTGTTCGTTTTCCTTTAGACATCGCTATCCTACTATTAAAGAGTAGGTAGCTCCATCGTTGGAATTTAAGAGACATTCGAAGGGACGAATACGGTCACATAAGCAATGATTAGGAAACTTTAGTAGTTACCCTAAAACCCTAAAGATATTTTCCGAGGCAACATCTGAATGAGTCATTTTTGATCTTTTGGGACTAGAGTGAAACCACTAAAATTCCCTATGCTTCATGACCGTTTACCAAAGGAAACCGGAGTGGAGCAAACCCTAGGAGTGAGCATGTGCAAGTGTTTGATTTCAGTTAATTTAATCTTTGCACAATTAGGGTTTTCTACCGTTTTAAATTCATTTGTCTTGCCATTCAATCCTATAATTCATACATCTAGGCAGTTAATAGTTGCGGAAAGTAAAGTGCGAGAAATTAAAACCCTAGCTATTACAAGGCTTTGGGGGGGATTACATAATCGAAAACCGGGGAAAATAGTAAATGCGAAATAGTAAACCTAATTAACTATTACAAACTCGGAGCAATTACATTAATTGGAAAAATAATGAAAAATAAGATGCGCGCGACAAAATTAAATACGAGGAATTAAAAATTAAATTCAAAGAAGTCTAATTAGTGAAAGAAAATATTTTTTGGACTTTTGAGGAAAGTAATTAATTTTGCAAATTAACCTAACTTCTATTAAATTTTAATTATGAAAAAAAAGTATTTAAGTTAACCTAATTAATCTAATTAATTAATGCAAATAAATATTTTATGAAAAAAACTAAACCTAATATTTTTGTAATTTTCTAATTTTTGATTTAATAAAAAAATGATTTTGTAAGAAACATAATTAAAACAAAAAAACTAAAAAGAAACAAATAAAGAAATTAAAAGGAAAATAAAGTGGGCCTGATTGGAAGCAATTTGGGAGGTGTGGTTTGCAACTTTGCAAAGCCCAATTTGTTGGCCCAAAGGTCCTGCGCATGATCCAGTGTAGCTTCCTTCTGATGGTTCATGGTATGACTGCACGTACTGGATGTTGAATCTGGATATGATGAGATCTTGTGGTTGAATTTGGAGACGCATGGTGGACATTTGATCATGAGGCGCACGGGATCCTGGATAGAGTGTTAAGAAAATAACAAAGTGTGCACGCCTGGGGTCGAACCCAGGTCTTTGGTTTCACACGTCCCCTGCCCTTGCCATCTATGTTGTATTGTCCATTCGTACATATATCCAAACACAACTAATAAAAAGAAAACCAAGTGTTTAACCCAGCCAATTAAACAAATGCATACATCAGCTAGTATGGACCAATCATGTTATAAGGACAAGCCACGCATGCAGTCAGACTGCCTTCAGCCTATGACTCACCGGAGAAGCGCCGGAGCCCTAGCTCCGGTCGTCTTCTCTCGCCATCTCCTCCATCCAATTCACATAAACTTGCAAAAACAACAATTAATTGGACCCTACCCCCTTAATTCGAGGGCTGCAGATCCAATGGTAACCTCCTCTTACCCTGAAACGGCTTGCAAACATGGCTATGAGAAAAAACGTGAAACCACGGTCGTTGATGGCAAAGGGTGATTCCGGGTGTTAGCTTCACATGTTATACGTTCAAACACTCACAATTATTAATAGAAACAGATGTATGCAGTCAATATGGATTTAAATTAGGCGTTGTGCAAGTTTGAGATAAAAGAAAACTTACCCAAAAGTGAGGTACGGACTTGCTGATTTTTTGATGCTATAGGATTGCTCAGGAGTTGGATTGAGTCCCTTGATGCTGCAAGAGTATGATTAGAGGCTTAGAATCAATGGAGAATGGCTGGATCGTGAGATCGCAAATTACACTAAACTTGAATATTTTTGAAACTTTGTTCTTGGATTGGAGGCAACCTTTTTGTGTCCTTTAGGTCTGGGATTGTTGTGGTTATATATTGTAGCACATTAGGTCAACATAAGTTGAAAAAATCCAATGCTTTGATGAAAAATATTCTTCCTTCAATTATTTGATTTTTTGTTTATTTTTGTAACAAATCCAATCTTACTCTCTCTTTACGAATTTGCCTTCATTTGCCAGCTTTTGTTGATTGTTATTTGATGAGAAAAAGATTTGCAATAAAATCTTTTATTATTTTGATTATTTATTTGATTTAATTTGATTTTTAAATGATTAAATTAAAAATAAATAAATCTAATAATACATGGAAAGGTGTTTGGATCGTGGATCATGCTATAAGTAAGATGCAAGCATAAAAAGTTAGGCCCATTTGACAAAAAATGCAATTTTGGGCATTGTTGACTTTTGACAATTTTCCAAAAATGGACAACTTTGACAATGCATATCTCCTTCAATTTTTGCCCTAATGGGGGGGGGGGGGGTGGGGGTTCTTGGACCTTTTAGAAAGCTTTACATGTCCCCAAAAAAACCCTTTTGGTTTCATTTCAATTGGATCTTCCATGCTCATGTAAGAAGCTTTGACCCAAAAGGTGTTTTTGTTGACTTTTTGAAATGATCTGTAATGTCTGAATTCATATCTTTTCATGAGGGAATTTTTTGAAATTTAGGGATGAATATGAGTTGTAGGGAATTGATTTCTATTAAAGATGATCCTTGGATGGTAAATTTATGATAAAGTATGAGAAAGTTATGCCAGGTCAAAGTTTGGTTGGCTTTTCCTATAGAAACCCTAATTTAGCAACTTTTGAGTTTTGATGAATTTGGGGAATTCCTTGAGGAATCATGATCAACCCTTGATAAAATGATGGAAATTATTTCAAAATGTTGATGTTGACCAAAAATCTTCAAGTTTGACTGTAGGTGGGTCACAATTGACTTTTGACCTAACATGGTTGATTTTCAGGCATTTGAGCAGTTGACTGAACAAACTTCTTGTGCAGGGCATGAGACTTGACATGGATGTTCTTGAGAACATATTAGGACCATGTAAAAGATTTTATACCTTTGGAGTTCACCCATCTTGATGAAAATGGAAACCCTAGTTTGAGGTTCATTGTCTTAGGAGAGCATTTTCCTGATCAATCCTTGGGCATCCTTGGGCAAGTTGAGGATTTCAATGAACATATGTTGAGTAAAATAGGAGGGAAAATTTTGGGGTACAACACCCTCGAATATGGGCATTTTAGCAAATACCCTCGATAAAAATATCGTAGTCCCTCAATGTCCCTCGATGTTGCCTTCGGTAAATGATCTAGTCCCTTACAAAAATTGCTAAAATGTCTCATAAGTTGCCTTCTATGATTATACAATTGACCCATGCCCATCCCTTCACATCCAACATTGGGGCTTCTTACCAAATCAATGGTAAGATAGCAACATCTAAAGTATGAGGAAAAGAACATAGACCTTTTGAGTAGGTAGGACGCTCGTAGTTGCTTGCTCATAAACTAAAACCATTTTCCACACTTACACTTTCAAAACATCATAAAAAACAAACATCTCTTTGAACTATTTTCAAAACCAACACTTTGTATGCATTTTTATAGAGACGAGAATCATTACATAGTTTTCTGCAACAAAGGAATTTTGCAAAATATTTCCAAACTCACACCCATCACAAAGAACATTTTAAAAGAAAGCATTGTTTGATCTAGCAAGCAACTAAGAGCCCGTAGATAACTACGGATAAAAGGGTGCTAATACCTTCCCTTTTCATAACCTACCCCCCGAACTCAAGAAAACAACTCTAAAGGTCTTTCCTATTCTTTTCACCCTTCCCTTTATTGGATAAAATAAAAGTCGATGGCGACTGTGATGCGGTGGGAGAACTGACTTGAGGTTTTGCATTTGTGTTTGCAAATGTTATGGTTTAGCAAGAGTCGCCACCGACTTTTATTTTATCCAAAAGGAAAGGTAAAAAAGCACTGGAAAGACCTTTGAGATTTTTTTTGGGTTCAGGGGGTAGATTATGAAAAGGGAAGGTGCTAGCACCCTTTTCATCCATGGTTTTCCATGGGCTCTTAGTTACTTGTTTTAGATCACTTTCTTTGCTTTGACAATTGTTTGAAATGGTGCTTTGTGTGGTTTTGAAAGTATTTTGAAAAGAGGCCATTGTTTTGGCAATCTTTGTAATGATTCTTGTTTGTAAGAATGTATACAAAGATGTTTATCTTTTGAAAAATATTTCAATGTTTTGAAAGTTGTTTGGAAATGTTTTGAAATTGTGTGTGTGTGTTTGTTTGAAAATAGCAAGGATGGTTTGCAAGTTTGATCAAGTAACTAGAAGCTTATCTACCTACTCAAAAGTCTTTCCTACACATTTTTATTCCTTTGATATTGTTGGTTTACCATTGCTTTGGTAAACAAATCTATCTTTGGATGTTAAACGGGACGGGCGTGGGTCATCGTATGACCATGATAACAATATTGCCAAGTATCTTAGCAAGTTTTGAGGGACTAAGATCATTTTTGTTTAGGCAACTAAGATAGCGTCATCGAGGGACTATGATCTTTTGTTTTGTTTGATTTTGCCAAGATACCTAGCATGCATACCATGGCCATGTTTTAAGGCAACCAAGTGGGTGAAACCCTAGAGGCGTTTGTGTGCAAGGTGTTGTCATTTTTCATGCATCTTTGTCTTGAATTAGGTCATGCTATTTGTTTTGATTTTGTCTTATCATACAAACCCTAGTTTTTACTAAACATGCATATAATGCGATAGATTGTGTAATGTAAATCTAAACTATTACAACAATATTATGGGGAGGGGGATACAAGTTTTGAATGGGGGATATTGCTCAAAATAAAACCCTAATTCACTATTACAACCCAATTGAATTTATTGTACAATAAATAAATAAACAAGTATTTAAATATGCAATAAAATGTAAATATGAAAAAATGTTTTTGTAATTATTTAATGTATGATAAAATAATATTATCTAAGTCCTAAAATAAGAAAAAAAATTGTGATTATTTTTGAAAGGGTGAAAAACCCTAGTTTTGTTTAAAGGAAAATATATTTTATATTATTCATTTATGTACAAAAAAAAAAAATAATATTATGTATAAATATTAAAATTAAAATATGTGAGAAAATAATATTTTTATGTGTATAATATAATAAAATAAAATATTTAAGTATTATTATTATTATTTATAAGTTTATTTAAGAAAATAAGTTTTATAAACCTAATAAACTATTTTTATGCCAAAAAAAAATAATAAAAAAAATAAAATAAAAACGCAAAAAAAGTAAGAAAATATTTTTATGATTTTTATAATGTTCAAAAAATAAATAAATGCAAGTCAAAATATAAATTATGCAAGAAAATATAAAAAATAAAAAGAAATGCAAAGGGGGGTGCAGAAGTAAAATGGGGGGGGTGCAAAAAGTAGAAATAACAAGCCCAAGCCCAAGCCCAAGCTCACTTCATCCCTGACCTCCAGACCACAAATGCGCGCTATACTTCAAATCCTATTCTTGCTATTCTTTGCATAAAATCAAAAACTTATAACATGAAAAATGTAGCTCATGATCACACGATTTCAATGATATAAAGAACATGACCTAACTCTCACAGATCAGAGAGAATTTTAATGGCCCTAATTTCTGACCTAGTTTTTTCAGCATGTTCAACATCCAAATACTCTTAGCTCAGTTAATATAAATGGAATCTAAGCATATGTACAGCTCAAGCATGTTAGGGACTACATTTTTGCTTCACAAACCTAAGCTTAAGGATGCCTAAATAGAGAGATAGAAACTTGACAAATACCTTGTTCAGTTGAGTTTGGATACGGCAATGTGGGAACTTTGAGTGAGGCCTGAAGTTCTGGTGAGCTTCATTGAAGTCCCCTCAAGCTATCCTAATGCTCAGCTTGCTTTGAAGTTGCCTGAAACTCCTTGTAAAAGTCAACCTGCAAACTCAAAAAATGGAAATGGTGAAGCTTGAAACAGGGCACAAAGTTGCAAGACAAAGGCCTGGATAGTTTAGGTGTGATGTAGGGAATGTGTTTGAAGGGTTAAAAGGCAAAACGCACGAGCTAATTTTGAAATGGCTTGAGTTCTGCAGATGATGCCCTGTTTAGGCAGGAACTTGGGTTTTTTGTGTTTGAGAGTGTTTGAGGTGTTAGCAAATCGTGTATTCTACTTGTTACAATGTTCTGAAGTTGGTTTAAATGATACAAAGTCTTGCCTTTATCAGATGGATGAGATCCCTTGACTTTTGCAAGTTTCTTGCTTTTGAAGAAAAGTTTGAAGTGACAATGCCAAAGCCAGTACATGCTTGCTTGCTAGATGCACATAGTTGGTACAAGTTTCCTAATAACTGTGGATCTTGTTTGCAAAAAGATATTAGGTCCATGGCTCAAGAAATGCAAAGTTGCATAAAGCATGCTTTATCAAAGTAGCAATGTGAACTTTATGCCATTTTTGGATTAATTCAATGTGCAATGCTTCAAAGATCAGAACAAGACCATTATCCAATGTGTTTGCATTTAATTATGGAGTGTAGAAGGGATTAGGACCTGAAAAACCAAGTACAAGCATGTTTGAAACTGATTTGCAACTTGTAACATTTGTAAACATGGCTTGAACAAAAGTGATAAAATGCCATTTTCATTTCTTCGATTCTCCCTAACAATAAATGATCTTGGAATGTTCTTGGACATTTTGGAAATATTGTAACATTCTCTATAATACATATTTGAAATGCATTTTGAGATTCCCCTTGGAACTAGGTGAAAAGTTGCCATGAAGTTAGGTCAAAAATCTGCCTAAACTAGGGCAAAATTTCACTAAGTTAAAAAGTTTATGGACCCTTATTCACATAATCATAACTTGAGATCAAAGCATCTTTTTGGAAAACTTTATGAATAAAATTTGTAGATTTCATGGAGGACTACAACTTTCATGTTGGAAGTTTCCTTTGAATCCAATTGAATCATGGTGAAAAAGTTGTGGAAAGTTGAAAAAAAAAAGAAATTTCCATAACTTAGAAATTTTCTAAGTTATGAAAAATTTTCAAATTAAACCCTAATTTGAAAAATTAGGTTTCTTGGTCAAAAAGTTTCACATTTTGACCTATCTTGATGAATTATGACCCTTGGCACTTGGTTTTGACCAAAAAGTCAAAGTTTGACTTTTTAGTGTACAGTTGACTTTTGATCAGTTGACTAGAAAATTCATCTGTCAATCCTATGCTTTTGAGATCTTTTGAACTATGTGATTAGGTAAAGATGATTCCATTTAGTCCTTGAAATCATGCTTGAACCCAATTGGTAATTGGCTAGGTCAAAAATCAGAAATTGCCCTTTCTCAGTCAAAACCCTAATTTTAACCATTTTGTCCTTTTGATGATTTGATCAAATTTCTTGAGAAGTTGTGGTCCAAACTTGATCAAATGATACATAAGAGCCTAGAATGTTTTATATGGATAAAAAATTATGAATTTTGACTATAAATTGGCCATGGTTGACTTTTTCCCCAATACAACTAATTTTTAGGTCAACTGTCCAATTGACTGGGCAAAAATGTGATTCAAGGCTTGAAACTTGGTATGAGAAATCTTAGGGATCCAAGATGGTGTATGAAAGTCACATTAAGCATTGATGGTCCAAAAATCCTTGTGCAAACTCAAACCCTAATTTCAGGTCATCAGTGCAAGGAGATGTCTTGAGCTGAGCAAACACTAATCCTGTCTGGAGTCCAAAAAAAACTTGATAATATGAGAGGGAAAATTTTGGGGTACAATAGCTGCCCCTGTTCAATCTTCTTGAACCTGAAGAGTTATATTGGCGAGTTTTCCGTTCGTGACTCGAAGGTAAAAGATGATTGGACACCAGAGTGCCCGTAAATTTGCACTCGTCAAAATGTAGTTGAGGGAATGGGCTTAAATATGCCATTTGGAGATGTGATAGAATCTTGCTGAAGATGGGCTTAAAGATTCCATCCAAGAATGTTTTTTGAATTGTATGTTGTAAGTCAGAAGAATAAGTATCAGAATGGTATCCGTGTCTGGAACGTATTTGTACTGTATCTGGGGACTGAATCTGAATGAGCAAAGGAATAGCATCCGTGTTTGGAGCGTATCCAAGATGTATCTGAATGTTGAATCTGAATAAGCAATAGAATAACATCAGTGTCTGGAGCGTCTCTGAGCTGGGGAAAATCAGAATAGGTGATAGAATGGCAACCGTGTCTGAAGCGTATCTGGACTGTATCTGAATAAGTGACAGAATGACTTCCGTGTCTGGAGTATATCTGAATTTGAATTTGAACAAGTGACATAATGAATTCCGTGTCTGGAGTGTATCAGAACTTGAAATTGATAGTTGAATCTTAATGAGAAATAGAATGGCTTCCGTGTTTGGAGCGTATCTAATCCGTATCTGATAGTCGAAATCTAAATAAGTATCAGGATGACATCCTTGTCTGGAGCGTATCTGAACTATATCTGAAATCTGAATCTGAATGAGCAACAGAATGACTTCCGCGTCTGGAGTGTATCTGTACTGTATCATGATTGTATATCATTAACGGTAGCTTGTTAATCTTATCCTAAAAAGGGTAAAATGTTAGCTGAAACACAAAGTCATGTTGCATGAAATGTATGATGCAATAAATGTGCTTTATCAATGTTTATGATATATGGATGTAATGTATGCGCATGTAAGCTGATTAGTTGTCTTGCTGAGGAAAATAAATCCTTGATAATTGGGGATAATAAATCCTTGACTGCTGCCGGGGAAAATAAATCCTTGACCGCTGCTGGAGATCCAAAATCTTTGACAACTTCTATGGGGATGTGAGGATCCTTCATGTTTTGAAGTTGGAGTATTGACAAAATTCTGTTGTAAGAGTAATGCCAAACTGCTTGAGAAATCTGCTTGGGAAATCCATAGAACTTTGATGACTTCTACTGGGTATTACACAATGGGAACCCTTACTCGGCTGGGGAATAGGGAAAACTCTGATGAATTCTGCGGGGAACTAAGAATGAGAATCTTCATTCTGTTGAGGAGTAAAACTTTGATGACTTCATGCTGAGGAGTGATGAAGACTCTGGAAATTTCACTAGGGAATCAAGAATGAGAATCTTCATTCTGTTGGGGAGTAAAAACTCTGTGGGGAAGAAAGCTTACTGCTGGAGAGTAAGTTCAGGAGTTTTCGGTCATCTGTCACTCTACTGAGGATTTATCCTAGGTTGGGGAGAGACAAAAGTTAAACTGTTATCCGGTTGATTTTCGGGCTTCAAGACAACTTGCCGGGAAATGGATGGTTTCTGATGGGGATTAGAAGTCTTGACTCGACTAGGGATGAAGGTTTCAGCTTCGCTGGGGATCTGTAACTCAAAGTTTTGGCTCTGCTTTGGATTGGGAGTTTGGAAACATAACTCTGATAGGAATTAAGGGTTTGAAATTTAGCTCCGCTGGGGATATGCATTTCAAGGTTTTAGCTCCACTGGGGATCTAGATGATGTACTGCAGGGGATTTCTCTTGTAATAGCCTAAAGACATTTTCCTATCTATTCAGTCTGTCAGTAATCATTCTTTTCCATCCTGTTTATTTGTAAACCGTAATTATGTTCAAATGCATATGTTTATCAACGAATCATTGGACGCTTTTGCAAATAAAAACACAACTGTAAAAGAAAAAGACAAATAGTTTTTGTACTTTGACAAAGATATCTTTGTATTAACTTTGAATAAGTGTTTTGTAAAAAGGAGACAGACATCCTAGTAAGAGGATGGTGTCATAAAAGTAAGAAAAAATTTATACAAAGAAAGATAGCTATGTGTGTAAAAATCCCATGGGGTTCCCATTCCGCTATAGCCTTCGTAACTCCGAATATCTTGTTCATCCACTGCTTCGTCCGAAGATGATTGGATTGATCAGAAGTTCCAGATTTGTCAGTGAAGAGATTGTCCTTAAAGCGATCCGACGAGACATATTCATACGCTTTAATTCCCTAACTTTTGCCTGGACTGCCCTTTCGGGTTTTCAGTCCACCGGGAAACCCTTTTTTGCCCAAGTCGCCCTTTCGGGTTTTCAACTTGCCGAGTGTACAGATTTTTTGTTTATCCCTAATTTTTGCCTGAAACGCCCTTTCGGGTTTTCAATTCACCGGGATGCCCTTGTTTTCCCCTAGGTGTGTCAACCTAGCGGGTCATTTATGCGTAGTATCTTTTGAATATGTCTGCGTTCGCAGGGTGCGGCAGGCCGTCGCCGTCCATGGTGGTTAAGATCATTGCCCCACCATAAAAGATTTTCTTGATCACAAATGGTCCTTCGTAGGTAGGGGTCCATTTGCCCCTGGGATCACTTTGTGGCAAGATGATGCGCTTGATTACCAGATCTTTGACTTGATATGCCTGGCGTCTGACTTTCTTGTTGAAAGCCTTGATCATCCGTTTTTGATATGTCTGACCATGACAAATAGTAGTAAGTCTCTTCTCGTCAATTAAGTTAAGCTGATCAAGTCGGGTCTGAATCTAATCGTCTTCACTCAAACCATCATCTTTCATGATTCTCAAAGAGGGAATCTGAACCTCGATAGGTAAAACAACCTCCATGTTATATACCAAGGAATATGGTATTGCCCTAGTTGATGTTCGTGCCGTGGTACGGTACCCGTGAAGAGAAAACGGTAGCATCTCATGCCAGTCCTTGTAGGTGACTGTCATCTTTTGTATGATCTTCTTGATATTTTTGTTCGCAGCTTCGATAACACCATTCATCTTTGGGAGGTAGGGAGATGAATTGTGATGTTGAATCTTGAACTGCTCGCACAAAGTGGTGATCATAGTATTGTTAAGGTTTGTACCGTTATCGGTGATGATCCTTTCGGGGATACCGTACCGGAAAATTAGGTTCTGCTTAATGAAGCGGGCAACAACATTCTTTGTAACGGATGCAAAGGAAGCTGCTTCGAACCACTTGGTGAAATAGTCAACGGCCACCAGAATGAAACGGTGTCCATTGGATGTTGTAGGCTTGATCTCTCCAATCATGTCGATTCCCCACATAGCGAACGACCAAGGAGCTGTTAAGACATTTAGAGGAACCAGAGGCACGTGTACCTTGTCTACATAGATTTGACATTTGTGACAAGTGCGGGAGTGTTGATAGTAGTCAGCTTCCGTGGTAGACCAGTAATAGCCTGCCCGTAGAATCTTCTTAGCCATCGTATGCCTACTAGAGTGAGTGCCGAAGGTACCCTCATGCAATTAAGCCATAATCCTTTCAGCTTCAAGCTTATCCACACAACGCATAACAAAATCATGATTGCGCTTGTACAGGAGGCCATTGCTCAAGAAGAACTTAGCCGATAATCTCCTTAAGAACTTTTTGTCGTTGACTGAAGCTCCTTCAGGGTATTCTTGTGCCTCGAGATACCTTTTGACTTCATAAAACCACGGTTGGTCCACTACTTCATCGGTATTAATCTCGTGACAATGTACAAGTTCGTCCATCCGCTCAATGGAGATTTGGGGAGCCTTATTGTCCCAATCAAGTTTAAACATGGATGACATTGTAGCTAGAGCATCTGCTAGCTGATTTTCTTCTCGCGGGAAGTGCTCGAAGGTAATCTGCTCGAAATGTGGTAACAATGTCAAGACATGTTCTTTGTAAGGGATGAGGTTCGGATGTTTAGTATCCCACTCTCCTTTGATCTGACTGATGACCAAAGCTGAGTCCCCAAACACAATCAAAGATTTGATTCCCAAGTCTATGGCAGCCTTGAGTCTAAAGATGCAAGCTTCATACTCTTCCATGTTGTTCGTACAGCTGAAGCAAAGTCTAGCAGTGAAAGGTGTATGGCAACCTTCTGGGGAGATGAGTACCACGCTGATACCGTTGCCAAGTGCATTGGAAGCCCCATCAAAGTACAGGGTCTATCGGGATCCTTGTTCAGGTCCGTCATACGGTCTGTTCTCTTCAATGTTGTCCAATGTCATAATGTCTTTGTCAGGGAAGTCGAGCCTCATGGATTGGTAATCTTCGACAGCTTGATGGGCTAGATGGTCAGCTAGCACACTCCCCTTTATAGCTTTTTGGGTCGTGTACTGTATATCATATTTCGTCAGGATCATCTGCCATCTAGCTATTCTTCCAGATAGGGGAGGCTTCTCAAAGATGTACTTGATCAGATCCATCTTAGAGATCAGAAAAGTGGTATGAGTCAACATATACTGCCTTAGTCGGCGAGCATCCCATACCAAAGCGCAACAAGTTTTCTCGAGCAGTGAGTATCGGGTCTCACAGTCGGTAAAATTTTTGCTAAGGTAATAAATGGCATGTTCTTTTCGGCCAGACTCGTCATGTTGGCCCAGTACGCACCCCATTGAATTCTCTAGGACAGTCAGATACATGATTAACGGTCTTCCCTCGACGGGTGGCATCAAGATAGCAGGTTCTAGCAAATACTCCTTGATTTTATCGAAAGCAATTTGACAGTCATCATTCCATTTAAATACCTGATCTTTCTTCAACAACTTGAAGATTGGTTCATAGGTAGATGTTAGGTGAGAAATGAACCTTGCAATCTAGTTTAGGCGTAGCAAGAAACCTCTGACTTCCTTCTCAGTGCGAGGAGCAGGCATTTCTTGTATAGCTTTGACTTTGGCAGGATCAACCTCGATGCCTTTGTTGCTGACAATGAAACCTAAGAGCTTACCAGATCGGACTCTGAATGTACACTTGTTTGGATTCAGTCTAAGCTTGTACTCCTTCAACCTGACAAACAGCTTCTGCAAGTGATCAAGGTGTTCTTCTTCAGTTTGTGATCGGGCTATCATGTCATCTACGTAGACCTCTATCTCATGATGTATCATTTCATGAAACAAAGCTACCATGGCGCGTTGATAGGTTGCCCCGGAATTCTTCAGTCCGAATGGCATCACTTTGTAGCAGAACATACCCCACTGTGTAACAAAAGTAGTTTTCTCCATGTCCTCAGGGGCCATTTTAATCTGGTTATAGCCTGAGAATCCGTCCATGAAAGAAAATACTTTGTGTTGAGCTGTGTTGTCAACCAAGATGTCAATGTGAGGAAGTGGAAAGTCATCTTTAGGGCGGGCCCTGTTTAAGTCTCTATAATCCATACACATTCTGACTTTTCCGTCCTTCTTAGGCACGGGCACAATGTTAGCAACCCATTGTGGATAGGAAGTAACATCCAGAAATCCAGCATTGAACTGCTTCATAACTTCTGCTTTTATCTTTTCGGAAATGTCAGGTCTCATGTGGCGGACCTTTTGTTTAACTGGTGGACAGTCTTCTCTTGTGGGGAGACGGTGTACCACAATGTCTGTATCAAGTCCCGACATGTCTTCGTATGACCAGGAAAAGATCTCAACATAATCATGTAGTAACTGAACTAGGCGCTCCTTGACAATCGGCTCTAGATTGGCACCTATCTTGATTTCCTTTTTATCATCCTCAGTTCCCAAGTTGATTGTATCCAACTCCTCTTCATGAGGCTGAATTGCTCTTTCCTCTTGCTGTAATAATCTGGCCAATTCTCCTGGCACCTCACAATCTTCCTCACCTTCGCATTCGGCTTGGTTGATCAGATCTTCAGAGCCACTGAAGGTTATAGCAGTATGGTTACCCATGGGTTCCGGAGTGGAATGGTACCTGCATTTGTGAGTGTGGGTGTGTGTAAGAACATAGCCATCTTAAAACAACAAAATGTAAAAGAAAGACAATGAGCATAAGAGGTTTAAACATGAAAAGCATCCATGATTCATTAAGATGACATATGAAATGAAAATAAGAACCCTTACAAATGGACCTATGTGCCTCGCGTAAGACACACGGTTGAAAAAGTACGAATTGTTTGTGAATTATTACAGTCCAACATAAATGGAAAAGATAAATTACTGATTTATGAAAGTAATTGGAACAAATTATTTTGCTTCCCAGTTGCACAGTCCTCCATCAACAGTAGGGAAAATCCAGTCTTCCAAGTTACCCTCTTCTTCACTGTCCTCTAGCGCATTAACCCCTTGGTGGCTGATCTTCACAGGTGGCCCTCCGGCACGGGAGCGGCGCTTGGCCTTTTGACTAGCCGAAGTAAATCCCAAGCTGAATTTATCTGATTTGAAAGGAAAGTCCGGAAGTTACCCCCAGATTATGGATCCGCCTTCTTCCACAACTGCCCTAGCATCATTGAGAGAAGACATACGAGGCGGAGGTCTTGTAATCACAGGAGTTGAGGTCACTGCTTTGGTTATCATCATCTCTTCAGAAACTTCTTCAAAGTGTTGGAAAGGGGTCTCTATGAATTCGCCATCTAATTCCATATAACGGAAAGAATTAAGATGACTGATCGTGTATTCCTCTTCGCCATGAACAATTATAATTTTCCCCTGGACAGGGTACTTGAGATTTTGATGCAGAATGGAAGTGACAACTCCAGCATGGTAAATCCAAGGTCTTCCCAACAGGCAAGAGTAGGAAGGACGGATGTCCATCACGTAAAATGTTGAATTGAACGTCTGGGTACCCACCTTGATTGGGATGTCCACCTCTCCATGGACCATCCTCTTAGAACCATAAAGGCTCTAACAATTATATTGTTGGGTTTCAGGGTTAAGCCTTCACAATCTAATCTATCCAAGGCTTTCTTCGGCAAGACATTTAAAGACGACCCAGTATCAACCAAAACATGAGCTAGGGTGGTTCCCCTACACTCCACTGAGACATGTAGTGCGTCATTATGTTTTCTCCCTTTGGAGGTCAAGTCTGCATCAAAGAATCCCAGGACATTGTCAGCTGTTAAGCTAGCCACACATTCCTGGAATTGATCAGCGGAGGTTTCTTGTGGCACGTGGTCCATCTTCAAAAACTTGACCAAAGCTTTAGCATGTGCCTCAGAGCACAGCAACAGGGCTAACATAGATATTTTGGAGGGGGTATGCCCCAGTTGTTCAACAACATTGTAATCTCTTTTCTTAATAATCCTCAGAATCTCTTCCAACTCTTTCTGGGATGTTTCAGGAATGACTAATGACTGAGCCTTCGTCAAGATAGGCTCCTCTTGCACATTCTCTCCTTTTTTCTCAGCATCGAAAACAGGGATGGGAATTGTATTGTCATTGTTGGCGGGTACACTTGTAGGTACAATTACAGGGGTAATCTTCGGGATGACCGCGGGTCCAAAGACTGCTAATTGGAGGAGCAATCTCTGGAGAAAAGATTCTCCCACTACGAGTAATTTTGCTTGTTCCAGCAATGTTACTGATGTCGGGGTCATCTTCCTTAGAGCTTTCTTCTTCAACGGTCTATTCAATCTGTTTGACACCATGATAGTAGATTTCTCCACCATAGTTCCATGGTACCATTTTATCGGTTTTATAAGGGGTTGGCCCTGGCATTGTTATCTTCAAAGGAGTAGTCACTGGAGCGGATGTAATCCTAAAGGGTTTTTTAGGAACCCTGGAAGAATTGGCATATATGGTTATTATTGAAACCTCTGGAACTGGAATGGGTGAGACAGGAGCTTTCTCAAACAGAATTTCCTTGTTATCAATCAATTGTTGGATTCTTTTCTTCAAAAGAGGACAGTCAAATGGAGGAACAGGCAAGCAAGGAAATCTTGGTCACATCCTGGGAACACCCCAACCTTTAACAAATTCAACTTGATGGTTAGGAGAGGAATTGACAGTTCATCTACAGCAGACACAAACAGATCTTCTTCCACAGCATTGGCATTGTGCCCATGCCTCAGCATTGGGGAGGAGATCACATTCGGCTTTTCGGGAGCTTCAAATTCAACTTCCTTGGCGTTGATCAAATGCTGAATCTTGTTCTTCAGGGCCCAACAGTTGTTGGTGTCGTGCCCTGGACTTTCTGAGTGGTACGCGCATCTGGCGTTAGGATGGTAATGTGGTGATGAAGTGTTAGGGTTTTTAGGGGCCTCTTTTAGCATGGCCAGGTTCAACTTCAAGAGATGAGGTAAGACTTGAGCAGGAGTAATGTTTATCTTGGTGAATTTCCTTACAGGCCTTTCCACCCTTTGCTGGTTATTCCTCGGCTGATCATTCCTCGGCTGATTGTTTCTCGGTTGCTCTGATGCAGACTTCTGAATCATAACAGCCCCCACAGTTGGTCGTCTTTCAACTCTTCCCTGATTTCTCTGGGCATAGACAGCTGACGCCTCCTTCTTTCCAGTGAAGGACTTTTTTGCAGCAGCAGAGGTAGATGCATCTTTCTGAATTTTTCCGCTTCTAATACCGGCTTCCACCCTTTCATCAGTTAATATCAACTCAGTTAAACCTGCAGAGGAGCTTCCGATCATGTGATTAAAGAAAGGACCTGACAGAGTCCCCAAAAACATGTCCACAAGCTCTTTTTCAGATAAAGGTGGTTGCACCCTTTCGGCCAAATCCCTCCATTTCTGGGCGTAGTCTTTGAAACCTTCATTGGTAGCCATGGCCATACTCTGTAGCTGAGTACGGGTTGGCGCCAAGTAGGCGTTATATAGATACTGTTTATAGAAGGCGGCCGCTAAATCTTCCCAATTATGCACATCAGACCTCTCCAACTGGTAAAACCAATCCAGCTGCGTCCCTGATAAACTCTCCTTGAAGAAATGGACCCACAGGTCTTTGTCAGAAGAATGTGGTTGAATTTTCCTGACATAAGATCGTAGGTGCATCTTTGGGCAAAACACCCCATGATACTTAGCGAACAGCGACACTTTAAATTTAGGAGGGATTACAATTCTAGAAACCAGCCCTAGCTCCTCAAAATCCAGCCCAGGCACTCTCTGTATCTCCATAGCTGCTAGACGTTCTTCCAGGTTCTTGTATTTGTCATTGGCCGGAGGATACTGCTGTTTAGAATAGTCCTCATCTTTTTCTTCCTCTGCCTTAGAGTCAGATGGCATTTCATTTCCTTTACCCTTTCCTTCCCCCTCTTCAGATGTTGATGGGAATTACAAAGTCCGTCTGGCTTGTCCTTCGAACCTTCTGCCCAAGATAGCCACACCAGCTCTCTTCTTCTTCTTTTTCTCTTTTTCCTTCTCTAGTAGAGTCTTGAGCTCCTCCTGCCCCTTGGCCAAGGCCAGAAATAGCTGTTGAAATTGTGAATTCTGGGCTTGCAAATCTTTGACCATTTGTTCAATATCCATCTTGCTGAAATAAACAGCAGAGAGATGAGGAAACTTGGTGTGAAGACCTGCTTATGCATATGATGAATGATATGTATTCATGTAATGCATTCAAGGATTCAAAAATTCAAATTTGTTTTAAACAAATAAGAAACACACGTCATATTAATAGGATAGAATTTGTTAGTACATCAATGCCCCATGGGCAAAATAATACAAAATTCTAAGGTAAAAAGACGTTGCGCATCCTCTTTGGTGCAATGTAGGTGTTGAGAGTCTGCTCTTCGTGAAGTTGACGAGTGAGTTCCAAAACCTTTTTCTCGCTTGCATAGAATTGGGCTTCGAAAGCATCACGCTCTCCCTTGAGCTGTATCCAACTCCATTGTAGATCTTCGAGTGATGTTGGCATGTCAAGATGTATGAGGGTGTATGGAACCTCTCCTTCCATAATAGGTCCTATAATCACATGGAGAATGTAGGGGTAAGGCATCATAAGACTCTGGGCGCGGGTTCGTACCCACTTGAGGTAAGGCTCAAGAGGGATGGAATTCTTGTGTCCCAAGGTATTACTGTCCACCTTGTTGGGTATCCTCCAAGCTCGGATGAACCTTTGACGGAGTCCTTGGTTGTCGTTGTCGAAGTCGAAAACTAAACCTTGAATCAGCATGTCATGTGGGCCACCCCTTCGGGCATAACCAAACTGTCTCAGAGCCAAGCAAGGGTTGTAGGTGATGCCTCCCCTAATGCCAAGTAGAGGGACATTAGGAAATTCCCCACAATGGTCAATGATGATGACATTCTCTTTTGATCGAGAACACCAATGAATGTCTGAATGGGTAAGTGTCATCAATCATTGTGACCACCTCAAACCTTGTTCATTCTTCAAAACTGATTGGGGAAGATGAGAAATAAACCATCTTGCCAGTAGAGGAGTGCAACACATGAGAACCCCTCTTTTCCTCATTGTACGAGTGTGAAAAGAGTGGAGGATATCTCCAAGCAATGTAGGCACCGAGTTGCGAGTCATGAAGATTTTGACAGCACTCACATCTATAAGTTGGTCAGGGTTAGGGAACAAGACCATCCCATAGATGAGAAGAGCTACAATCTTCTCAAAAGCTTATAGGTCCAAAGAATTCCAGCAGCTTTGGGCCTTCTCAAACAGAAACTTTGACAAGAAACCTTTGACACCACTTCTAGATTCCCAATGTGTTGTGACATCAGATGAGTGCAAGTGTAAGACTTGAGCAATCTCTTCTGGCTTTGGATCTCTTTCCGTACCGTTGAAGGGTAGTTGATTGAGAATAGGAATCCTCAGGAGTTGAGAAAATTCCTCCAAAGTAGGCACAAGTTGGTAGTCAGGAAATGTGAAGCAATGATGCAAAGGGTCAAAGAACTGGAAGAGAACTTTCAGCATATCCTCCTCAGTGTTGGCAGTGACTAGGTTGAGTAGACGACCATGTCTCTCGGTGAATGGAGAATTCTCATGAATCCTTGAAGCTAGATCCTTGAGTTGAGGAGGAACTCTTACAAGGTTGACTTGGATAGTTTTCCTGCGAAGTGATTCCATAAGCTACAAAACAGGAACAAAGATGAAAATCCAAATCCTTGAAATGGTTAGTTGATGCATATGATGCTCCATGATGTACATGATGTTATGCACAAGTATATATGTACAAGCAAATCACACAAGTTCCTAGTTTAGGCTTGCATGGGGTTTCATAGGTAAGTACCCTCTTAAAGTTTAGTTGGCTCAGCATGTCCTAGAAATAGTAACCGGGTTCTAAGGAGGTCAATATCACTGGATTGTTTCCTTGTTCATTGTTTCAATTCAGCCTCTTTACTGGCGACCGAAATATTCCAAAGAACCAACCCTCAATGAGTGTAGTATCGAGTATCTACCAACTTCGGACTGCACCAAAGCCGGTCATCTCACTACATCCTAAAAGGCCAAGTTGGTCAAGTAAAGGTTCTAAAAGTCCATTAGTGCTTCATGACATCACTCAGCGGCCTCGTATTCTCTTTGATTGACTCAAAGGCTACCGGTACCCACAAATATGTCGCACTAATATAGCTATTGCTTAGACCATATCGGTATACCCCGCACAGTTTCCACAACGTATTGCTATTTACCTATGAATGTTTCCCAAATCCGGGTAGAGGATTCAAACCCAAACAATAGAACCAAAGTGTAAAGCATACAAGTAAAGCAAGAAAAGCATGTAAAGGTGATCTAAAACCCTAAGGTAACCCCACTTTTATATTTTTCCCCAGCAGAGTCGCCAATTCTGTGATGCAGTGGGAGAACTGACTTGAGGTTTTGCGTTTGTGTTTGCAAATGTTACGGTTTAGCAAGAGTCGCCACTGACTTTTATTTTATCCAAAAGGAAATGTAAAAAAGCACAGGAAAGACCTTTGAGATTGTTTTTGGGTTCGGGGGGTAGATTATGAAAAGGGAAGGTGCTAGCACCATTTTCATCCATGGTTTTCCATGGGCTCTTAGTTACTTGTTTTAGATCACTTGCTTTGCTTTGACAATTGTTTGAAATGGTGCTTTGTGTGGTTTTAAAAGTATTTTGAAAAGAGGACATTGTTTTGGCAACCTTTTTAATGATTATTGTTTGTAAGAATGTATACAAAGATGTTTATCTTTTGAAAAATGTTTCAATGTTTTGAAAGTTGTTTGGAAATGTTTCGAAATTGTGTGTGTGTTTGTTTGAAAATAGCAAGGATGGTTTGCAAGTTTGATCAAGTAACTAGAAGCTTATCTACCTACTCAAAAGTATTTCCTACACATTTTTATTCCTTTGATATTGTTGGTTTACCATTGCTTTGGTAAACAACCCTATCTTTGGATGTTAAACGGGATGGGCGTGGGTCATCGTATGACCATGATAACAATATTGCCAAGTATCTTAGCAAGTTTTGAGGGACTAAGATCATTTTTGTTTAGGCAACTAAGATAGCGTCATCGAGGGACTATGATCTT
The DNA here is from genome assembly GCA_948472305.1 of Vicia faba. Taxonomy (NCBI): domain Eukaryota; kingdom Viridiplantae; phylum Streptophyta; class Magnoliopsida; order Fabales; family Fabaceae; genus Vicia; species Vicia faba. Next base: position 948,235,042 of record OX451741.1, on the reverse strand, counting down.
TTGTTTTGTTTGATTTTGCCAAGATACATAGCATGCATACCATGGCCATGTTTTAAGGCAACCAAGTGGGTGAAACCCTAGAGGTGTTTGTGTGCAAGGTGTTGTCATTTTTCATGCATCTTTGTCTTGAATTAGGTCATGCTATTTGTTTTGATTTTGTCTTATCATACAAACCCTAGTTTTTACTAAACATGCATATAATGCGATAAATTGCGTAATGTAAATCTAAACTATTACAACAATATTATGGGGAGGGGGATACAAGTTTTGAATGGGGGATATTGCTCAAAATAAAACCCTAATTCACTATTACAACCCAATTGAATTTATTGTACAATAAATAAATAAACAAGTATTTAAATATGCAATAAAATGTAAATATGAAAAAATGTTTTTGTAATTATTTAATGTATGATAAAATAATATTATCTAATTCCTAAAATAAGATAAAAATTTGTGATTATTTTTGAAAGGGTGAAAAACCCTAGTTTTGTTTAAAGGAAAATATATTCTATATTATTCATTTATGTACAAGAAAAATAATAATAATATTATGTATAAATATTAAAATTAAAATATGTGAGAAAATAATATTTTTATGTGTATAATATAATAAAATAAAATATTTAAGTATTTTTATTATTATTTACAAGTTTATTTAAGAAAATAAGTTTTATAAACCTAATAAACTATTTTTATGCCAAAAAAAAAATATAAATGCAAAAAAAGTAAGAAAATATTTTTATGATTTTTATAATGTTCAGAAAATAAATAAATGCAAGTCAAAATATAAAATATGCAAGAAAATATAAAAAATAAAAAGAAATGCAAAGGGGGGTGAAGAAGTAAAATGGGGGGTGCAAAAAGTAGAAACAGCAAGCCCAAGCCCAAGCTCACTTCATCCCTGACCTCTAGACCACAAACGCGCGCGCTATACTTCAAATCCTGTTCTTTCTATTCTTTGCATAAAATCAAAAACTTATAACATGAAAAATGTAGCTCATGATCACACGATTTCAATGATATAAAGAACATGACCTAACTCTCAAAGATCAGAGAGAATTTTAATGGCTCTAATTTCTGACCTAGTTTTTTTAGCATGTTCAACATCCAAATACTCTTAGCTCAGTTAATATAAATGGAATCTAAGCATATGTACAACTCAAGCATGTTAGGGACTACATTTTTGCTTCACAAACCTAAGTTTAACGATGCCTAAATAGAGAGATAGAAACTTGACAAATACCTTGTTCAGTTGAGTTTGGATATGGCAATGTAGGAACTTTGAGTGAGGCCTGAAGTTCTGGTGAGCTTCCTTGAAGTCCCCTCAAGCTATCCCAATGCTCAGCTATCTTTGAAGTTGCCTGAAACTCCTTGTAGAAGTCAACCTGCAAACTCAAAAAATGGAAATGGTGAAGCTTGAAACAGGGCACACAGTTGCAAGAAAAAGTCCTGGATAGTTTAGGTGTGATGTAGGGAATGTGTTTGAAGGGTTAAAAGGAAAAACGCATGAGCCAATTTTGAAATGGCTTGAGTTCTGCAGATGATGCCCTGTTTAGGCAGGAACTTAGGTTTTTTGTGTTTGAGAGTGTTTGAGGTGTTAGAAAATCGTGTATTCTGCTTGTTACAATGTTCTGAAGTTGGTTCAAATGATAGAAAGTCTTGCCTTTATCAGATGGATGAGATCCCTAGACTTTTGCAAGTTTCTTGCTTTTGAAGAAAAGTTTGAAGTGACAATGCCAAAGCCTGTACAGGCTTGCTTGCTAGTTGTACATAGTTGGTACAAGTTGCCTGATAACTGTGTATCTTGTTTGCAAAAAGAGATTAGGTCCGTGGCTCAAGAAATGCAAAGTTGCATAAAGCATGCTTTATCAAAGTAGCAATGTGAACTTTATGCCATTTTTGGATTAATTCAATGTGCAATGCTTCAAAGATCAGAACAAGACCATTATCCAATGTGTTTGCATTTAATTATGGAGTGTAGAAGGGATTAGGACCTGTAAAACCAAGTACAAGCATGTTTGAAACTGATTTGCAACTTGTAACATTTGTAAACATGGCTTGATCAAAAGTGATAAAATGCCATTTTCATTTCTTCGAATCTCCCTAACCATAAATGATCTTGGAGAGTTCTTTGACATTTTGGAAAGCTTGTAACATGATCTACAATCCATCTTTGAAATGAATTTTGATATTTCCCTTTGAACCATGTGAAAAGTTGCCATGAAGTTAGGTAAAAAATCTGCCTAAACTAGGGCAAAATTTCACTAAGTTAAAAAGTTTATGGACCCTTATTCACAAAATAATAACTTGAGATAGAAGAATCTTTTGTGAAAAATTTGTGAATCAAAGTTGTATATTTCATGGATTACTACAACTTTCATGTTGGAAGTTTCCTTTGAATCTAATTGCATCATGGTGAAAAAGTTGTGTAAAGTTGGGAAAAAATAAGAAATTTCCATAACTTAGAAATTTTCTAAGTTATGAAAATTTTTCAAATTAAACCCTAATTTGCAAAATTAGGTTTCTTGGTCAACAAGTTTCACATTTTGACCTATCTTGATGAATTATGACCCTTGGCACTTGATTTTGACCCAAAAGTCAAAGTTTGACTTTTCAGTGTACAGTTGACTTTTGATCAGTTGACTGGAAAATTCATCTGTCAATCCTATTCTTTTGAGATATTTTGAACTATGTGATTAGGTCAAGAGGATTCCATTGAGTCATTAAAATCATGCTTGAACCCAATTGGTCACTGGCTAGGTCAAAAATCAGAAATTGCCCTTTCTCAGTCAAAACCCTAATTTTGACCATTTTGCCCTTTTGATGATTTGATCAAATTGCTTGAGGAGTTGTGGTCCAAACTTGATCAAATGATACATAGGAGCCTAGAATGTTTTATGTGGATAAAAAATTATGAAGTTTTACTGTAAATTGGCCATGGTTGACTTTTTCCCCAATACAGCTGATTTTTAGGTCAACTGTCCAATTGATTGGGCAAAAATGTGATTCAAGGCTTGAACTTGGTATGAGCAATCTTATGGATCCAAGATGGTGTATGAAAGTCACATTAAGCAATTATGGTCCAAATATCCTTGTGCAAACTCAAACCCTAATTTCAGGTCATTAGTACAAGGAGATGTCTTTAGCTGAGCAAACACTAATCCTGTATGGAGTCCAAAAAAAACTTGATAATATGAGAGGGAAAATTTTGGGGTACAACAGTGACTCTTGCTATCTGCAACAATTATGATCAAACGCAAAACAACCAAGTCAGTTCTCCCACCGTATTACAGTTAGGTTTCATTATCAGCCAAAAAAATTGAAGTTGATCCTGACAAAGTTAAGGCAATTTAAGAAATGCTTGCACCAAGAACTGAAAAGAAAGTTAGAGGCTTCCTCAGACAGTTGAATTACATTTACATATTTATTTCCCATATGAATTCAACGTGTGAACCAATCTTCAAGTTGTTAAAGAAAGATCAAGGTTGTATATGGACAGATTATTACCAAAGGGCATTTGAAAGTATTAAAGAGTATCTGCTTGAACCTATTATCTTGCTCCCTCCTGTTGAAGGAAGACCATTGATTATGTATTGGGACAGCAAGATGAAATGGGAAGAAAAGAATATGGCATTTATCATCTCAGCAAGAAGTTTACTGACTGTGAGTCACAATATTCTATGTTGGAAAAAACATGTTGTGCGTTGGCCTGGGCGGCAAAGAGATTGCGGAAATATATGGTGAATCATACTACTTGGTTGTTTCCAAAATGGATTCGATTAAGTATATTTTTGAAAAGCCTGCTCTTACTGGAAGAATTGCCCGTTAGCAGATGCTAATGTGTGAATATGATATTGAATACCGTACTCATAAGGCTATAAAAAGTAGTGTTTTGGCAGATTATCTTGCTCACCAACCAGTTGATGATTATCAGTCTGTTAAATATGATTTCCCTGATGAGGATGTCATGTATTTGAAAGTAAAATATTATGATGAACCTTTTCCTGGGGAAGGTTCTGATCTTGAATCCCGATGGGGTATGGTGTTTGATGGAGCTGTAAATGCTTATGGGAAAGGAATTGGTGCCTTGATTATCACTCCTCATGGGTCGCATATCCCTTGTATCATAGGTCTCGAAGAGGCTATAGTTCTCAGAATCAAAATTCTAGATGTATATGGCAATTCAGCTTTGGTAATAAATCTGATCAAAGGAGAATGGGATACTCGCCATGTTGGCTTGATTCCCTACAAAGACTATGCTAGAATATTATTACCTTTATTTAATAAAGTTGAATTCCATCATATTTCCAGAGATGAGAATCAGATGGAAGATGCTTTAGCCATTTTGGATTCTATGTACCAAGTAAATTCTTGGAACGATGTTTCTCGTATCACAGTTCGACTTATGGATATGCCAGCTCATGTGTTTGCAACAGAGGGAACGTCAGATGAAAAACCTTGGTATTACGATATCAAGCATTTTCTCCAGACTTGGAAATCCCCGATTGGTGCATCAAACAAAGATAGAAAGACATTGAGAAGGTTGTCAGGCAGCTTTTTCCTCAATGAAGATGTGTTGTACAAAAGAAATTATGAAATGGTCTTGCTCAAATGCGTGGATAGACACGAAGCAAACATGTTGATGCATCAGATCCATGAAGGTTCCTTTGGTACCCATGCCAATGGACATTCGATGGCAAAGAAGATGCTTATGGAAGGTTACTATTGGTTGAAAATGGAATCTGATTGTTGCAAATTTGCAAAGAAGTGCCATAAATGCCAAATTTATGCTGACAAAATTCACGTGCCTCTGACGCTTATTGTTGTTATTTCATCCTTGTGGCCTTTCTCTATATGGGGTATTGACATGATTGTAATGATTGAACCTAAGGCATCGAATGGACATGGTTTCATCTTGGTGGAAATAGATTACTTCACCAAATGGGTGGAAGCAGCTTCCCATTCTAATGTCACTAAACAGGTGGTGGCATGTTTTATCAAGAAAAATCTTATATGTCGGGACAGTGTGCCAAGCAGGATTATCACTGACAATGGATCGAATATGAATAACAAGATGATGACAAATATTTGTGAGGAATTCAAGATATTCCATCATAATTCATCTCCTTACAATCCAAAGATCAATGGGGATGTTGAAGCTTCTAACAAGAACATTAAAAAGATCATCCAGAAGATGGTTGTTACCTATAAAGATTGGCACGAGATACTCCCTTTTGTGTTGCATGGGTATCGTACATCTGTCCGCACTTCAATAGGGGCAACCATGTTCTCTCTTGTGTATGTTATGGAAGAAGTGCTCCTCATTGAGATTGATATTCCCTCTTTGCGTGTGATAATAGAAACCAAATTGTCAGAGGCTGAATAGGTCCAGAACAGGTTTGACCAGTTGAATTTGATAGAAGAAAAGAGAATGACGATCTTGTGTCATGCTCAGTTATACCAGAAGAGAATGAAGAAAGATTTTGATAACAAGGTTAAACCACATGAATTTAGAGAAGGCGGCCTCGTGTTCATAAAGATCATGTCTTTTAACACTGATTCTAGGGGCAAGTGGACTCCCAATTTTGAAAGCACGCATGTTGTCAAGAAAGACTTCTCTGGTGGTGTATTGATTCTTGAAACTATGGATGGTGAGGAGTTCCCACGTCCTATGAATGCTGACGCGATCAAGAAATACTTTGCCTAAAGAAATAAAAGAACAGCTCTCTAAGTCGAAAACCGGAAAGGGCGGCTTAGGCAAAAAGGAGAATCTCGGTAGGCTGAAAACCCGAAAGGGAGTGTTGTACCCCAAAATTTTCCCTCTCGTGTTTTCCAAGATCTTATTTTACATGGGTGGTTACAAACACTTTCTTAAAGAAAAATAATTTTTTTTGAAGATGGTCAAGTGTCTTTCGATTGGCATCTTAACAAGGTACTTCGATTGGGCATCTAAAATCCTTCGAGCGAGCTTTGGTCCACCAGCTTCGAGTGGGCATTGGATACCCTTCGATCAAGCTTTGGTCCACCAGCTTTGATTGGGCATTGAGTCTCTTCGAGAAAGCTTTGGTCCACAAGTTTCATACCAGCAATAGCCTCCTACATACTTGCTTTGATTCTCAAAGCAGTGGCCTCCTGCATGTAAGCTTCGTTTAAGCATGGGTATCTTAACCTTGCCTTCGATCCACAAGGCAAAAGACCCCTTCAACTTGTCTTCGATCCACAAGGTAAAAGGCCCCTTTAACTTGCCTTTGATCTACAAGGCAAAAGTCCTTTCAACTTGCCTTCAATCCACAAGGCAAAAGGCCCCTTCAACTTGTCTTCGATCCACAAGGCCAAGACCCCTTTAATTAGCCTTCTATTCACAAAGAAAAGGCTTCCTCTTCATGTATGCCTTCGTTTCACAAGCACATGATTGCTACATTATGAACACACATTGGTGGCCCATTCAAAGAATGCACAAGGGGTGCATGTGGGATATTTAAAGGACACACAAATGGTGCCCTCGAAGGGCATACATTTGGTCCAGTCGAAAGACACACAATGGTTGAAGACAAGTTTTGTTTTGTCTTTTGATGAGTCTTAGTTCAAGATGCTTGCTGGCCAAAGTCTTGCATGCTGCCAAGCCCAAGCCTCCTACACAATTACATTTGAAGGAAGTAACAAAAGAATCTTTGACTGGCTAGAGTGAAGTGTTCGATTGGGATAGTTGGGTACTTTCAGAGCCATCGAAGGGAGTAGTTCAGAGCCAATCGAAGAACCAGGCGTTGGGGCATTCGAAAGAGTCAGGGAGTGAAACATGTCCAGGTTCACTCAAGATTTCAAAATGGCAAGAATTATCCAAATATGGCAAACTTTCAATATGTTGGATTTTTGTCTCATGGCCTTGAAAGCCTTTGTCTCTTGCCATACTTGCTCCCCTCACACCCCTATAAATACAAGGCTAAGGACATATTGCCAAGGACAGAAAAAAGGGAGATGCATACTACATCACACAGAAATATTGCCATTAGATAGAAACATTCCTTCCTATACACGCATTAGCAAGGCGAAAACCTTGCATACAGGAAACCACACCAGTCCTTACGCTAGCAATTCCACACCGAAGTTCACAGATCGAAGCATCTCCTATTGGTAAGGGTTTGCAAAATTGAAATTGCACATTCAGGACATTTAAATACATATTGCACATACTTTCATGTTACTAATGATATTTGCGTTTGAATGAATGTCTTATATGTAAGATAAAAGTGAAGGGATGAGATCGTGCCATTGTTGGGGCACGATCTATGTTTCTTTAAAATTTCATGACTTAGGATGTTTCAAGACAAACAAACCCAGATTCGTACTCTAGGGGTTCGAATTAAGGGAGGGTCGAATTAAGGGAAAGGACCTGGGTTCGACACGAAGGTCATGCTTTTACTTTTGCTAACATTTTTCTTACAGATTCAGTTCCCTCCACATGTAATCCATCAAACACTTTTAACAATATCCTTTGCTGGATCAAAAGCCACGTCCTTCACTGAATCAAAGGATAACATCCTTCACTGAATCGAAGGATAACATCCTTCACTGGATCGAAAGCCATCTCCTTTTTTGGATCAAAAGACTTTTTTTTGTATTTTTATTTTTGTGTTACTCATTTCTTTTAATGTTTTTCCTCTTTAAATCAACATATAAATCAAAAAATTTACAAAAATTAGATGCTAGTCTTCTTTTTATTAAAATTATTTTCGTTAATTAATTAATAATTACTTAAAAAAATTTATAAATTAAAATCAAGTAGATTTAGATTTTTATTTTTATTTTGTAAAAAAAAAACAACAAAAAGATTTTCTTTTAACTTAATAATTTCTAAGGTTTTAGACGTTATTTCCATTACGCGTGCATTTATTCACTTTCGCACTTTTTCATATCATTGTAACTGCCTAATGGGTTTTATTAGTTAAAATTAGGACTTTATTTTTTGATTTTTATTTCTCCCTAAAATTTTTGACTATGTAATTAATCCCCCTCCCCGAAGCCATGTAATAGCGTAGCTTTAGTTTCTGCATTTTAAATTCCTGTACAGATATTAACTGTTAGATGTATGTTAATAGGATTGCATGATAAGAACATAAAATCAAACCTTAGCAAACTTAAGTTCAAAGACAAATGACTGAAACAAGCACACTTGCACATATACACCTCTAGGATACTCCCACTTCGGTTGCCTTCAGAAAATAGTCACAACTCTCGAAACGTGAGAGATTTTAGTGGCTACCCTCCAGTTTAAAAGATCATAAGTCTCTCGATGACCCTCTGGATGTTACCTCGGTAAATAATTATCTTAAAACCCTAGGATAGTTACTAAGGTTTCTCGCCCAGTTGCCTTTGTAACTATATAAACGTCCCTTAAACATCCGACGATTGGGCTACCTACTCACTAATAGTAGGATAGCATTGTCTAAAGGAAAGGAGGAAAAGAATGACCCTTTCGAGTAAAGTAGATAGTTCCTAGATGTTATGCTCAAAAACAAACTTTTTACACCTACACAAAAACATTTCAAAAAACATTTTCAAAAAAACGCTTTATTAAAAATCTTCAAGACTAATACAAGAGTTATCATAAAGCAAATTGCCTCACTATGTCATTTCAAAATAATTTTCAAAAGTACACAAAAGCACAAGGTATTTTTCAAATGAACTAAGCATCTAAGAGCCCGTAGATAACTACGGACAGAAAAGATGCTAACACCTTCCCTTTCCATAATCTACCCCCCTTACTCAGAAAACTCTCGAAAGGTCTTTTTCTGTTCTTTTCACCCTTTCCTTTGTTGGATAAAAAAAAATATGGTGGCGACTCTTGCTTACCGCAACATTTAGGAATACAAATGCAAAACCTGTATAACAGTCAGTTCTCCCACCGTATTTCAGAGCTGGAGACTCTGCTGGGGATTTAAAAAGTGGGGTTACCTTAGAGTCTAGTTCATTTTAAATTGCTTTACCTTGTATGCTTTGTCTGCTTTAATTTTTAGGGTTTATTGGGCTTATTTGTTAAGGATCCTACACTCGGATCTGGGGCACCTTTTTAGGTAAGTAGCAATAAATCATGAAAGTTGTATGATGTAGACTGATATGGATAAAGTGATAGCTACGTTAGCGTGATACTCTGGATTGTACTAATGTTCCTTGAGTCAGTCAAGGATAACATTAGGCTTCCTTATAGTGTCATTAAGCTCTAAATGACCTTTAGAACCTTTAATTGATTCATCCTAAGCCATTAGAAAGTAGTGAGATGGGCGGATTTGGTTCTGATCGAAGATTGGTTGATACTCGATACTACACTCATTGAGATTGGACTTTTGGGATATTCTGGCCGCAATACTTTGGTGCTTGAGCTAGAACAATGCCTAAAAGAAAGGTCTGTGATATGAGACTCCTTATAACTCAATTACTATTAATAGGACACGTTGAGCCAACTGAAACTTCAAGAGGGTACTTACCTTTAAAACTCATGTAAGCATTTAAACCTAAGGTCTCTGTTTGACTTGTTTTTGTTTGATATACTTGTGATTTCAAAGCATAATCATAACATCATAAACATCATAACATGACATGTACACTAACCATTTCAAGGGCTTGTGGATTTACCTCTTTTCTGTTTTGTAGATCATGGATTTAGCTCGCAGAAAAACCATCTGAATCAATTTTGTAGAGATCCCTATCAAACTCAAGGAATTGGTCTTAAAATTTCCTGAGAGCTCATCATTCAACAAGAGATATGGTCATTTGTGTAGTTTGGTTACTACCGGTTTTGACGAAGGTTTGATGAGTGTCTTATTCCAGTTCTTCGATCCTAAGCACCATTTATTCACATTTCCAGACTATCAGTTGGTGCCTACACTGGAAGAATGCTCCAAGATACTTGGTTTGCCTATATTGGAGCAGGTACCTTTCGCCGGTCTAGAACGAGATCTGGCCTCTGAAGATGTTGCAGTGGCATTGCATTTGAAGCCATCTGACATTGAGTCCAACTAGGAAAAAAGGAGTGGAGTTAAGGGCCTCCTTACAAGTTTTCTAATGAAGAAAGCTCAGTTATTCTTAGACGCTATAAGTTACCATACCTTTGAAGATGTCTTAGCTCTCTTGATCTATGGGTTGGTTCTGTTCCCTAATTCAGACCAGTTTATAGATGTCAGTTCCATCGACATCTTCCTTGCTCATAATCCAGTGCCTACATTGCTCGGGGATATACTGCATTCACTCCACACTCGTACTATAAAGAAACAAGGAACTCTTATGTGTTGTACGCCTTTGCTCTATAGGTGGTTTATTTCGCACCTTCCTCGGTCAGTAATGAAGAATGAGTTAGGCTTAAGATGGAACCAAAAGTTAATGTCTCTCTCTCTCACTCTGATATCTATTGGTTCCCTCGCTCTCAAGAAGACATCTCTTTTATTAATCGCTACGGAGAATTTCTTAATCTGCCACTCCTTGGCACTAGAGGAGGCATCACCTACGTCAGTTTGGTTATGCTCGGAGGGATGGTCCTCATGATATGCTCATCCAGGGTATTGTGTTCAACTATTCAAATGAACTGCAAGGTTATCACCAGAGGTTCGTTCGCGCTTGGGGCATGGTTAAGAAGACTGATAGCATGACTCTAGGGTGCAAGAACTCCATCCCTTTGTAACCATACCTCAAATGGGTGTGAGCTCGTGCTCAAAATTTTATGATGTCGTATGTTGCTATCCTACCACTAATTTCAGAGCCTATTGTTCAAGGGGTCGAGTCTCGCATCATTCTTCATCCTGATATGCAAACAAACTTAGAAGAATTGCGAAATTCTTTGATACATTTCAAAGAAGAACGAGATACCTTTGAGTCCCAATTTTATGCCAGTGAGAAAAGGTGTTGGAACTGACAAAGCAGCTTCACGAAGAGCAGAATATTAATGCCTACATCAACACTAAAAGGAAGCGTCCTTTGGAGACTTAGGAATCTTAGAAGTTTCTTATTTGTTATTCCTTTGTAAACTTTGATTTCATTTGAACTTACTAATAAAAAGTCTTTGTTTTTGTTTAGGTTAAAAGAGTTTAAATCATATGAGGCCCTTGAAAACATTGCATAAGCATATCATGCATATCATCGCATAAACAGGTTTCAAAACAGGTTTCTTATCTTTTCGCTGTTTATTTCAGCAAAAAGAAATGGCTCTTAAACAAATAGTAAAGGATCTGCAAGCTCAAAGCGCTCAATTCTAACAAATGTTCCTGGCTCTGGCTAAGAAGCAAGAAGATCTGAAAGCTCTTATCATCAAGGAGAAGACAAAGAAGGCAAAGAAACTAGCTGGTGTATTGAATTTGGGAAGAAGGTTCAGAGGACCGGATAAGCGAGCTTTAGATTTCGCAACCCCATCAAATGAGGGGGACAATCAAGAAGAAAAGTCAACAAAATAAAACAACAACCTTGGGACTGGTGAGAAAGAGGCTGACTACTCTGAGGAGTAGTATCCTCCTACTGATGATAAATACAAACAGCTGGAGGATCGTCTCAATGCTATGGAGATCCAGAGGGTACCCGGGCTAGATTTTGAAGAGCTAGGACTGGTCTCAGGGGTGGTCATCCCGCAGAAATTCAAGGTCCCCACATTTGCTAAGTACGACGATGTCTCCTGTCCTAAGCTGCACTTAAGGTCATATGTCTGGAATATTCAACCCCACACTAGTGATAGGAATCTGTGGATACATTTCTTCCAAGAAAGTTTGACAGGAACGCGGTTGGAATGGTTCTATCAGCTGGAGAGAACCAATATCCGCAAATGGGAAGATATGGCTGATGCCTTCTACATGAAATACCAATATAATGTTGACCTCGCCCCAACTCGTACACAATTGAAAAGTATGTCTTTAGGTTCCTGCGAAGGTTTCAAAGATTATGCCCAGAAGTGGAGGGATCTTGCGGGAAGAGTCCAGCCTCCTATGTCTGACAGAGAGCTGGTAGACATGTTCTTGGGCACGTTGTTTGGTCCATTCATCAACCATCTGATTAGAAGCTCTTCAGCTGGTTTTACTGAGCTGATCTTGATCGGTGAGTGGGTAGAAGTTGGTATTAAGAGTGGTAAGATCCGGAGATATGCATCCTCAAGTATGACAAAGAAACCCTTCACTAGAAAGAAGGAGGTCAGTGCTGCTTATGGCCAGAGAAATCAAAGCAAAACTGAACGTCGTCCGATAGTAGGGGCCGTTATGATTTCCAATCCTGCATCAAATCAACAACGAAATAATCAGTGCAGGCCGGATGTGCCCAGAAGATAGTTCACCCAGATCAATATGACCTTATCCCAGGTTTTGCCACGCCTGTTGAAATCCAATCTCGTGACTCTAAAGAAAGCTCCTAAGAATTCCAATGCTGCATCTCCTCGCTACGACCCAAATGTAAAATCAAGCTTCTTAAATGAACTTTTGTTCTGATGAAGACAAACCATGATTGACAAAGAAGGCAAAGATTTATGATCAAGCTCAAAGCATCTATGGACAAAATCTTCAGTTCAAAGCTCTTAACAACTTTCAAGGTATAATGATATTATTTACTTTCAACTTAATATATAGATGCGCAATGGTGAATAAGAAATGTTTTATAAATCATTACTCAAGTTTTTCAAAGTTAAAATTCATTTTTTACTTGAGTGCAACCGATTTGCATATTAGAGCAATTGATTGCATGCTTCAATTTTTTAGATCTTTTTCTTCAGTTTCTCAAGGAAATCGATTTACATTGCTTGTGCAATCGATTGCATACTTAAAATTTTCAAAATGTTTGCTTTTGTTTCTCAGTGCAATCGATTTACATTGCTTGTGCAATCGATTGCATACTTAAAATTTTCAAAACGTTTGCTTCTGTTTCTCAGTGCAATCGATTTACATTGCTTGTGCAATCGATTGCACTCACTTACTTTTTGCAACTGACTTCACATGCAATTGATTTATATTGCTTGTGCAATCGATTGAACACTTAAAACTTTTGAAAAAATAGCTGTTGAAACCTTGTGCATTCGATTTACACAAAGGGTGCAATCGGTTGCATGCTGCACGATTTGGAAAAACAACAGCTTTTCACATGCCTGTTCATCATACCTTTTCATTGAAACCTTTCACTCAATCTTGGCATTTGTTCATGATTCATTTTCAGAACTTCATGATGTTTCAAAAGGGTGTTATAAACATATAAATAATCATTTTCAAAATCATTTTCAACACCTCTTCCAAATATACTTTCTGAATTTTCAAAATACAAACTCAAGCTTTTCTTCAGTTTCATACATAAGTTTTCTGCACATTTTCATACATTGTTAAACAGAAAACTTTGAGCAAATATATCTTGAGTCATTGTACAATAATATTATTGGAAGAGAAGATAATTCATTGTTAAATCACTCTAAGTGATCAATACTACTCAACTCACTCAAACTCAAATATTGATAGTTACTTACTTATTTTTCCAGGATTGTTGGAAATAAGTTTAAGTGTTTTTGAAATCTTGTCTTTCCAAAATTGTTGGATACAAGTGTAGTCACTTTGAGAGGATTGTTCTCATAGTTGACATAGTGAAAATACAAGAGGATTGTTCTTGGTCCAAGAGGATTGTTCTTGGCTTTTTGGTAGTTCTTGTTTAAGTTTGCCACAATAAGGAAATCTCTTTCATGTTGAAAGGGGACTGGAGTACTCTCGGGCTGTGAGGGGAACCAGGATATATCGCCCGTGTCTCTTTATTTTTCTGCACTTTAAGCTTTCCTAAATTCACCATTAACCAGAAAAATAATATCCATCATCACGAAAACCAGAATTTTTTAAAGTACCTAATTCACCCCCCTCCTCTTAGGCGCACTTCGTTCTTACAATTGGTACCAGAGCAGGTGATAGGTAACATGTTCCTAAAAGATCCAGAATGGCTTCTGCAATTCAAAATCCTGTTTTCAGAGGTGGTGGTAGTAACAACAAGCCTCCTTTATTTTGTGGTGAATATTTCGACTTCTGGAAAATCCGCATGGAGGCACATCTAGAAGCACAAGGAGGAGAAGTATGGTATGCCGACAAGAATGGTCCAATTATCCCTATAACGGTAATCAATGGTGTTGGATCATCAAAGCCTAAAACTTCATGGGACGATGATGATAAGAAGAAAGTTCTCTTTGATAAAAAGGCAATAAACCTTCTTCAAGGTGCACTTAGCATGGATGAATTCTTCCGTGTCTCGGAATGCAAGACAACAAAAGAAATATTGGAGTATCTTTGTTGGCTAAGAACACCTTCCATACCAATTTGGCCTTTCACATCCATTGAAGATGTTCTTTATGTTGAAGGACTAAAGCACAATCTTCTTAGTATTAGCCAACTTTGTGACAAAGGCTTCAAGATCAAGTTCACCAAGGATGAATGCTTGATAGAAGACGAAGTCACTCATGAGGTTATACTTAAAGGTAAAAGAATCAATAATATATTCATGATTTCCATTGATGATCCATCTTTGAAGGTTAAATGTCTCATGGCGAACAACGATGACTCATGGATGTGGCACAAAAGAATTGCTCATATTCACATGGAACACTTGAATAAATTAATCAAGCATGATCTTGTCATTGGATTGCCTAAGAGAAATTTCGTCAAAGATAGACTCTGCGACGCTTGTCAAAATTGGAAACAAACTAAATCAACTTTCAAATCTAAGAATGTGGTGTCCACTACAATTGTTACATATGGATATATTTGGTCCATCAAGAACAAGAAGTTTCAGAGGTAATGTATATGCTTTGGTTATTGTTGATGATTTCTCTAGATATACTTGGACATTCTTTATAGTGCAGAAAAGTGATGCATTCAAGGCGTTCAAGAAGTATGTTAAACAAATTCAGAATGAGAAGTCTCTAACAATTGCCTCAATAAGAAGGGACCATGGCGGAGAATTTCAAAATGCTCTATTTGAAGAATTCTGTGGAGAACATGGAATATCTCACAACTTCTCGGCACCAAGGCCTCCTCAACAAAATGGAGTGGTAGAAATAAAGAATAGGTCTCTTGTGGAACTTGCTAGAACAGCGCTTAGCGACACAAATCTTCCAAAATACTTTTAGGCGGATACGGTGAGCATGGCATGTTTTGTTAGCAATAGAGTTAACATAAGACCTATCTTGAAGAAAACTCCATATTAACTCTTCAAAGAGAGGAAACCAAACATTGCTTTCTTTCACATCTTCGGATGCAAATGCTTTGTCTTAAACAACGACAAAGATAACCTTGTTAAGTTTGATGAAAAATCCGATGAAGGTATTTTTCTTGGTTACTCTCTTTCTAGTAAAGCATATAGAATCTACAATAAAAGAACTTTGAGAATTGAAGAATCTATGCATGTTTCTTTTGATGAAACTAACCCCTCCAAGGAGGATAATATTGTTTGTGATAATGATGATGAAATTCTAGAAGGTCCTCAAGAAATTTTTTCCAAAGATCAACCAATTCAACATGAAGAATCACCTCTACAAGAATCAAATCTCAATGATCTACCAAAAGAATGGAGAACTCATAGAGATCATCCTATTGATAAAGTAATTGGTGATATAAGTCAAGGATGTGTCAACAAGATTAAATCTCAAGGATGCTTGCCTAAACATGGCGTTTGTCTCTCAAATTGAACCTTCCAAAGTTGATGAAGCCTTAGGCGATGATCAATGGATTATCGCTATGCAAGAAGAATTGAATCAATTTGAAAGGAATCAAGTTTGGGAACTTGTGCCTAGGCCAAGCAACAAACACATTATTGGAATAAGATGGGTGTTCAAAAACAAACTAGACGAGAATGGAATAATTGTTCGTAACAAAGCAAGGTTGGTAGCACAAGGCTACAATCAAGAAGAAGGAATAGACTTTGAAGAAACTTCCGCTCCGGTTGCAAGGTTAGAAGCTATTCGTCTCTTACTTGCCTATGCTTGTTCATTAAATTTTCAGCTTTTCCAAATGGATGTCAAAAGCGGATTCTTGAATGTATATATCACTGAAGAAGTCTACGTTAAGCAACCCCCGGGGTTCGAAGATTTCAAGAATCCATCTCATGTATTTAAATTAAGAAAAGCTCTCTATGGATTGAAACAAGCACCAAGGGCATGGTATGATTGTTTAAGCAACTTCTTATATGAAAAAGGTTTTGAAAAGGGAAAAGTTGACAAGACTCTGTTTATCAAGAAAATAAAAGATGACACTTTGCTAGCACAAGTCTATGTTGATGACATCATTTTCGATTCTTCAAATCAAGAAATGTGTGAAGAATTTTCAGCAATCATGCAAGGAGAATTTGAAATGTCCATGATGGGTAAAATGAACTATTTTCTTGGACTTCAAATCAAACAACTAAAAGATGGCATCTTCATCAACCAATCCAAATATAGCAAGGAACTCTTGAAAAGATTTAACATGGATAACTGTAAGGTAATATCTACACCAATGGGTTCTGGTTCATATGTTGATCAAGATGAATTAGGTGTTTCCATCGACATTACAAAATATCGAGGTATGAGTGGCTCCTTATTGTATTTGACGGTAAGCCGTCCTGACATAATGTTTAGTGTTTGTCTCTATGCTCGCTTTCAAGCTAATCCAAAGGAATCTCATCTCACGGCGGTAAAGAGGACCATGAAGTATCTCAAAGGAACAATGAATGCCGGATTATGGTATCCTAATGGTAGTGTTTGCAACTTAATTGGTTATTAGACGTGGATTATGCAGGTTGTAAAACGGATAAAAAAAGAACAAGTGGTACTTGTCACATACTTGGTAATGAATTAGTATCATGGGTCTGCAAGAAACAAGCATGCGTTGCTCTTAGCACGACCGAAGCTGAATATATTGCAGCGGGTAGTAGTTGCGCTCAAATTTTGTGGCTAAAACAACAACTTCGTGACTACGGACTTGATCTAGGGTGCATTCCTCTACGGTGCGACAACACAAGTACAATTAACATTACGAAGAATCCTGTCATGCATTCAAGAACTAAACACATATACATACGACATCATTTCCTCCATGATCATGTTCTTCGAGGAGATGTCGAGGTAACCTTTGTAGATACTCATAATCAGTTTGCCGATATCTTCACCAAACCTTTGGCAAGAGAACCGTTCTACAAGATTTGATGAGAGCTTGGCATACTAGACGAACACAACTTATAAGGTTCCTTCTATCCTTATTATATATATATATATATATATATATATATATATATGTCTTAAATATGCTATATGTGAATATATGTTAAGTGGTATTTAATTTTTAAGAAAAATATATTGCTTTATTACTGTTTGTTTTGTGCATCTTTCCCTTCTTTTTGATAATGTCAAAGGGGGAGAAAGATGTGGTACTTTATGCTTGTATTTTTCCTTGTCTTAATTTTTAAGGTACTCTCCAACCAAGATGAAGAAATACAAAGGATTCCAACCTTCTCATACATAGGGGGAATTTTGCATCTTAGGGGGAGAAGCTCTTTCCGAAAATTACATCGCATAAAGCAAGATTGTTTGTCATCATCAAAAAGGGGGAGAATGTAAAATCAAGATTCTCAAATGAACTTTTGTTTTGATAAAGACAAACCCTGATTAACTAAGAAGGCAAAGATTTATGATCAAGCTCAAAGCATCTATGGGAAAAACCTTCAGTTCAAAGCTCTTAACAACTTTCAAGGTATAATGATATTATTTACTTTGATATTAAGTTATAGATGCTCAATGGTGAATAAGAAATGTTTTATAAATCATTACTCAAGTTTTTCAAAGTTAAAATTCATTTTTTACTTGAGTGCAATCGATTTGCATATTAGTGCAATCGATTGCATACTTCAATTTTTCAGATCTTTTTCTTCTTCTTCTCAGTGCAATCGATTTACATTGCTTGTGCAATAGATTGCATACTTAAAATTTTCAAAACATTTGCTTCTGTTTCTCAGTGCAATCAATTTACATTGCTTGTGCAATCGATTGCACTCACTTACTTTTTGCTACTGACTTCACATGCAATCGATTTACATTGCTTGTGCAATCGATTGATCACTTAAAACTTTTGAAAAAATAGCTATTGAAACCTTGTGCAATCGATTTACACAAAGGGTGCAATCGATTGCATGCTACACGATTTTGAAAAACAACAGCTTTTCACATGCCTGATCATCATACCTTTTCATTGAAACCTTTCACTCAATCTTGGCATTTGTTCATGATTCATTTTCATAACTTCATGATGTTTCAAAAGGTTGTTATGAACATATAAATAATCATTTTCAAAATCATTTTCAACACCTCTTCCAAATATACTTTCTGAATTTTCAAAATACAAACTCAAGCTTTTCTTCACTTTCATACATAAGTTTTCTGCACATTTTCATACATTGTTAAACAGAAAACTTTGAGCAAATATATCTTGAGTCATTGTATAATAATATTATTGGAAGAGAAGATCATTCATTGTTAAATCACTCTAAGTGATCAATACTACTCAACTCACTCAAACTCAAATATTGATAGTTACTTACTTATTTTTCCAGGATTGTTGGAAATAAGTTTAAGTGTTTTTGAAATCTTGTCTTTCCAAAATTGTTGGATACAAGTGTAGTCACTTTGAGAGGATTGCTCTCATAGTTGACATAGTGAAAGTCCAAGAGGATTGTTCTTGGTCCAAGAGGATTGTTTTTGGCTTTTTGGTAGTTCTTGTTTAAGTTTGCCACAATAAGGAAATCTCTTTCATGTTGAAAGGGGACTGGAGTACTCTCGGACTGTGAGGGGAACCAGGATATATCGCCAGTGTCTCTTTATTTTTCTGCACTTTAAGCTTTCCTAAACTCACCATTAACCATAAAAATAATATCCATCATCACTAAAACCAGAATTTTTCAAAGTACCTAACTCAACCCCTCCCCCCCCCCCCCCACCCCCCTCTTAGGCGCACTTCGTTCTTACCCCAAATTCTCGATGTGCCTAGCATTCTGAAAGTCCGGGGCAAGACACAAATGATTGTTGGGCTTTGAAAAATATGGTGCAGGATCTTATCGAGGAGAAGGAGATTAATTTTTACCTTCCAGAGACATCTAATGTAATAATTGCGCTAATTCCCAAACATGGCCAGGGTTTCAATGCTGTTGACAACGACCGATTTGTTTCTTCTGTGGATGAGTTAGCTACTCCTCTTCTAATTGTTAAAGAGAATCTGTTGCGAGCCGGTTTATTTTCGGGCTATGGTGAGGGTTACCACTTATTTATGTCTCTACCAGATGGTTGTTTGTTGTTAAAGATGGGCGTCCAGCGCCTGATGGTTAACAAAGAAATTCTGTTTGAGAAAGTTCCCCTTGCAAGAAATTTGTGTGAAGATGTCTCAATAATTACCATTTCCGACAATCCTCCCAGGGTCTCCGCTAAAAGACCCGTCAGTATTACATCTGTTCCCAAGTTTGCTCCCTTGATTATCACCCTTTCTGGGCCGATACCATATTCGTCTAATAAAGTTGTTCCTTGCAATTATGGGGTTGATGTCTATTACCATGGCGTCAAGCAAGACCTATTGGTTGTTGAAGATAAAATTGCTGAAAATACTGATCCTGACATCGACAACATCGTTGGGACCAGTAAAATTACGAAAAGCAGAAGGGATTTCTCTCCCGAAATATCTTCGAAGACTGTTGCTACTCCTTTGATTATTCCTGCTGCTACTCATGTTAGTACTCCCATTGCCACTCCTAATGTAATCCCTGTTGCTACCCTTGCTACTGAGTCAGATGAGACTCGGGGCAAAGAGGTACTGGTTGAGCCTGTCCAGACAAAGGTGCACAAAGAAGTCATTCCTAAGGCTTCTAAAAAGGAAATGGAAGAGATATTGAAGATAATAAATAAAAGTGATTACAATGTCGTGGAGCAGTTAGGGAAGACCCCTTCAAAAATATCAATACTGGCCTTACTTTTATGCTCTGAAGCTTATGCTAAGGCTTTGGTAAAGTTCCTGATGTCTGCTCATGTGCCTCAAGAGACTTCTGCTGATCAATTTGAGAACAATGTTGCCAACCTGACTGCTGATAATGGACTGGGTTTTTCCGACGCTGATTTAACTCCCAAGGGAAGGAAACACAATGATACCATGCATGTCTCTATTGAGTGCAGGGGTACCACCTTAGCTCATGTTCTAGTAGATACAGGTCTATCGTTGAATGTCTTACCCAAGAATTCTTTGGATAGATTGGATTATGAAGGACTCACACTGAAGCCCAGTAACATTGTGGTGAGGGCCTTAGATGGTTCCAAAAGAATGTTGCATGGGGAGGTAGACATCCCTATCAAAGTTGGTACTCATACTTTTGACTCAACTTTCTACGTGATGGACATCCGCCCATCTTATTCCTGCTTATTGGGTCGACCTTAGATCCATGGGGCTGGTGTTGTAACTTATACCCCGCATCAGATGTTGAAGTACCCAATCAATGGAAAGATTATCAAAGTCCATGGTGAGGAGGAATACATGGTGAGCCACCTGAACTCTTTCAAGTATGTTGAAATGGACGGCGAGTTCATTGAGACCCCCTTTTAGAACTTTGAGGAGGTTCCACAGACAGTTACTGTGACCAAGACTGCTACCAGTATACCAAAGACTTCCAAACCTCCGTTGAAAATGGCTTCTCTAAGGGATGCCAAAGCAGTAGTCGAAGAAGGTGGGTGTACCATTTAGGGACAACTTCCAGACATTCCATACAAATTTGACAAGTTTGGTTTGGGTTTTACTTCAGGAGCCCAGAGAGCTGTTCGTTGTGCTCGCGTCGGGGGACCACCACTATGCATCAGCAACCATGGAATCAATGCCTTGGAAGACAGCTACAACGACGGTGACATGGACAAGTGGATCTTCCCAACTATCAGCGGTGGACTCAATAATTGGGAGGCCAAAGATTTTGTTCCTATTACTTTTATCCAAGAGTAATTGTCTTTTAGTTTTTTTTGGGATATGTAATATTTAAACAATTGAAACTCTAAAGCCTTGTGTCTTACCCGAGGCACAATGGTCTATTTGTGAGAGTTATTAATTCATCTTCATATGTCATTAATAAATCATTGGACGTTTTGCATACAATTTTTTACGCTCTCTGTTTTTCTTTCCTGCTTTTACTTTATCAAAAAATAGCTATGCTCTTACGCACACCCACATATCAAAACTGCAGATCCATATCCAATCTGGATCCTATTGATAACAGTTTTGCTATAGCCAATTATGACTTTGAAAATCCAATCTACCAAGTTGAAGACGAAGGTGAGGAAGATTGTTAAGTACCAGGAGAACTCTCCAGACTGTTACAACAGGAGGAAAGGGCAATACAACCTCATGAAGAGCCGGTTGAGACAATAAACTTGGGTACTGAAAAGGATAAGAAGAAAGTCAAGATAGGTGCCGATCTGGAGCATAGTGTCAAGGAGCGGTTAATACAGATGTTACATGATTACATTGAGATCTTTTCCTGGTCATACAAAGACATTCCAGGACTTGACACTAATATTATGGTTCATCACCTACCGACAAAAGAGGACTGCCCTCCAGTGAAATAGAAGGTTTGTTGCATGCGTCCTGAGATGTCAGAAAAGATCAAAGTCAAAGTCATGAAACAGTTCAACGCCGGTTTCTTAGCTATCACCTCTTATCCATAATGGGTTGCTAATGTCACTCTGGTACCTAATAAGGACGGTAAAGTACTTATGTGTATGGATTACAGAGACCTGAATAGGGCAAGCCCCAAGGATGACTTTCTGCTTCCCCATATTGATGTTCTGGTTGACAACACCGCACAACATAAGGTATTCTCCTTCATGGATGGTTTCTTCGAGTACAATCAGATCAAAATAGCGCCTAAGGACATGGAGAAAACAACCTTCGTCACACAATGGGGTACTTTCTATTACAAAGTTATGGCATTTGGGTTAAAGAACATTGGGGCAACCTATCAGCGTGCTATGGTAGCTTTATTTCACGATATAATCCATCAAGAGATAGAGGTCTACGTTGATGATGTGATAGCCAGGTCTCAGACTGAAGAAGATCACCTTGATCACCCATAAAAGTTGTTTGAATGACTGAAGAAGTACAAACTAAGGTTGAACTCGAATAAGTGCACCTTTGGGGTAAGATCCGGTAAGCTCTTAGGCTTCGTTGTCAGCGGCAAAGGCATTTCAGTAGACCCTGCAAAGGTTAAAGCTATACAAGAAATGCCAACTCCTCGCACTGAGAAGGAAGTTAGGGGATTCTTGGGGTGTCTAAACTACATTTCCATATTCATTTCCCATTTAACCGCTACTTGTGAGCCAATCTTCAAATTATTGAAGAAAGATCAAGCAATGAAGTGGAATGATGATTTCCATATCGCCTTTGACAAAATCAAAAAATACCTCCAAAAGCCTCCAATTTTATTACCTCCAGTTGAAGGAAGACCTCTGATCATGTACTTAACGGTATTAGAGAACTCAATGGGTGTGTGTGTTGGGGCAACATGACGAGTCTGGTTGATGAGAGCACACAATATACTACCTTAGCAAAAAGTTTACCAACTATGAAACAAGATACTCACTGCTCGAGAAAACTTGCTACACTTTGGCATGGGCTGCTCGCCGACTAAGACAGTACATGTTGACTCACACTACTTTGTTGATATCTAAAATGGATCTTATCAAATACATCTTCGAGAAGCCTGCTCTCTCCGAAAGAATAGAAAGATGGAAAATTATCCTGACCGAATACGACATTTTGTACACAACCCATAAAGCAATTAAGGGAAGTGTATTAGCTGATCATTTGGCTCACCAGGCTGTGGACGACTACCAATCCATGAATTTTGAGTTCCCGGAAGAGAACATCATGTTAGTAACTGATTGTGAAGAACCTGGATCGGATGAAGGACCTGAAAAAGGATCCCGATGGACTATGGTTTTTGATGGAGCTTCCAATGCTCTTGGAAATGGCATAGGTGCTGTGATCGTATCTCCCAAAGGCTATCATACTCCTTTCACTGCCAAACTATATTTCAATTGTACCAACGACATGGCTGAATATGAAGCATGCATTATGGGTCTCAAAGCTACTATCGACTTGAGGATCAAATTCTTGAGGGTATTTGGAGACTCGGCCTTAGTAATCATCCAAATACAAGTAGAATGGGGCACGAAGCATCCTAATCTCATCCCTTATCGAGAGCATGTGTTGACACTAATTCCATACTTTGAAGAAGTTACCTTTGAGCATTTTCCATGAGAGGAAAATCAGCTAGCTAACGTGCTAGCAACGATGTCATCCATATTCAAAGTCAGGTGGGATAATGAAGCTCCTCAAATCACTATTGAGAGAATGGATGAACCAACATACTATCATGAGATTGATACTGAAGAGGTAGTGGACAAACCTTGGTTCCATGAAGTCAGAAGATATCTCGAAGCCCAAGAGTATCCTGAAGGAGTTTCAGTCAATGATAAGAAGTTCCTAAGAAGGTTCTCTGCCAAGTTATTCCTTAGTAATGGAATCCTCTAAAGGCGCAACCACGATTCTACTTTGCTTCGGTGTGTGGATAAGAGTGAAGCAGAGAAGATTATGGAAGATTTGCACGAAGGCACCTTCGTCACCCATTCTAGTGGGCCCATAATGGCTAAAAAGATCTTACGGGAAGGATACTATCGGTCCACTATGGAAGCAGACTGTTATCAGCATTCAGGAACTTGTCACAAATGCCAGATCTATGCTGATAAAGTACATGTATCTCTGATTCCTCTAAATGTCTTGACTGCTCCTTGGCCATTTGCAATGTGGGGCATCAATATGATTGGGGAGATTAGGCCTACAGCTTCTAATGGGCACCGCTTCATCCTGGTTTCCATTGATTACTTCACAAAGTGGGTCGAGGCAGCTTCATTTTCTTCTGTTACCAAGAACGTTGTGGCCCGATTCATCAGACATAACCTTATCTGTCGGTATGGTATTCTAGAAAGAATCATTACAAATAATGGTACCAATATCAATAATACTATGATCACCGAGCTCTGTATGCAATTCAAGATCCAGCATCATAACTCTTCTCCTTACCGGCCGAAGATGAATGGTGTTGTAAAGGCTGCTAATAAAAATATCAAAAAGATCATACCGAAGATGACGGTGACATACAAAGACTGGTACGAGATGTTACCATTTGCTTTTCATGGTTACCGTACCACCATGCGCACATCAACAGGGGCAACTCCTTTCTCTCTGGTATACGATATGGAAGTTGTCCTACCCATTGAAGCCCATATCCATTCCTTGAGAATCTTGAAGGACACAGATTTTAATGAAGACAAATGGGTTCAGACTCGACTCGACCAATTAAACCTGATTAACGAGAAGAGGCTCGCGGTTGTCTTACATGGTCAGATGTACCAAAAATGTATGATTAAAGCTTTTAACAAGAAAGTAAGACGCCAAGTATATCAAGCTGGTGACCTAGTAATCAAGCGCATCATATTGCCACAAGGTGATCCCAGGGGTAAATGGACTCCCACATATGAAGAGCCATTTGTGATCAAGAACATATTTTCTGGTGGAGCCATGATCTTAACCACTATGGACTGTGACGACCTTCCGCACCTTGTAAACACGGACATAGTTAAAAGATACTACACATGAAGAAAGACCTGCTAGGTTGACTGGCCTAGGAAAAAATAAGGGCATCCCGGCGAACCAAAAGGGTTCGGGAAAAAATTAGGGATATACACATAGAAAGAATTTGTACACCCGACAAGTCGAAAACCTGAAAAGGAGGCTTGGGCAAAAAAGGGTATCCCGGTGGACTGAAAACCCAAAAGGGCGGTCTAGGAAAAAGTTAGGGATTTAAAGCGTATAACTATGTCACGTTGGATCACCTTACAAGCAATCTGCGGTAACAACTATCAAGCTCAAGTGGTACCAATCAATCTTGTCAGCTTCGGACAAGCAACGAAATAGATGAGATGGTTAAAGACATAAAGGCAATAGCAGAATGGGAACCCATTGGGATCATTTCACATAGTTGTTTTTCTTGTATACTATTTTTGTATAGTTTTCATTCTTACGATAACATTCTCTTACTAGGATGTTCGTCTCCTTAAACAAAAAATGCTTATTCAAATTAATACAAAAACAATCCCTTTGAAAGTGAAAAATTATTAGTTTTCATTTTTCTGTTTTGTTTGCGAAAATTTTCAATGATTATTCTTGAACATATGCATTTGAATATGATCATCGTTTACAAGTACACACATAAAAAGCAGAAAGACAATTACTAAGGGCTTTAAGAAATGGGATAATGTCTAAAGGCCATCCACAAAATCCAGCAGATACTTTCTCCAGCAGGTACAGAGGCAGGGGAATCCTACTATAAAGTCATTGTCATATCCTCAACATACAACTTAATTGTGTCAGGTGTTCTTATATCACCGGCGGAGCAAGAATCTCCAATTATTGCCCCGACATCTTAAAGAATTCCCTACCCTGGTTCGCCAAGCTTTTCGGAATTTCCCAGCAGGATTTCAAAAAAATCCCCAAGCAGTTCATGGAGTTTCCCTTCCTCAGCAGAGTTTATTTCTCTAACAACGGAAATCCATCTTCCAACATTTCAACTTCAACAAAATTTGAAAACTTACACCCTTCATCCCCAGCAACAATCAGGGATTTATTTTCCCTAGTTCAACAACACTGTAGTAGAACAACTTATACATTCATTCATTGAATCCATACATCATTTTCACAAAGCGTCATAGCATATACAACATAAATCCATATATCACAATCTCATTTATTTTGAGAACAATATTACCCGATGCATTTCATGCATCATGACACTGCATACAGCTAACTATTTACCTTTTTCAGGAAAGTTCACAAACATACATATATCATCACCAATTTTCACAAGTTCCAGATTAATACCTGAAATAAGACAGGATAACTATCTGTGGACGACTGATTGTAGATTAATACCTGAAACCAGACAAGACAACTATCTACATTAGCAGACTAAAGATTAATACCCGAAACCAGATGGGAAAACTATATATCTTTCTCTAAGGTTATAGATTAATACCTGAAACCAGACATGACAACTATCTCAACGAACGACAAAAGCAAGTTCCAGATTAATACTTGAAACCTGACAGGACAACTATCTGTGAACGACCTATTATAGATGAATACATGAAACCAGACAGGAAAACTATCTACACGAGCAGATTAAAAATTAATACCCGAAACCAAACGGGAAAAATATCTTTCTCTCTCTAAGGTTAGAGATTAATAATTGAAACCATACAGGACAACTATCTCAACGACCGTTAAAAGCAAGTTCCAGATTAATACCTGAAACCAGACAGGACAACTATCTATGGACGACTGATTGTAGATTAATACCTGGAACCAGACAGGAAAACTATCTACACAAGCGGATTAAAGATTAATACCCGAAACAAGACGGGAAAACTATCTTCCTTTCCCAAGTCAGAGATTAATACCTGAAACCAGATAGGACAATTATCTCAATGACCAAGAAAAGCAGGTTCCAGATTAATACCTGAAACAAGATAGGACAACTATATGTGAAATAGATGATTGAGGATCAATTCCCGAAACAAGACGGGGAGAATATCTACATGACCATCCTGAAGCAATCTTACACGGGTTTCTTCTCATGATCTCTAAATGCAGTCTAACACGGACTCATCCTGATGCAATCTTACACGGGTTTCTTCTTCTAATCCCCAGATGCAGTCTAACACGGACTCATCCTGAAGCAATCTTACACAGATTCCTTCTCAACTTTCCAGATGTAGTCTAACATGGACTCATCCTAGAGAAGCCCTACACATGCTCCTTCTCATATATCTCCATATGCGGTCTAACACGGGATCATTCTGAAGCAGCCCTACACCGGCTCTTTCTAATACATTTCTGGATAACAGTTAATTTCATTCTCCCCAGTAAGTTACTGTGAAGCTTGGATTTCAACCAGAAAATAACAAACTTTCATCTCTCCAGTCCAGAGATAATTCCTCAGTAGAGCCTTGGAAAACTGAAGTTCCTAGACTCTATTCCCAACAGCGTTTTCCTCAAGCAGGAGAATAGCAAAAATCAACATTCCCCAGTGGAGTCCTCCTCAGACAGCAGGAAGAGGAATCCCCACAAAGGGACCTCTTATGAAGTCAGCATCTATCTTGGATGGTATCTTTAAGCCCATCTCCGGCAAATCTCAGTCATTATCTCCAAATGGCATCTTTAAGCCCATTCCCTACATAATCAACCATCACATCACCTAATGCAAATTTATGGGCACTCTAGTGTTCCATCATCTTCCACCTTCAGATCACGAAAGGCAAACAAGCCAATCTAAATCTTCAGGTTTAAGAATATTGAACATGGGCAGCTGTTGTACCCCAAAATTTGCCCTCTCATGTTTTCCAAGATCTTCTCTTACATGGGTGGTTACAAACACTTTCTTAAAGAAAATAAATTTTTTGAAGATGGTCAAGTGACTTTTGATTGGCATCTTAACAAGGTACTTCAATTGGGCATCTAAAATCCTTCGAGCGAGCTTTGGTCCACCAGCTTCGAGTGGGCGTTGGATCCCCTTTGATCAAACTTTGGTCCACTAGCTTCGATTGGGCATTGAGTCCCTTCGAGCAAGCTTTGGTCCATAAGTTTCATACCAGTAGTAGCCTCCTACATACTTGCTTTGATTCTCAAAGCAGTGGCCTTCTGCATGCAAGCTTC
Organism: Vicia faba; assembly: GCA_948472305.1. Classification (NCBI taxonomy): domain Eukaryota; kingdom Viridiplantae; phylum Streptophyta; class Magnoliopsida; order Fabales; family Fabaceae; genus Vicia; species Vicia faba. Next base: position 948,207,239 of record OX451741.1, on the reverse strand, counting down.
ATTTAAGCATAGGCCTCTTCAACTTGCCTTCGATCCACAAGGCAAAAGGCCCCTTCAACTTGCCTTCGATCCATAAGGCAAAAGGCCCCTTCAACTTGCCATCGATCCACAAGGCAAAAGGCCCCTTCAACTTGCCTTCAATCCACAAGGCAAAAGGCCCCTTCAACTTTTCTTCGATCCACAAGGCCAAGACCCCTTTAACTGGCCTTCGATTCACAAAGCAAAGGCTTCCTCTTCATGTCTGCCTTCATTTCACAAGTACATGATTGCTACATTATGAAAACACATTGGTGGCCCATTCGAAGAATGCACAAGGGGTGCATGTGGGCTATTCGAAGGACACACAAATGGTGCCCTCGAAGGGCATACATTTAATCCAGTCAAAAGACACACAATGGTTGAAGACGAGTTTTGTTTTGTTTTTTGATGAGTCTTAGTTCAAGATGCTTACTGGCCAAAGTCTTGCATGCTGCCAAGCCCAAGCCTCCTGGACAATTACATTCGAAGGAAGTAACAAAAGAAGCTTAGACTGGCCAGAGTGATGTAATCGATTAGGCTAGTTGGGTACTTTTAGAGCCATCGAAGGGAGCAGTTCAGAGCCAATCAAAGAACCAGGCAAGGGGGAATTCGAAAGAGTCAGGGAGTGAAACATGTCCAGGTTCACTCAAGATTTCAAAATGGAAAGAATTATCCAAATATGGAAAACTTTCAATATGTTGGATTTTTGTCTCCTGGCCTTGAAAGCCTTTGTCTCTTGCCATACTTGTTCCTCTCACACCCCTATAAATACAAGGCTAAGGACACATTGCCAAGGACGGAAAAAAAAAGGGAGATACATACTACATCACACAAAAATATTTCCATCAGATAGATATATTCCTTCCTATACACGCATTATCCAGGCGAAAACCTTGCATCTAGGAGTCCACACCAGTCCTTACGCTAGCAATTCCACGCCCAAGTTCACAGATCGAAGCATCTTCTATTGGTAAGGATTTGCAAAATTGAAACTGCACATTCAGGCCATTTAAATACATATTGCGTATACTTTTGTGTTACTAATGATATTTGCGTTTGATGAATGTCTTATATGCAAGCTAAAAGTGCAGGGATGAGATCGTGCCATTGTTGGGGCACGGTCCAAGTTTCTTTCGAATTTCATGACTTAGGATGTTTCAGGCCAAATAAACCCAGATTCAGACTCAGGTCATGAATTAAGGGAAAGGACCTGGGTTCGACACCCAGGTCATGATTTTATTTTTGCTAACATTTTTCTTGCAGATTCAGTGCTCTCCACAGGTAATCCATCAGACACTTTCAACAATATCCTTTGCCGGATCGAAAGCCATATCCTTCACTGGATCGAAAACCATCCTTCACTAGATCGAAAGTCATCTCCTTCTTTGGATCGAAAGACTTTTTTTGTATTTTTATTTTTGTGTTACTCATTTCTTTTAATGGTTTTCCTCTTTAAATCAACATATAAATAAAAAAATCACAAATATTAGGTTCTAGTCTTCTTTTTATTAAGATTAATTTCGTTAATTAATTACTCATTACTTAAACATTTTAATAAATTAAAATCAAGTAGTTTTATATTTTTATTTTTATTTTGTAAAATAAAAAAACAACAAAAAGATTTTCTTTTAACTTAATAATTTATAAGGTTTTAGAAGTTAATTCCATTACGCGCGCATTTATTCACTTTCTCACTTTTTCATATTATTGTAACTGCCTAATGGGTTGTAATAGTTAAAATTAGGACTTTATTTTTTGCTTTTTATTTGTCTCCAAAATTTTGGACTATGTAATTAATCCCCCTCCCCGAAGCCGTGTAATAGCGTAGCTTTAATTTTCGCATTTTAAATTTTTATACAGATATTAACTGTTAGATATATATTGATAGGATTGCATGATAAGAACATAAAATCAAACATTAGCAAACTTAAGTTTAAAGAAAAATAACTGATACAAGCACACTTGCACATATACACCTCTAGGGTACTTCGACTTCGGTTGCCTTCGGAAAATAGTCACAACTCTCGAAACGTGAGATATTTTAGTGGCTACCCTCCGGTTTAAAAGATCATAAGTCCCTCGATGACCCTCTCGATGTTGCCTCGGTAAACAATGATCTTAAAACCCTAGGGTAGTTACTAAGGTTTCTCGCCCAGTTGCCTTTGTGACTATATAAACGCCCCTTCGAATGTCCCTCAAACATCCGACGATAGGGATACCTACTCACTAATAGTAGGATAGCACTGTCTAAAGGAAAGGAGATAAAGAACGACCCTTTCGAGTAAAATAGATATTTCCTAGATGCTATGCTCAAAAACAAACTTTTTACACCTACACAAAAACATTTCAAATTTGTTTTTCGAAAAAACGCTTTATCAACACTCTTGAAGACTGATACAAGAGTTATCATAAAGAAAATTGCCTCACTATGGCATTTCAAAATACTTTTGAAAAATACACAAAACACAAGGTATTTTTCAAATAAGCTAAGCATCTATAAGCGCGTAGATAACTACAGATGGAAAGGGTGCTAACACCTTCCCTTTCCATAATCTACCCCCTTACTCAGAAAACTCTCGAAAGGTCTTTTTCTGTTGTTTTCACCCTTTCCTTTGTTGGATAAAAGAAAAGTCAGTGGCGACTCTTGCTTACCGCAATATTTGCGAATACAAACGCAAAACCACTATAACAATCAGTTCTCCCACCGTATTACAGGGCGGTGTTATACCCTAAAATTTTCCCTCTCATTTCTCAAAAGATCATTCTAGACCCTCAGGTTTGCTTCTGGCAAGTTTCAAGTCCCAGTACTATAACCAACAGCTAATCCAGTCCACGCCTGAATTTTCCCAAATCCCATATTTGCACCAAATACAAAAGGCTGTGACCAAAAAGCAATGGAACAGTGTGCCAAAAATGTTCAAATCCCATTTTTTTTCCCCCCAAAACCACAACAAACTCACCTATAAATAAGTTTCTCCATCACACTTTCAAGGGGGGATTTTGAGAGAGAAAGAATTATCAAAGAGAGAAAAGGAAACAGCAAAAACCTTCGCAAATCCTATACAAAACCTTTGTTCTTCTCTTTGAATCAAAGAACATAACCATTGTTCCGTTGCTCTCACTGACTCCAGAACATCTGAAGGCAGCAGTTCAAGTTCCAAGTGCATGCTCCAGATTCAAGGTAGGTCTTTCTAATTTTGTAGCTTTTCATTCAGAACATCCTTAAATATGTAAATATTATAGTATTGATGCTGGCCATATCATTGTATAAGTAGAAGAAACTATGGATCAGAACTTCTTGATTAAGGATAAGCTCAGAATCAAGATTAGAACTTCTACCAACCGTTGCATTTTTTTATCCTTTTGATTTGCTGTTTGTTAAGAACTGAATAAATTGCTGATGTGCTGATTAATATAAGGAAAGAGTTGAAATGTAGCACATAACTTCTGATTTTCACTCACGATTTTAGCACAACACTGAATTTCTGAGTTCTCCTCACTGTTTTAACACACACTGAACTTCTGATGTTCGCTCACTGTCTTAGCACATAATGAACTTCTGATTTTCACTCACGGTTTTAGCACAACACAGAATTTCTGAGGTCTCCTAACTATTTTAACACACACTGAACTTCTGATGTTCGCTCACTGTCTTAGCACATAATGAACTTCTGAGTTCTCTTCACTATTTTAATACACAGAACTTCTAAGACTTTCTTACTGTTTTAACGCTCAGAAGTTTAGCACATAGCAACCAAAAACTTCTGTATCTTTCCTCTAACGTTTCTTGCAGGACCTCGGAATGTATCAATCCAGAAATTCTGATGCTTCTTTTTGAACCACAGCGTGCCCGACATCAGAACTTCTGATCCCCTTTGTTTTGCTTTCAGCAGCATGCTAATCCTATCTCATTATTTTCCCTTTTTATCATTTTTCAATAGTAATACCCTTTTTTTATTAATATAAAAAAGACATAAAAATATTTCCTTAAGCCAATTTATTTATTTTCTTAACAAAAACAAAACAAGTCGATTTCAATTCTTGTACATTATTTCAGTATGATTGTAATAGATGATTAAGATTTATTTTCTTGCAACCCCCCATTCATAAATTTGTACCCATCCCCTTAATTATGTAATAGTGTAGGACTTTACTTTTCTCACACTTTTATTGCTTAAATATAAAGACTAGTAATTAGGGTGTGTATGGTAAGACATGAAATCAACAAATAGATAACCCAAGTCAAGACTAAATGCATGTAAATCAAATGCACTATTCACACATGCACCCTTAGGGTAATTCCATTTTGTTGCCTATCAGAAAATAGTCATGTCCCTCGAATATGGGCGTTTTAGCAAAGACCCCCGATAAAAGATCGTAGTCCCTCGATGACCCTCGATGTTGCCTTCGGTAAACGATCTAGTCCCTAAAACGACATTGCTAAAACGTCCCACATAGGTTGCCTTCTATGGCTATACAAAAAAAAAAACGTCCCACGCCCGTCCCTTTCACATCCAACGGTGGGGCTTCTTATCAATCAATGGTAAGATAGAAACATCTAAAGGAAAAAAGGAAATGAACATGAAATACTTTTGAGTAGGTAGATTGTTCCTAGTTGCTTGCTCAATTTCAAAACCAAAAATATCCTTGCTATTTTCAAAACAAACACCAACACTTTAAAACACCTTTCAAACTTGAAAACATTTTCAAAATATCAAAACTTTGTATACATTCTTAGGAACGAGAATCATTACAAAGTATGCCTAAACGATGGCACATTTTCAAAATACTTTCAAAAACCACACAAAGCACATTTTCAAACAAAATCAAGTGATCTAGAAAGTAACTAAGAGCCCATAGAAAACCATGGATGAAAAGGGTGTTAATACCTTCCCTTTTCATAATCTACCCCCCGAACTCAAGAAACAATCTCAAAGGTATTTCCTGTGCTTTTTCACCTCTCCTTTTAGATAAAAGAAAAGTCGATGGAGACTCTTTCTAACTGCAACATTTGCGATCAAACATAAAACAACCAAGTCAGTTCTCCCACCGTATCACAGAACTTTCGACTCTGCTGGGGACACTTGAAGTTATTTTAAAACTGGGGTTACCTTAGGGCTAGATCACATTTATTTGATTTCATTGTTTGACTTGTATGATTTACGTTTTGGTTCTTTGTTTGGGCTTAAATCCTCTACCCGGATTTGGGATACCTTATAGGTAAGTATCAATATATTGTGGAAACTGTGCGGGGTATACCGACATGGTGTAAGCAATAGCTACGTAGTGTGACATATTTGTGGGTACCGGTAGCCCTTGAGTAGTCAAGGAGAATACGGGGCCGCTGAGTGATGTCACGAAGCCCTTGGTAGATACTCGATACTACACTCATTGAGGTTTGGTTTTTTGGGATATTTCGGTCGCCATTTAAGAGGCTTGCGCTGAAACAATACCTGAAGAAACAAACCGGTGATATTGAGCTCCTTAGAACCCAGTTACTATTACTAGGACAGGTTTGAGCCAACTAAACTTTAAGAGGGTACTTACATATGAAACTCCATGCAATCCTAAACCTAAGGACTTGTTTTGCTTTGTTTGTATATATATTTACTTGTACATAACATCATAAACATCATAACATCATACTCACTAACCATTTCAAGGATCTTGGGATTTATCTTTGTTATGTTTTGTGGGACATGGATTCTATTCGCAAGAAAACTATTCAAGCCAATCTTGTAAGGACCCCTCATCAGCTTAAAGAGCTAGCATCAAGAATTTCTGGAAATTATCCATTTACCGAAAAACATGGTCGCCTACTAAACTTGGTTACCCCCAACACTGACGAGGACATGATGAAGGTGCTCTTCAAGTTCTTTGATCCTTTACACTATTGGTTCACATTTCCCGACTATCAACTTGTGCCAACTTTGGAAGAATTCTCCCAACTCTTGAGGATTCCCATTCTCAATCAACTACCTTTAAATAGTATAGAAAGATATCCCAAGCCAGAAGAGATTGCTCGAGCTCTACACTCACAACCATCTGATATCACAACTAATTGGGAAACAAGGAGTGGTGTCAAAGGTTTCTTAGCTAAGTTCTTGTTTGAGAAAGCCCAAAATTGTTGGAACTCCTTAGACTTGCAAGCTTTTGAGGAAATTGTGGCTCTCCTCATCTATGGGATATTTTTTTTCCAAATTCTGACCAACTCATAGATGTAAGCACCGTCAAAATCTTTGTGTCTCGTAACTCGATGCCTACTTTGTTAGGAGACATCCTACATTCTTTTCACTCTCGCACTTTGAGGAAGAGAGGTATCCTCATGTGTTGCAATCCTCTCTTGGAAAGATGGTTTATTTCATATCTTCCCTAATATGTGTTGAAAAATGAGTAAGGTTCAAGATGGTCCCATAGGTTGATGACGCTCGCACATTCAGATATTCATTGGTGTTCCCGCTCTTTGGAGAATGTTACTATCATCGATCATTATGGAGAATTCCTGCTTAGCCCTACGACAATTTGGTTACGCCTGGAGGGATGGTCCCCACGAGATGCTTATCCAAGGAGTGGTATTTGACTACGAGAATGACGATCAAGGTTACCGTCAGAGATTTATTCGAGCCTGGAGGATGTTGAACAAGGTGGATAGCAAGACGTTAGGACACAAGAACTCCATTCCCCTCGAGCCTTACCTTAAATGGGTGCGAGCTCATGCTCAGAAACTTGTGATGCCTTATCCTTCCATCTTACCAGTCATCATGGAGCCTGTGGTTAAAGGAGATGTTCCCTACACTATCCTCCATCACGACATGCCTACCTCTCTCGAAGACTTGCAAAATGGTTAGATTCAGCTTAAGGAAGAATGAGATACTTTCGAAGCTCAATTATATGCTAATGAGAAGAGGTTCTTAGAGCTTATGAAGAAGCTACAAGAAGAGCAAAGTGTGAACGCTTATCTCGCACCAAAGAGGATGCGTTCGGTCTTTTTATCTTAGAAAGTTATTTTGTAAGCCCAAGAGGCATGATGTAATCTTTCTTGTTTTGTCTAATGAAAATTAACGTTTGCTCATTCTTTTGTCTATACAAATTTAAATCTCATTAATCCTTGAAATCATTTGCATATACATATTCATGCATCATAACACGGCAGGTTTTCGCATAACAGGTTTCCTTATCTTTCTGCTGTTTATTTCAGCAAGATAGATCTAGAGAAAACTGTGAAGGATCTCCAAGCCCAGAATTCTCAGTTTCAGGAGACTCTACTAGCCCTAGCCAAAGGGCAGCAAGATATGATGGCTTTGCTGGCTGTCAAGAAGAAGCCAAAGAAGAAAGCTCTACTCAACATGGGTAGAAGGTTCAAGGACACAGTCCATCAAATCCCAGTAGGAGGAGACTCATCTGAAGAGGACGAGAACCAGATCGGTGAGGTCAAGAGTACTCAGGATGACTGTGTTAAGGATCAAGTATCTGATGATGATTATTTCGATGAGCAGTATCCACCCGCCGATATCAAATACAAGCAGTTAGAAGACAAATTGAAAGTTATTGAAATCCAAGCCGTCCCCGGTTAGATTTTGATGATTTGGGTTTGATCTATGGGGTAGTCATCCCCCAAAAATTCAAAATACCAGTCTTTGCAAAGTACGATGGAGTTTCTTGTCCAAAACTCCACATAAAATCTTATGTGCGCAAGATACAGTCGCACACCTCTGATAAGAAGCTCTGGGTTCACTTTTTCCCAGAAAGTTTAGCTGGAACGCAACTTGAATGGTTTTATCAGTTAGATGGTTCTCATATCAATACCTGGGAGGATTTAGCTACTGCCTTCTACCATCAGTATCAGTACAACACCGACTTGGCGCCAACGAGGGTTCAGTTGCAAGATATGACCATGGGAAAGAATGAAGGATTTAAGGAATATGCGAAAAAGTGGAGAGACCTCGCCAGCAGGGTTCAACCACCCTTGACCGATCGAGAACACATTGACATGTTCATGGGCACTTTGTCTGGTCCCTTCTTTAATATTTTGGTTGTCTTCTCTTCTTCTGGTTTCACTGAATTAATCTTAACCGGTGAAAGAGTTGAAAGTGGCATCAAAAGTGAGAAGATCTCTGTGGCATCTACCTCCACTCCCAATCCCATCAAGAAACCTTTTGCCGCAAAGAAGGAAGTCAACACTGTGTATGGGGAAAGGGCCCATACCAAGAAGAATGATCGTCCATCTGTCAATGTTGTCCGAATCTCCAATCCGACTCCTACTCCAAGACCATCGCCAAATAATCAACATTTTGAAACTCCAACAAGACAATTTACGAGGTTATGCATGTCACTGTCTCAAGCCCTTCAACATTTTCTCAAGGATAATTTAGTGACATTGTGCGATCCTCCCGCCAACCCTGATACCTCATGACCAAAGTATAATTCGAACGCTAAGTGCGCTTACCCTCCAGCAGCCCCAGGCACGAGATTGACCAGTGTTGGGCCTTGAAGAACAAAATCCAGGATTTAATTGATAACAAAACTATTGAGTTTGATCCTCCTCCAACACCAAATGTAATCACCGCTCCAATGCTGAAGCATGACAAAGGTTTTAATACCATTGAGGATATAATTTTTGTTGCCTCTGTTGAAGAACTGACTACTCCGCTGAATACCATCAAAAAGAACCTGTTGAAGGCTGGAATTTTCCCGAGCTGTGTAAAAGACTGTGTGTGTTGTACAAGACAACAAAATGGATGTGAAAGGCTGAAGAAAGGCATACAACACCTGATGGATAGCCACGAAATTCTATTCGAGAAAACCCCACTTGCCAAAAGTTTGATTAAGAAATATGAAGACCTCTCCATTATTACCATCTCAAACAAGCCTTTTAGGATCACCTCCAAAGGCCCTATTAGGATTTCAAATGAACCCATTGTTTCTCCCTTAATAATTACCAATCTCAGGCCGATTCCCTATTCTTCAAATAAGGCAGTACCATGGAATTATGGTGCTTAAGTGTTCTATCACGGGATTAAACAGGATGCTTGGATCAAAGAAGAAAAAGATGACAATGTTGATAACATAGCTGGCTCAAGCAAAGTAACTAGAACTGGGAGAATATTCTCACCCAATATCTTACCACCAGTGGTTATAAAGACGCCTATCTGCATTACTGTTGCCAAGCCGAATACCGATACAAGGGGGAAGGAAAAGTTTGTTGAGCCGTTTGTAACTAAAATACCCTCCAAGGATGTTGCTGATGGATAACCCTCCGCTCATGAGATGGATGAGATTTTGAAGATAATAAAAAGAAGCAACTTCAAGATTATGGAACAGTTGGGGCAAACCCCTTCTAAGATTTCAATGTTGTCATTACTGCTTTGTTCCGATGCCCATGCTCAGATATTAATCAAATTCCTGAAAAAAGCTCATGTCCCCCATGAGACAACAACGGACCAATTTGAGAATTGCGTGGCTAGCCTGACAGCTGAGAATGGCTTGGGGTTTTCAGATGCTGAATTAACACCTCTTGGGAAGAATCACAATAAAGCTCTACATGTTTCTGTCGAGTGCAAGGGGACTACCTTAGCACATGTGCTAGTCGACACTGGTTCTTCTCTAAATGTATTACCCAAGGGGGCGTTAGACCGTCTTGACTGTGAAGATTTAGTCTTGAAGCCAAGTGATATCATTGTAAGGGCGTTTGATGGATCAAAGAGGACTGCTCATGGGGAAAGTAGATCTTCCGATCAAAGTGGGCTCCCAAATCTTCAACTCCACCTTCTATATTATGGATATTCGTCCTGCCTATTCTTGTCTGTTAAGTCGCCCGTGGATCCATAAAGCTGGGGCAGTAACCTCAACTCTCCATCAGAAAGTCAAATATCCAGTTAAGGGAAGAATAGTCACCGTCTGTGGAGAAGAAGAGTTTATGGTAAGCCACCTTAACTCGTTCAAATACGTATAGATGGATGGAGAATTCATTGAAACACCATGTCAAGCCTTTGAAGTCATGCCACCGATGATTACTGCTACCAAATGTTCTTTTGATGAGTCTAAAGCTGTTAAGGCCACGCCAAAGATGGTTCCAGTCAAGGATGCCCGTGCGGCAATTGAAGAAGGAAACTGTGATACTTGGGGGCAACTCTTCGATATCCCATTTAAAATGGACCAGTTTGGTTTGGGCTTCACCGTCAAAGCTCAGAAGGAAGTGAGGCGTGCTCGTGCAGGAAAGCCACCTCTCCGCATTGGAAGCCATGAAGTCAACGTCATGGGTGATTCTGATGAAGAAGCTGCATTTGAAGATTGGGTGTGTGATATGGTGGGAGAACTGACTTGAGGTTTTGCGTTTGTGTTCGCAAATGTTTCGGTTTAGCAAGAGTCGCCATCGACTTTTTATTTTATCCAAAGGAAAGGTCAAAAAGCACAGGAAAGACCTTTGAGATGTTTTCTTGGGTTCGGGGGGTAGATTATGAAAAGGGAAGGTGCAAGCACCCTTTTCATCCATGGTTATCCATGGGCTCTTAGTTACTTGTTTTAGATCACTTGCTTTGCTTTTTCCAATTGTTTGAAATGGTGCTTTGTGTGTGGTTTTGAAAATGTTTTGAAAAGAGGCCATCGTTGTGACAACCTTTGTAATGATTCTTGTTTGAATGTATACAAAGGTGTATTGTCTTTTGAAAAGATGTTTCAATATTTGAAAGTTTGAAAGTTTATCTTGGGAAATGTTTTGAAATTGTGTTGTGAGGTGTGTTTGAAAATAACAAGGATGGTTTGCAAGTTTTGATCAAGTAACTAAGAGTTGTCTACCCTATCTACTCAAAGATCTTTCCTATACATTTTTAACCCTTTTGACAGTGTTGTTTTACCATTGCATTTGGTAAACAACCTTGTATTTGGATGTTAAACGGGATAAGCGTGAGTCATCGTATTGACCATGATAGCAATTGTGCTAAGTATCTTTAGCAAATTTTCGAGGGACTAGATCATTTTTGTATAGGCAACCAAGATAGCGTCATCGAGGGACTATGATCTTTTGTTTTATTTTTGTTTTGCCAAGATACTCAACATGCATAACATGGCCATTTTCAAGGCAACAAGTGGATGAAACCCTAGGGGTGCATGTGTGCATTGTGTTGTCATTTTCATGCATTTAGGTCTTGTATTAGGTCAAGCTATTTGTGGATTTTGGATTTTTTGCATACAAACCCTAATCTCTAACATGGCATACTTGAAAGCTATAAATGCGTAAAATAAATTTATGACTATTACAACATTGATATGGGGAGGGGGATACAATTTTGAATAGGGGATTATTTTGCAAGAAATTAAAACCCTAATATTTACTATTACATCCAAATTGAACTCTTTGCATCAAATAATAAATAAACAATATTTAAATAAGCAATAAAATATAAATATACAAAATATTATGAATATGCAAGAAATTTTTTTATTTATTCTTATGTATGTGAAAATAAAATATTTAATGTATATAAAAAAATAAAATATTATTTTTTGTTAAGGGTAAAAACCCTAAATTTGTTTTAAGAAAGTATATTTATTAATATTATTTATTTATGTATAATAAAAAATAAAAATATATACAAGTGTCAAAAAATAAAAATATTAGAAAAATAATATTTTTAATAATGGTGAAAACCCTAGCTTTTTTTGTTTTAAGATAAATATATATTATATTGATTATTTTATGTACAAGAAAATAAATATAAATATATACAAATATTTAGAAAATAATAATAAATGGGAAAATATTATTTAAATATATAAATACTAAAAAAACTAATATAATATTTTTATGTATTATTTACAAGTTTTTATTTGAGAAAATAAATAGTATATCTAATAAACTAAATATAGTCAGAAATAAAAAGAAATGAAAATAATATGAAAATATAAAACAAATGAGCCAGGGGGTGCAGTTAGCAAGGCAGGGGGTGTCAAAAGTGAAACAAGCCAGCCCAACCCATTTCCACTTCATCTTCAACCTTTGTCAAAGAAAAATATGCGCGCCTGATTCAAACCTGGACATCCTGCATACGTGCTCTAAAGCAAGAACTCATAACACCAAAGTCATAGCATTTTTCAAGACGATTCCAACCATATAAGAAACTTAATCTAACTCTCAAAGACCAGAGAGAATTTCTCTCGCCCTAATTTGTAACCTAACTTTTTCAGGATGTTCATCAATCAAATTCTCTCAACACACTTAACTTAAATGAAAACTGAGCATATGTACAGCTTAAGGACTATGAGTACTACATTTTTTTATTCACAAACCTAAGCCTAATGATTCCTAAATAGAGAGATAGAAAGTTGCCAAATACCTGTTTCATATGAACTCGTGTATGGTAATGTGGAGCTTTTTAGTGAGGCCTGAGATGCTTGAGAGCTTGCTTGAACTTCCTCTGACCTTCCCCAATGCCTAGTTTGCTTTGAATGTGCTTGAACAAGCTTGTAGAAGTCAACATGCACAAGCTGAAAACAGAAATGGTGAAGCTTGCAAATTGAGTTACAGTCAATGGGCAATGGTTGGGATAGTTCAGATAGGTTGTATGGAATGTGTTGGAACAGGTTTGGGGAAAACGCACGAGGGGTTTGTGAGATGGAACTCAAAGTGAAGAAGATGCCCTGTTTTGCAAGAGGAAGGTGATTTTGTGTTTTGGAAGGTTTGAGGGTTCAATAACTCGTGTTTATGGATCAAGACAAAGTGAAAAACTTGTTTCAAAAGCTTGCAATGTTTGGTTCTATCAGATTCAAGTGTTGTTGACCTTTTGCATAATTACTTGGTTTTGAAGTAAAAAGTGAGAAGTGACCATGCCAAGGTTGTACAGGCCTGTAACCTAGCTGCACAAAGTTGGTGAACTTTGTCCGATATTAGGGGACTTTATTTGCAGCAAAAGGCTTGGTGCAATGCTCAAGAGAAACAAAATTTCAAAAGTTGTGCTTTATATAAATGGCATTGTTGCCTTTATGCCATAAATGGATTTATTCATTGTGCCAAGCTCTATTGATCAGAATAAGACCAATGTCCATTGTATTTGCTTTTAATTTTTGAGTGTTGAAGGGTTTAGAGACCTGTAATCAAGTATAAAGCAAGTTTGGACAGATTTTGCAACTTGTGTCAACATGAAAATGCCATGGATCAAAGTGAGTTTTTTCCAAATTCAAATCTTCGATTCTCCCTAACCATAAATGATTTTGGAGATTTCTTGGACATTTTGGAAATATTGTAACCTGATATACAATCCATATTTGAAATGAAATTTGATATTCCAAGTGGAACTATGTGAAAAATGGTCATGAAGATAGGTCAAAATTCTGCCTAAACTAGGGCAAAATTTCACTAAGTTAAAAGTTTCATGGACCCTTGTTCCAAAAATCATAACTTGAGATCCAAGCTTCTTTTGGGAAACCTTTGTGAATAAAAGTTGTAGATTTTGTGGAGGAATACAACTTTCATGTTGGAGGTTTTGTTTGAATCCAATTGCATCATGGTGAAAATGTTGGGCAAAGTTGGGGAAAAAAAAGAAAATTTCATAACTTAGAAAAATTCTAAGTTATGAAAATATTCAATTTTAAACCCTAATTTGAAAAATTAAGTTTCTTGATGAACATGTTTCATGTTTTGACACATCTTGATGAAAAATGACCCTTGGCACTTGATTTTGACCACAAAGTCAAAGTTTGACTTTTTAGTGTACAGTCAAATTTTGATCAGTTGACTGAAAAATTCATCTGTCAATCCAATGCATTTGAGATCTTTTGAACCTTGTGAATAGGTCAAGATGATTCCATTGAGTCCTTGAATCCATGCTTAAACCCAATTTTCCATTGGCTAGGTTAAAAAATTAGAAATTGCCTTTGTGCAGTCAAAACCCTAAAAATGACCATTTTGCCCTTTGAATGATCTGATCAAATTTCTTGAGGAGTTGTGGTCCCAACTTGATCAAATGATTCATATGAGTCTATAATGTTGATGTGGATCAAAAATTGTGAGGTTTAACTATAAATTGGCCACAATTGACTTTTTCCCCAATACAGTTGATTTTTAGGTCAACTGTCCAATTGACTGGGCAAAAATTTGATTCAAGGCTTGAAACTTGGTAGAGGCAATCTTGTAAGTCCAACATGAAGTATTAAAGTCACTTTGAGCATTGAAAGTCCAAAAATACCTATGCAAACTCAAACCCTAATTTAGGTCATCAGTGCAAGGAGATGCCTTGAGCAGAGCAAACCCTAATCCTGTCTGGAGTTCAAAGAGTCTTGTGAGGGGAAATCTTGATAAAATGAGAGGGCAAAATTCGGGGTACAACAGGGTGTATCCAACTACAACAGAGCTAAAGAATTGGCATGCAGAGGACTTTTTGCCCATCTCCTTCATTGAGGAGTAATCTACTATTTATTGCTTTTCTTTCAATTCAAGAACCTGTTGTCTGTAATATTTTAACAATGAATTTTCAGCCATATGCCTGGCCCGGGGCACTTTGGTCCATTTGTCAAGGGTTTTATTTATGTTCATCTAATCATATGATCATTCAGTATATTGGACTCTTTTTCATGCAAATATTTGTGTTCATTGTCCTTCCTTTCTTTCAAATACATTTTTCAAAAAAAAATAGCCATGTATCTTACATGCACACACACACACTCTTGCAGGTCCACATCCACTCTGGATCCTATTGCCAATGACTCTACTATTGCTGACTATGACTTTTAACATCCTATCAACCAAGCCGAAGACGAAGGCGAGGAATATTGTGACATACCGGGAGAACTAGCTAGACTTCTATTACAAGAGGGAAAATCTATTCAACCACATGAAGAATCAGTTGAAGTTATCAACCTGGGTACTGAGTTAGATAAGAAGGAAATCAAGATCGACATTAATTTGGAAAGCAGTGTCAAGAGCATGTTGGTTCAGATGTTTCATGATTATGTGGAAGTATTTGCTTGTTCTTATGAAGATATGCCTAGGTTGGATAACGACATTGTAGTTCATCGTATGCCGATAAGAGAAGACCGCCCTCCTGTTAAACAAAAGGTTCGTCGCATGAGGCCTGATATGTCTGAAAAGATCAAAGTTGAAGTGATGAAACAATTTGATGCAGGGTTCCTAGCCGTGACATCCTATCCTCAATGGGTTGCCAATGTGGTGCCAGTGCCAAAGAAAGACGGGAAAGTTCGCATGTGCGTAGACTATAGGGATCTGAATAGGGAAAGTCCCAAGGATGACTTCCCTCTACCACACATTGACATCTTAGTTGATAATACTGCTCAGCATAAAGTCTTCTCTTTCATGGATGGCTTCTCAGGCTATAATCAAATAAGGATGGCTCCTGAGGACATGGAGAAGACTACATTCATTATGCAATGGGGAACCTTTTGCTACAAGGTCATGTCATTCGGATTGAAGAATGCAGGGGCAACGTATCAAAGGGCTATGGTAGCTTTGTTTCATGACATGATACATCATGAAATAGAGGTCTATGTGGAAGATATGATTACTTGATCACAAACTGTAGAGGAACATCTCGATCACCTGTACAAACTATTCGAAAGGCTGAAAAAGTACAAGTTGAGGTTAAACACTAACAAGTGTACGCTTGGAGTATGATCTGGAAAGCTTCTAGGTTTTGTTGTCAGCAATAAAGGCATTGAAGTTGATCCTGCCAAGGTTAAGGCCATCGAAGAAATGCCAGTCCCACATTCTGAAAAGGAAGTTAGAGGATTCTTGGGTCATCTCAATTACATTGCCCGTTTCATATCTCACTTGACTGATACTTGTGAGCCAATCTTCAAGCTCTTGAAGAAAGACCAGGTAGTCAAATGGAACAATGAATGCCAAGCTGCCTTCGACAAAATCAACGAATATCTACAAGATCCTCCTATTCTCATGCCTCCAGTTGAAGGAAGGCCCTTGATCATGTACTTAACAGTACTAGAGAATTCTATGGGGTGTGTTTTGGGCCAACATGACGAGTCTGGTCGAAAAGAGCATGCTATTTATTACCTGAGCAAAATGTTTACCGATTGTGAAACCAGATATTCACTGCTCGAGAAAACTTGTTGCGCTCTGGCATGGGCTGATCACCGGCTAAGGCAGTATATGTTGACTCGTACCACTCTATTAATTTCTAAAATGGACCCAATCAAGTACATTTTCGAGAAACCCGCCCTTTCCGGTCGGATAGCCAGATGGAAAATAATCTTGACTGAGTACGACATCCAATACACTACACAAAAGGCCATCAAAGGAAGCGTACTAGCTAATAATTTAGCCCATCAAGCTGGGGATGATTATTAGTCAATAAACTTCGACTTCCCTGATGAAAACATCATGCTGGTAATCGATTGCGTGAAACCTGGACAGTATGACGGACCTGAACAAGGATCCCGATGGACTATCGTGTTCGATGGGGCTTCCAACGCCTTAGGCAATGGAATTGGTGTTGTAATCATCTCTCCTGAAGGTTGCCACAGTCCATTCACTGCCAGATTATGCTTCGATTGAACGAATAACATGGCCGAGTACGAAGCGTGTATTTTGGGTCTGATAGCTGCCATTGATTTAAGGATCAAACATTTGAATGTGTTTGGGGATTCCTCTCTACTGATCAGCCAAGTAAAAGGAGACTGGGACACTAAATACCCTAATCTAATCCCTTACAGGGAACTTATGCTATCCATAATTCCTTACTTCAAAGAGATCACTTTTGAGCACTTCCCTAGGGAAGAAAATTAGTTGGCTGACGCTTTGGAAACCATGTCTTCAATTTTCAAGGCAAATGGGACAATAAAGCCCCTATGATTACAATTGAAAGATTCGATGAACCTGCACATTGCTATGAGCTTGACACTGATGCAGAAAATCCATGGTACCATGAGGTGATGAGATACCTTGAAGCACAAGAGTATCCAGAGGGAGCATCTATCAATGATAGAAAGTTCTTACGAAGATTTGCAGCCAAATTCTTCCTAAGCAACTGAATATTGTACAAGTGCAACCATAATTCAACTCTACTCTGATGTGTGGACAAGAAGGAGGCAGAGGAAATCATGGAAGACATGAATGATGGTCTCTTCGGTACTCACTCAAGCGGACATACGATGGCTAAGAAAATCTTAAGAGCTGGCTACTATTAGTTAATATTGTACCCCAAAATTTTTCCTCTCATTTTATCAAGATTTCCCCTCACAAGACTCTTTGGACTCTATACAGGATTAGAGTTTGCTCAGCTCAAGACATCTCCTTACACTAATGACCTGAAATTAGGGTTTGAGTTTGCACAGGGATTTTTGGACTTCCAATGCCTCATGTGACCTTCATACTTCATTTTGGACCCATAAGATTGCTCATACCAAGTTTCAAGCTTTGAATCACTTTTTTGCCCAATCAATTGGACAATTGACCTAAAAATCAGCTGTATTGGGGAAAAAGTCAACTGTGGCCAATTTACAGTCAAAAATCATAATTTTTTATCCACATAAACATTATATACTCATATGAACCATTTGATCAAGTTTGGACCATAACTCCTCAAGAAATTTGATCACATCATCAAAAGGGAAAAATGGTCATTTTTAGGGTTTTGACTGTAGAAGGGCAATTTCTTATTTTTAACCTATCCAATGGCAAATTGGGTTCAATCATGGTTTCAAGGACTCAATTGCATCATCTTGACCTAATCACAAGGTTCAAAAGATCTCAAATGCATTGGATTGACAGATGAATTTTCCAATCAACTGATCAAAAATCAGTTGTACACTGAAAAGTCAAACTTTGACTTTTTTGGTCAAAATCAAGTGCCAAGGGTCATTTTTCATCAAGATGTGTCAAAACATGAAACTTGTTCACCAGGAAACCTAATTTTGGAAATTAGGGTTTAAGTTTGAAAAATTCCATAACTTAGAAATTTTCTAAGTTATGAAAATTTCTTATTTTTTCCCAACTTTTTCACCATGATGAAATTGGATTTAAAGAAAACTTCCAACATCAAAGTTGTAGTCCTCCACAAAATCTACAACTTTTAATCAAAAAATTTTCCCAAAATATGCTTGGATCTCAAGTTATGATTTTGTGAATAAGGGTCCATGAAACTTTTAACTTAGTGAAATTTTGCCCTAGTTTAGGCAGGATTTTGACCTATCTTCATGGAAACTTTTCATCTAGTTCCAATTGGAATTTCAAAATTAATTATAAAGATGGATTGTAGAGAATGTTACAGGCTTTCCAAAATATCCAAGAACTCTCCAAGATCATTTGTGGTTAGGGAGAATCGAAAGTTTGAAAATGGCAAATTATCACTTTTGTCCATGGCATTTTTCACATTGATACAAGTTGCAAATCAGTTTGGATCATGCTTGTACTTGGTTTACAGGTTCTAGACGTTTCTATATTCATAAATTAAATTCAAATACAATGTGTAATGGCATTGTTTTGATCTTTGAAACTTTGTACAAAGGTTTAATCCAAAAATGGCAAAAAGGTTACAATACCATTACCATAAAGCATACCTTTTGCAATTTTGCTTATCTTGAGCATTGGACCTGATCTCTTGATACAAACAACATCCACAAACTTCAGGAAAAGCTCACCAACTCTCCTCAGGCCTTGAGCTAGCCTATACAGGCTTTGGCTTTGTCAACTCAACTTTTGCTTCAAAAGCAAGTAACTTGCAAAAGTCAGCATATCTTGTGCATATTATAAAACCAAGTCTTGGACTCATTTCAAACAAGCTCAGCATATTGTACCAAGCCAGAAACACGAGTTTCCAACTTCTCAAACCCTCCAAAACACAAAAACACCAAGTTCATGCCCAAACAGGGCATCTTCTGCAAATCTCAAGCGAAAACCAAATTGGCTCGTGCGTTTTGCCTTGAACCACTTCAAACACATTCCCTACAATACACATGAGCTATCCAAGCCATTGTTCAGCAACTGTAACCTCATTTTCTCACTTCACCATTTTCATTTTGAAGCTTTGCAGGTTGAGTTCTACAAGGAGATTCAGGCAAGTTCAAAGCAAGCTGAGCATTGGGCAAGGTTGAGGGAACTTCAAGCAAGCTCACAAGTCCTTCAGGCCTCATTCAAAGTTGCTACATTACCATATTCGAACTTGACTGAAAAAGGTATTATTCAACTTTCTATCTCCTTATTTATACATCCTTAGGCTTAGGTTTGTGAAGCAAAAATATAGTCTTTAATGTGCTTGAACTGTACATATGCATAGTTCTTATTTATATTAACTAAGCTAGGAGAATTTGGATGTTGAACATGCTGAAAATTTTAGGTCAGAAATTAGGGGTGATAAAATTCTCTTTGATTTTTGAGAGTTAGGTCAAGTTTTTTTATATCAATGGAATCGTGACTAAAAATGCTACAAGTTTCATGTTGCAAGATTTTGTTTTTAAGCACGTATGTAGGAGATACAGTTTGAAGTACACGGCGCGCGCGTTTTTATCCCAAGGACAAGGATGAAGTGGGAGTGGGCCTAGGCTTGATTTGTTTGACTATTGACACCCCATGTTTACTTCCTGCACCCCCTTGGCCCATTTTCTTCATTTTGTATATTTTCTCATTTCTTTTATATTTTCTGATTTTTATTATTTTTCTTGAACATTAAAAAAAACCAAAAATATTTTCTTAGTTTTTGCATTTTTATTTTATTATTTTTATTATTTTTTGGGCATAAAAATAGTTTACTAATAATAATATACTTTTATTTTCTTAAATAAACTTGTAAATAATATAAAAATATTACATATTTTTATTTTTATTATTTATACACTTAAATTAATATTTTCATACAATATTTAATTTTTTTAACATTTTTGTATATATTATTATTATTTTTCTTAAACAAAAAATGAATAAATAAATAATATTAGAATATATTTTCTTTTAAACCAAAAAATTAGGGTTTTTACCCTTTCCAAAAATAATCATTTTATTTTCTTATTTTTAGGACATAAATAAATTTATTTTTACATACATAAAAATAAATACAAAAACATTTGTGCATATTTACATTTTATTGTACTTTTAAATAATTGTTCATTTATTTATTGTATAAATTCAATTGGGTTGTAATAGTAAATTAGGGTTTTATTTTGTGCAAATACCCTCCTATTCAAACTTGTACCCCCTCCCCATAATATTGTGTAATAGTCTTAGATTTACTTTACGCATTTATTACTTTTATATGCCATGATAGTAAACTAGGGTTTGTATGCAAAAGACCAAAAACCAAACAAATAGCATGACTTAACACAAGAGAAAAATGCATGAAAAATGACAACACAATGCACACAAGCACCCATAAGGTTTAATCCACTTTGTTGCTTTAAAATGGCCATGGTATGCATGCTAGGTATCTTGGCAAAACAAAACAAAACAAAAGATCATAGTCCCTCGATGACGGTATCTTGGTTGCCTAAACAAATGATATAGTCCCTCAAAAACTTGCTAAGATACTTGGCAATATTGTTATCATGGTCATACGATGACCCGCGCCCGTCCCGTTTAACATCCAAAGATAGGGTTGTTTACCAAATACAATAGTAAAACAACAATGTCAAAAGGGTTAAAAATGTGTAGGAAAGACTTTTGATTAGGGTAGACAACTCCTAGTTACTTGATCTCTTGCAAACCATCCTTGCGATTTTTCAAACACACATACACAATTTCAAAACATTTTCCCAAACAAACTTTTAAACATTGAAACATTTTTCAAAAGACAAACACCTTTGTATACATTCAAACAAGAATCATTACAAAGGTTGCCTAGACAAAGGCCTCTTTTCAAAATACTTTCAAAACCACACAAAGCACCATTTCAAACAATTGAAAAGCAAAAGCAAGTGATCTAAAACAAGTAACTAAGAGCCCATGGAAAACCATGGATGAAAAGGGTGCTAGCACCTTCCCTTTTCATAACCTACCCCCCGAACCCAAAAACAATCTCAAAGGTCTTTCCTGTGCTTTTTTACCTTTCCTTTTGGATAAAATAAAAGTCGGTGGCAACTCTTGCTAAACCGCAACATTTGCAAACACAAACGCAAAACCTCAAGTCAGTTCTCCCACCGCATCATAGAACGGGAGACTCTGATGGGGAGAATACTATAAAAGTGGGGTTACCTTAGGGTTTTAGATCACCTTTACATGCTTATCTTGCTTGACTTGATTGCTTCGCATTTGGTTCTATTGTTTGGGTTTGAATCCTCTACCCAGATTTGGGAAACATTCATAGGTAAATAGCAATACGTTGTGGAAACTGTGCGGGGTATACCGACATGGTTGAAGCAATAGCTATATTAGTGCGACATATTTGTGGGTACTGGAAGCCTTTGAGTCAATCAAAGAGAATACGGGGCCGCTGAGTGATGTCATGAAGCACTAATGGAATTTTAGAACCTTTACTTGACCAACTTGGCCTTTTAGGATGTAGTGAGATGACCGGATTTGGTGCAGTCCAAAGTTGGTAGATACTCGATACTACACTCATTGAGGGTTGTTTTCTTGGAATATTTCGGTCTCTAGTAAAGTGGCCAAACTGAAACAATGAACACAGAAAATAATCCAGTGATATTGAGCTCCTTAGAACTCGGTTACTATTTCTAGGACAGGTTGAGCCAACTAAACTTCAAGAGGGTACTTACCTATGAAACCCCATGCAAGCCTGAAACTAGGAACTTGTGTGATTTGTTTGTACATATACCCTTGTGCATAACATCATAAACATCATGAAGCATCATATGCATCCGCTAACCATTTCAAGGATTTGGATTTTCATCTTTGTTCCTGTTTTGTAGGTTATGGATTCACTTCGCAGGAAAACTGTCCAAGTCAACCTTGTAAGAATTCCTCCTCAACTCAAGGAGCTAGCTTCAAGGATTCCTGAGAATTCTTCATTCATTGAGAGGCATGGTCGTCTTCTCAACTTAGTCACTGCCAACACTGAGGAGGATATGCTGAAAGTTCTCTTCCAGTTCTTTGACCCCTTGCATCATTGCTTTACATTTCCTGACTACCAACTTGTGCCTACTTTGGAGGAATTTTCTCAACTCCTGAGGATTCCTATTCTCCATCAACTACCTTCCAACGGTATGGAAAGAGATCCAAAGCCTGAAGATGTTGCTCAAGCCCAACACTTGCAACCATCTGATATCATAGGACATTGGGAAACTAGAAGTGGTGTCAAAGGTTTCTTGTCAAAGTTTCTGTTTGAGAAGGCCCAAACTGCTGGAATTCATTGGACTTACAAGCTTTTGATGAGATTGTAGTTCTTCTCATCTATGGGATGGACTTGTTCCCTAACCCTGACCAACTTATAGATGTAAGTTCTGTCAAAATTTTCATGGCTCGCAACCCGGTGCCTACATTGCTTAGGGATATCCTCCACTCTTTTCACACCCGAACAATGAGGAAAAGAGGTATTCTCATGTGTTGCACTCCTCTACTGGCAAGATGGTTTATTTCTAATCTTCCCCAATCAGTTTTGAAGAATGAGCAATGTTTGAGGTGGTCACAACGATTGATGACTCTTATACAGTCTGATGTTCATTGGTGTTCTCGATCCAGAGAAAATGTTATCATCATTGATCGTTGTGGGGAATTCCATAATGTTCCTCTACTTGGCATTAGGGGAGGCATTACCTACAACCCTTGCTTGGCTCTGAGACAGTTTGGATATGCCCGAAGGGATGGCCCACATGACATGCTGATTCTAGACTTGGTTTTTGACTTCGACAACTACGATCAAGGACTTCGACAAAGGTTCATCCGAGCTTGGAGGATGCCCAACAAGGTGGACAGTAAGACCTTAGGACACAAGAATTCCATCCCTCTTGAGCCTTACCTCAAGTGGGTACGAACCCGTGCCCAAAGTCTTATGATGTGTTACCCCTACATTCTCCCTGTGATCAAAGAGCCTGTTATGGAAGGAGAGGTTCCATACACCCTCCTACATCCTGACATGCCAACATCACTAGAAGAGCTACAAAGGAGTTGGATACAGCTCAAAGGAGAACGCGATACTTTTGAAGTCCAATTCTACGCAAGTGAGAAGAAGGTTTTGGAACTTACTTGTTAACTTCACGAAGAGCAGACTCTCAACACCTATATTGCACCAAAAAGGATGCGCAACGTCCTTTTACCTTAGAATTTTGTATTATTTTGCCCATGGGGCATTGATGTACTAACAAATTCTATTAATATGACGTGTATTCTTTTTTGTTTAAAACAAATTTGAATTTCTAAATCCTTGAATGCATTACATGAATACATATCATTCATCATATGCATAAACAGGTCTTCACACCAAGTTTCCTCATCTCTCTATTATTTATTTCAACAAGATGGATATTGAACAGACGGTCAAAGACTTACAAGCCCAGAATTCACAATTTCAACAACTACTTTTGACCTTGGCTAAGGGGAAGGAGGATCTCAAAACTCTACTGGAAAAGGAAAAGGAGAAAAAGAAAAAGAAGATGGATGGTGTGGCTACCATGGGTAGAAGATTTGAAGGTCAAGCTAGAAGGGTCCTGGATTTCCCCTCAACATCTGATGAAGGGGTGAGAAAGGGTAAAGAGATTGCAGTGCCATCTGACTTTGAGGAAGAAGAAGATGAAGAGGATGAAGACTATTCTGAATAGCAGTACCCTCCTGCAGATGACAAATACAAGAACTTGGAAGAACGTCGGGCAGCTATGGAGATACAGAGAGTGCCTGGGTTGGACTTTGAAGAGCTAGGGCTGGTTTCTGGAATTGTTATTCCCTCTAAATTCAAAGTGCCTCTTTTTTCTAAGTACGATGGGTTGTCTTGTCCCAAGATGCACCTGTGATCTTACGTCAGGAAAATTCAACCACATTCTTCTGACAAAGACTTGTGGGTTCATTTCTTCCAGGACAGTCTTTCGGGGACGCAGCTGGATTGGTTTTACCAGTTGTGCATAATTGGGAAGATTTGGCGACCTCCTTCTACAAACAGTATCATTATAATGCGGACTTAGCACCAACCCGTACTCAATTACAGAGTATGGGCATGGTCTCAAATGAAAGTTTCAAAGAGTATGCCCAGAAATGGAGATACTTGGCGGGACGAGTACAACCACCTCTATCTGAGAGGGAGCTAATAGATATGTTCTTGGGAACACTATCAGGCCCCTTTTTCAATCACCTGATTGGAAGTTCGTCTGCGGGATTCATCGAGTTGATTCTAACTGGTGAGAGAGTTGAAGTCGGTATAAAGAGCGGGAAAATTCAAAAAGATGCATCTGCCTCTGCTGCCATCAAGAAGACTTTTCCAGCAAAGAAGGAAGTATCAGCTGTTTACTCCCAAAGAGGTCAAGGAAGAGTTGAGCGCCGGCCAGCGGTGGGGGCCGTAATGATTCAGAAGTCTGCAGCTGATCAGCCTAGAAACAATCAACCCAGAACCAACCAAACAAGGGTGGAAAGGCTTGTACGGCAATTCACCCGGATAAACATGACTCCTGCTCAGGTTCTACCCCATCTCTTGAAGTTAAACCTTGCGAGTTTGAAAGAGGCCCCGAAGAATCCGAATACAGCTTCTCCTTACTACCATTCGAACGCCAAGTGTGCTTATCATTCAGACAGCCTGGGGCACGACACCAACAATTGTTGGGCCCTTAAGAATAAGATTCAGGATTTGATAGACGCTAAAGAAGTTGAATTCGACACCCCTGAAAATTCGAATGTGATCTCTGCTCCAATGCCAAAGCATGGCCACAATGCCCATGTTATTGAAGAAGATCTTTTTGTTGCTACTGTTTATGATTTGATGACTCCACTACCGATAATCAAGTTGAATTTGCTGAAGGATGGGATTTTCCCAGGTTGTGAAGAAGATTGCTGCCTTTGTTCATACTTACCGACCGACTGTCCATTGTTGAAGTTAGGTATCCAGCGCCTAATGGATAACCAAGAAATCCTTTTTGAAAAGACTCCTGTTACACCGACTCCTGTCAATGATGTTTCGATAATAACCATATCCGCCAATATTTCTGAGGTCTCCCAAAGACCTGTTAAGATTACATCCGCTCCGAAGACTGTACCTTTGAAGATAACTATGCCCGGACCCATCCCGTACAGGTCCGACAAATCAGTACCGTGGAACTATGGTGAAGAAATCTACTACCACGGTATTAAACAAATTGAATCAGCTAAAGAGAGTTCTGATGAAGAGACTTCCGACATTGGAAACATTGCTGGAACGAGCAAAATCACCCGCAGTGGGAGAATTTTCTCTCCAGAGATTGCCCCTTCAAAGGCAATCCTTGGAACCTCAGCTGCTCTTAAGGTTACCCCTGTACTGGTAAACATATCTGCTAGAACTCCAATTATTGAAGAAGTTGTGACTCCTGTGGTTGTCTCCTCTGCTCCTACTGATGATAGAGGGAAAGGAATCCAAGAAGATCATGTCAGGACGAGGGCTCAGCCATTGGTCATCCCTGAAACCTCTCAAAAAGAAATGGAAGAGACTTTGAAAATAATCAAGAAAAGCGATTATGATGTTATGGAGAAACTGGGGCAAACCCCCTCAAAGATCGCTATGTTGGCCCTGCTGCTTTGTTCAGAAGCTCATGCTAAAGCTTTGATCAGATTTTTAAATACGGCCCACGTGCCACAGGAAACCTCCGCGGATCAGTTCAGGAATGTGTAGCTAGCCTAACAGCTGACAATGGTCTAGGATTCTCCGATTCTAATTTAACATCGAAAGGGAGAAAACATAATGATGCTTTGCATGTCTCGGTGGAATGCAGAGGGACTTCTCTAGCACACATACTGGTAGACACTGGTTCATCGCTGAACGTCTTGCCAAAGAAGGCCTTGGATAGGTTGGATTGTGAAGGCCTAACTTTGAAGCCCAACAACATCATTGTCAGAGCCTTTGATGGTTCTAAAAGGATGGTCCACGGGGAGGTGGACATCCCGATTAAAGTGGGAACTGAAACCTTCAACTCCATATTCTATGTGATGGACATTCGTCCTTCCTATTCTTGCTTGTTGGGAAGACCCTGGATTCACCATGCTGGAGCCGTCACTTCTACTCTGCATCAAATGCTCAAGTACCCTGTCCAGAGGAAAATTACAATTGTTCACGGTAAAAGGGAATACATGATAAGCCATCTAAATTCTTTCCTCTATGTAGAATTGGATGGCGAATTCATCGAAACCCACATTCAGCATTTTGAAGAGGTAGCTCAGGAGATTGCGGCAACCAAGACAGTGTCTTCTATACCCATGATTACCAGACCTCCGCCTCGAATGTCGTCTCTCAAAGATGCAAGGGCTATGATTGAAGAAGGAGGAAGCACAATCTGGGGGAAGCTTCCCGACTTTCCTTTCAAATCTAATAAATGCGGCTTGGGATTCACTTCTTCTGCTCAAAAGGATGTACGCTGCACCCGTGCTGAAGGGCCACCAGTGAAGATCACCCATCATGGATTCAATGCTTTGGAGGATGTTGAAGAGGAGAGCAACTTGGAAGACTAGATTTTCCCTACTGTTGACGGAGGACTGTGCAATTGGGAGGCAAAGGACTTTATTCCGATTACTTTCATACCGCAGTAATTTATCTTTCAAACATTTCAGTTGGTTTGTAATAATTCTTAAACAATTCGTACACTTTTAACCTTGTGCCTTACCCGAGGTACATAGGTCCATTTGTAAGGGTTTGATTTTTCATCTTCATATGCCATTTTAATGAATCATGGACGTTTTCACATATAAACTTTTGTGTTCATTGTCTTTCTTTTTACATTTTATTTGTTTAAAGGTGGCTATCCCTTACACACACCCACACTCACAAATGCAGGTACCCTTCCATTCCGAATTCCATGGGTAACAATTCTGCTATGACCTTCAGTGACTCTGAAGATCTGGTCTACCATGCCGAATACGAAGGTGAGGAAGATTGTGAGGTTTCGGGGGAATTGGCTAGCTTGCTACAACAGGAAGAAAGGGCTATTCTACCTCATGAGGAGTTGTTAGAGACAATCAACTTGGGTACTGAGGAAGACAGAAAAGAAGTCAGAGTCGGTGCCAACTTAGAGCCAAGTGTCAAAGAGCGCTTAATTCAGCTGCTGAATGAATATGTTGAGATATTCTCCTGGTCATACGAAGACATGTCGGGACTTGATACAAACATTATGGTACACCGTCTACCCACAACAGAAGACTGTCCACCAGTTAAACAGAAAGTCTGCCGCATGAGGCCCGACATGTCTGAAAAGATCAAAGCAGAAGTTATGAAGCAGTTCAATGCTGGATTTCTTGTTGTTACTTCCTATCCACAATGGGTTGCTAACATTGTGCTTGTGCCTAAGAAGGACATAAAAGTGAGAATGTGCGTGGATTATAGAGACTTAAACAGGGCCAGCCCTAAAGATGACTTTCCACTTCCGCACATTGACATCTTGGTTGACAATACAGCTCAGCACAAGGTATTTTCTTTCATGGACGGATTCTCAGGCTATAACCAGATCAAAATAGCCCCTGAGAACATGGAGAAAACTACTTTTGTTACACAGTGGGGTACGTTCTGCTACAAAGTGATGCCATTCGGACTGAAGAATGTCGGGGCAACCTATCAATGCACCATGGTAGCTTTATTTCATGATATGATACATCATGAGATAGAGGTCTACGTAGACGATATGATAGCCCATTCACAAACTGAAGAAGAACACCTCGACCACCTGCAAAAGTTGTTTGTCAGGTTGAAGGAGTACAAGCTCATACTGAACCTTAACAAGTGCACTTTCGGAGTCAGGTCCGGTAAACTCCTGGGTTTCATTGTCAACAACAAAGGCGTCGAGGTTAATCCTGCCAAAGTCAAAGCTATACAAGAAATGCCTGCCCCTCGCACTGAGAAGGAGGTCAGAGGTTTCTTGGGATGCCTAAACTACATTGCAAGGTTCATTTCTCACCTAACATCTACCTGTGAGCCAATCTTCAAGCTGTTGAAGAAAGATCAGGTAGTTAAATGGAATGATGACTATCAAGTTGCTTTCGATAAAATCAAGGAGTATTTGCTAGAACCTCCTATCTTGATGCCACCCGTCGAAGGAAGGCCTCTAATCATGTATTTGACCGTCTTAGAGAATTCAATAGGGTGCGTACTGGGCCAACATGAC
The DNA here is from genome assembly GCA_948472305.1 of Vicia faba. NCBI lineage: Eukaryota > Viridiplantae > Streptophyta > Magnoliopsida > Fabales > Fabaceae > Vicia > Vicia faba. The sequence continues at coordinate 948,179,054 of OX451741.1, read as the reverse complement.
GATTCTGGTCGAAAAGAGCATGCCATTTATTACCTTAGCAAAAAGTTTACCGACTGTGAGACCCGATACTCACTGCTAGAGAAAACTTGATGTGCTTTGGTATGGCCTGCTCGCCGGCTAAGGCAGTATATGTTGACTCATACCACTTTACTGATATCTAAGATGGATCTGATCAAGTATGTCTTTGAAAAGCCTGCTCTATCTAGAAGAATCGCTAGATGGCAGATTATCCTAACGGAATACGATATACAGTACACGACCCAAAAATCTATAAAGGGGAGTGTTGTACCCCAAAATTTTCCCTCTCATTTTATCAAGTTTTACCCTCACAAGACTCTTTGGACTCCAGACAGGATTAGGGTTTCCTCAGCTCAAGACATCTCCTTGCACTGATGACCTGAAATTAGGGTTTGAGTTTGCACAGGGATTTGTGGACTTCCAATGCCTCATGTGACCTTCATACTTCATGTTGGACCCCTAAGATTGCTTATACCAAGTTTCAAGCTTTGAATCACTTTTTTGCCCAATCAATTGGACAGTTGACCTAAAAATCAGTTATATTCGGGAAAAAGTCAACAGTGGCCAATTTACAGTCAAACCTCATAATTTTTTATCCACATCAACATTATAGACTCATATGAACCATTTTATCAAGTTTGGACCATAACTCCTCAAGAAATTTGATCAGATCATCAAAAGGGTAAAATGGTCATTTTTAGGGTTTTGACTGTAGAAGGGCAGTTTCTGATTTTTAACCTAGACAATGGAAAATTGGGTTCAAGCATGGTTTCAAGGACTCAATGGCATCATCTTGACCTAATCACAAGGTTCAAAAGATCTCAAATGCATTGGATTGACAGATGAATTTTCCAGTCAACTGGTGAAAAATCAACTGTACACTGAAAAGTCAAACTTTGACTTTTTTGGTCAAATCAAGTGCCAAGGGTCATTTTTCATCAAGATGTTTCAAAACATGAAACTTGTTCACCAAGAAACCTAATTTTGAAAATTAGGGTTTAAGTTTGAAAAAATTTCATAACTTAGAAATTTTCTAAGTTATGAAAATTTCTTATTTTTTCCCAATGTTTCCCAACTTTTTCACCATGATGCAATTGGAATCAAAGAAAACTTCCAACATTAAATTTGTAGTCCTCCACAAAATCTACAACTTTAATTCACAAAGTTTTCCCAAAAGATTCTTGGATCTCAAGTAATGATTTTGTGAATAAGGGTCCATGAAACTTTTAACTTAGTGAAATTTTGCCCTAGTTTAGGCAGGATTTTGACCTATCTTCATGGCAACTTTTCACCTAGTTCCAATTGGAATTTAAAAATAAATTTTGAATATGGATTGTAGAGAATGTTACAAGCTTTCCAAAATGTCAAAGAACTCTCCAAGATCATTTGTGGTTAGGGAGAACCGGAAGTTTGAAAATGGCAAATTATCACTTTTGTCCATGGCATTTTTCACATTGATACAAGTTGCAAATCAGTTTGGATCATGCTTGTACTTGGTTTACAGGTTCTAAACCTTTCTACAATCATAAATTAAATGCAAATACAATGGTTAATGGCATTGTTTTGATCTTTGAAACTTTATACAAAGGTTTAATCCAAAAATGGCAAAAAGGTTACAATACCATTTCCATAAAGCATACTTTTTGCAATTTTGTTTATCTTGAGCATTGGACCTGATCTATTGATACAAATAACATCCATAAACTTCAGGAGAAGCTCACCAACTCTCCTCAGGCCTCGAGCTAGCCTGTACAGGCTTTGGCTTTGTCAACTCAACTTTTGCTTCAAAAGCAAGTAACTTGCAAAAGTCAGCATATCTTGTGCATTTGATAAAGCCAAGTATTGGACTCATTTCAAACAAGCTCAGCATATTGTACCAAGCCAGAAACACGAGTTGCCAACTTCTCAAACCCTCCAAAACACAAAAACACCAAGTTCTTGCCCAAACAGAGCATCTTCTGCAAATCTCAAGCCAAAACCAAATTGGCTCGTGCGTTTTGCCTTGAACCACTTCAAACACATTCCCTACAATACACCTGAGCTATCCAAGCCATTGTTCAGCAACTGTAACCTCATTTTCACACTTCACCATTTTCATTTTGAAGCTTTGCAGGTTGAGTTCTACAAGGAGATTCAGACAAGTTCAAAGCAAGTTGAGCATTGGGAAAGGTTGAGGGAACTTCAAGCAAGCTCACAAGTCCTTCAGGACTCATTCAAAGTTGCTACATTGCCATATTCGAACTTGACTGAACAAGGTAATTTTCAACTTTCTATCTCCTTATTTAGACATCATTAGGCTTAGGTTTGTGAAGCAAAAATATAGTCTTTAATGTGCTTGAACTGTACATATGCATAGTTCTTATTTATATTAACTGAGCTAGGAGAATTTGGATGATGAACATGCTGAAAATTTTAGGTCAGAAATTAGGGGTGATAAAATTCTCTCTGATTTTTTAGAGTTAGGTCAAGTTTTTTTATATCAATGGAATCGTGACTAAAAATGCTACAAGTTTCATGTTGCAAGATTTTGTTTTTAAGCACGTATGCAGGAGATACAGTTTGAAGTACAGGGCGCACACGTTTTTGTCCCAAGGACAGGGATGAAGTGGGAGTGGGCATGGGCTTGATTTGTCTGACTATTAACACCCCCTGTTTACTTCCTGCACCCTTTTGGCCCATTTTCTTCATTTTGTATATTTTCTCATTTCTTTTATATTTTCTGATTTTTATTCTTTTTCTTGAACATTAAAAAAAACCAAAAATATTTTCTTAGTTTTTGCATTTTTATTTTATTATTTTTATTATTTTTTGGGCATGAAAATAGTTTACTAATAATAATATACTTTTATTTTCTTAAATAAACTTGTAAATAATATAAAAATATTATTTATTTTTATTTTTATTATTTATACACTTAAATTAATATTTTCATACAATATTTAATTTTTTAACATTTTTGTATATATTGTTATTATTTTTCTTAAACAAAAAATGAATAAATAAATAATATTAGAATATATTTTCTTTTAAACCAAAAAATTAGGGTTTTTACCCTTTCCAAAAATAATCATTTTATTTTCTTATTTTTAGGACATAAATAAATTTATTTTTACATACATAAAAATAAATACATAAACATTTGTGCATATTTACATTTTATTGTACTTTTAATAATTGTTCATTTATTTATTGTATAAAATCAATTGGGTTGTAATAGTAAATTAGGGCTTTATTTTGTGCAAATACCCCATATTCAAACTTGTAACCCCCTCCCCATAATATTGTGTAATAGTATTAGATTTACTTTACGCATTTATTGTTTTTATATGCCATGATAGTAAACTAGGGTTTGTATGCAAAAGACCAAAAACCAAACAAATAGCATGACTTAACACAAGACAAAAATGCATGAAAAATGACAACACAATACACACAAGCACCCCTAGGGTTTCATCCACTTTGTTGCCTTAAAATGGCCATGGTATGCATGCTAGGTATCTTGGCAAAACAAAAGATCATAGTCCCTCGATGACGCTATCTTGGTTGCCTAAAAAAATGATCTAGTCCCTCAAAACTTGCTAAGATACTTGGCAATAATGTTATCATGGTCATACGATGACCCACACCCGTCCCGTTTAACATCCAAAGATAGGATTGTTTACCAAATACAATGGTAAAACAACAATGTCAAAAGGGTTAAAAATGTGTAGGAAAGACTTTTGATTAGGGTAGACAACTCCTGGTTACTTGATCTCTTGCAAACCATCCTTGCTATTTTTCAAACACACATACACAATTTCAAAACATTTTCCCAAACAAACATTGAAACATTTTTTAAAAGACAAACACCTTTGTATACATTCAAACAAGAATCATTACAAAGGTTGCCTAGACAAAGGCCTCTTTTCAAAATACTTTCAAAACCACACAAAGCACCATTCTAAACAATTGAAAAGCAAAAGCAAGTGATCTAAAACAAGTAACTAAGAGCCCATGGAAAACCATGGATGAAAAGGGTGCTAGCACCTTCCCTTTTCATAATCTACCCCCCGAACCCAAAAACAATCTCAAAGGTCTTTCCTGTGCTTTTTTACCTTTCCTTTTGGATAAAATAAAAGTCAGTGGCGACTCTTGCTAAACCGCAACATTTGCGAACACAAACGCAAAACCTCAAGTCAGTTCTCCCACCGCATCACAATCAACAATGGAGGCTGATTGCCATCAACATCCAAGAACTTGTCACAAATGCCAAATCTATGCTGACAAGGTCCATGTGCCTCATATCCCTATGAATGTCATGACCGCTCTGTGGCCATTTGAAATGTGGGGCATTGATATGATTGGAGAAATCAAGCCAACCGCTTCCAATGGACATCGCTTCATTTTGGTCGCTATTGATTATTTCACCAAGTGGGTCGAAGCCGCTTCTTTTGCCTCATTCATAAAGAATATGGTAGCCAGATTTATCAGACACAGCCTCATCTGCCATTATGGTATCCTCGAAAGGATTATCACCGACAATGGGACTAACCTCAACAATTCTATGATTACTGAGCTATGCATTCAGTTTAAGATCAAGCATCACAATTCTTCTCCATATAGACCGAAAATGAATGGCGCAGTCGAAGCGGATAACAAAAATATCAAGAAGATTGTGCAGAAAATGGTGGTAACCTATAAGGATTGGCATAAGATGTTGCCATTTGCTCTACATGGCAACCGCACTTCAGCTAGAACATCAACTGGGGCAACTCCCTTTTCCTTAGTTTATGGCATGGAAGTTATTCTGCCGGTGGAAGTTTAGATTCCCTCGTTGAGGATTATGAATGAGGAAGGCTTAGGCGAAGATGAATGGATTCAAACGAGATTGGATCAGCTAAACTTGATCGATGAAAAATGATTGGCTGCTGTTTTCCATGGTCAGACGTGCCAAAAACGGATGATCAAGGCTTTCAACAAAAAGATCAAGCTTCAAGTATACCGAGCTGGTGACTTGGTGATAAAACGCATCATTCTACCACAAGGCGACCCCAGAGGCAAATGGACTCCCACCTATGAAGGGTCGTTTGTTGTCAAGAGAGTTTTCTCTGGCGGTGCCATGATGCTGACTACCATGGATGGTGAAGATTTCCCACATCCTATAAACGCGAACATAGTTAAAAAATACTACGGATAAGAGACCCGCTAGGTTGACACACCTAGGAAAAATAAGGGCATCCTGGTAAACCAAAAGATTGGGCAAAAATTAGGGATATATGCCAAAGATTGTACACCCGACAAGTTGAAAACCTGAAAGGGCGACTTGGGCAAAAAAGGGTATCCTGATGGGCTGAAAACTCGAAAGGGCGGTCCAGGAAAAAATTACGGATTGAAAGCGAATGACTATGTCCCATGGAATCACCACAATCAATTTTATTACCAAGCTCCAAGTTCAAACGGTCCAAGATCAATCAATTCAACTTCTATCAACGACAAGGGACATTCGAAGACATTGGGGCAATAGTATAGTTGGAAGGCAATGAGATCATTTCACATGGCTATTTGTTTTTATTCTCAATTTTGTTTTCCTTTCAACGATTTCCTCTTACTAGGATCTTCGTCTCTCTGTACAAAAACTCCTATTCATGGGCAAAATACCAATACAAATATAATTTGAAGTGCAAAATTTCTGTCTTTGTTTTGAATGCAAATTTGTCCGATGACTAAAATTGAGTGAACATATGCATATGAACATGATTAAAACTGTGGCACATATGACCTAAGCAGTAACAGGCACCTCTTTAATGAATAGGGAATATCCTCACAGAGTTATTTCATTAACATCCTTCTCAACAAATTTACTCACAAATTCTCTTTGCGTAGGATAATCCCCAACCAGAGTCTCAATCTCTTGGCAGCTATCTCTCCAGCTAAGTCGAATTTTACAAGTTGAAGCCTCGTGGATCTCTTCCTAAAAGAAACTCACCTCCTAAACACATTTTATTTCCCCAACAACAATCCTCCCCAACCGAGTATTTATTCCCCTGGCATAGTCTATCTTCCCCAAGCTGAGTCTGTCCTACCCGACTGAGTCCATACTCTCCAGTTTGAATTTTCCTTTCAGATTATTGCAAATCATAGGGCCACAACCCCTGATCCCCAGTAAAGCCGTCAGCAAAGCCTTTACTATTTCCAAAAAGATACTATGAAGTCTGGGCCCGACTAGATATTAGTACAACTTTCAAGTTATTACTGAAGCTTGGACCCGACCAGATAATAGTTTGACTTCTTCAATTGCTGAAGCTTGGGCCCGACCAGATAGCAATTTAAATTCCTACAAAATCATTAGAAAAAATCCTCTTCTCTAGTAGAGTTTGCCACTATCCCTAGTAAATTACTGAAACCTGGACCCGACCAAATAACAGTTTGAGTGTCTGAAACCTGGACCTGACCAGATAGCAGTTGATATCAATTTCAAGTTACTAAAATCCTACATTCGTCCAGATAATAGTTTAACTCTTCAAAATAAATAAGAACCTGGACTCAAACGACCAAGGTTTAACTTCTTCTCCCCAATAGAGTTTGCCTCTACCCCAACAAGTTGTTGTGAAGCCTGGATCCGACCAGATAACAATTACCTTCAAAGATTCATTGTGAAACCTAGAAACCGACCAGATAACAACTATATCCCCAAACAATTTATTGTGAAACCTGGACCTGACCAGATAGCAATTGACCTCATCAACCTCAAAAATATGCAAAGCCTGGACCCGACCAGATGACAGTGTTTCAAACAGTTTATTGTGAAACCTGGAGCTCGACCAGATAACAATTAACTATGATCCCCATAGAAACACTATGAAGCCTGGACTCGACCAGATAATAGTACAACTTTCCAAAAACCATGAAACCTAGACCCGACCAGATAGTAATTACCACTTCAAGTTACTGCGAAGACTGGATCCGATCAGATAACAGTTAACTTCCGTATCCCCAACAAGTTCTTGTTAAGCCTGGATCTGACCAGATAACTATTCAATTTCAAGGAATTTTCTGCAAAGCCTGGAATCCGACCAGATAATAGTTAATTTGTCTCTCCCCCCAGTAAGTTGCCGTGAAGCCTGGATCCGACTAGATAGAAGTTGACTACTTCATCCTCAGCAAATTGTGAAGCCCGGATCTAACCAGATAACAGCTGACATTCAAAATATATTCCCCAGCGAAAGCATCCTTTCAACAAAAATTGAAGATATGCATATTCTTCATCCCCAACAACAATCAGGGATTCAACCCCCCAGAATTTCCTCATCGGCAGTCAAGAATTTATTTCCCCAGACAAAAACATACATCTCACACTCATACATCATAACATGTACATACAAAATTCATTTAGCATAATACCACATCTAGAAAACATCATGCATACATATGCATTTTACTAACTCTTTTTCTCACAGGTAAAGCATCAAGTTTTAGTATTAATCAACAAGAGATTTGTGCTGATACTTCTTCTAGTATTTATCAACTTTCCTCCAAATGGTATCTTTAAGCCCACTCCCTACACAATTAACCACCACATCATCGAGTGCAAATTTTTGGGCACTCTAGTGTTCAATCATCTTCCACCTTCAAGTCACGAATGGCAGACTCGCCAATCTAACTCTTCAGGTTTAAGAAGATTGAACAGGGGCAGCTGTTGTACACCAAAATTTTCCCTCTCGTTTCTCAAAAGATCATTCTAGACCCTTAGGTTTGCTTCTGGCAAGTTTCAAGTCCCAGATTACAATTTTCCAAGAAAGTCATTCACAAGGGCAAAATGGTCAAAAGCATGCTGAAAAGTCAAACTTTGACTTTTGGGTCAAAAATCAAGTTTCAACAATTATATTTCAACAAGATATGAAATTAGTTCATCAGAAATCAGGAGTTGGAAATTACTTTGAAAAATCCAAATTTCTAAACATTTAGAAATTTTTCTGAGTGTTAAGAGAATATGGTACTTCAACTTATGGGCCAGCCTCCACGTAAGTGCGGTCAGAATTTGCAAACACGGTTCAGAACATGATGCTTCAATCAGAACATGTGGAAGCAATGCTCTTCGGTCAGAACATGATCCTTCAGCATATGACGGCTATGTTCAACGCTTCAGTCAGAACATCACTCTTCGAGTCTCATTCTGGTCTTCTGTGATCAGAATATCACCAGATCCCAAAGCCTCATTTAAACAACCTGTTGCACTGCTACAACATAGTACTATAACCAACAGCTAATCCAGGCCACGCCTGCATTTTCCGAAATCCCATATTTGCACCAAATACAAAAGGCTGTGACCAAAAAGCAATGGAACAGTGTGCCAAAAATGTTCAAATCCCATTTATTTTTCCCCCTAAAACCACAACAAACTCACCTATAAATAAGTTGCTCCATCACACTTTCAAGGGGGGATTTTAAGAGAGAAAGAATTATCAAAGAGAGAAAAGGAAACAGCAAAAACCTTCGCAAATCCTAAACAAAACCTTTGTTCTTATCTTTGAATCAAAGAACATAACCACTATTTCATTGCTCTCATTGACTCCAGAACATCTGAAGGCAGCAGTTCAAGTTCCAAACGCACGCTCCAGATTCAAGGTAAGTCTTTCTGACATTGCATCTTTTCATTCAGAACATCCTAAAATATGTAAATATTATAGTATTGATGATGTCCATATCATTGCATAAGTAGAAGAAACTATGGATCAGAACTACTTGATTAAGGCTAGGCTCAGAATCAGGATTAGAACTTCTACCAATGGTTGTGTTTTTTTATCCTTCTGATTTGCTGTTTGTTAAGAACTGAATAAATTGTTGATGTGCTGATTAATATAAGGAAAGAGTTGAAATGTAGCACAAAACTTCTGATTTTCACTCACGATTTTAGCACAACACATAATTTCTTAGTTCTCCTCACTATTTTAACACACACTGAACTTCTGATGTTCTCTCACTGTCTTAGCACATAATGAACTTCTGATTTTCACTCACGGTTTTAGCATAACACATAATTTATGAGTTCTCCTAACTATTTTAACACACACTGAACTTCTGATGTTCGCTCACTGTCTTAGCACATAATGAACTTATGAGTTCTCTTTACTGTTTTAATACACAGAACTTCTAAGACTTTCTTACTGTTTTAACGCTCAGAAGTTCAGCACATAGCAAGCCAGAACTTTTGTATCTTTCCTCTAACGTTTCTTGCATGACCTCAAAATGTATCAATATAGAACTTTTGATGCTTCTTTCTGGACTACAGCGTGCCCGACATCAGAACTTCTGATCCCTTTTGTTTTACTTTCAGCAGCATGCTAATCATATCTCATTATTTTCTCTTTTTATCTTTTTCAATATTAATACCCTTTTTTTATTAATATAAAAAAGACATAAAAATATTTCCTTAAGCCAATTTATTTATTTTCTTAACAAAAACAAAGAAGTCCATTTCAATTCTTGTACATTATTTCAATATGGTTGTAATAGATAATTAAGATTTATTTTCTTGCAACCCCCCATTCATAAATTTTTACCCCCATCCCCTTAATGATGTAATGGTGTAGGACTTTACTTTTCCTGCACTTTTATTGCTTAAATATAAAGGCTAGTAATTAGGGTGTATATGGCAAGACATGAAATCAACAAATAGATAACCCTAATCAAGACTAAATGCATGTAAATCAAACGCACTATTCACACATACACCCTTAGGATAATCCCATTTTTTTGCCTATCAGAAAATAGTCATGTCCCTCGAATATGGCCATTTTAGCAAAGACCCTCGATAAAAGATCGTAGTCCCTCGATGACCCTTGATGTGGCCTTCGGTAGACGATCTAGTCCCTAAAACGACATTGCTAAAACGTCTCATAGGTTGCCTTCTATGACTATACAAAAAAAAACGTCCCACGCCCGTCCCTTTCACATCCAACGACGGGGCTTCTTATCAATCAATGGTAAGATAACAACATCTAAAGGAAAAAAGGAAATGAACATGAAAGACTTTTGAGTAGGTAGATTGTTCCTAGTTGCTTGCTCAATTTCAAAACCAAAAACATCCTTGCTATTTTCAAAACAAATACCAACACTTTCAAAACACCTTTCAAACTTGAAAACATTTTCAAAAGATCAAAACTTTGTATACATTTTTACGAACGAGAATCATTACAAAGTATGCCTAAACAATGGCACCTTTTCAAAATACTTTCAAAAACCACACAAAGCACATTTTCAAACAAAAGCAAGTGATCTAGCAAGTAACTAAGAGCCCATGGAAAACCATGGATGAAAAGGGTGCTAATACCTTCCCTTTTCATAATCTACCCCTCGAACTCAAGAAACAATCTCAAAGGTCTTTCCTGTGCTTTTTCACCTTTCCTTTTGGATTAAAAGAAAAGTTGGTGGCGACTCTTTCTAACCGCAACATTTTCGATCAAACGCAAAACAACCAAGTCAGTTCTCCCACCGTACCACGGGCGGTCTAGGCAAAAATAAGAGACACAAACAGAAGAAATTTTCCCGCTAGGTTGAAAATCCGCAAGGGCAGCCTAGGAAAAAGTTAGGGATTTCTTGACAAGTAACCGTGTCAGACAAGACTTGATCATTGAAGTAACAATTTTCTCGGATCCTCACCACACTTCAACAGAATTCGCTGCTCAGGAATTCAAAGTTGTTAGGGAGAATGGTGCTCATTATATTTCAATGTATCTTTTCCAATATATTATCATTTTCCAAACTTTGTAATTATCCATGGAGTCTCGTCATTCCAGACTACCATTCTATTAATAAAGTTTGATCCTTTATCCAATTCCTTGTAGTTCTTATCTTATTCTATTTTGAAAAAATTCCATTTATTATTGATAAGAATTTACAAATTACTTTTTACTTCAGATTTTGATTCAAGTAGAACAAACGTAGTGATTCTAAGGAAGGACGAACTCCGAAGTTTTGAAATAAATATTCCCTAAGAAAGTTCTCCCAGGTCACTCTTGTTGATATACGCATGATCTTCTTGTGTTCCCCAGATAGTTGGAATTCATACCATGATATACAGAGAAATATTGGTTCTGTAATCCCATTTCCCTAGTCAAGTCTTGGGTCAAATTTTCTCCAGGTTGATTATGTTAGTTTTGGGTTTTCACGGTTTGGTGCCTCTATCCCAGTTCCTCTAGTCAGGACTTGATGCAGATTTTGTTCCAACTGAGCAACTAGACAAGGGAAGTATCTTTTCTAAGAAGCATTGGAACAACTGTCAAATTTTTGGGTTTTCTCTCGCAAATGTTGAGTTTGATTTAAAATTCCCATAATTTGACTTCTTGTTGTATTGTTTAACCTTTTAGATCCCCAAGTGAAGCCGAGATGATATCTCTCTCTGAAAGTTGTTATCCCCATGAAGTTTCATAATTTCTCCCCAGAGAAGTTTGTGTCACCATTACTCTTAATATTGAAGAATGTATTTGGTCTCCTCCCGATGATGTAGTGTTGTACTCCCCAATAAAGTTAGCACGAGATCCCCAGTTGAAGTCTCGATGATATGGTTTTTAGTTTCCCTAAGGAAGTCAGTATTATAATCTTCGATAGAAGTCTAGACGATGAGGAATTGTCTTCCCTAGTGAAGTCTGTATGATATTCCTCTGTGAAGTCTGGAGGAGGATGTTATATCCCTGCATCTGCATTGGTTTATTGCTTTCAGATAATTCTGTAGTTAATTTAAAGCCATGTTTTCTTCCCAGTGGGGTTAAGCCGTGAAGTAGGAAGTTGTTTCCCCAGTTGGTGCTTACTCTCTTTTGAAATCATCATTCTGGATGTGATTTAGCGGGGTGTTGACTTTACCCAAGCTGGTTTTGTCTAGTTATTCCCAGTACCGTATGTCTGTTTTATCATCATATATATGATAACATTCATACATTTATACATACATCATGCATAGCTGAATTTAAAATCCATTGCTCATTTTCATTCATTGATGTTTTTTTGGCATATTACCTTATTTTGCAGAGTTATGTTACACTCTCTCCAATAGAGTGTCAATATTAAGTAGAAAGCGTATATTCTTTCAATTTCCCCACTGAGTTATCCCTCGTGGAAGAATTTGGCTTTAGCCTTCCTTTTTAACTCATTATCTAGTTAGATTTGTGGTCCCCTTTTGAATTTATTTCTCATTAGGTGCTGTCTTGGTTGACTATTTCACTCCGGTTTATTTCTGGTTTGGATTTGTAGTTCCCGACAACATTATTATTATGATTTCTATAGGCTTTAAGCCCGAGTTTGAGAATGTGCATTTAGTTTGCACGAGAAGACTTTATATCCTCAACATGATTATATTGGCACTTCCCCAGAGAAGTCATATTTCTTTGTCCAACAGGCTTCTTATAACAGCAAATGGCAGGTCTCTTTATTTGAGTAACTTGTACTTCCCCTGTAAGTCTGTTAGTTCCCAGAGAAGATTCATTTCTTACTCAGATGAATGGTAGTCTCGTCATTATGGGAGATAATTTGTTGTTGAGATTTATTACTCCGATGAATGGTAGTCTCGTCACTATAGGAGATAGTTCATTGTTGAGATTTATTACTCTAATGAATGGTAGTCTCATCATTATGGGAGATAGTTCTTTGTTGAGATTTGTTACTCCGATGAATGGCAGTCTCATCATTATGGGAAATAGTTCGTTGTTGAGATTAGTTACTCCGATGAATGGTAGTCTCGTCATTATGTGAGATAATTCATTGTTGAGATTTGTTACTCTGATGAATGGTAGTCTCGTCATTATGGGAGATAGTTCGTTGTTGAGATTTGTTACCCCTATGAATGGTAGTCTCGTAATTATGTGAGATAATTCATTATTGAGATTTGTTACTCCGATGAATGGTAGTCTCGTCATTATGGGAGATAGTTTGTTGTTGAGATTTGTTACTCCAATGAATGGTAGTCTCGTCATTATGGGAGATACTTCATTGTTGAGATTTGTTACTCGGGTGAATGGTAGTCTCGTCATTATGGGGATAGTTTGTTATTGAGATTTATTACTCTGATGAATGATAGTCTCATTAGTATGGGAGATAGTTTGTTGTTGAGATGCTTGTTACTCTGATGAATGGTAGTCTCGTCATTACGAGAGATAGTTCATAGTTGAGATTCACTTCGCTCTAAAAGATTTCATATGTTTCCAGTCATAATTACTGATGATAATAGTTTGTTATCTATCCTGATATTGGTATTAACCGGTAATATCTTACCACTTCTATTCTGTGTGAGTCGACGATACTTTTTTGCTATCTTCTCAGTGAGTGGATAGTTTGCAGTTATCTGTCGAATTTTGTTATCCTTTACTTTTCTCCTCAATATTTGAGTTGGTTATGCTTTATCTCCTCCTTGGGTTTCACACCAGTAGAGTTGAGTCCTCCGTTCACCAATGATTTGTTTTCCTGGTTGGATTTTCTTTTGATCCTTTATTTTATTTTCTGCTTCCCTGGTGGTGTCCTGTGTCACCTTTGATTTATTTGTTTGCATGCGCAATCATATGCATTGCATGGCATCTCAGGGCCAAAAAGGGATTGTTTTTTATTTAAGCATCTTCAATCGCGTCAACACGAAGATTTTAACCTTCGTATCTCCAGATAGAAGACACTTAAATAAGGGCGGTTGTTATACTCCCATTTTTGCCCCTAAGATTCCTCTATCATCTCATATCAACCCAATCATATCAAGATTACACACTAGGGTTTGGTTCTTCTCCCTATCTCTAGGTTTTCTCATGAGGGATCACTAAGCACTTTGATTTGTGTAATATGATCATAAATTTCTTGTATTGATTAACTTTTATCTAACAAATATAATTAATTTTTACTCTATAAATGTTGGTACTATAGGTAATGGCACAACACACTTATCAGGTTGATTCATAGGTTCATGAGTTTATTTCCATGCCTTCTTCAACAAAGCTTCATTGATATTTAAGCTTCATCATTGAGAGTGCTTTAGAATAATGGTATGACAATGTCTACTATGATTCATCATGCTTCAATTTTCCAAAGGAACTCAAAATATTCAAGAATTGATTAAAGAAGTTTGGCCTAATGGACAAGTTCTTGATTCCTTGATCATAAGTGCATAAATCCCTCATTTCTCAACAGTTTGAAGTGGTTATTATTGCTATAGGTTCTTATTATCATCCACAAAAATTTCTCTTCACATAGCAAAAGTATTTGTACAAGAAGATTGTCAAGATTGAAAGGGGTTCCCAAGACATTTTGATTGCTCTAAGGGCTAGGGTTTTGAACTTCCAAGGGCCATATCTTGTCCATATTTTAGATTTTTTAGTGATTACAAAGATATGTTTCTCTTTAAGGGGTTATTAACAAATCACTTCAAAGGTTTCGAGCAAATTTTGTGTGAAAGATCACTAATGATTGAGAAAGATTACAAGTCCTCTAGATAGGCTATCAAGTCCCCTCATATGACTTCAAATGCTCATAACTTGGTTAATTTTTGTCTCCTTGAGCCCATTCTTTTTCCACAACAATATTTTGGATGTATACTATAATTTTTTTTATGAGTAAGACATGAACATGCTTAGAAAGTGGTTGAAAATTAGAAAAGATTATAGGTCTTTTGTGAATTTCCACAAATTTGTTCATCATATTTCAAAGATCATAACTATTTCATCTTTTGAGATTTTTGAGTGATCGCAATTCCACACTTCAATTCAAGAGGTCTACTTCATGTCATCTTAAAATTTCAAAAGCAAATTTTGAGTGGAAGGTCATGTTTGAATGCAAAATATTACAAGACACTTTTGATGCCAAACTTAGAAATTTTTCTAAGTGTACGAAATATGTGTGTTTTTGCTTATTTCAAAGGGACGCAACTTTTGATCAAAGGCACCAAATGCAACATTGTTTTCACATTGCAAAGCTTGATTTAAGATCTCTCTAATGCTTCAAAAACTATATCATATAGTGCCCTACATTATTGGCACCATGGCTGTAAAGTTAGCTTCCTGAAAATGTTTATAAGTTCAAAGTCAGAATTAGTTTGAATTGGTTTGGCCTCTACACACAAAGTTTTCACGCGTTTTGGGTTCTAATCATGTTTAGGAACTTTCTAATAGCAAATAGAACCATGAAACACAGGTTTTGGCAGAGTTTTGATGCCAAGCAAGTCACACATTACTCATGTTTCAGATTCATAAGAATTCACTCAATTATTCTCCCATTCGCATGCTTAAGCATTGCCTCATCCTCTCCTATAAATAAGATGCACATTCCACCTATTTCAATAAGATGTTGATAGCCAATTGACCCCTGCCAAGATCTCATTTGAACTATTAAGGCTTGAGTTCGTTTTTCAATTTCCACCCTTCAAATCACCAAAAATTATTTCCAGTGAGCTTTGTTGGACTTCCCTGAAGCTAACCATACTCCTACCTTCAAGAATCGTGACCTAAATCAAGCTCCATAAGTCCAGTTTCAGACTTTCCTCCTTGAGTTTGAACAGGTAGTTTTCTCCACCAAATCGCCTCAAATTTGTTGCTAGAACATAGTTCTTGGTTCCTTAATGCTCATGGTAACCTTTGTTTCCAACTGTAATTGAGTTTGATATGTATGTTTTCAAATCTCTTCTCAAAAAATTTCCTATGGTTTTTTCCAAATCGATTACGTTGTGGCAAATATAAATTTGGCGCGAGGGTACCGGTCTCGAGCTCTAATTTTTCCATTTCATGAACCTGTAAATCGTGTGGACGGAGGTTGAAGACGATCTATGTGTCCATCTTCAACAAATGATGAGTTGCCACACATTTTTTTCAAATCTGTTTAAATAATGGATCACGTATGTTATTCCTTGAAGACCATGATATGCACAACGTGTCTGGTCCATTAGATTATCTTACTAACGTGTTTTAACTCTCATCCAATGGTCCATACTTTTATGACTTTATTTTTATTTCTTATTTTTTATATTAATTGTTTTAAACTTCAAAAAATCATAGAAAATTCATTTCTGACCCAAAAATTATAAAGAAATTCATACAAATATTTTTAAATATTCTCTTAATTTTTATATTTTCATGATTTTATTTTTAGTTGATTTTTTTATGATTTTTTTCTTTTTGCTACATCTCCTTCATCTCATACCCTTCTTACATGTGCTACATATTGTTAGATAATAATTTACATATTATTTCTCCAAACATATGGTACATAGATTGCTATTGACCGGCCTCAAAATAGGTGTGGCTTCTATATAAGTCTACTTACGATTGCTTAACATAGCGCTAAATTTGTCCCTATTCGAGAAATGATCATTCATGCCCCAAACCCATGTTTGTAAGCCCAATTATGTTTAATTTGAAATCTCTGATCCAATAACCTTGAGGTTCATTGTTAGGAGACTTTGGTCTTATCAATCCTCTAATGAACCATCATAAACTTTGGCCTAAGTGATTATTTAAACATCGTTGATCATTTATTGTTACCTCGAGAATTTGAAATGAATGATATACTTAACAAAAAGCAAATGAAACTTGTTGTTGAGAAGCTTTGATTTTATCAATCTTCTAATGAGTTTTAAAAGGCAAGTTTTAAGATGGTCATTCAACTAACCTTTAACTTCTAACTCACTAACAGTTGACTTTTACTTTATGTTTTTACTTAATGCTTTTGTTTTGTGCCTTTATTTTTATCCACAATTTATTTTAGTATTTACATTTCATGTTATTTTCATCTTTGCTCACTTGAGCACTTATTTTTATGTCATTTTTATTTTGCTCACTTGAGATTTAATATTCTTTTTGAAGATACTTAATAACCAACTTGAACTATAAAAAAACTTTAAGGTTTGGTTACTATCCTTGGCATTATGGAGTTTTTGATCTCTTGGGCTTAGGATTAGAAGCCTTGACTACCCTTGAGATCTTGGGACTTTTGTTATTATTTTGTCTGAAGTTCTTTGGGTTTACCCCAAGATATTGGGTTGATTTTCTTTGTGTGCAGGTTATTCTAATTATATGCTTTATCTGTGATTGGGAATTCCTCTGTATACAGTTGTTACTCTGCCTAATTTTTGTGAATACCTAATGCATTTGAAGTTTGGTATTTTTAAGAGGTTTAATATCTTTGCTTGTTTGGTTTCAATCTAAAGGATGGGAATTCTACATTGACTCATTGTGTCAAGTGTTGGCTTCTTATGGGTTAGTCGAGTCTTTTCCTTAGCTTTTACCTTATGCTTTAGAGAAGTCTCTTCATCTCCTCCCATCTTCTTTAATTTCAAAAATCTTCTCCCTCATTTTAAATACTATTATTGTTTTCTAAACTTGAATCGCTTTCACAATAAACTTGGACTTAGGTCCACGCCTTTTCAAAAATATTTTCTTAATTAAACTTTAACCAACTTAATCACACTTTGACATTTTTTTGAGAAGACTAAAAGTCAATCAACCTCATTCAAACCATTTTACCACTTTGGCTTTTTACTTTAAAATTTTCTCAAAAGATTAGACTCTTGTCAATCCTTATAGTGATGTGAGCTTATATGCTTCTATGATATATAGTGAAGTGAGATATTTTCCACTTGGGTGTTGAGCAAGGCTTTCTTGATTTTAAAATCCAAGCTATATCCTCCAGTTTGAGATGATGCAAATTCTCGTTTATCATAATTTGTGGGTAGTAAGTATGTTCTTCCATTCGGATATGACGATGATGTCTCGTCTCTTAAAATTAACCAACACACTTGTGTTTTAAAATTTTAAAGGAGAACTACGAGTACCATGATCCCCTATTTCATATAAGGTGGTACGTAGGCACTAAAGGTTTGTAACCCGGCAGGTGAAAAATTGTAAAAAAAATATTTCTTTTCTCATCTCTACCATCTATTTTTGTATACAACACTTATAGACAAAATACACAAATTTTCAAAGAGGTTCCTGAGGAGTACCGTAGATATTTAGGGTGCTAATACCTTCCCTTTGTATAACCAACCCCCGTACCTAGATTCTCTCCCCCTCTCTTTTTGGGTTATTCGCTCTTTCTCCATTCCTTTGGAAATAATAAAGCACAATGGCGATTTTTATTTGATCTGTGTGAGTCAAGTGAATCCAATGGCTTTGTCTCAACAGTTCTACCGCTACAATAGAAAATGAGAAATCCGATCTCCTCACGTTGAGATATTGAAATGCACCAATTATGCTCCTGTACTGTTTGGAATCTATAGCTGAAGTGCCATCATACAGGTTTAAGGTAGTTATTTGAGAGAGTGGTGTGGGTGATGGTTTCGCCCCTCCATCTCAAATTTCTCAAGGATATCCCTGATGAACTTATGCTAAGATAAGATAATTCTTGTTGGTGTGGGAATTAATTCAATTCCAAAAAAATAGTGAGGTGAACCCATATTCTTGAGGGAAAATCGATTGGACATAGAATCTATGAATCTGCATAAGAACTAAGTATCATTATCGATTAGTAATAGATCATTAACATGCACTAGAAAGTAAGCAATTGTTTTTTCTGATCGATATATAAAAAGAGATGGATCATTCTTACTTGATGTGAAGTCGCAAGATGTAATAAAAGACTTAAGAGCATCATGACATGCTCTTGGTTCCTGACGTATACCATAACTTGCTTTGAGGAGTTTATAAACATAGTTGGGATGTTGTGTATCTTTCATACCTGGTGGTTGTTCCATGAAAACTTGTTCTTGTAATGATCCTTGAAGGAATGCATTGTTTACATCAAGTTGATGCATGGGCCACCTATTCCCTAATGCAATAGTAAGGATGATTTTTATTGTTTATGGTCGCACCACCGATGAAAAGGTTTCTTTGAAATCGACTCTGAGGCATTGTGTAAAACCATTAGTAACAAGTTTGGCTTTGAATCGAGAGATAGAGCCATCAAGATTCCTTTTTATGCGAAACAACCATTTGAAATCAACTATGTTGGTGTCTCGTGGGGGAGGAACTAGTCACCATGTACCATTTCTAATCAAGGAATCAAACTCTTCATATATGGCTTATCTCCTATGTGCATGTTTCATGGCTTGCTTGACATTGGATGGTTTAAGATTTTCTAGTAATGGATGGTTGGACACATTGAAAACATGTTTTGGCTTGAAGATGTTTCTTTTGGACCAGGTAATCATGGGATGGGTATTGTTGTTTTCTGGAACTAAATTAGGAGTATAATTATTTTCATGTAAAGAATGTGAGGTAGAATGACAATTACCTGATGTAGATTCTGAGTGCATGGGAGCCTCTTGAATGATCTCTATTTATGGTGAGATAGGTGGGTCATTGTGTTATATGGTATCAATTGATTTAGCTTAAAATCATCGATATTGCTACACCACCATGCCTTCATCCGCTCATACCATTCAACTGAGTGAGTCTACATCTGTTGTAGTCTTCAACAACCAATCTGCAATCAAACTCAATGGATCTAATTTTCCAGCTTGGAAAGTGTAACTTAATGCTCTCCTTGTTGGTTATGACCTTCTTGGATTTATTGATGGCACCAAAACCTGCCCACCCACAAACCATGCAGATTATGCATATTGGACGCGACAAGATCAACTTCATCAGCATGCTATCATCTCATCGGTAGATCAAAATGTCATCACCATGCTTGGAAATGTTAAGAATTCCAAACAAGCTTGTGACATTCTCAACAACGCGTTTACAAGCAAAACATGTGCCCGCATCATGTAGCTCAAGGAACGACTATCTCGTTTCACCAAAGGATCTAGACCGGTCTCTTAGTACCTTCAAGGTATCAAATCTATCTCTGATGAATTAGCTTTCATCAACTCCCCACTAGATGATGTTGATCTAGTGATACACACTCTCAACGGCCTTAGACCTGAGTACAAAGAAGTCTCAGCTGCAATACGAACTCGTGAGAATCCAATTTGATTTGATGCACTTCATAATATTCTAATGGATCATGAGGGATTCCTAAAAAGGGATGACGACATTCCACCGATTGCTATGGAAAATTCTACTTATAGAGGCAGGCTGCATTTCAACAAACATGGTCATCCATCTAGTCATGCTCCTTCTTATCACAGTGTCAAATCTACCTCTCCTAGGTCCTCAAAATGTGTCACTTGTCAATATTGTGATAAGATCGGACACACGACTAAGGTGTGCTACAGGTTACATGGCTACCCCCCCCCCCCCCCCCTCTCCAAGATCGGACCATCAGCTCATTCTGCATGAAACACTTCTCATTGAACAATAATGGATTAGATTTTAAACTCCGGAGCTACCCATCACATCACCCATGATCTTAAACAACTTCACCTCACTGCCCTTTACAATGGCACAAACAAGATTACAATTGGTGATGGCTCTTCTTCTCCAATCACACACACACCAGTAAGCTCACTTTACCCACTAATAGACATTCTTTATACCTTCCCAAAGTTCTTCGTGTTCCCACTATCTCACAAAATCTATTATCGGTCTCATCTTTATATCACACCAATCCCATTTCTATTGAATTTTTCTATAACTATTTTTTGATGAAGGATCTGAAGACAAGGGAGCCTATACTCAAAGGGGTCTATAAGAATGGTCTATATCACATGCCACCCATTATCATCACACCCACTTCCTTTAACGCTACCTCTTCTGCACATCCACCTTGCCATCACATTCTTGGTCATCCATGTGAAAGAATTTTGAGATATCTAGCATCTAATCACAAAATAAGGATGAACAGAAACCAACCATGCATATCATGTAGTACTTCAAAAAGTCATAAGCTATCATTCACCTCTTCAAGTATCACTAGCAAAAAGCCTCTTGAAATAATTTACACTGATGCATTGGGTCCAACCCCTATTAGGTCTCTAGATTGCTACTTATATCATCTCATTTTGTTAATCATTTTTCAAACTACATTTGGTTATATCCATTGAAAAATAAATATGATGTCTCAATGATTTTCCCTCAGTGTAAGGCTATCGTTGAAAAATATTTTAATTTTCCAATTGTTGCATTATATTCAGACAATGGGGTGAGTTTGTTAAGCTTAAACCTTTTTTATCCCTTAATGGGATATCACACTACCCCACGTACACCTGACCTTAATGCCTAGGTTGAAAGAAGGCACCGACACATTGTGGAAATTGCAAGAGCTCTGATACCATATAATAGCAAGAAGAAATAAATTAACTCTCGTGTTGTAGGTGAGGAATAACAAGAGATTCTTGCCATATCAAGTAACCGTTTCTAGGTCTTTCTCTCTTGGGGCAGAGATTTGCCACTAGAAGTTGAAACCAAAATTTTCATTTGGGATTAGTGAAGCAGGACTGGAGAGCTTAGTTTGGTTGGAATAAATTCGGTGAAGTTGGGTTGAGTAGACATTGTTAAATTCATAGTGTTCAATGCAACTACATGTCTCTTGACAATTGATTGTCATTGCAATCAGTGATGGAGTAATGAAGAAATGAGAGCCACTGACATAAGATTGGATGACTTCATCATGACTAGCTGGCACAATGAAGGGATTCATCAAAAACTCTTTAACGAGATTAGTGTATATGGGACCATTAAGAATGTTAAAGTAACCATTCAACCTTTGTCTGTTAACAGCTTGTCTTAGTTGAAAATGTTAAAATCATTGAAATCAGCATACTTTTCATTGATAACGAACAATAGATTTGCATCCATTTATGATAAGAAAAAAAGGACTTTGAAACAAGGAAACAAGATACAGAGAGGTGGTAATGAGACGTTAAAAATAGGAAATATTTTGAAAAAATGTTTGAAGACAAAACGAGTTGGTAATCCAAAAGAGACGTTACAACTTGAATATAGATGATAATTGATATTCTAGCTAAGTGATATTATTCCAATGCATGCCCTCCATGTCGTTGTTCTAACCTCTGCTTTAATTGTATTTTTTATTGATAATATAAATGTTTTGACCTTTCAGTTTTCCATAAAAATCGATGGAACATTTTAGCGTTAAAAGTGACCACTAAAATTGGAACCACTAATTTAATTGTAGTTTTTATTTGTAAATTAAATTTTCTAACCCGTCGATTATGCTAAAAACCGATGTAACATTTAGCGTAAAAATTGAGATATTTATCAAATCATTGTCGTCCATTTTATGACTATCAATAATCAAGACATTATCATTAGTGATCCACGTGAAATACAAATTGAAATTCTGGCTGCAGATACTCAATGTCACGTTCAATGTTATGACACCGTATCTGACTTTCTATAGGACAGTAAATACAAAAACAGTAAAGAACACAGTCAATTGTTTACCCAGTTCAGTGTGCAACAACACCTACTCTAGGGGCTACCAAGCCAAGGAGGAAATCCACTATAAGAGATATTAATTCAGGAATAAACCAACCAGTTTATCTCCTTCACTTAAGACCTACCCAATGCAACTTCAATCTAAGTACAACTTAAACCTGAGTTCCTACTCATTCCCCCTCAATCACAGCAGTGATACTTAAAACAATTGACTAATGAATTGATGAAGACACTCTTCAAAACATTAACTTGATTATGCTTCACAGCTTATTAATCAAGTAACACAAACACTCTTGCTTCACAGCTTTGAGTGATACATAAACCTAACTTGACTTTGCTTAAAAGCTTTAGTCAAGAGACACAAAACACTCTTGCTTCAAATCTTTGAGTGATACAAAAACCCTTACAATTAAAACCTATTCCAAGTCACTTATCACAATGATACTTGCTCGGATTACAATAGTTAAAACTATACAGCTCCTAAATGATCTTCTGTCAAAAAGGGATTCATTCCAAACAGCAGCCCTGTTGAATATATAGCAGCTGCTTCTTCAGTTAGGGTTTCCACAAAAAGCTAGGGTTAATTCCGTTTGACCTTAAGACTTGGTCACAGGACTTTATCAACCAGGTTAGGGTTGAGCTAGGTTAACCCCAAGTCCACGAGAGATTCTGTTCTGGAAAGACTGAGTCATTTTCCTGAAAAAACTCAGAATTAACCAAACCGCATAATTGTTAGTTCAGAACAGGATGTCTTAATATTTGTTATGACATCTGAATTCCTGTTTACTGATTTTGGTAAATGTGATCATTTTGCAAAATGCTCAGATACACACTCATAAACATCAGTACCTGTATACCACTATTTTTCTGCAAAGGTACCTAATAAACCAGTACCTAATAAACTAGAATGTTATGACATCATTCATGACATTCACACACCTGGTTTTACCAAAAATGCATGCCAATACCTAAATAACTACAAACTCCCCCTTTGGCAGATTTTTGGCTAAAGCCCCTAAGCAATCAGAGAATAGATAGCAGCAGAATAAATATGACTGCAGAAAAATAGAGTCTAATAATGTCTACCAAAATATATCTCCCCCTTTTTAGCCACAAATGGGCCAAAGATACATGTTCTTAAAAGTTATACAGTCATCCCAAAAGTAGAAAAAAAAACAACAACTAAAATCTGAACACACTTGCAAACTCCACCAGGAAACAGCAGCAACTCCACCAACCTTTAAGCACTTCCCCTTCAGAGGAGCTACTTTCTTCAGTATTGAGTTGATCTTCAGCAACACCCTCTTCCCTTCTGTTTCCTTCAGCCTCCTCCTGTTCTAACCTGGCAATTAGGTTTTCTAGAGTCTTTTTCCTAGTCTCCATCTCTTTGCAGGTCTCTTTCAATATAGCTATAACATCAGATGTTTTGGACTGAGTTTTTACAGATGATGTCTCAGCTGATGTTATGACAATATCAGGAACATGAGATCCCTGAAACAGCTTGTAGTGTAACCCAAGAGCAGGAGCTCTTTTGCAAGCAGTATCTCTTGCCACCAGGATATCAGGGTACTGTGCAAGGATAATTCCACAAAGGAGGGAGGGAAAGGCAATAGGGCCTTTGACTGCAAAGCTACCAGCATGCTTTAAAGTTTGTTCAAAAATATACCTGCCATAGTCAAATTCAGCCTTGGTTCCCACAGCATAAATAAATCTCCCCAATCCTGTGGAGATAGTTGATTTGTGGTTGGTAGGGACCCAGTTGGCTACACCAATCTTGTGCAGGATGGCAAATTTCATGCTTAGTTTGCTGGCATTCAGCTTGCCTTTCAAGGGCCAGCACTTGACCTGTTTTGCTGTGATGGTTTGGCATACTTCATTGTCAGTGACTTCCAGTTCAGGGAAATCCTCATTTGATCTTCCAAGAAATTTGTTAATTTCTGATGGAGAGAAATTAACCCTTCTTCCTCTAACATAAACACATTCAAAGTCAGTTGACCTTCCATCAGCACATTCATCAGACAAGTTCACTATAAATTCCTTGACCAGATTTTCATAGCACTTGGTAAATTTTACCACAGTCTTCATCAGTCCAGCAGCTTTGATCAGGTCCATGATTTCCTTGCAATCCATGGCACCATTGTTTAGTTCTCTTTCTAAAGCTATCCTCTTTAAGCAAACATACTTCCATCTGTTGGCATTGTCAGGGTGGTGAAAAGAGATGTTGTCTGTTGGGACTTCAGGAACTCTAGCCATTTTGCTGGAAGGGAGTTTCCTTCTGATAGGAATCTCTTCAGCATTAATTTCAAACTCTGATTCCTCATCAGAATCAGAAGTCTCAGGTTCTTTTCTCTTCTTTGTAATTGGTTGTCTAGCAGGTTTTGAGAGACTCCCAGTATGCACTTGAGCTTTCACCTTCCCTTTGGACATTCCAGTCTTCACAGTACCAGTCTTCCTTTTAGACCTGGTTTTCTTGTCAGCAGGTTTTTCTTTGTTCAGACCTTTTGCAACATCTTGATTGCCCTTCCTGTTCATCATTCTCCTAGCTATGCTAGGGTTGATATTTGCAATCAGGTCATTGTCTGAGTATTCCTCATCCACGTCAATAACAGGTGGTTCAACATTCTTCTCTGAAGGATTCTGAATGTCATCCAGGTTTTCAGATGGTTTTTGAATGTTGTCATCTGGTGTCTCAACATTCTCAGAGACATCTGGATTTGCTTCAACATTTTGTCCAACCTGAAGGATTTCTTCCAATTTGTATGTTCCATTTGTCAGCATCTTGACAGATTTGGTTATCTGGTTCAGTTGTGAGTTCAGCAATTGAACTTCCCCTTCTAGATGACTTATAGTTTCAAGGTCTGCCCTTTTTTCAGCCTCCAGCTTTATGATGAGTTTTGTTTGTTTCTCATTCTGCACACAGACTTCAGCACTTCTGATACACAATTTCTTGTAAGTATCAGCCAGTTCTTCAAATGTCACTTCCTCATCACTAGTGTCACTTTCAGAGGTACAAACACCAGTTAGAGCAGTAACTAGTTTGGCAGATTCTTCTTCAGAATTACTTTCTGAATCACAGTCAGACCAAGTAACAGTCATTCCTTTCTTTTGTTTCTTAAGAAAGGTAGGACATTCAACTCGAATATGCCCATATCCTTCACAACCATGGCATTGAATTCCTCTGCCTTGATTTCCCTTCTCTTCTGACCTTGGTCTTCTGCTGGAATGGTCAATGTCAGAGGGGATGTTATGAACATTAGACCTTGACTTTGGATCTATTCTTTTGATAAGTTTGTTGAATTGTCTTCCAAGCATGGCTATAGCTTCTGAGATATTTTCTACTTCATCCTCCTTGTTTTCAACATCAGTGTTGGATACAAGTGCTATGCTCTTGTTCTTCTTGTCACCATTTTCAGTGATCCCCATCTCAAAAGTCTGAAGAGACCCAATGAGTTCATCCACTTTCAACTTGCTGATATCCTGGGCTTCCTCTATAGCAGTTACCTTCATTACAAATCTTTTAGGCAAGGATCTGAGAATCTTTCTCACCAGTTTTTCTTCTGACATCTTTTCTCCCAATGCTCCTGAGGTGTTGGCAATCTCCAAGATGTTCATGTGAAACTCATGAATGGTTTCATCTTCCATCATTTTTAGATTCTCAAACTTGGTAGTCAGCACCTGAAGCCTTGACATTTTTACTTTGGAAGTGCCCTCATGGGTAGTTTTGAGAGTGTCCCAAACTTCCTTGGCCAGTTCATATTGATGTACTAGTCTGAATATGTTTCTATCAATTCCATTGAACAAGGCATTTAAAGCTTTGGAATTACCCAGGGCTAACTCATCTTCTTATTTACTCCATTCTTCCTCAGGCTTCAGACTGATTGTCCCATCTTTCTCAGTTATGGTGGGATGGTTCCATCCTTTGTCAGCAGCTCTCCAAGACTTTTTGTCCAGAGATTTCAAGAAGGCAATCATACGAGGTTTCCAGTAGTCATAATTTGTTCCATCCAGAATGGGTGGTCTATTTCCAAAAACTCCTTCTTTGTCCATAGTGCCAGAAAGTGATATCCCTAGATCTCACCCAGTAATACAGGCAGGGTGCCTGCTCTTATGCCAATTGAAATTTTGGTTGCAGATACTCAATGTCACGTTCAATGTTATGACACCATATCTGACTTTCTATAGGACAGTAAATACAAAAACAGTAAAGAACACAGTCAATTGTTTACCCAGTTCAGTGTGCAACAACACCTACTCTGGGGGCTACCAAGCCAGGGAGGAAATCCACTATAAGAGATATTAATTCAGGAATAAACCAACCAGTTTATCTCCTTCACTTAAGACCTACCCAATGCAACTTCAATCTAAGTACAACTTAAACCTGAGTTCCTACTCACTCCCCCTCAATCACAGCAGTGATACTTAAAACAATTGACTAATGAATTGATGAAGACACTCTTCAAAACATACACTTGATTATGCTTCACAGCTTATTAATCAAGTAACACAAACACTCTTGCTTCACAGCTTTGAGTGATACATAAACCTAACTTGACTTTGATTCAAAGCTTTAGTCAAGAGACACAAAACACTCTTGCTTCAAAGCTTTGAGTGATACAAAAACCCTTACAATTAAAACCTATTCCAAGTCACTTATCATAATGATACTTGCTTGGATTACAATAGTTAAAACTATACAGCTCCTAAATGATCTTCTGTCAAAAAGGGATTCATTCCAAACAGCAACCCTGTTAAATATATAGCAGCTGCTTCTTCAGTTAGGGTTTCCACAAAAAGCTAGGGTTAATTCCGTTTGACCTTAAGACTTGGTCACAGGACTTTATCAACCAGGTTAGCGTTGAGCTAGGTTAACCCCAAGTCCACGAGAGATTCTGTTCTGGAAAGACTGAGTCATTTTCCTGAAAAAACTCAGAATTAACCAAACTGCATAACTGTTAGTTCAGAACAGGATGTCTTAACATTTGTTATGACATCTGAATTCCTGTTTACTGATTTTTTTAAATGTGATCATTTTGCAAAATGCTCAGATACACACTCATAAACATCAGTACATGTATACCACTATTTTTCTGCAAAGGTACCTAATAAACTAGAATGTTATGACATCAGTCATGACATTCACACACCTGGTTTTACCAAAAATGCATGCCAATACCTAAACAACTACACAAATCACTTTCATGAATATTTGTGTTCTTAAATATTTATTTGAGCATAAAATCATTTATTTATCTAACCCTTTTTTGTGTAACCCTTTTTTGTTCATATCAGAAACAAATACAAGCAAAAGCCAATATGATGAAGAGTTTAAGGTTTGCAAGAGTGTTTTCCATGAATAGTTCTCTTTAATGGATTGCAAGAGCAGAAAATTATTTGAGTTTAATTTTTGTGTTCTTAAATATTTATTTTACCATAAATTTATTTATTTATCTAACTCTTTTTTTGTCTAACCTTTTTTTTTTCATATCAGAAACAAATGCAAGCAAAAGCCATAGAGAATATATTGGGGAAATTATATGATTTGAAGATCTAAAATCTATATCTTTGGGAAATTAATTTACCTAACCATTTTTTGTTGGTAGAAAAGAGTTTACTAGCATTTGATCTTGCTCAGAATATCAAGGAATTGAAGATCCAACATATGATCTTCATGGACAATTAATTTTGTGTGTGTGTGTAAAAAACGTAATATTATGAGTAAACAATGTAATAAATTTTATTTTTAAAAAACTAATAACCCCTCGGTTATTTTGGTAAATTGAGATAAAAGATATGCTAGTTTTGAAAATAATAAAAGTTACAGCTGCTAGGGTTCGAACCCATACGCTAATAAAATTTTACCTTGGCGTTTTAAACACCGAGGTGACAAGTCTGTACTTTTTTATGACGACCTTATTCCACTCGCCTCTATTGTCGAGGTAAAACGCATTTCGCGTCCGATGTTACAAGCGTTATTTGTAGTAGTGAGTATGCTTCCAAGTTTGAAGAACTCGTGAAGTTTTGTCTGCCTTATAATAACGCAGTTGCTGAAGGTTCTAAGTGTATTAGGTTTGAGAATGGCTTACGACCAGAGATTAAGCAGGGTATTGGATATCAAGAGATTCACCAATTTCATGTACTTGTGAATAAGTGCAGACTTTATAATGAGGATTGCAGAACCCGATCTACTCACTACAAGAGTCTGAGTGAGAAGAAAGGGAAGGGACAATTTTGAGGAAAGCCTTATGTGACTCCTAGTGACAAGGGGAAACATGAAGCTACAAGTGAGGAAAATCCAAGTAGGGGTGGAGCTCCTACTTAGGTCCAGTGCTACATGTGTGATGTGATTGGTCATCATGTCAATGAGTGTTCCAGTGCTGAGAAAAAGTGTTACAAATATGGTAAGACATGACCTCTCATTGCTGACTGTAAGGGTAGTATCCTGACTTGCTACAAATATGGGCAGCAAGGCCATATCAGTATGAATTGTCAAAAACCTAAGAAGGCTAAGTCTGGATGGAAGGTTTTTTATTTTTCTAGTTTAAAGACTACTAGTGAGGACTGACGGATTCGAGGTACGTGTTTCATTAATAGTATTCCCTTGATCATTATTATTGATTTGGATGCTTGAGCACCAGAGGAGGGAGTCTTATCCGAATCTGTTTTCTTACGGTGAATTTTAAGGGCGAAAATTTTTTAAGTAAGGGAGAGTTGTAACACACAAATTTAGATTATTCTATTTGTTTGAATTATTTGTGAATTACTCATTTTTTATTTAATTAGATGTGGTGTTGATTAATTTAATTTGGAGTGGTGAAGGTGTATGTTCATGAGATGGGGGTATAAAGAGTGATTAGAGGTTAGTAAAACTTGATTGAAATCATTTAGAATTATTTAGTAAATAAAATAATGTTATTTAGTGATTTATTTAATTTAGTATGAGAAATAGAAAAGTGGAGTCAAAAGTAGGATTGTGACAAGTAAATGGCAGGAAGGAGTAAGAGAGGATTAAGGTTGGGTAATAATTATAATTATTAATAAAATTACCCTAAGTATATTATTATTATATTTTATTATTTTATTATTAGGATTAAAATAATAAGAGTAAATAGAATTTGAAGAGAAAGGACAAGGTGAGAATTTTGTGAATAAGCGAGGGAAAAAGGGAGAAATTTAGTTTAAGGGTTTTTGTTATTATAAAAAGGAAGTTGAGAGGCTAGGGAGAGTTTTTCTATCAGTACATGAAAACAGAGAGAAAAAGGCTAGAATGAAAGATTAAAAAAGATATTGCAAAGAGGTTAATAAAGAAGAATATCAAGCAAGAACTTTTCAATCATTGCTAGGATAACTAGGTAAGGGAGAGAATTGATACAATAATAGGTATATGCATGAGGGGTAGAATAAAGAGTCTTTAACCTCCAATTGAGCAATTAGGATTTTATTAAATTCTAAATTTTGATTAATTTTTTATGTTATTTTATAATTTAGATGTTGATTTTCGTGTGCAAATGTTTGTGAAATTCTATTTTCATTGTTGGTATAAATTCCACCATTGTTGAACATTTGAAGGTTTTAGGGGTAATGTGAAATCATGAGAAATAGGGATTACATATGTTAAATTGATGAAATAAGATGTGATAGCAGTATAAAACAGTACTATAATGTTGGAGTTTAGAATTAAGTTAATTCAACATATTAGGGATTGTTTGGATAGAATTTAGGATAAATGCTTGTTTTATTGTGCGTGAAAAAATAATTTTTTGAAATTGGTACAACATCAATCAATTGATGTTGTGAATCAATCGATTGACTCCCTTTGTTTTTCCATCCTCAATCAATTAATTAGGAGAATTGAACTGGACAAGATCCACGTAAAATTTGGATCAATTGATTGATCTCCTGTGTCAATCGATTGATGTAAGTTAAAAACGTGAATAAGTGATATTTTAAGTGGATCAATCGATTGAATGGTTGT
Source organism: Vicia faba (assembly GCA_948472305.1). NCBI lineage: Eukaryota > Viridiplantae > Streptophyta > Magnoliopsida > Fabales > Fabaceae > Vicia > Vicia faba. The sequence continues at coordinate 948,148,784 of OX451741.1, read as the reverse complement.
GTCAATCGATTGCTTCTGTGAATTTTTAGCCAAATATTGTTTTGATCATAACTTGAGGTATGCGACTTTGTTTGAGGCGCGATTCAAAATGTTGGAAAGCTAACACAAATGCCTATTAAATAGTAATGTTTTCATAGGATGAGAATGATCTATTAACACGAATTAATTGAAGATAGATGGATATTGTGATGTGGTGGGAGAATTGACTTGAGGTTTTGCGTTTGTGTTAGCAAATGTTGCAGTTTAGCAAGAGTCTCTACCGACTTTTACTTTATCCAAAAAAGGAAATGTAAAAAAGCACAGGAAAGACCTTTGAGATTGTTTTTGAGTTCGGGGGGTAGATTATGAAAAGGGAAGGTACTAGCACCCTTTTCATCCATGGTTTTCCATGGGCTCTTAGTTACTTGTTTTAGATCACTTGTTGTGCTTTTGCAATTGTTTGAAATGGTGCTTTGTGTGGTTTTGAAAGTATTTTGAAAAGAGGCCATCGTTTAGGAAATCTTTGTAATGATTCTCGTTCGTAAGAATGTATACAAAGATGTTTGTCTTTTGAAAAATGTTTCAATGTTTTGAAAGTTGTTTGGAAATGTTTTGAAATATGTGTGTTTGTTTTTGAAAATAACAAGGATTGTTTGCAAATTGATCAAGTAACTAGAAGCTATCTACCTACTCAAAAGTCTTTCTTGTACATTTGTATTCCTTTGACATTGTTAACCTACCATTGTTTTGGTAGATAACCCTATCTTTGGATGTTAAACGGGACGGGCGTGGGTCATCGTATGATCATGATAGCAATGGTGCCAAGTATCTTTAGCATTTTGAGGGACTAAGATCATTTATTTTAGGCAACTTTTGATAGCGTCATCAAGGGACTATGATCTTTTGTTTTTGTTTTGTTTTGCTTTGCCAAGATACTTAAAATGCATACCATGGCCATTTAAATTAGGCAACCAAGTGGGTGAAACCCTAGAGGTGCTTGTGTGCAATGTGTTGTCATTTTTCATGCTTTTTTGTCTTGCATTAGGTCATGTTATTTGTTTGATTTTGTCTTATCATACAAACCCTGATTTTACTAAACATGCATATAATGCGATAAATTGCGTAAAGTAAATCTAAGCTATTACAACAATATTATGGGATGGGGGATACAAGTTGTGAATGGGGGATATTGCTCAAAATAAAACCCTAATTCACTATTACAACCCAATTGAATTTATTGTACAAATAAATAAATAAACAAGTATTTAAATATGCAAAAAAGGTTTTTCTATTTATTTTATATATGTAAAAATAAAATTATTTAAGTCCTAAAAATAAGAAAAAATAATATTATTATTTTTGAAAGGGAAAACCCTAATTTTTTATTTAAAAGAAAATATGTTATATATGATTTATTTTATTCATTTATGTACAAGAAATAAATAAATAAAAATATTTACAAATATTAAAAATTAAAATATATGTGGAAATAATATTTTATGTGTAAAAATAAAAATGGATAGTATTCTTTTATTATTTACAAATTATTTTAAGAAAATGATTTCCATTTATTAAAATAAAACTATTTTATATGTGGAAAAAAAATAAAAATAAAAAATAGGCCAAGGGGGTGAAAATAGGAATATGGGGGTATGGGTAGTAAAACACCAGGCCCAGGCGCGCCAGGCCAAGACAGCCTTCGTCCCTGACCTCCAGCCAACACCAAACGCACGTTTTGCCTTCAAATCTGTATCTTGCTCATGCTTGCATAAAATCAAAAACTCATAACATAAAAAGTGTAGTTTGTAAACTCACGATTCCAGTGATATAAAGTTTGTGACCTAACACTCAAAGATCAAGGAGAATTTTATCACACCTAATTTCTGACCTAAAATTTTCATGAACTTCAAGCTTCAAATTCTCACTACTCAGTTAATATAAATAACAACTATGCATATGTACAGCTTAAGCAAGTTAAGGACTACATTTTTGCTTCACAAATCGTGACCTAAGGATGCCTAAATAGAGAGATAGAACTTTGAAAAATACCTGGTTCAGCTGATTTTGGATAAGGCAATGTGGGGACTTTGAGTGAGGCCTGAAGATCCTGTGAGCTTCCTTGAAGTTACCTCAAGCTATCCCAATGCTGAGCTTGCCTTGAGGATGCTTGAAACTTCCTGTAGAAGTCAACCTGCAACCTTCAAAAATGAAAATGGTGAAGCTTGAAACAGGGGTTACAGTTGCAAGACAAGGGCCTATATAGTTTAGATGTGATGTATGGAAGGAGTTTCAAGTTTTGAATCAAGAAACACACGAGCCAATATTGAGTTGGCAAGAAATTTGCAGGAGCTGCCCTGTTTGGACAGAAAAATGTGATTTTGGTGTTTGAGAGTGTTTGGAATGTTATCAATTCGTACTTAGGCTTTTAACAAGTTTGTGTAGTTGTTTAGAATGAATCCAAGGCTTCTCTTTATCAGATAGACAAATTATCTTGACTTTTGCAAGTGTGCTTGCTTTTGAAGAAAGTTGACATGACTATGCCAAAGGCCTGTACAGGCTAGCTTGTGGACTGCAGAGGGATGGTATACTTTGCCTGATGTTTGTGGATCTTTCTTGCAACAAAATATCAGGTCCATGGCTCAAGAAATGTAAAGTTGCAAAAAGGCTTGCTTTATCAAAGTAGTATTGTGAACTTTATGCCATTTTTGGATTAATTCATTGTGCAATTCTTCAAAAGTCAAAACAAAGCCATTATCCATTGAGTTTGCATTTAATTATAGAGTGTATAAGGGATTAGGACCTGTAGTGCAAGGTACAAGCATGCTTGAAACTGATTTGCAACTTGTAGCATTGTAAACATGGCTTGCACAAAAGTGACAAATTTCCATTTTCTCTTCTTTAATTCTCCCTAACCACAAATGATATTGGAGAGTTCTTTGACATTTTGGAAAGCTTGCAACATGCTCTACGATCCATATTTGAAATTAAACTTGAGATACCTCTTGGAACTAGGTGAAAAGTTGCCATGAAGTTAGGTCAAAAACCTGCCTAAATTAGGGCAAAATTTCACTAAGATAAAAAGTTTATGGACCCCTATTCACAAAATCATAACTTGAGATCCAATCATCATTTTGGAAAACTTTGTGAATCAAAGTTTTAGATTTCATGTAGGACTACAACTTTCATGTTAGAAGTTTTCTTTGAATCCAATTGCATCATGGTAAAAAAGTTGTGGAAAGTTGGGGAAAATAAGAAATTTTCCATACTTAGAAAAATTCTAAGTTATGAAAAAATTCAAATTAAAACCCTAATTTGAAATTTTAGGTTTCTTGATCAACAAGTTTCACATATTGACATATCTTGATGAATTATGACCTTTGGCACTTGATTTTGACTAAAAAGTCAAAGTTTTGACTTTTCAGTGCACAGTTGACTTTTGATCAGTTGACTGCAAAATTCATTTGTCAATCCTATGCATTTGAGATCTTTTGAACTATGTGACTAGGTTAAGATGATGCCATTGAGTCCTTGAAATCATGCTTGAACCCAATTGGTCATTGGTTAGGTTAAAAATCAAAAATTTCCCTTTCTCAGTGAAAACCCTAATTTTGACCATTTTGCCCTTTTGATGATCTGATCAAATTTCTTGAGTTGTGATCCAAACTTGATCAAATGGTACATAGGAGCCTATAATGTGATTGTGGATCAAAAATTATGAAGTTTGACTGTAAATTGGCCATGGTTGACTTTTTCCCCAATACAACTGATTTTTAGGTTAAATGTCTAATTGATTGGGCAAAAATGTGATTCAAGGCTTGAAACTTGGTATGGGCAATCTTAGGAGTCCAAGATGGTGTATGAAAGTCACTGAAGCATTGATGGTCCAAAAATACTTGTGCAAACTCAAACCCTAATTTCAGGTCATCAGTGCAAGAGGAGGTCTTGAGCTGAGCAAACCCTAATCCTGTCTGGAGTCCAAGAAGTCTTGTGAGGAAAAATCTTGATAATATGAGAGGGAAAATTTTGGGGTACAACAGCTGCCCTTGTTCAATCTTCTTGAACCTGAAGAGTTGGATTGGCGAGTTTGTCGTTCGTGACTCGAAGGTAAAAGATGATTGGACACTAGAGTGCCCGTAAATTTTCACTCGTCAAAGTGTAGTTGAGGAAATGGGCTTAAAGATGCCATTTGGAGATGTGATAAAATCTTGTTGGAGATGGGCTTAGAGATGCCATCCAAGAACGTTTGTTGAATTGTATGTTGTAAGTCATAAGAATAAGTATCAGAATGGTATCCGTGTCTGGAACGTATCTGTACTGTATCTGGGGACTGAATCTGAATGAGCAAAGGAATAGCATCTATATCTGGAGCGTCTCTGAGCTGGGGAAAATCAGAATAGGTGACAGAATGGCAACCGTGTCTGGAGCATATCTGGACTGTATCTGAAGTTTTGAATCTGAATGATTAATAGAATGGCTTCTGTGTCTTGAGCGTATCTAAACTGTATCTGAATCGGAGAAATGAATAAGGGCCAGAATGGCATCCGTGTCTGGAGCGTATCTGAAATAGAATCTGAACAAGTGACAGAATGACTTCTGCGTCTGGAGTGTATTTGAACTGTATCTGATAGTTGAAATCTGAATAAGTGTCAGGATGGCATCCGTATCTGGAGCGTATCTGAACTGTATCTGAAATCTGAATCTGAATGAGCAATAGAATGACTTCCTTGTCTAGAGTGTATTTGTATTGTATCATGATTGTATACCGTTAACGGTAGCTTGTTAATCTTATTCTGAAAAGAGTAAAATGTTAGCTCAAACACAAAGTTATGTTGCATGAAATGCATGATGCAATATATGTGTTTTATCAATGTTTATGATATATGGATGTAATGTGCGCATGTAAGCTGATTTGCTGTAATGCGGAGGAAAATAAATCCTTGACAGCTGGGGATAAAAAACTCTTGACTGCTGCCGAGGAAAATAAATCCTTGACTGCTGAGAGTAAGAAATCTTGGGCGACTGTTGGAGATTAAAAATCCTTGACAACTTCTGTGGAGAAGTGAGGATCCTTTATGTCTTGAAGTTGGAGTATTGACAAAATTCTGTTGTGAGACTAATGCCAAACTGCTTGAGAAATTTGCTTGGGAAATCCAGAGAACTTTGATGACTTCTACTGGGGGTTACACAAAGGAAATCCTTGATTTGCTGCAGAATAAGGAAGACTTTGATGACTTCTGCGGGGAATTAAATATGAGAAAATTCAATCTGTTGAAGGGAAATGAAAACTTCGGCGACTTCACTGTGGAAAATGAGAATCTTCATTTTGTTGGGGTGCCATGAAAACTTTGGCGACTTCACTGGGGAAAATGAGAATCTTCATTCTGCTGGGGAGTAAAAACTCTGTGGGGAAGAAGGCTTACTGCTGGAGAGTAAGTTCAGGAGTTTTTGGTTGTTTGCCACTCTACTGGGAAGTTATCCTAGGTTGGGGATAAGACAAAAGTTAACTATTATCTGATTGATTTCCAGGCTTCAAGACAACTTGCTGGGGAAATTGGATGGTTTCCGCTGGGGATTAAAAGTCTTGACTCGACTGGGGATGAAGGTTTAAGCTCCGCCGGGGATCTGTAACTCAAAGCTTTGGCTCCACTGGGGATTGGGAGTTTAAAGTTTAAACTCTGATGGGAATTAAGGATTTGAAATTTAGCTCCGCTGGGGATATGTATTTCAAGGTTTTAGCTCCGCTGGGGATCTAGATAATGTACTGTAAGGATTGCTCCTGGAATAGCCTAAAGACGTTTTCCTATCCTTTCAGCCTGTCAGTAATTGTTCTTTTCCATCCTGTTTATTTGTAAACAGTAATCATGTTCAAATGCATATGTTCATCAATGAATCATTAGATGTTTTTGCAAATAAAAACACAAGTGTAAAAGAAAAAGACAAATAGTTTTTGCACTTTGAAAGAGACATCTTTGTATTTACTTTGAATAAGTGTTTTGTCCAAAGGAGACAGGCATCCTAGTAAGAGGATAGTGTCATAAAAGTAAGAAAATTTTATACAAAGAAAGATAGCTATGTGTGTAAAAATCCCATGGGGTTCCCATTCTTCTATAACCTTCGTATCTCCGAATATCTTGTCCATCCATTGCTTCGTCCGAAGATGATTGGATTGATCAGAAGTTCCAGATTTGTCAGTGAAGAGATTGTTCTTAAAGTGATCCGACGAGACATAGGCATACGCTTTAATTCCCTAACTTTTGCCTGGACCGCCCTTTCGGGTTTTCAGTCCACCGGGAAACCCTTTTTTGCCCAAGTCTCCCTTTCGGGTTTTCAACTTGCCGGGTGTACAGATTTTTTTTATGTATCCCTAATTTTTGCCTGAACCGCCCTTTCGGGTTTTCGATTCATCGGGATGCCCTTTTTTTTCCTAGGTGTGTCAACCTAGCGGGTCATTTATGCGTAGTATCTTTTGACTATGTCTGCGTTCGTAGGGTGCGGCAAGTCATCGTCGTCCATGGTGGTTAAGATAATTTCCCCACCAGAAAAGATGTTCTTGATTACAAATGATCCTTCGTAGGTAGGAGTCCATTTTCCCCTGGGATCACTTTGCGGCAAGATGATCCGCTTGATTACTAGATCCCCGACTTGATATACCTGGCATCTGACTTTCTTGTTGAAAGCCTTGATCATCCGCTTTTGATACGTCTGACCATGGCAAACAGAAGTAAGTCACTTTTCATCAATCAAGTTAAGTTGATCAAGTCAGGTATGAATCCAATCGTCTTCACTCAAACCAGCATCTTTCATGATTCTTAAGGAGGGAATCTGAACCTCGATAGGTAAAACAGCCTCCATGCCATATACCAAGGAATAGGGTGTTGCCCCAGTTGATGTGCGTGTCGTGGTACGGTACCCGTGAAGAGCAAACGGTAGCATCTCATGCCAGTCCTTGTAGGTGACTGTCATCTTTTGTATGATCTTCTTGATATTTTTGTTAGCAGCTTCAACTGCACCATTCATCTTTGGTCGGTAGTGAGATGAATTGTGATGTTGAATTTTGAACTGCTCGCACAGGGCGGTGATCATAGTATTGTTAAGGTTTGTACCATTATCAGTGATAATCCTTTCGGGGATACCAAACCGACAAATAAGGTTTTGCTTAATGAAGCGGGCAACAACGTTCTTAGTATCGGATGCGAAGGAAGCTGCTTTGACCCACTTGGTAAAGTAGTCAATAGCCACCAGAATGAAACGGTGTGCATTGGATGCTGTAGGCTTGATCTCTCCAATCATGTCGATTCCCCACATAGCGAATGGCCAAGGAGATGTTAAGACATTTAGAGGAACTGGAGGCACGTGGACCTTGTCTGCATAGATTTGACATTTGTGACAAGTGTGGGAGTGTTGATAGCAGTCAGCTTCCATGGTATACCAGTAATAGCCAGCCCGTAGAATCTTCTTAGCCATCGTATGCCCGCTAGAGTGAGTGCCAAAGGTACCTTCATGCAATTCAGCCATGACCTTTTCAGCTTCAATCTTGTCCACACAACGAAGCAGAATAGAATCGTGATTGCGCTTGTACAGGATGCCATTACTTAGGAAGAACTTTACCGAGAATCTCCTTAAGAACTTTTTGTCATTGACTGAAGCTCCTTCAGGGTATTCTTGCGCCTCGAGATACCTTTTGACTTCATGAAACCACGGCTAGTCCACTACTTCTTCGGTGTTAATCTCGTGACAATGTGCAGGTTCGACCATCCGTTCAATGGAGATTTGGGGAGCCTCATTATCCCAGTCAAGTTTAAACATGGATGACATCGTAGCTAGAGCATCTGCTAGCTGATTTTCTTCTCACGGGAAGTGCTCGAAGGTGTGATCGGTGGATCTGGAACTGACAGTTTAACGCTGGTTCGCGAAATGTCGCGGAAGCAAGAGTCGCCACCGTCTTTTATTTTCTCCAAATGGAAAGGACAAAAGCACAGAAAAATTCCTTATAGAGATTGCTCTCGGTTCGGGAGGTAGGTTATAGAAAGGGAAGGTGTTAGCACCCTTTCTATCCATGGTTATCCATGGGCTCTTAGATACTTGCTCAATGTGTTTTCAAAATTGGTTTGTTTGCTTTTCAATGTGGGTTTTTAAAAAAGTTTCTTTGAAAAATTTCAGTTCGACTCGTACGTCAGAGTGTTTGAAAAGTTTGCTTTGAAAGCTTTTGAAAAGTGTCGGTGAAAAGATTTTTGTTTGTTTTTGAAGAGAGAAAGTATCTACGAGTCGTCTACCTACCCTAAGGAATTCGTCTGTGTAAATGTCCTTTAAAGTAGTGCCATCCCACCATTGAGAGGTAGGTAGCACCACCGTTGGAGGTGTTCGGGTCAATTCGAGTTTGTAGGGTCATGGTGATCACCAGAGCAATAGGAAGACACCTTAGAAGCTACCCTCATGCCAGGTTCCCGGATCATGAGGACTTACTAAGACGTCCTCTACTCGACGATCACCTTTCGAAAGGCAACAGTGAGGCGTACCCTAGAGGTGGTGTGTGCGAATTGTGTGTCATTTTCATTGATATTTGTCTTGTCATGTTCACTATGATCTACGTTTGATTTTATTTTAAGTCCATACATTCTTTCATGCTTATTTAACAGTTAAAATATTTGCGGGAAAGTAAATTCTAAAGCTATTACAAATGGCGCGGGTCCACATCGCCAAAATTAAACCGGACCCGATTTGACGAAGAATAAATAAAGCGAATAAAAGTGCGAAACGTTAAATTGTTACAACACTTTGGGAGAATTACATAATTATAATAAACGACATAAAATAAATGCGCGAAATTAAATAAATTATGAACATGGGCGTTGGACCCTTTTGCAAAAATTAAAGTTAATGAAGAATTAAAATCAAAATTAAATGTTTTTGGTATTTTATGTTTTTTAAGATTTAAAAGGAGAAATTAATTAAAATTGACTAACCCTAATTCTAATGTTTTTTAAGTTTATTAAGAAAATATTAGAATATAACCTAAGTTAAACCTAATCATTTTTATGTACAATTTAATTATGAAAATAAATAAATAATAATATTATGATAAAAAAGGAAAATTAAAAGGAAAGGAAATTGTTAATTAAACCTAATTCTACCTTTTTTAGATTTATTAAAAAGAATTAAACTTGCAAAAATCCTAATTAAAACTAAATAATTACATGTTAATTTATTTACAAGAAAATAATTACAATAAAAATATTTATTATTTTTGGTCTTTTCTGATTTTTATGATGTTTTTTATATTTTTTATAAAAAAAAAGAATTAATTAATTAAATAAACCATAAAGAAAATGACAATAAAAAATAACAATATAAAAGAATAGAGAAGGCAAACCCAGGGGGTTTCAGTCCCAATTGGGAGGTGTTGTCCAAGCAAATGGCCCAATAAGCTTGCAATTTGTTTGACCTTTTTAGCTTGTGCATTAGCGCGTTGACCTGGGCATAGCCTACTCTTTGAATCCACGCCTTTGATCTGGATTGGACGGACGCGTGTATGCTTAGATCTGGAGGTGTAGCGTGGTTCCTCCCTTCAGCGCTGCATGTGAACGTTTATTGAAGAAAAATAAATAGGAATATTGAAGACCTGGGACTCGAACCCAGGTCTTGGACTTTACCTGCACATACACCTGCCAACTGAGCCACTTCAAACGTTTTAACATTAAACATTAAACAAATAATATAAAACAAGTAACGCATATGGATAAAGTTTTAGCGCGAAATTCAAAAGAACGTATCACTGGCTGCCACGATGTCATCGTTCTCCCTGTTTCTGAAACATCAAACGCATAGGCCACGGTTTTCTGGGCGTGGCTTTAGGCAGGTTTTCAGAAAATAGCGATTAGAGCTATGTAATTCATAAATTGGGCGCGACTATATCAATCTCTTCGTCCAGATGCGTTGAGTGTAATGGTGTGGGTCTGGAACCCTAATTTTGCCTTGGGTAGAAAACCCCAATTTTGCAAACCTGTAACCCTAGAATCTCAAACATGGTGGAATCGAGTATAACGTGTAATAATTCAATCAAAGGCATTGGTTAGCTTAGAAACATCACACTGAACAAGAATCCATAAATAAAAATGCAAAAGGATGCGTGAATTATGATATACGATTTCAAAAATTGCTTGATACAGTTTGAGTTCAAACTACCAATTCCTGGAGCTTTTGTGGTTGTTTTTGATTGGAGCACGTTCAGGAATTGCCAAGGAAGCTTTTGGAATGGGTTTGGTGTCTTGAATCAACCTAAAAAGTTGATTTCAGTTTTGAACTTTCTTGACAATTTTCCAAGTTTGTAATGGAGTTCTCTGCGCAGCATAGAGTGTCTAAGGCTTAGGGTTGTGATTCTCATTATGTATGGAAGCTATTAGGTCAACAAAACTGCATAAAATCCAAGGCATTCATTGTTTTGCATATTTGATTTTCTAAGAATCTTTACATATCTTTTTCATGTGCAATTTTGTTCAATCATGCCAAATCAAACCAAATCTTGCCATATTGGGATGTGCACGTGATATTGAGAGTAAAACATGCATGAAAGGATTTTTTAGGTCAAGTTTGATATTTTTCATGTATTTAAATAATTTAAATGAATTAATATTAATATAAATTCAAATAAATAAATAAAAAATGAGAAAATACTTCCCTTTGGGCCAAGTGGTCGTGAATATGCTTGGAATGATGAATCTTGGAAGAAAAATGGGCCCATTAGCAATTTTAGGTCATTTGAAGTAAAGTTGACTTTTCAAAATTCCCAAAAATTTCCTAACTTCCACAAGGCATACCTTGCTCAATTTTTAAGCTTTTCACATGTTCTTGGACATTTTGGAAAGGTCTTTGAGTCCTCTAACCAATGCCTTTGGTCCCATGTCATTTTGATTTACCAATCTCAAGTTATGGCCTTTGACTTAAAGTCCCTTTTTGTTGACTTTTGAAAATGACCTATAATGTTGAAATTGATAACTTTTTGTGAGAGCATTTCTTGGACTTGAAATATGAAGATGAATTGTAGGAAATGTCTTTCTCTTCAAAATGAGCTTTGGATGGAATTTTTCTGATAATACATGTGAAAGTTATGCCCTGGTCAATTTCAGTTGACTTTTTCAGCTGTCCAAATATAGTAACTTTTGCATCTTTGATGATTTCTGAGCCAAATTTTGAAAATCATGATCAAGCATTGATCAAATGATGTTTGTGGCTTCAAAATGATATGTTGACCAAAAATTTGAACTTTTGACTGCCAAATGACCATTTTGCCCCTACAGTTGACTGTAGTGCAATTTAGGGTTTTGACTATGCAATTTTGAGCTGAATGCCTTGAAACTTGATATGAGGATACTTGACCATCTTTGTAAGCATATGAGACTTGATTGGGCCTTTGAAAACTTCATTTTCTTTATCAGAACACAAACCCTAGTTTTGACTGTATAGGAGACAGTTGCACTGCACAACCCTTGGGGAATTTTGTGACTTGACTTGGCAATTTCTTGAAGAATATGGGAGGGCAAATTTTGGGGTGCAACAGTTGCCCCTGTTCAATCTTCTTAGACCTGAGGATGCAGATTGGCTGACGTGCCTTTCGTAATCCGAGGGTAGAAGATGATTGGACACTAGAGTGCCCAGAAATTTGCGCTCACATAGTAGCAGTGTGATGGGAATGGGCTTATAGATGCCATTTAGAGATGGTTGGATAGGATGATGGGCTTATAGATGCCATCTGGATGTTGATCGCGTAGGAGATTCCTTAGCGAGAACCTGCATACCTGCAAAAGAAGAATGAGTACCTGACACGTTGCAGGAGCTGATTTTAGATGCTTGGCATAGATGTGTCCTGACTGGTTACAGGAGCTGAGTCTGGAGCTTCATAAGATGATGAATGAACCAGGTATGGTTACTGCCTTTAGCATGAATGGTAAGAGAACCTTGGGTGATTTTAACTTCAACAACGCTCGTTGAGAAAAATCTTGGCGGGAATTACCATCTTTGCAATATCGGGAAGAAAACCATAGGCTATTATAATCTAAAAGGGAATCACCTCACCCGCCGTCGGAGAGGGGAATCATAGGAAAAGGAATTGTCACCTCACACACCGTCGGAGAGGGAAACATCTGAAGAAGGAATTACCACCTCACGCACTTGTCGGAGAGGGGACCATAGAAGACTATCACCTCACACTCATCGTCGGAGAGGGAAACATCTTGAAAAAAGCATTACCACCTCACGCACTTGTCGGAGAGGGGACCATAAGAGACTATCACCTCACACTCATCGTCGGAGAGGGAAACATCTGAAAAACTTCTACTGAGTCTTCATCAGGAAAATCTGTTGGGAGTCGATTTAGCTGGACTGGACAAGGTCTTGAAATGTCTTTAACTCAGCAGGACGGTGAAGGAATCGGGGACGATTGCTACTCCAAATATATGATGAAGGAATCTGGGACGATTACTACCTCAGCAGGATGATGAAGGAATCTGGGACGATTGCTACTCCAAATATATGATGAAGGAATCTGGGACGATTACTACCTCAGCAGGATGATGAAGGAATCTGGGACGATTGCTACTCCAAATATATGATGAAGGAATCTGGGACGATTACTACCTCAACGGGATAATGAAGGAATCTGGGACGATTACTACCTCAGCAGGGTGATGAAGGAATCTGGGACGATTACTACCTCAGCGGGATGATGAAGGAATCTGGGACGATTACTACCTCAGCAGGGTGATGAAGGAATCTGGGACGATTACTACCTCAGCAGGGTGATGAAGGAATCTAGGACGATTACTACCTCAGCGGGATGATGAAGGAATCTGGGACGATTACTACCTCAGCGGGATGATGAAGGAATCTGGGACGATTACTACCTCAGCAGGGTGATGAAGGAATCTGGGACGATTACTACCTCAGCAGGGTGATGAAGGAATCTGGGACGATTACTACCTCAGCAGGGTGATGAAGGAATCTGGGACGATTACTACCTCAGCAGGGTGATGAAGGAATCTGGGACGATTACTACCTCAACGGGATGATGAAGGAATCTGGGACGATTACTACCTCAGCAGGGTGATGAAGGAATCTGGGACGATTACTACCTCAGCAGGGTGATGAAGGAATCTGGGACGATTACTACCTCAGCGGGATGATGAAGGAATCTGGGACGATTACTACCTCAGCGGGATGATGAAGGAATCTGGGACGATTACTACCTCAGCGGGATGATGAAGGAATCTGGGACGATTACTACCTCAGCAGGTAAAGACTTTTATCTGTTGATCGTTCTTTCCTGAAACAGTAACGAATTAGTTGTATGTAATGTCATAATGCATGAATTGCCTGATTTTAAGATGTTCAAAAATAAATGAGATTGGGGTGATATGATGCGTCTATGCATGCTATAATGATGTATGTGACGTTTTATGAATGTGTTTTTCGTCTAGGAAAGTAAATCCTTGACGGGTGCCGGGAAGTCACTCCGGGGCTGATGTTGGAGAATAGATTTTGCTTCCGCTGGGGATGATAACTGCAAGAATACCGGTAGGAGAAGATGACTCCGTTGCGGAATAAACTTGGCGAATGGAAGATTCTGCGGGGAGAAAAGATACTCTACGACCATGCTGGGAAGCAATACTCTGTGGGAAGAGGGATGCCTTGCTGAGTGTTGATGATAATTTGCTGGGGATACCATCGTTATATTGGAAGTATTGATAGACTTTGCTGGGGTGAGAAGACTTCGTCGAGGACGCTCTTTCCGTGGCTTTTGGCTGAGGATAACCCAGTTATATCCTGTTAAGGAAATAACTCTTTGAATAAAGCCGGGAGATGCGTTCGTGTTCTGCGAGGGGATAAGCTTCCAGAATTTTACTGGGGATAAGCTTACTGCTTGGGGAGATGGACTCCATCTTTCTTGGGGAAACCGGATTGGACTTTTCTGGGGAAGTATTGAACTGCATTGGTTATGTTCTTCAATGGACCCTACCTTGACATCTTAGAGGACAGAGCAATCAGATTGCTTAGACCACCCATTATTGCCCCTGTTTCTGATGTGGGAGCGGATAGTTGTTGATGGACAAACCTTCTTCTGGTAGACAGATAGCAGGACATAGTCGTACGCTTTAATCCCTAACTTTTGCCTGGACCGCCCCTTCGGGTTTTCAGTCCATCGGGATACCCATTTTTGCCCAAGCCGCCTTTTCAGGTTTTCGACTTGCCGGGTGTACATATATTTTTTTATTTCATCCCTTCGTTTTGCCCGAACCCTTTTGGTTCGCCGGGAAGCCCTTATTTTTGCCTAGGTATGTCAACCTAGCGGGTCTTTGATTTTGCGTAGTATTTTCGACTATGTCCACGCTCTTAGAATGCAGGGAGGTGCCCCTGGCTGCTTATGTTGCCATATTACCAGAAGGTGTCTGATCGTGCAAGATTTGTTGCTGGAGTGCCCCAAGTGACTCAAGCAGAGACTTGCCCCAGGCTTTTGGCCTTTTGAGAGATTCTCTGGATATTGACTTAACTGCCCCAGATGATGGACAATGATCATGTCTGCTCCTTGATTGGAAGTGCTTTTGTTACCAGATACTCTTCGTGCGAATTTCCCTGCTGTTCAAACAAAAAGTCATATGCAAACAAAGTTATGTTAAAAATGCAAAGCCTATGTCTGTCTTGAAGATTTTGAAAATGCATTCTTTTTCATAAAACAAGTGAATGTTTGTAAAACGTGATGTCAACTCCGTATTTACCGTAGGCCTTAAGGAGTCAGGATACCTTTCGTAACAGTATGCTTTCGAACTAACCCATGCTTCAGCTAGGACTTTTAAGGGTTATAACGTGGCCTGGTTCACGGTTTAAGAAACAAAGGATAAAGGCTCAAATTATTTGTACCCACCCGCTCTTCGTGATGTTCTCCAAACCTAAACTCAGTTGATCATACGTTAGACCTTGTTTGAGTCTTTGCTTTGATTTTTCAGTGATGATTCGGATGTTGATGATTTCTTCTGACTAGGCAGTCATTCCCTTTTTTGTTGAGGGTTTGTAAGACCTCTTTTTTTGATTTAGTTACCCCTTTCTTTTTTGCCTGAACTGTTTCCTTTTTTTGGAATTACAGTCAGTGGGATGCCCCGGTTTCATAAGTCCCTTCTGATAGGTTCTGACTTCTTGGGCTTTTCATTTATGATTTTTTTTTTTGATCACAACTGCCTGTCTTTATGATTGTTCTGAACCATCGCTGTCTTTTTCGTAAGGATCTCTTTGGTGCCATTCGTCATGCACTTGGATCAACTGAGAAGACTACCCTGCCCCGGGTTATGATAAAGGGTTTTAATTTTCGAAAATAAAAACTCCTACTTCTTTGGCTCAGATGGGTTGACGAGGGTTTATCATCCTTATAACTCCAGTGTTTAGGGATTGAAACAATGCCTGTACCTCATCAGCGGGGTCTGTTCAAAAGCATACTGTAGATTATGGTATCGTTTTCGTCATCCTCCCTCAAGAGGCTTAGAATGAAAGAGAGCTGACATCAGAAAAAATATGAAAATAATTTGCGTTTAGCGAATACGAATATATTGATTCAAAATAGACATAAGCGATGCATTAATGTGATAACAATGTTTAACATGAATAAATGTTTGAACAATCAAAGAAAAATACAACTTGAACATTTGAATGAACAAAAGACATTCTCGATGATTCGGTGCAGGATCAGTGTTCAAACTCGACCTCCTTGGCGTCAATCAAATCCTGGATTTTGTTCTTCAAGGTCCAACAGTCGTCGGTGTCATGTCCAGGACTGTCAGAATGGTAGGCACATCTCACACCCGGATTGTACTTGGGAGAGGAAGTGTCAGGATTTTGAGGAGGATCCTTTAGTGTGATCAGTTTTGCCCTCAGCAATTGCTGTAATGCCTGAGACAAAGACATGTTGATGTCAGTATACTTCCTATCTTGATGCTTTATCCTACGCCTATTGCTCTTTCTTGGTTGAACGGGCGTGGGATCAGAGATCTGGATTGCCCCTACATCATGATGACCCTTTTTACCATGTATAGCATTGGACTCCTTCTTCCCACTGTGGGGCTTTTTCTGAGCATCAGCAGGTGCGATTTCTTGAATCTTCCCGGACTTGATACCAGCTTCGATTCTCTCCCCAGTCAAGACAAGATCTGTAAACCCAGCAGCAGAATTCCCAATTAGGTGGTTGAAGAATGGACCAGACAGGGTCCCCAAGAACATGTCGACGAGCTCGCGGTCAGTTAAGGGAGGTTGCACCCTTCCAGCAAGGTCTCTCCATCTTTGTGCGTACTCCTTGAAACCTTCACTTGACCCCAATGACATACCCTGGAGTTGGGTACGTGTGGGAGCAAGGTCGGCATTATACTGGTACTGCTTATAGAAAGCAGTTGCCAACTCCTCCCAGTTACGAATTTTGGTCCCATCTAGTTGATAGAACCATTCGAGGTGAGTCCCTGAAAGACTTTCCTGGAAGAAGTGGATCCACAAATTCTTGTCCACTGTATATGGCTGAATCTTCCGAACATAGGACCTGAGATGTAACTTGGGACAAGACGCCCTGTCATATTTAGTGAATGATGGTGCCTTGAACTTCCGAGGGATGATCACACCAGTGGACAAACCCAGATCTCCGAAATCCAGCCCAGGTACTTGTTGTATTTCCATAGCCTTCAAATGGTCTTCCAACTGCTTGTACTTGTCCTCAGCCGGAGGGTATTGTTCGTCGTCAAAATTTGTCTCGTTGTCGGAGACCACTGGACTAGGAGACCTTTCCTCTTGGTGACTGCTCTTCCCCACAGATGGAGTTGTCCTCTCAGTTTCAATCTGCGGTGTATTCCCAGATCTGCGTCTAGGACTGAACAAAACAGTCCTCTTCTTCTTCTTGTCCTTCTTCAAAAGCAAAGCCTTCAGGTCTTGTTGCCCCTGGGTCAAGTTCATGATTAGCCCTTGGAACTGGGCGTTCTGAGCCTGGAGGTCCTTGATAGTCTGCTCGGCTGATGATTCAGGATTCATGACGGTCGGCTGAAATAAACAGCGAAGAAGGTAAGTAACCTGCAGAGAAAGGGTACCTGTTATGCAATGAGATGTATGACATGCATGCAATGATTTCAAGGACCTCGCGGGATAAACAGAGAAATTGTTAGAGTTGAGAACCAGTAACTTGATCGAAGGAACTTCATGTTGTTGAGAGTCCTTCTTCAAGGGTCAAAGGCTCACCATATCCAGTGGGTCATAGCCCCTGACAACCTTGGCTAGAGGAAAATAAATCCTCTTTGCCCCTTGCTAGATGTTGGATTCTTCATGAACTGCATCACAAGCCCTTGAGATCCTTGAAATAGGTTAGGATGTATGCAATGGTATGATGTCATGCTATGCATGGGGTGATGTAGGTAAACCATGTTATGAGTCCCAATTAAGGACTATAAACAAACCCTGCAAGAAATTCAGTATATTTTGTTATGAGTCCCAATTAAGGGCTATAAACAAAACCTGCGAGAGATTTGGCAAACCCTGTTATGAGTCCCAGTTAGGGACTATAAACAAAACCTGCAAATAGTTCATGTGTCAGCTAACAAACATGCAAGTAGGCAAGTACAAAGGCACACAAGTCACACAAGAGAAACCCTTAGGGTTTAAGCCAGCATGGGGTCTGGGTATTACCCTCTTGAAGTTGGTGGGCTCAACCTGTCCTATCAGAAGTAACCGGGTTCTAAGGGTCCCAATATCACGGGATTGCTTTCATTGCTTTCATTAGATGTTTTTGCAAATAAAAACACAAGTGTAAAAGAAAAAGACAAATAGTTTTTGCACTTTGAAAGAGACATCTTTGTATTTACTTTGAATAAGTGTTTTGTCCAAAGGAGACAGGCATCCTAGTAAGAGGATAGTGTCATAAAAGTAAGAAAATTTTATACAAAGAAAGATAGCTATGTGTGTAAAAATCCCATGGGGTTCCCATTCTTCTATAACCTTCGTATCTCCGAATATCTTGTCCATCCATTGCTTCGTCCGAAGATGATTGGATTGATCAGAAGTTCCAGATTTGTCAGTGAAGAGATTGTTCTTAAAGTGATCCGACGAGACATAGGCATACGCTTTAATTCCCTAACTTTTGCCTGGACCGCCCTTTCGGGTTTTCAGTCCACCGGGAAACCCTTTTTTGCCCAAGTCTCCCTTTCGGGTTTTCAACTTGCCGGGTGTACAGATTTTTTTTATTTATCCCTAATTTTTGCCTGAACCGCCCTTTCGGGTTTTCGATTCATCGGGATGCCCTTTTTTTTCCTAGGTGTGTCAACCTAGCGGGTCATTTATGCGTAGTATCTTTTGACTATGTCTGCGTTCGTAGGGTGCGGCAAGTCATCGTCGTCCATGGTGGTTAAGATAATTTCCCCACCAGAAAAGATGTTCTTGATTACAAATGATCCTTCGTAGGTAGGAGTCCATTTTCCCCTGGGATCACTTTGCGGCAAGATGATCCGCTTGATTACTAGATCCCCGACTTGATATACCTGGCATCTGACTTTCTTGTTGAAAGCCTTGATCATCCGCTTTTGATACGTCTGACCATGGCAAACAGAAGTAAGTCACTTTTCATCAATCAAGTTAAGTTGATCAAGTCAGGTATGAATCCAATCGTCTTCACTCAAACCAGCATCTTTCATGATTCTTAAGGAGGGAATCTGAACCTAGATAGGTAAAACAGCCTCCATGCCATATACCAAGGAATAGGGTGTTGCCCCAGTTGATGTGCGTGTCGTGGTACGGTACCCGTGAAGAGCAAACGGTAGCATCTCATGCCAGTCCTTGTAGGTGACTGTCATCTTTTGTATGATCTTCTTGATATTTTTGTTAGCAGCTTCAACTGCACCATTCATCTTTGGTCGGTAGTGAGATGAATTGTGATGTTGAATTTTGAACTGCTCGCACAGGGCGGTGATCATAGTATTGTTAAGGTTTGTACCATTATCAGTGATAATCCTTTCGGGGATACCGAACCGACAAATAAGGTTTTGCTTAATGAAGCGGGCAACAACGTTCTTAGTATCGGATGCGAAGGAAGCTGCTTTGACCCACTTGGTAAAGTAGTCAATAGCCACCAGAATGAAACGGTGTGCATTGGATGCTGTAGGCTTGATCTCTCCAATCATGTCGATTCCCCACATAGCGAATGGCCAAGGAGATGTTAAGACATTTAGAGGAACTGGAGGCACGTGGACCTTGTCTGCATAGATTTGACATTTGTGACAAGTGTGGGAGTGTTGATAGCAGTCAGCTTCCATGGTATACCAGTAATAGCCTGCCCGTAGAATCTTCTTAGCCATCGTATGCCCGCTAGAGTGAGTGCCAAAGGTACCTTCATGCAATTCAGCCATGACCTTTTCAGCTTCAATCTTGTCCACACAACGAAGCAGAATAGAATCGTGATTGCGCTTGTACAGGATGCCATTACTTAGGAAGAACTTTACCGAGAATCTCCTTAAGAACTTTTTGTCATTGACTGAAGCTCCTTCAGGGTATTCTTGCGCCTCGAGATACCTTTTGACTTCATGAAACCACGGCTAGTCCACTACTTCTTCGGTGTTAATCTCGTGACAATGTGCAGGTTCGACCATCCGTTCAATGGAGATTTGGGGAGCCTCATTATCCCAGTCAAGTTTAAACATGGATGACATCGTAGCTAGAGCATCTGCTAGCTGATTTTCTTCTCACGGGAAGTGCTCGAAGGTGTGATCGGTGGATCTGGAACTGACAGTTTAACGCTGGTTCGCGAAATGTCGCGGAAGCAAGAGTCGCCACCGTCTTTTATTTTCTCCAAATGGAAAGGACAAAAGCACAGAAAAATTCCTTATAGAGATTGCTCTCGGTTCGGGAGGTAGGTTATAGAAAGGGAAGGTGTTAGCACCCTTTCTATCCATGGTTATCCATGGGCTCTTAGATACTTGCTCAATGTGTTTTCAAAATTGGTTTGTTTGCTTTTCAATGTGGGTTTTTAAAAAAGTTTCTTTGAAAAATTTCAGTTCGACTCGTACGTCAGAGTGTTTGAAAAGTTTGCTTTGAAAGCTTTTGAAAAGTGTCGGTGAAAAGATTTTTGTTTGTTTTTGAAGAGAGCAAGTATCTACGAGTCGTCTACCTACCCTAAGGAATTCGTCTGTGTAAATGTCCTTTAAAGTAGTGCCATCCCACCATTGAGAGGTAGGTAGCACCACCGTTGGAGGTGTTCGGGTCAATTCGAGTTTGTAGGGTCATGGTGATCACCAGAGCAATAGGAAGACACCTTAGAAGCTACCCTCATGCCAGGTTCCCGGATCATGAGGACTTACTAAGACGTCCTCTACTCGACGATCACCTTTCGAAAGGCAACAGTGAGGCGTACCCTAGAGGTGGTGTGTGCGAATTGTGTGTCGTTTTCATTGATATTTGTCTTGTCATGTTCACTGTGATCTACGTTTGATTTTATTTTAAGTCCATACATTCTTTCATGCTTATTTAACAGTTAAAATATTTGCGGGAAAGTAAATTCTAAAGCTATTACAAATGGCGCGGGTCCACATCGCCAAAATTAAACCGGACCCGATTTGACGAAGAATAAATAAAGCGAATAAAAGTGCGAAACGTTAAATTGTTACAACGCTTTGGGAGAATTACATAATTATAATAAACGACATAAAATAAATGCGCGAAATTAAATAAATTATGAACATGGGCGTTGGACCCTTTTGCAAAAATCAAAGTTAATGAAGAATTAAAATCAAAATTAAATGTTTTTGGTATTTTATGTTTTTTAAGATTTAAAAGGAGAAATTAATTAAAATTGACTAACCCTAATTCTAATGTTTTTTAAGTTTATTAAGAAAATATTAGAATATAACCTAAGTTAAACCTAATCATTTTTATGTACAATTTAATTATGAAAATAAATAAATAATAATATTATGATAAAAAAGGAAAATTAAAAGGAAAGGAAATTGTTAATTAAACCTAATTCTACCTTTTTTAGATTTATTAAAAAGAATTAAACTTGCAAAAATCCTAATTAAAACTAAATAATTACATGTTAATTTATTTACAAGAAAATAATTACAATAAAAATATTTATTATTTTTGGTCTTTTCTGATTTTTATGATGTTTTTTATATTTTTTATAAAAAAAAAGAATTAATTAATTAAATAAACCATAAAGAAAATGACAATAAAAAATAACAATATAAAAGAATAGAGAAGGCAAACCCAGGGGGTTTCAGTCCCAATTGGGAGGTGTTGTCCAAGCAAATGGCCCAATAAGCTTGCAATTTGTTTGACCTTTTTAGCTTGTGCATTAGCGCGTTGACCTGGGCATAGCCTACTCTTTGAATCCACGCCTTTGATCTGGATTGGACGGACGCGTGTATGCTTAGATCTGGAGGTGTAGCGTGGTTCCTCCCTTCAGCGCTGCATGTGAACGTTTATTGAAGAAAAATAAATAGGAATATTGAAGACCTGGGACTCGAACCCAGGTCTTGGACTTTACCTGCACATACACCTGCCAACTGAGCCACTTCAAACGTTTTAACATTAAACATTAAACAAATAATATAAAACAAGTAACGCATATGGATAAAGTTTTAGCGCGAAATTCAAAAGAACGTATCACTGGCTGCCACGATGTCATCGTTCTCCCTGTTTCTGAAACATCAAACGCATAGGCCACGGTTTTCTGGGCGTGGCTTTAGGCAGGTTTTCAGAAAATAGCGATTAGAGCTATGTAATTCATAAATTGGGCGCGACTATATCAATCTCTTCGTCCAGATGCGTTGAGTGTAATGGTGTGGGTCTGGAACCCTAATTTTGCCTTGGGTAGAAAACCCCAATTTTGCAAACCTGTAACCCTAGAATCTCAAACATGGTGGAATCGAGTATAACGTGTAATAATTCAATCAAAGGCATTGGTTAGCTTAGAAACATCACACTGAACAAGAATCCATAAATAAAAATGCAAAAGGATGCGTGAATTATGATATACGATTTCAAAAATTGCTTGATACAGTTTGAGTTCAAACTACCAATTCCTGGAGCTTTTGTGGTTGTTTTTGATTGGAGCACGTTCAGGAATTGCCAAGGAAGCTTTTGGAATGGGTTTGGTGTCTTGAATCAACCTAAAAAGTTGATTTCAGTTTTGAACTTTCTTGACAATTTTCCAAGTTTGTAATGGAGTTCTCTGCGCAGCATAGAGTGTCTAAGGCTTAGGGTTGTGATTCTCATTATGTATGGAAGCTATTAGGTCAACAAAACTGCATAAAATCCAAGGCATTCATTGTTTTGCATATTTGATTTTCTAAGAATCTTTACATATCTTTTTCATGTGCAATTTCGTTCAATCATGCCAAATCAAACCAAATCTTGCCATATTGGGATGTGCACGTGATATTGAGAGTAAAACATGCATGAAAGGATTTTTTAGGTCAAGTTTGATATTTTTCATGTATTTAAATAATTTAAATGAATTAATATTAATATAAATTCAAATAAATAAATAAAAAATGAGAAAATACTTCCCTTTGGGCCAAGTGGTCGTGCATATGCTTGGAATGATGAATCTTGGAAGAAAAATGGGCCCATTAGCAATTTTAGGTCATTTGAAGTAAAGTTGACTTTTCAAAATTCCCAAAAATTTCCCAACTTCCACAAGGCATAACTTGCTCAATTTTTAAGCTTTTCACATGTTCTTGGACATTTTGGAAAGGTCTTTGAGTCCTCTAACCAATGCCTTTGGTCCCATGTCATTTGTATTTACCAATCTCAAGTTATGGCCTTTGACTTAAAGTCCCTTTTTGTTGACTTTTGAAAATGACCTATAATGTTGAAATTGATAACTTTTTGTGAGAGCATTTCTTGGACTTGAAATATGAAGATGAATTGTAGGAAATGTCTTTCTATTCAAAATGAGCTTTGGATGGAATTTTTCTGATAATCCATGTGAAAGTTATGCCCTGGTCAATTTCAGTTGACTTTTTCAGCTGTCCAAATATAGTAACTTTTGCATCTTTGATGATTTCTGAGCCAAATTTTGAAAATCATGATCAAGCATTGATCAAATGATGTTTGTGGCTTCAAAATGATATGTTGACCAAAAATTTGAACTTTTGACTGCCAAATGACCATTTTGCCCCTACAGTTGACTGTAGAGCAATTTAGGGTTTTGACTGTGCAATTTTGAGCTGAATGCCTTGAAACTTGATATGAGGATACTTGACCATCTTTGTAAGCATATGAGACTTGATTGGGCCTTTGAAAACTTCATTTTCTTGATCAGAACACAAACCCTAGTTTTGACTGTATAGGAGACAGTTGCACTGCACAACCCTTGGGGAATTTTGTGACTTGACTTGGCAATTTCTTGAAGAATATGGGAGGGCAAATTTTGGGGTGCAACAGAAGGTAATCTGCTCAAAATGTGGTAACAATGTCAAGACATGTTCTTTGTAAGGGATGAGGTTTGGATGTTTAGTATCCCACTCTCCTTTGATCTGACTGATGACCAAAGATGAGTCCCCAAACACATCTAAGGATTTGATTCCCAAGTCTATGGCAGCCTTGAGTCCAAAGATGCAAGCTTTATACTCTGCCATGTTGTTTGTACAGTTGAAGCACAGTCTGGCAGTGAAAGGAGTATGGCAAACTTCTGGAGATATAAGCATTGCACCGATACCGTTACCAAGTGCATTGGAGGCCCCGTCAAAGTACAGGGTCCATCGGGATCCTTGTTCAGGTCCGTCATATGGCCTGAAATCTTCAATGTTGTCCAATGTCATGATGTCTTCGTCGGGGAAGTCGAACTTCATGGATTGGTAATCTTCGACAGCTTGATGGGCCAGATGATCGGCTAGCACACTCCGCTTTATAG
Organism: Vicia faba; assembly: GCA_948472305.1. NCBI lineage: Eukaryota > Viridiplantae > Streptophyta > Magnoliopsida > Fabales > Fabaceae > Vicia > Vicia faba. Next base: position 948,124,891 of record OX451741.1, on the reverse strand, counting down.
CTTTTTGGGTCGTGTACTGTATATCGTATTCCGTTAGGATCATCTGCCATCTAGCTATTCTTCCAGATATAGCAGGCTTCTCAAAGATGTACTTTATCGGATCCATCTTAGATATCAGCAAAGTGGTATGAGTCAACATATACTGCCTTAGCCGGCGAGCAGCCCATACCAAAGTGCAGAAAGTTTTCTCGAGCAGTGAGTATCGGGTCTCACAGTCGGTAAACTTTTTGCTAAGGTAATAAATGACATGCTCTTTTCGGCCAGACTCGTCATGTTGGCCTAGTACACACCCCATTGAATTCTCTAAGACGGTCAGATACATGATTAACGGTCTTCCTTCAACGGGTGGCATCAGGATAGGAGGTTCTAGCAAATACTCCTTGATTTTATCGAAATCAATTTGACAGTCATCATTCCATTTAACTACTTAATCTTTCTTCAACAGCTTGAAGATTGGCTCACGGGAAGATGTTAGGTGAGAAATGAACCTAGCAATGTAGTTTAGGCGTCCCAAGAAACCTCTGACCCCCTTTTCAGTGTGAGGAGCAGGAATTTCTTGTATAGCTTTGACTTTGGCAGGATGAACCTCGATGCCTTTGTTGCTGACAATGAAACCCAAGATTTTACCGGACCGGACTCCGAATGTGCACTTGTTTGGATTCAATATGAGCTTGTACTCCTTCAACCTGACAAACAGCTTTTGCAAGTGATCCATGTGTTCTTCTTCAGTTTGTGATCGGGCTATCATGTCATCTACGTAGACCTCTATCTCATGATGTATCATGTCATGAAACAAAGCTACCATGGCGCGTTGATAGGTTGCCCCAACATTCTTCAGTCCGAATGGCATCACTTTGTAGCAGAACGTACCCTACTGTGTAACAAAAGTAGTTTTCTCCATGTCCTCAGGTGCCATTTTGATCTGGTTATAGCCTGAGAATCCGTCCATGAAAGAAAATACTTTGTGTTGCGCTGTGTTGTCAACCAGGATGTCGATGTGCGAAAGTGGAAAATCATCTTTAGGGATGGCCCTGTTTAAATCTCTATAATCCACGCACATTCTTACTTTTTCGTTCTTCTTAGGCACGGGCACAATGTTAGCAACCCATTGTGGATAGGAAGTAACAGCCAGAAATCCAGCATTGAACTGCTTCATAACTTCTGCTTTGATCTTCTCAGACATGTCAGGTCTCATGCGGCGGACCTTTTGTTTCAATGGTGGACAGTCTTCTCTTTTGGGTAGACGGTGTACCACGACGTCTGTATCAAGTCCCGGTATGTCTTCGTATGACCAGGCGAAGATCTCAACATAATCATCCAATAGATGAATTAGGCGCTCCTTGACACTCGGCTCTAGATTGGCACCTATCTTGATTTCCTTTTTGTCTTCCTAAGTTCCCAAGTTGATCATATCCAACTGCTCTTCATGAGGCTGAATTGCTCTTTCCTCTTGCTGTATAAGTCTTTCCAATTCCCCTGGCACCTCACAATCTTCCTCACCTTCGTATTCGGCTTGGTTGATCAGATCTTCAGAGTCACTGAAGGCTATAGTAGTATCGTTACCCATGGGTTCCGGAATGGAAGGGTACCTGCATTTGTGAGTGTGGGTGTGTGTAAGGGCATAACCATCTTAAAACAACAAAATGTAAAAGAAAAGACAATGAACACAAAAGGTTTATATATGAAAAGCGTCCATGATTCATTAAAATGACATATGAAATGAAATAAGAACCCTTACAAATGGACCTATGTGCCTCGGGTAAGACACAAGGTTGAAAAAGTACGAATTGTTTGTAAATTATTACAGATCCAACAGGAATGGAAAAGATAAATTACTGCGGTATGAAAGTAATCGGAACAAAGTCTTTTGCTTCCCAGTTGCACAGTCCTCCGCCAACAGTAGGGAAAATCCAGTCTTCCAAGTTTCCCTCTTCTTCACTGTCCTCTAGTGCATTAACCCCTCAGTGGCTGATCTTCACAGGTGGCCCTCCGGCACGGGAGCGGCGCACGGCCTTCTGACCAGTCGAAGTAAATCCCAAGCCGAATTTGTCTGTTTTGAAAGGAAAGTCTGGAAGCTGCCCCCAGATTGTGGATCCGCCTTCTTCCACCACTGCTCTAGCATCCTTGAGAGATGACATCCGAGGCGGAGGTATGGTAATCGTGGGTACAGAGGACACTGTCTTGGTCGTCGCTATTTCTTCAGAAACTTCTTCAAAGTGTTGGAAAGGGGTCTCTATGAATTCTCCATCCAATTCTATATAACAGAAAGAATTAAGATGACTGATCATGTATTCCTCTTTGCTATAAATAGTTATGATTTTCCCCTGGACATGGTACTTGAGCATTTGATGCAGAGTGGAAGTGACAGCTCCAGCATGGTGGATCCAAGGTCTTCCCAACAGGCAAGAATAGGAAGGACGGATGTCCATCACGTAGAATGTCGAATTGAACGTCTGGGTACCCACCTTGATCAAGATGTCCATCTCTCCATGGACCATCCTCTTAGAACCATCAAAGGCTCTGACAATTATATTGCTGGGTTTCAGGGTTAAGCCTTCACAATCCAGTCTATCCAAGGCTTTCTTTGGCAAGACATTTAAAGACGAACTGGTGTCTACCAGTACGTATGCTAGGGTTGTCCCTCTGCATTCCACCGAGACATGCAAAGCATCATTATGTTTTCTCCCTTTCAAAGTTAAATCTGCATCGGAGAATCCTAGACCATTGTCAACTGTTAAACTGTCCACACATTCTTGGAATTGATCAGCGGAGGTTTCTTGTGGCACGTGGGTCGTCTTCAAAAACTTGACCAAAGCTTTAGCATGTGCCTCAGAGCACAGCAATAGGGCCAACATAGATATTTTGGAGGGGGTCTGCCCTAGTTGTTCAACAACATCAAAATCACTTTTCTTAATAACCTCAGAATTTCTTCCATCTCTTTCTGGGATGTTTCAGGAATGACTTGTGATTGAGCCTTCGTCAAGACAGGCTCCTATTGAACATTCTTTCCTTTTTTCTCAGCAGCGGAAATAGGGATGCGAATTGCATTGTCACTTTTGGCGGGTACACTTGTAGGTACAGTTATTGGTATAGGTGTAATCCTCGGAATGGCCGCGGGTCCAAAGACTTCTGTTGGAGGAGCAATCTCTGGAGAAAAGATTCTACCACTACGAGTAATTTTGCTTGTTCAGGCAATGTTACTGATGTCGGGATTGTCTTCCTCAGAGCTTTCTTCTTCAATGGTCTGTTCAATCTATTTGACACCATGGTAGTAGATTTCTCCACCATAGTTCCGTAGTACCATTTTATCGGTTTTGAACGGGGTTGGCCCGGGCATTGTTATCTTCAACGATGTAGTCATAGGAGCAGATGTAATCCTAACGGGTTTTTTAGGAACCCTGGAAGGATTGGCGTATATGGTTATTATTGAAACTTCTGAAATTGGAATGGGTGAGACAGAAGCTTTCTCAAACAAAATTTCCTTGTTATCAGTCAGTTGTTGGATTCCTTTCTTCAATAGAGGACAGTCGAATGGGGAGGACAGGCAAGCATGGCAATCTTGGTCACAACCTGGGAACACCCCAGCCTTCAACAAATTCAACTTGATGGTTAAGAGAGGAGTTAACAATTCATCCACAGTATAAACAAACAGATCTTCTTCCACAACACTGGCATTGTGTCCATGCTTGGGCATCGGAGCAGAGATAACATTCAGCTTTTCAGGAGCTTCAAATTTAACTTCCTTTGTGTCGATCAGATCTTGAATCTTGTTCTTCAGGGCCCAATAGTTGTTGGTGTCATGCCCTGGACTTTCTAAATGGTAAGCGCACCTGGCGTTGGGATGGTAATATGGAGAAGCAGTGTTAGGATTTTTAGGGGCCTCCTTTAGCATGGCCAGGTTCAACTTCAAGAGATGTGGTAATACTTGAGAAGCAGTCATGTTTATCTTGGTGAATTGCCTTACAGGCCTTTCTATCCTTTGCTGATTATTTCTCGACTGATCATCTCTCGGCTAGTTATTTCTCGACTGGTCAGATGCAGACTTTTGAATCATCACGGCCCCCACAGTTGGTCGTCTTTCAATTCTTCCCTGATTCCTCTGGGCATAGATAGAAGACACTTCCTTCTTTCAAGTGAAGGGCTTTTTTGCAGCAGTTGGGGCAGACGCATCTTTCTGAATTTTCCTGCTTCTAATACCGACTTCCACCCTCTCGCCAGTTAGAATCAACTCAGTGAAACCTGCAGAGGAGCTTCCAATCAGGTGATTAAAGAAAGGACCTGACAGAGTCCCCAAAAACATGTCCACTAGCTCTCTTTCAGATAAAGGTGGTTGCACCCTTCCGGCTAAATCCCTCAATTTTTGGGCGTAGTCTTTGAAGCCCTCATTGGTAGCCATGGCCATACTCTGTAGCTGAGTACGGGTTGGCGCCAAGTCGGCGTTATATTGATACTGTTTATAGAATGCGGCCGCCAAGTCTTCCCAATTATGGACATCAGACCTCTCCAAATGGTAGAACCAATCAAGTTGTGTTCCTGACAAACTGTCTTGGAAAAAGTGGACCCACAGGTCTTTGTCAGAAGATTGTGGTTGAATTTTCCTAACATAAGATCGTAGGTGCATCTTTGGGCAAGACACCCCATCATACTTAGCGAACAGTGGCACTTTAAATTTAGGAGGGATTACTATTCCAGATACCAACCCTAACTCTTCAAAGTCCAGCCCCGGTACTATTTGCACTTCCATAGCAGCTAGACGTTCTTCCAAGTTCTTGTATTTGTCATCGGCCGGAGGGTACTGTTGTTCAGAGCAGTCCTCATCTTCCTCTTCCTCTGCTTCAGAATCAAATGGCACTGTCGTTCCTTTACCTTTTCCTTCCCCCTCTTCAGATGTTGATGGGAATTCCAAAGTCCGTATGGCTTGTCCTTCAAACCTTCTGCCCAAGATAGCCACGCCAACTCGCTTCTTCTTCTTTCTCTCTTTCTCCTTCTCTAGTAGAGTCTTGAGCTCCTTCTGCCGCTTGGCCAAGGTCAAGAGTAGCTGTTGAAATTGTGAATTCTGAGCTTGTAAGTCTTTGACCGTTTGTTCAATATCCATCTTGCTGAAATAAACAGCTGAGAGATGAGGAAACTTTGTGTGAAGACCTGTTTATGCATATGATGAATGATATGTATTCATGTAATGCATCCAAGGATTTAGAAATTCAAATTTGTTTTAAACAAAAAAGGAAACACACGCCATATTAATAAGATAGAATTTGTTAGTACATCAATACCCATGGGAAAAATAATACAAAATTCTAAGGTAAAAAGATGTTGCGCATCCTCTTTGGTGCAATGTAGGTGTTGAGAGTCTTCTCTTCGTGAAGTAGTCGAGTGAGTTCCAAAACCTTCTTCTCGCTTGCGTAGAATTGGGCTTCAAAAGTATCACGCTCTCCCTTGAGCTGTAACCAACTCCTTTGTAGATCTTCGAGTGATGTTGGCATGTCAGGATGTAGGAGAGTGTATGGAACCTATCCTTCCTTAACAGGCTCTATAATCACTGGGAGAATGGAGGGATAAGTCATCATAAGAATTTGGGCGCGGCTTCGTACCCACTTGAGGTAAGGCTCAAGAGGGATGGAATTCTTGTGTCACAAGGTCTTACTGTCTACCTTGTTTGGCATCCTCCAAGCTCGAATGAACCTTTGACGAAGTCCTTGATTGTCGTTGTCGAAGTCGAAAAACAAACCTTAAATCAGCATGTCATGTGGGCCATCCCTTCGGGCATACCCAAACTGTCTCAGAGCCAAGCAGGGGTTGTAGGTGATGCCTCCCCTAATTCCAAGTAGAGGGACATTAGGAAATTCCCCACAACGGTCAATGATGATGACATTCTCTTTGGATCGAGAACACCAATGAATATCTGAATGTGTAAGAGTCATCAATCGTTGTGACCACCTCAAACCTTGCTCATTCTTCAAGACTGATTGGGGAAGATGAGAAATAAACCATCTTGCCAGTAGAGGAGTGCAACACATGAGAACACCTCTTTTCCTCATTATACGAGTGTGAAAAGAGTGGAGGATATCCCCAAGCAATGTAGGCACCGGTTTGCGAGTCATGAAGATTTTGACAGCACTCACATCTATGAGTTGGTCAGGGTTAGGGAACAAGACCATCCCATAGATGAGAAGAGCTACAATCTCCTCAAAAGCTTGCAAGTCTAGATAATTCCAACAGCTTTGGGCCTTCTCAAACAGAAACTTTGACAAGAAGCCTTTGACACCACTTCTGGTTTCCCAATGTGTTGTGACATCAGATGAGTGCAAGTGTAAGGCTTGAGCAATCTCTTCTGGCTTTGGATCTCTTTCCATACCGTTGAAGGGTAGTTGATTGAGAATAGGAATCCTCAAGAGTTGAGAAAATTCCTCCAAAGTGGACACAAGTTGGTAGTCAGGAAATGTGAAGCAATGATGCAAAGGGTCAAAGAACTGGAAGAGAACTTTCAGCATATCCTCCTCAGTGTTGGAAGTGACTAGGTTGAGTAGATGACCATGTCTCTCGGTGAATGGAGAATTCTCAGGAATCCTTGATGCTAGCTCCTTGAGTTATGGAGGAATTCTTACAAGGTTCACTTGGACAGTTTTCCTGCGAAGTGAATCTATAACCTATAAAACAGGAACAAAGATGAAATTCCAAAATCCTTGAAATGGTTAGTGGATGCTTCATGATGTCCATGATGTTATGCACAAGTATATATGTACAAGCAAATCACACAAGTTCCTAGTTCAGGCTTGCATGAGGTTTCATAGGTAAGTACCCTCTTGAAGTTTAGTTGGCTCAACCTGTCCTAGAAATAGTAATCGGGTTCTAAGGAGCTCAATATCACTGGATTGTTTCCTTGTTCATTGTTTCAATTCAGCCTCTTTACTGGCGACCGAAATATTCCAAGGAACCAACCCTCAATGAGTGTAGTATCGAGTATCTACCAACTTCGGACTGCACCAAAGTCGGTCATCTCACTACATCCTAAAAGGCCAAGTTGGTCAAGTAAAGGTTCTAAAAGTCCATTAGTGCTTCATGACATCACTCAGCGGCCCCGTATTCTCTTTGATTGACTCAAAGGCTACCGGTACCCACAAATATGTCGCACTAATATAGCTATTGCTTAGACCATGTCAGTATACCCCGCAAAGTTTCCACAACGTATTTCTATTTATCTATGAATGTTTCCTAAATCCGGGTAGAGGACTCAAACCCAAACAATAGAACCAAAGTGCAAAGCAAACAAGTCAAGCAAGATAAGCATGCAAAGGTGATCTAAAACCCTAAGGTAACCCCACTTTTAGAATATTCCTCAGCAGAGTCGCCAGTTCTGTGATGCAGTGGGAGAATTGACTTGAGGTTTTGCGTTTGTGTTTGCAAATGTTACGGTTTAGAAAGAGTCTCCACCGACTTTTATTTTATCCAAAAAAGGAAAGGTAAAAAAGCACATGAAAGACCTTTGAGATTGTTGTTGAGTTCGGGGGGTAGATTATGAAAAGGGAAGGTACTAGTACCCTTTTCATCCATGGTTTTCCATGGGCTCTTAGTTACTTGTTTTATATTACTTGCTTTGCTTTTGCAATTGTTTGAAATGGTTCTTTGTGTGGTTTTGAAAGTATTTTGAAAAGAGGCCCTCGTTTAGGCAATCTTTGTAATGATTCTCATTCATAAGAATGTATACAAAGATGTTTGTCTTTTGAAAAATGTTTCAATGTTTTGAAATTTGTTTGGAAATGTTTTGAAATGTGTGTGTTTGTTTTTGAAAATAGAAAGGATTGTTTGCAAATTGATCAAGTAACTAGAAGCTATCTACCTACTCAAAAGTATTTCTTGTACATTTTTATTCCTTTGACATTGTTAACCTACCATTGTTTTTGTAGATAACCCTATCTTTGGATGTTAAACGAGACAGGCGTGGGTCATCGTATGACCATGATAGCAATGGTGCCAAGTATCTTTAGCATTTTGAGGGACTAAGATCATTTGTTTTAGGCAACTTTTGATAGCGTCATCAAGGGACTATGATCTTTTGTTTTTGTTTTGTTTTGCTTTGCCAAGATACTTAACATGCATACCATGGCCATTTAAATTAGGCAACCAAGTGGGTGAAACCCTAGAGGTGCTTGTGTGCAATGTGTTGTCATTTTTCATGCTTTTTTGTCTTGCATTAGGTCATGCTATTTGTTTGATTTTGTCTTATCATACAAACCCTAATTTTACTAAACATGCATATAATGCGATAAATTGCGTAAAGTAAATCTAAGCTATTACAACAATATTATGGGAGGGGGATACAAGTTGTGAATGGGGGATATTGCTCAAAATAAAACCCTAATTCACTATTACAACCCAATTGAATTTATTGTACAAATAAATAAATAAACAAGTATTTAAATATACAATAAAATGTATGGATGCAAAAGGTTTTTATATTTATTTTATATATGTAAAAATAAAATTATTTAAGTCCTAAAAATAAGAAAAGATAATATTATTATTTTTGAAAGGGAAAACCCTAATTTTTGATTTAAAAGAAAATATGTTCTATATCATTTATTTTATTCATTTATGTACAAGAAATAAATAAATAAAAATATTTACAAATATTAAAAATTAAAATATTTGTGGAAATAATATTTTATGTGTAAAAATAAAAATGGATAGTATTCTTTTATTATTTACAAATTATTTTAAGAAAATGATTTCCATTTATTAAAATAAAACTATTTTATATGTGGAAAAAAATAATAAAAATAAAATAAAAATTGCAAAAAATTAAGAAAATATTTTTGTGATTTTTTAATGTTCAAAAAAAAATATTAAAGTCAATAAACATAAAAGAAATGAAAAATATGCAAAATATAAAATAAAAAATAGGCCAAGGGGGTGCAAATAGGAATATGGGGGGGGGTATGGGGAGTAAAACACCAGGCCCAGGCGCGCCAGGCCCAGACAGCCTTCGTCCCTGACCCCTAGCCAACACCAAACGCGCGTTTTGCCTTCAAATCTGTATCTTGCTCATGCTTGCATAAAATCAAAAACTCATAACATAAAAAGTGTAGCTTGTAAACTCACGATTCCAATGATATAAAGTTTGTGACCTAACACTCAAAGATCAAGGAGAATTTTATCACCCCTAATTTCTGACCTAAAATTTTCATGAACTTCAAGTTTCAAATTCTCACTACTCAGTTAATATAAATAACAAATATCATTATGTACAGCTTAAGCAAGTTAAGGACTACATTTTTGCTTCACAAATCGTGACCTAAGGATGCCTAAATAGAGAGATAGAACTTTGAAAAATATCTGGTTCAACTGAGTTTGGATATGGAAATGTGGGGACTTTGAGTGAGGCCTGAAGATCGTGTGAGCTTCCTTGAAGTTCCCTCAAGCTATCCTAATGCTCAGCTTGCCTTGAGGATGCTTGAAACTTCCTGTAGAAGTCAACCTGCAACCTTCAAAAATGAAAATGGTAAAGCTTGAAACAGGGGTTACAGTTGCAAGACAAGGGCTTGGATAGTTTAGATGTGATGTATGGAAGGTGTTTCAAGTGTTGAATCAAGAAACGCACGAGCCAATATTGACTTGGCAAGAAATTTGCAGGAGCTGCCCTGTTTGGACAGAAAAATGTGATTTTGGTGTTTGAGAGTGTTTGGGATGTTAGAAATTCGTGCTTAGGCTTGTAACAAGTTTGTGTAGTTGTTTAGAATGAATCCAAGGCTTCTCTTTATCAGATAGACAAGTTATCTTGACTTTTGCAAGTTTACTTGCTTTTGAAGAAAGTTGACATGACTATGCCAAAGGCCTGTACAGGCTAGCTTGTGGACTGCATAGGGTTGGTATACTTTGCCTGATGTTTGTGGATCTTTCTTGCAACAAAAGATCAGGTCCATGGCTCAAGAAATGTAAAGTTGCAAAAAGGCTTGCTTTATCAAAGTAGTATTGTGAACTTTATGCCATTTTTGGATTAATTCATTGTGCAATGCTTCAAAAGTCAAAACAAAGCCATTATCCATTGAGTTTGAATTTAATTATAGAGTGTAGAAGGTATTAGGACCTTTAATGAAAGGTACAAGCATGCTTGAAACTGATTTGCAACTTGAAGCATTGTAAACATGGCTTGCACAAAAGTGACAAATTGCCATTTTCTCTTCTTCGATTCTCCCTAACCACAAATGATCTTGGAGAGTTATTGGACATTTTAGAAATCTTACAACATTCTATACAATCCATATTTGAAATGCAACTTGAGATACCTCTTGGAACTAGGTGAAAAGTTGCCATGAAGTTAGGTTAAAAACCTGCCTAAATTAGGGCAAAATTTCACTAAGTTAAAAAGTTTATGGACCCCTATTCATAAAATCATAACTTGATATCCAAGCATCATTTAGAAAAACTTTGTGAATAAAAGTTGTAGATGTCATGGAGGACTACAACTTTCATGTTGGAAGTTTTCTTTGAATCCAATTGCATCATGGTGAAAAAGTTGTGGAAAGTTGGGAAAAAATAAGAAATTTTCCTTACTTAGAAAAATTCTAAGTTATGAAAAATTTCAAATTAAAACCCTAATTTGCAATTTTAGGTTTCTTGATCAACAAGTTTCACATCTTGACATATCTTGATGAATTATGACCTTTGGCACTTGATTTTGACCAAAAAGTCAAAGTTTTGACTTTTCAGTGCACAGATGACTTTTGATCAGTTGACTGCAAAATTCATTTGTCAATCCTATGAATTTGAGATCTTTTGAACTATGTGACTAGGTCAAGATAATTCCATTGATTCCTTGAAATCATGCTTGAACCCAATTGGTCATTGGTTAGGTTAAAAATCAGAAATTGCTCTTTCTCAGTCAAAACCCTAATTTTGACCATTTTGCCCTTTTGATGATCTGATCAAATTTATTGAGGAGTTGTGATCCAAACTTGATCAAATTGTACATAGGAGCCTATAATGTGATTGTGGATCAAAAATTATGAAGTTTGACTGTAAATTGGCCATGGTTGACTTCTTCCCCAATACAGCTGATTTTTAGGTCAACTGTCCAATTGACTGGGCAAAAATGTGATTCAAGGCTTGAAACTTGTATGGGAAATCTTAGGGGTACAAGATGGTGTATGAAAGTCACATTAAGCATTAATGGTCCAAAAGTCCTTGTGCAAACTCAAACCCTAATTTCAGGTCATCAGTGCAAGAGGAGGTCTTAAGCTGAGCAAACCCTAATCCTGTCTGGAGTCCAAGAAGTCTTGTGAGGAAAAATCTTGATAATATGAGAGGGGAAATTTTGGGGTACAACAAATATTATTTTAATATTATTATTGATGTTATGTAATGATTAAATGTCGTGACAGATATGTTGTGTTGAATGTTGTAAATTATGATATTGATATATTGTGGTACAATTATAAGCTATGTTGATGAATTAAAAGATGTTGTATATGATTATGTGTTAAATTGGTTATATATTTAATTGTGTAATATGTGATGTTGTTTTTTGAGGATGTTGATGTTGATGATCCTATTATGATGATGTTGTTATGTTGAAGTTGTCGTATAATATTAATGTTGTTGTTGTGTTGGTGAATAATATTTCGAGTATGAGGAGCTATTATCTTTGGGTCAATGCATGTTTTGTTTATTTTTTGGATGAACTTTAAACATTATGTTGTTGTTTCATTGACTTGTTTGGACATACATTCATGATTTCATTGTTGTCGATGAAAGTGGCAAGTTACAATCCGAACAGAGTGTATTTGTAACATGTCCTGAATCTGAGCGGGTGGATTCGGGTTCAAGTAGGGTGAACCTGGTTCCTAAGTGAACCAATTGTTGATTATATGGTGCCATATGAATATGAGTCTAGTTGATGTTATTAGTCTCATTGCATAAGTTTAAATGATTGATGTGTAATTATGATGTATATGATGATGAGCTGGTTGTGAGAATGTGTTGGTGTGTTTGGTGGAATACATATGTAGATTTCGTTTATCTTATTGATGTAAATTATCACCCCTTTTTTGTTGTTATTTTTGTGGCTTTGGCTCTTTTTTACGGTTTAGATAAGCAGGTAGATGAGTAACTGCTTAGAGCTGGAGGATGGTGTTGAGGCTATTCTTCTCTTTTCTGATTTTATGTATTTTTAGATTTCCGTTTCTCTGATCTGTAACACTGGGCGGGGAATGTTGTTTATTTTATCATTATGTTTTATTATTGGAGAGTTGGATGATATACTCTTAATGTTTTAAATTTTATGGACCATAGAGGCTTATGCCATAAATGTTTAAATTTAAGTAAAGTAAATTTATGAGACTTATAATAATGTTATGCAGGCTTAGTGAAGAAATTCTAATATGATAATACCCTAAGTAAAGGTGAGCATGCGATGATATGTGTAGGTGAATGTTTTATTTAAATGAGTATGTGTTATAGAACGTGTGTTTTTAATGATGACTAACATCTAAAATGTGAATATGTGCTTCCTATATGCTTTCTTTTACAATATTAAGCATGGGCCATTTAGGATGTTAAAACCTATGCATGTTTTAATTTAAAAACTTAACATTTTTAAAAGTGAGTTAAAAATCTAGAATAAATACACGTTTGGAATGATACATTCCAATATCACTAAGGCAGTGGAAAAGCTCGATAAAATCAAAGCCAACATTAACCTTCATGGTACATCTGCCACTCTCTTTGCTCAAGAGATTCAAGCAAAGATTGGTCTAGAGAGATTCTTATGTCTTGAAGAGATTACTTGGCAGCAAAAATCCAAAGTTAAGTGGAACTCCGAAAGAGATAGAAACACTGCTTATTTTTCATAGAGCTTCCAATATCCAACATGCTTACAAGAAAATGGCCTCCATTAGAATCAACAATGAAGTTATCAATAATTCCTCTCATATAGCTAATCATGTAGTTAATAACTTCTCCATCCTGTTTTCATCCAACAATGACGTCCACGACAATAATCTAATTAAGGAGACCATTCCTAACTTGGTTGATCAATCCACAAACACCATACTCAATATCTTGCCTTCTTTAGAGGAAATCAAGTTTGCATTGATTAACCTCAACAAAGATAGCTCCCCTGGTCCTAATGGATTTGGTGAACACGTCTAATAAACTTACTCGACCATCATTGGCAGTGGCATTAGTAAAGTTGTTCTTGATATTTTCTCCACTAATAACATCCTCCCTTATTTCAACTCTAATAATGTGGTGTTGATCCCCAAAGTTCCTGAGGCTGACACTCTTTCCTAGTACATGCCAATTACCCTGGATAATTTAAAATTAAAGATTATCTCAAATATTCTTGCACAAATGCTTGCAAGCATCCTCCAATCAATCATCTCCACAGAGCAAAAGGGATTCTTTAAAAATAGGTAAATTAAAGATTGTGTTTGTCTGGCTTCTGAAGCCATCAACATGCTTCATCATAAATCTTATCATGGTAATGTGGCCATAAAAGCTGACATTGCCAAAGCATTTGAATCCATTATTGGCAATTTATCTTAAATGTTCTTAGATCCTTTGGTTTTTGCAGTAAGTTTTGTGATTGGATCTCCATAACTTTGCACGCATCTATGCTTTATATTTCCATCAATGGTAAGCAAAAAGGGTTTTTTACTTGCTCTAAAAGGGTTAGACAATGAAATCTTTTATCTCATTTTTTGTTTTGTATTGCTGAAAACATATTAAGCAAAATCATTATTAACTTGGTGAACTCCAACAAATTGCAGACTTTGAAAGCTACCAAATCAATGAACATCGCTTCTAACATCCCCTATGTTGATTATGTGATGATTTTCTATAAAGGATTCACTTCCAACATCAATAATCTAGCATCCTTATTCCATAAATATGATCAAATTTCAGGCCCACATGTCAATCCTCTCAATCCACCATCTATAGTGGTTCTTTGGGTCATCATAAATTAAAGGAAATAGCTACGTCACTTGGTTTTTGTATTTGTACTTTTCCCTTCATCTACCTTGGTGTCCCAAGTTTTAAAGGTATCACTACAATTAATAACACTTTTTATGATAAAGCTTTCATCTCAAACATGCTAAAAATCAAGAGTATATGTTCTGGGACCGCCATGTTTGATTTTTTTTAATAAAATAAGCAACATGTTACCTCGACGCTATAAAAAACTGAGGTAACACAGCTATAAGTGAGACCCATTTTCTACACACACAAAAACATGTTCTCTCGGTTTTATGGAGAATCAAGGTAATATAGATACAAGGTATCTCGCTTCGAAAAAGACTTTTCTCAAAATCTTTATTATCAATAAACAATAATAGGAAGTAACAGAAAAAGTAAATATTTCATTGATAATAAAAAAACAAGACAAAAAAATAACTTTATTCCACATATTGAAACTTCTGAGTCCACTCAACTTCAACATTATTCCTAAGTATCCCTAATTTAGAGAAAAGTTCAAAAAGAAATCTTCAAATATGGTGTGAGGAAATTCATTTCCTCCTGATAAATGGTTATCATTTCCTTCAAGAAATTGAAAATGTTAAGAGAAAGATTAACTTTGACATTGTAGGTAAGGAAATACAAGAGATAGTTGTTATACCAAGTAAGTGTTTCCAATTGTTTCTCTCTTGGGAAGAGATTTGCCACTAGAAGTTAAAACCAAAATTTTGCAATAGGGAGTAGAGAAGCATGACTGATGGACTTATCTTGGTTGGCATAAATTCGGTGAAGGCGGGTTGAGAAGACATTGTTGAATTGATAATGGTCAACACAATTACATGTCTCTTGAAAGTTAATTGTCATGACAATCAATGATGGAATAATGAATAAATGAGATTCATTTATATTGGACTGGATGACTTCATCATGACTAGCTGACACAATGGAGGCATTCATCCATAACTCTTTAATGGGATTAGTGTATATGGGGCCATGTAGAATGTGAAAGTAACCATTCAACCTTTGTTTGTTAACAACTTTCCTTGGTTCAAAATGATAAAAAATCATTGAAATCAACAAACTTTTCATTGATAACGAACAAAATATTTGCGTCCATCTTTGAATAAAAAAGACTTTGAAACAAGGAATCAAGACACAAAGAGTTTAAAATGAGACGTTGAAAATAGGAAAAGACTTTAAAACAATGTTTGAAGACATAAAGTGTTGGTAATTGAGACGTTTAAATAGCTCAAAAGCCTCCTTGAAATTCCAAAAGAGACGTTACACCTTGAATATAGTTGATCATTGTTATTCTAGTGATATGATTCCAATGCATGCGCGCCACGTTTTAATTAATTTTTAAAACAACAATATTACCTCAAATTTTATCATAACTGAGGGGAAAAATAAAACTGGAGCCTCTCTTTTAATTATAGTTTTATTTGTAAAATAAATGATTTAACTCATTGGTTTTCATGATAACCGGTAGAAATTTTAGCGTTAAAATTGAGGATATTTATAATTGTCCTTAATCAAATTAGTGTTGTCCATTTCGTGACTATCAATGCTGAAGACATTACGATTAATGATTCACGTGAAACATAAATAACTTCCATTGTAAAAGAATTTTGAATATAAAAAATTGATAGTGAAATATCACGAAGCGCTTGAAACTATCCTTTACATTAAGGTTTGCAAAAGTCTTTTCCATGAAGAGTTCTATATGATGGATTTTAAGAGAAGGAAATTATTTGGGTTTAAGGTTTGTGTTCTAAAATATTTATTTCAGCAGAAAATCATTTATTTATCTAATTCTTTTTTGTTCATTTAATAAACAAATGCAATCAAAAGGAATAGAGAATATTTTGCACCCATCATTTTATCTACCCCAAAATTATATGATTTGAAGATTTAAAATCTATATCTTGGGGAAAATAATTATTTCTTGTGTAAACAATGTAATATTTTGGGTAAATAATGTTGTTTATAAACAAATTATTTTATTAATTTTCTATGTAAATAATTTAACAAGTTTTAATTATAAAAAAAAACTAATTACCCTTACCCCTCGATTTTATTGAAAAACCAAGATATATGAGACGTTGGTATTGTAAATAATAAAAGTGCAAATGATAGGGTTCGAACCCAAGCGTTAATTAATTTACCCCTCAGTGTTATAAAATCTGAGGTGATAAGTCGTTACTTTTTATGACTCCCTTTGTTACCTCGCTTTTGTAGCCAAGGTAAAACACATTTTATGTCATAGGTTAAAAGCACTTTTTGTAGTATTGTAGACCTAAATCCAATCACTTCCATCTTATCATTGATAAAATAAAAGTCAACCTTGTATCATGGAAAGCTTATATTATTTACTTTACATGTAGATGTTAAACGGTGACAACGTGTCTAGAGGGGGTGAATAGATACCCCTTTAAAAATCTCTAGAAAATTCTGGTTTTGAAAAAGTTATTTTAACAAAATGTTCATGCGGAAGCTTTTTCAAAAGGTCGTCTATACGAACAATTATTAGAAACTCAGATGTGCAACTATACAATAAATTGAAAATGGAATAAATATACTAAATTGAATTAATAGAACTTATATCAAGTAACACGTTATCAATCGTTTGTAGCAGGTTACTAGAGATTCTATTTCCAATGCCAATATTTAAAAGAGAAAATAAAAAAATTAATTTTTCAAACAATTGGTGTGCAATTGAATTTTCAGAATTTCCCTTAAGTTGTGTTGATACACAAAAACGCTTATAATCAAACGTGATTATAAGCAATATCAACACTTGATTTAAAATAAAAAACAGTCCGAAAAATTTCTTACAATTCAATTGATAATGCAATGCTATTAGACAAATCAATTTATGAATATCAAATCAAGTAACAATGATAACAAAAGAGACACAAGGATTTGTCTTCACAGTTCCCCACTTTCGTCCTCATGTATGGGTGCATCTGCACCTAATTCCAATAGAAATAGGATAATTCTTACTATGCAAAAAGTTGATACAAGAGAAGTGTTCAAGAGCAACTCCATAAACCCTAAGTGCTTGTTGTCCTCACGTGTCTTGGTCTTTCTCTTCTTTTGGTCTTGAGAAAGACCAAGACACAATAGCTACCAATTGGTTATCTGGATTTTTCTACTCCTTTGCATACTTTATCTCCAAAACGTTCGCGCACTGCCAATTGTACCTATTGCAAACACAAGAATTCAATTGCAATCCGTTGTTCTCTCATTACTTCCTTTGCGTTCTTTATATCCATAGGATCTATTGCATTCTTTATCTCCAAAGGACTTCATTTGGCCACAATTAACTCTTGAACGTTTTGCACGAAAACCCCCAAATCAACCAATGATCTTGGAGGATAAACTCGCAGTTTTTCTGGATGAAGACCCCTACAAATATCAACCCAGTATCTTTGGATACACAAGAACCTAATTGGACATTATTAAACCTTGTCTAGATGGAACCCCAATAGAAGATCATTACAATGAAATGTCAGTGTGAATGCATAGATTGGAGGTTGAAGATGAAGAGAAAATATAAGCTAACTTTATGGTATCACCAAGTTGTAAATAATGCATGAGAGATGTATTTATAGTTGTGAAAAGTTAGGGCAAAAGGACTTATTTGGAATTAAAAGGATTTACAAAATTGACCAAAACAACCATTATGTGTCGACCTATATATTGTATGTGTCGACACATACATTAATTTTAAGTTGTATGTATCGACCTGAAAGAATGTATGTCTCGACCCAACCAAGTAAGAGGCTATATGCTTTAAAAAATAGTAAATGTGTTGACCTGAAAATCATATGTCGACCTATACGATGTATGTGTCGACCTAACCAAGTACGAAGCTAAATTCTTATTTAGTGAGTTGCATGTGTCGACTTGAAATGCGTATGTGTCGACACATGCAGTTCAATTTTGTGCAAAAACCACTTTTTAATGCATGAGTCAATTTTCAGTAGGATTCCAACATATCCTAAGACTTCTAAATGAATAGGGTGTCACACTAAAATTAGAGATAATGTACAATTACTGAAATGGTAGGTTCTCGCATTTTTGACATCATTCAAAACAAATATGAAAGCATGTATCACTCACAAACTCCCCCTTTTTTATAATGGCAAAAAAATGCGACGAAACAATTGATGCTCCCCCTGAATATGTGTTTTACATCTCTGTCATCGCATATGTCTTATCCCCCTTTGACAACATCAAAAAGAGACAAAGCATGTGATTAGAAGTATCTTAACTATCACACCATAACATATGCATATATCATACAGAAGCAATTTTTGCATAGAAAGAGTGTACATACACATACATCAATACATATGTAATGACATTGTTTTTAAATATATATGAAAGGTAACTTAAAGGAAAAATATCCAACATTACATAATTAAGACAAAGTTGCACACATAATTCAAACACATAAAGAAAATCTGAGGGTATAAAAACAAATAACAAAGAGTTCTATAAGTATAATGCACGACATGAAATGAAATGACCATAAACTAAACCAGAATGATATGCAACACATCACATTCATTAGGACCACCACGACGCTTTTGATAGGTCCTCCCACTTCTACATATATATTTATAAAATGCAACTAATTCATCACTTTGTTGGACACCAGTTATGTGGATATGGTTGATTCTTCCTTGGATAATTCCACTTGTCCTATGGATGTATTCATGGAGAGAGTGAAAGTATGCAGAAGTAGTCGAGGCAAAAAACTCAAAGTTGGTCTCTTCAGTATCCAATATTGCATTAACCAACCTGAATTGTGCTTTTTGAGCGGTCTGAAAATTAGTGTGTCGTTGCACTTCAACTGCACGCCATGCCATTTCTTCTTCATAACATTGATTATGTTGAAGCTGCATGTTCTGAAGCATAGTAAGGATTTCATAATATTTCCTGTATCAGAACTGTACTTGTTCTCATGTGAACCAGCATCGTAGTCATAAGAACACCCAACATAGCCTCTATAGTTCCTCCCTGTGTAGTCCAAGAGTTTTGTTGCCAATTTTCCGTCGCAGGTTGCTCATAGTCATTTTGGTGAACAACAATTTCATTCATCCAGATTTCATCTTCCTCATGATTTGCATCAGCCATGGGAATGTCTCCATGAGGAGCACCACTTATGTCTTCAGGATCGTCATCATTCCCTTACTCATCAATAACATCATAGTATTCCTCAGGATCATCATAATTGTAAATTCTTCGCTTTATCTGACGAACCTGGTAATAGTATGCTTAATTTTCTAAATACACTGGTATCTTAGATTAGTCATGGATCTCTTGGAGAACTCTAACATCACACTTGGATACACCAATGAAAGATTTCGGAAGCCGATATTGAAGAAATTGAGTATTTTAACTATCATAGATGGGTAGCTAAAAACAATCCCTTTATTGCATTTCTTGATGGTGAACATGCGAGCAACCAAATAGTATGGCCAATTTAATTTAATCTAATTGAGAAGAAGATAAACTAGATGTATCTCAGCATTATCAACTCTTGAGAATCCACCACCCTTAGGACGCAAAATGTGTGTGATAAACTAGTGCAATATTCGAGGCAATCTCTTGAGGAAACCCGTAGTAATTGGATCATTATTTTCGTTGTCTCTTAGAACTTTCAACTGTTCATTATAGTGAATTCTCCACTTGAAATCAAGATGAGCGTTAGAATCCCTAACCTTTGGTTCATTTCCTATTCTAATTCCAAAAATAGTTCGCCACATATCTTTTGAAAAAGTATAAATTTAACCTCCAATCTCAAATGTGAATTCATCATTGTCTCTCTTGTGTAATCCTGCATAAAAGATGTGAATAAAATCCTCATTGTATTGTTGAGTTAACTGTAGTAAGTAGTTCATTCCTTGATTATTTAGCCTGCTAATAACCTTAGTGTGATACGGTGGGAGAACTGACTTGGGTGTTTTGCATTTTATTGCAAATGTTGCGGTTAGCAAGATTCGCCATCGAATTTTCTTTTATCCAAAAGGAAAGGATGAAAAGAACAGGAAAGACCTTTGAGATTGTTTCTTGAGTTCGGGGGATATATTATGAAAAGGGAAGGTGTTAGCACCCTTTTCATCCATAGTTATCTATGGGCTCTTAGTTGCTTGCTAGATCACTTGCTTTTGTTTAAAAATGTGTTTTGTGTGGTTTTTGAAAGTATTTTGAAAAGGCGTCATCATTTAGGCAAACTTTGTAATGGTTCTCGTTCGTAAGAACGTATACAAAGTGTTGAGCTTTTGAAAATGTTTCAAGTTTGGAAAATGTTTTGAAAGTGTTTTTAAAAGTGTTGGTGTTTGTTTTTTTGAAAATAAGCAAGAGTGTTTGATTTGAAATAGAGCAAGCAACTAGGAACAATCTACTTACTCAAAAGTATTAGTTCATTTCTTCCTTTCCTTTTATATTGCTATCTTACCATTTATTTGGTAAGAAGCCTTATCTTTGGATGTAAAGGGACGGGCATGGGTCATCGTATAGCTATGATAGCAATGTTGTGAGATATCTGAGTATTTCTCTTTGAGGGACTAAGATCATTTTGAAAGGCAACATTGATAACGTCATCGAGGGACTATGATCTTGTATTTTTTTATTACTTTGCTAAGATATCCCACATGCATAACATGGTCATTTTTATAAGGCAACAAAGTGGAATTACCCTAAGAGTGTAAGTGTGCAAGTGTGTTGATTTACATGTATTGTTTTGTCTTGAATTAGGGTTTGCTAACTTGTTGATTTTATCTTTCCATACAAGCCCTAATTACTAGCATTTATATGAAGCGATAAATTGCGAAAAGTAAAAATACTAAGCTATTACATCATTAGGGGAGGGGGTATACAAATTTACAAATGGGATTTTTTGTAAGAAAATCAAACCTAATTATCTATTACAACCATATTGAATAAATGTACAATAATTGAATAAATAATATACAAATGCAAATGAAAAAAGAAATGATTTTGTATGGATCTTATGAAAGGGTTTTAACCTAATTAAGAGAAATGATTAATTAAAAATAAGCAAAATTAAACTTAAGCTAATTAAGAAAGAAATTAAATTAAACATGTTTTTAGGGTTTTTTTATGAAAAGGTTTTAAATTAATAACAATAAAAATGAAAGTTAATCAATTAAAATAAACCTAAGTTCTAAATTAATTTTAATTTACAAGAGAATAATATAATAATTAAACCTAATTATCTAAATATTAATTATTTAGGAAAAGAAATTAATTTGTTTTTAAGAAAAATGTTTTTTGTTCTTTTGTTTTATGAAGAAAATAAAATATATAAGTGTAAATAATAAAATCAAAATATTTTTATATTTTTTAGTAATAAAAAATAATAATGATAATAATAATAATAATAGTAATAAAAACAATAAAAGAAACTGAGCTAAAATAAAAAATAAAATGATAAAAGAAAATAAATGGGTCAGGTGCGCAAAAGTAAACAGGGGTTAGCAAAAGAAAAAATGAATGGAAGGCCTGTTGGAGGCCCATCGCCTGTTTCAAGCAAAAAAAATAGAAGGAAAATGTGAAAAAGAGCAAAAGTGTACCACTGGGGCTCGAATCCAGGTCCCAAAGGTTAACATGCGCGCGCTTTACCACTGGGGTGACTATACATTCGTTCATATAAACAAAACAATAAATATATAATATAAATCAAGTCCTGAATGAACTTCATCTTCAACCTCCAGCCAAAGAACCTGTAACTCATTCATTTCTCATCCATTCACAAAACTTACAAGATCAAACTTGTTAGAAATTTCCTCACGATTCTGAATATGTAAATAACTTAAGCTAATTCTCAAAGATGAGCATAAATTTCTAACAATACCAAATTCTGACCTAAATATTTTCAGAGGTTCAAACTCAAAATTCTCCCTACTAAAGCAACATAAATGAAATATATGGACATGTATAGTTTCAGGGCAATGATTTCTACATTTTATCTTCACACATGCAAGCCTAACAATGCCTAAATGAGAAGATAGAAGTTCAAGAAAAATACCTCAAAACTGGAAATCGTGAAATGAGTTTGAGCTTGATTCAAGGTGCTGCAATGATCAGGTTAGCATCCTTGAGTCTCTAGGAAGCTAATGCAATGCTTATCTTGAGTTGAGAGTGGCTGAAATGGCCTGGAGAAGTCCAACTGCAATCTATTTTTTGTCATGGAGGTTATGGTAAATGATATTACAGTTCTGGAAATAGGATGGGGATAAGTTATATTTGATATGAGGAAGATTTTGAAACTAAAATTCCAAGAAATGCACGAGGGAAATGGAAGTTTGATCTGTAAAATCAGAACTTCCACAACAATGGTGTTTTGAAGCAATTTCTATCTAGAGGGAGTTTGGGAGTATTTCAAAGTGTTCAAGATCGTGTCCTAGGTTGCATAATAGTGTCTCAATCAATAGGAAAAGGTTCTAAGAGCTTTTGTTGATCATAAGTACAAGTTTACATGTTATGGCTTTTTGCTTGATTTTGAAGAAAGCTTGAGAAGTGTGGTTCTAATGCACAAGTACAAAGCTATCTAGAGTGGTTAGGAACTTTAAAAATGCTTATCTGATTGTTTAGAGGATGCTTAAGCAGAAAGAACAAATGCAAAGCTCAAGACAAGTTGACTTTGTGATTAAAGCCTCTTTACTAGAATGGAAATGTTACTTTGTGCCATTAATGGAAATGCAACTTGGATAATGGCTCAAATGCTTGGAAAATGACCCTATCAGTTGTGCAAAACATTAATTATGGAGTAACAAACAAGTTTGAGGCCTGAAAAGAAAATATTATGCAGCCTAGCATGGATTTGGTTCACGTGTTCTTCATAAAATGACTTGTAATTCAAGTTTGAAAACCCTAACTTCTTGCCTTCGATTATCCTTGCTCAAATATGATCTTAATGATTTCTTGGACATTTTAGAAAGCTTGTAATATCCTCTAAAACCTCTATGTTGGAAATTTTTTAAAATTCATCTTGGAACTATGTGAAAACATTTCCATGAAGTTAGGTCGAAATCCTGCCTAAACTAGGGCAAAATTTCACTAAGTTTCCAAGTTTCATGAACATGTATTCACAAAATCATAACTTGAAATCCATGAATTTATAGGAGAAGTTATGTTATACAATGTTTTATATCTCATTGATTTATACAAATTTCATGTTGGAAGTTTCCTTTGAGTCATCTTGCATCATTGTGGAAATTTGGCTCAAAGTTATGAAAAAATATGAAATTTTCAACACTTAGAAAAATTTCTAAGTTTAGAAATTTTGACTTTTCAAAATGAAATCTTGACTTTTTGATTTCTTGATTAAAAAGTTTCATATTTTGACATGTCTTGATGAATTATGATCTTTGATACTTGATTTTGACCAAAAAGTCAAAGTTTGACTTTTCAGTGTATAGTTGACTTTTGATTAGTTGACTGAAAATCAACTATCAATCAATTGATCTTGGGGAATGTTTTGAGCCATGCCATTAGGTAAAAATGATGCATTTTAGTCCTTGAGATTATGTCTCAAACCAATAAGTCATTTTCTAGGTCAAAGATCAGAAATTGCACCTTCTCAGTCAAAACCCTAATTTTGACCATTTTGCCCTTTTGATGATCTGATCAAATTTATTAAGGAATTGGGATCTAAACTTGATCAAATGACATATATGAGTTCATGTTGTTGATATGGACCAAAAATTATGAAGTTTGACTATAAATTGACCACAATTGACTTTTTCCCCAATACAACTGATTTTAGGTCAACTGATCAATTGACTGAGCAAAAATGTGATTCAAAACTTGAAACTTTACATGAGTAATCTTGAGGGCCCAAAATGATCCATGAAAGTAATATGAGTAATTTAAATTTTATTTGTCCTTGTGCACTCTCAAACCCTAATTTTCAATCATCAGTGCTTGATGAGGTGTCTTGAGCTAATCAACCCTTGTGCAATCTTGAACCAAAGGAGGTCTTGTGAGAGATTATTTGAGAAATGAGAGGGAAAATTTTTGGGTACAACAGCTGCCCCTGTTCAATCTTCTTAAACCTGAAGAGTTAGATTGCCGGATCCACCATTCGTGACTTGAAGGTGAAAGATGATTGAACACTAGAGTGCCCAGAAATTTGCACACGAAGATGTATTATGAATGGGATTATAGATGCCATTTGGAGGAATGTTGGTAAACACTGGAAGAAGTATCAGCATAAATCTTTGGTTGATTTAGACTAAAACTTGATGTTTTACCTGTGGAAAAGAGAGGTTAGTTAAATGCAGATGTATTCATGGTGTTCACAAGATGTGGTATTATGCTAAATGAATTTTGTATGTATATACTATAATGTATGATTGTGAGATGCATGTTTGTCTGGGAAAATAAATCCCTGACTACTATTGAGGAATTTTGGGAAGCTAAATCTCGGATCGCTGTTGGGGATAAAGAGTATACATATCTTCAAACTTTGTTGAAAGGATGCTTCCGCTGGGGAATATCTCTTGAATGCTAGCTGTTATCTGGTCGGATCCAGGCTTCACCATTTGCTGAGAATGAGGAATTCAACTGCTATCAGGTCGGATCCAGGCTTCACGGTAACTTACTAGGGAAGAATAAATTAACTGTTATCTGGTGGGATCCAGGCTTTGTAGAAAATTTCTTGAAGTTGAATTGTTATCTGGTCAGATCCAGGCTTCACAACAACTTGCTGGGGATAAGGAAGTTAACTGTTATCTGGTCGGATCCAGGCTTTGCAGTAACTTGCAATGGTAACTACTATTTGGTCGGGTCCAGGCTTCATGGTTTTGGAAAAGTTATAATATTATTTGATCGGGTCCAGGCTTCATAGTGTCTTGCGGACATTGTAGCTAGTTGTTATATGGTCGGGCTCCAGGCTTCACAATAACTTGCTTGAAAACTGATATCTGGTCGGATCTAGGCTTTTCAGATTTTTGAGGTAGATAAGGTTAATTGTTATCTGGTCGGGTCCAGGTTTCACAATAAACTGCTTTTGAGGTGGATAAGGTTAATTGTTATCTGGTCGGGTCCAGGTTTCACAATAAACTGCTTGGGGATTTAGTTGCTATCTGGTCGGATTCCAGGTTTCACAATGAATTTATGAGGGTAATTGTTATCTGGTCAGATCTAGGCTTCACAATAACTTGTTGGGGTAGAGGCAAACTCTACTGGGGAAAATAAATTAAACCTTGGTCTGGTTGAGTCCAGGTTCTTCTATATTTTAAGAGTTAAACTATTATTTGGTCGGGTCCGGGTTTCATAGTATCTTACGAAGTTAACTATTATCTGGTCGGATCCAATCTTCATAGTGACTTGAGAAGTTGACTATTATCTGGTCGGGTCCGGGCTTCATTGTAGTTTGGAAGTTGTACTAATATCTGGTCGGGTCCAGGCTTCATAGTAGCTTTTGGAGATAATAAAGGTTTTGTTGACGACTTTACTGGGGATTAGGGGTTGTGGCCCTATGATTTGCAATAGTCTGAAAGGCAAACTCGAGCTGGGGAGTGTAGACTCAGTCAGGGAGGACAGACTCAGCTTGGGGAGGATACACTCAGCTGGGGATAACAGGATCAGTTAGGGTAGATAGACTATGTTGGGGGAATACAGACTCGGCTGGGGAGGATAGACTAAGCTGGGGAATTTTGAGGTTCCTTGATTGTTGTATGTTGGGGAAATAAACCATGTTGATGAATACTCGATGAACTGCTGACAAAGTGAGTTCTTTGAGGAAGATATCCATAAGGCTTCTACTTGTAGGATTCAACTTAGCTGGGGAGAGAGCTGCCAAGTGATTGAGACTCTGGCTGGAGATTGACCTGTGCAAAGAGACTTTATGGGTAACTTTGTTGAGTAATGGTTTTTTGTAACCGTCTTGTGGGGATAATGTTAATGAAATAACTCTGGGGGGATATACATTAAAGAGGTGTTTGTTGTTTCTTAGCAGGTCACATGTACCAAATATTTTTAATTATGTTCATATGCATATGTTTGTTCTATTTTAGTCATTGGACAATTTTGCATTCAAAACAAAAACAGAAAGTTTACACTTCAAAGTATATTTGTATTGATATTTTGCCCATGAATAGGTGTTTTTTGTACAAAGAGACGGAGATCCCAGTAAGAGGAAATCGTTGAAAGGAAAACGAAGATTGAAAACAAAACAAATAGCCATGTGGAAATGATCTCATTACACTCTAACTCTACTATTGCCCCCAATGTATTCGAATGCCACTTGCCGTTGACAGAAATTGATTGGATTGATCTTGGACTGTTTGAATTCAGACCTTGG
The DNA here is from genome assembly GCA_948472305.1 of Vicia faba. Lineage (NCBI taxonomy): Eukaryota > Viridiplantae > Streptophyta > Magnoliopsida > Fabales > Fabaceae > Vicia > Vicia faba. The sequence goes on along the minus strand of OX451741.1, from coordinate 948,098,595 downwards.
TGATAAAATCAACTGTGGTGATTCCACGGGACATAGTCATTCGCTTTCAATCCTTAATTTTTGCCTGGACTGCCCTTTCGGTTTTCAGCCCACCAGGATACCCATTTTTGCCCAAGTCCCCCTTTCGAGTTTTCAACTTTTTGGGTGTACAATATTTTGCATATATCCCTAATTTTTGCCCAAACCTTTTGGTTTGTCGGGATGCCCTTATTTTTCCTAGGTGTGTCAACCTAGCGGGTCTCTTATGCGTAGTATTTTTTAACTATGTCTGCATTTATAGGATGTGGGAAGTCTTTACCATCCATGGTAGTCAACATCATGGCACCGCCAGAGAACACTCTTTTGACAACAAATGGCCCTTCGTAGGTGGCGGTCCATTTTCCTTTGGGATCGCCTTGTGGCAGAATGATGTGCTTTATCACCAAGTCACCAGATTGATATACTCGAGGCTTGATCTTTTTGTTGAGAGCCTTGATTATACGTTTTTGGTACGTCTGACCATGACAAAAAGCAACCAGTCATTTTTCATCGATAAAATTCAACTGATCTAATCTCGTCTGAATTCACTCGTCTTTGTCTAAGCCTGCTTCATTCATAATCCTTAGTGAGGAAATCTGAATTTCCACTGGCAGAACAGATTCCATGCCATAGACTAAGGAAAAGGGAGTTACCCCAGTTGATGTTCTAGCTGAAGCACGGTAGCTATATAGAGCAAACGGTAACATCTCATGCCAGTCCTTATAGGTTACTACCATTTTCTGCACAATCTTCTTAATGTTTTGTTGTCCGCTTTGACTGCGCCATTCATTTTGGGTCTATATGGAGAAGAATTGTGATGCTTGATCTTGAACTGAGTGCAAAGTTCGGTAATCATAGCATTGTTGAGGTTAGTCCCATTGTCGGTGATGATCCTTTCGGGGAAACCATAGCGGAAAATGAGGTTGTGTTTGATGAATCTGGCTACCACATTCTTGGTGACTGAGGCAAACGAGGCGACTTTGATCCATTTAGTGAAATAGTCGATAGAGACAAGAGTGAATCGATGTCCATTGGAAGCGGTGGGCTTGATTTCTCCAATCATGTTAATGCCCCACATTCCAAATGGCCACGGAGCGGTCATAACGTTCAAAGGGATAGGAGGTACATGGACCTTGTTAGCATAGATTTGGAATTTATGACAAGTTCTTGAATATTGATGGCAATCAGTCTTCATAGTTGACCAATAGTAGCCAGCTCTTAGGATCTTCTTGGCCATTGTATTCCCGCTTAAATGAGTACCAAAGAGACCATCGTGCATGTCTTCCATAATTTCCTCTGCCTCCTTCTTGTCCACACATCGGAGTAGAGTAGAGTCATTGTTGCGTTTGTATAATATTCCGTTACTTAGGAAGAATTTGGCTGAAAATCTTCGTAAGAACTTTCTGTCATTAATGGATGCTCCCTCGGGATACTCTTGTGCTTCAAGATATCTCATCACCTCATGGTACCATGGATTTTCTATGTCAGTGTCAAGCTCACAGCAATGCGCAGGCTCGTCGAATCTTTCAATTGTAATCATAGGGGCTTCATTGTCCCATATGACCTTGAACATTGAAGACATGGTTGCCAAGGCGTCAGCCAACTTAATTTCTTCCCTGGGGAAGTGCTCAAAGGTGATCTCATCGAAGTAAGGAATTAGGGATATCACAAGTTCCTTGTAAGGGATGAGATTAGGGTGTTTAGTGTCCCAATCTCCTTTTACTTAGCTAATCACTAGAGCATAATCCCCAAACACATTCAAATGCTTGATCCTCAAGTCAATGGCTGCTTTCAGGCCCAAGATGCACGCTTCGTATTCAGCCATATTGTTCGTGCAATCGAAGCATAATCTGGAAGTGAAAGGAGTGTGTCAACCTTCAGGGGAGATGATCACAACACCAATTCCGTTACCCAATGCATTGGAAGCCCCATCGAAGACCATAGTCCATCGGGATCCTTGTTCAGGTCCGTCATATGGTCTAGGTTTCGCACAGTCGGTCACCAGCATGATGTTCTCATCAGGGAAGTCAAAGTTCATGGACTAATAATCATCAAAAGCATGGTGTGCCAAATGATCTGTTAGTAATCTTCCTTTGATAGGATTTTGCATCGTGTATTGAATGTCGTACTCAGTCAAGATCATTTGTCATTTGGCTGTCCGTCTGGAAAAGGCCGGTTTCTCGAAGATGTACTTGATTGGGTTCATCTTAGAAATCAACAAAGTGGTATGAGTCAACATATATTGTCTTAGCCGGCGATCATCCTATGCCAGAGCTTAGCAAGTTTTCTCTAGTAGTGAATATTTGGTTTCACAGTCGGTAAATTTTTTGCTCAGGTAGTAAATAACATGCTCTTTTCGGCCAGACTCGTCATGTTGGCCCAAAACACACCCCCATAGAGTTCTCTAGTACTGTCAAGTACATGATCAAGGGTCTTCCTTCAACTGGAGGCATGATAATAGGAGGTTCTTGTATATATTCTTTGATTTTATCGAAGGAAGCTTGGCATTCATCATTCCATCTGACTACCTGATCTTTCTTTAAGAGTTTGAAGATTGGCTCACAAGTAGAAGTCAAGTGTGATATGAAGCGGGCGATGTAATTGAGACGACCCAAGAATCCTCTAACTTCTTTTTAAGAATGAGGGACTGGTATTTCATGGATTTCCTTCACCTTGCATGATCAACTTCAATGCCTTTATTGCTGACAACAAAACCTAGAAGCTTTCCAGATCGTACTCCAAATATGCACTTGTTAGGGTTTAACCTCAACTTGTACTTTTTCAACCTCTCGAATAGCTTGTACAGGTGATCGAGATGTTCCTCTTCAGTTTGTGATATGGCAATCATATCATCCACATAGACCTCTATTTCATGATGAATCATATCATGAAACAAAGCTACCATAGCCCTTTGATATGATGCCCCTGCATTTTTCAATTCGAGTGGCATGACCTTATAGCAAAAGGTGCCCCATTGCATAATGAAAGTAGTCTTCTCCGTGTCTTCCGGAACCATCCTTATTTAATTAGAGCCTGAGAATCCATCCATGAAGGAGAAGACTTTATGCTGAGCAGTATTATCGACCAAGACGTCAATGTGTGGTAGAGGGAAGTCGTCCTTGGGGCTTGCCCTATTCAAATCCACATAGTATATGCACATATGAACTATTCCTTCCTTCTTTGGCACTGGCACCACATTGGCAACCCATTGGGGATAGGATGTCACATCTAGGAACCCTGTAACAAATTGTTTCATCACCTCAGCTTTGATTTTCTCAGACATATCAGGCCTCATGTGATGAACCTTTTATTTGACAGGAAGATAATCTTCTTTTATCGGCAGACGATGAACTACGATGTCAGTATCCAACCCTGGCATATCTTTATAAGACCAAGAAAATACTTCCACATAATCATGCAACATTTGAACCAACCTTCTCTTGACACTGTCTTCCAAGTTAGCTCTAATCTTAACCTCTCTCTTGTATATCTCAGTACCCAGATTGAGGACTTCAACTGACTCTTCGTACGGATGGATAACTTTTTCCTCTTGTAACAGAAGTCTGGCTAGTTCTCCCGTTATTTCATAATATTCCTCGCCTTTGTCTTCGCCTTGGTTAATTGGACATTCGAAGTCATAGTCGGTAATATTAGAGTCGTTGGCAATAGGATCCATAGTGGATGAGGACCTGCAAGAGTGTGTGTGTGTGTGTGCGCGCATGTAAGATACATGGCTAATTTGAAAAATGTATTTGAAGGAAAAGAAATACAATGAGCATAAAGATTTTAATGCAAAAGAGTCCAATGATTTATATTGAATGATCATATGATTAGATGAAAATAAATAAAACCCTTGACAAATGGACCAAAGTGCCTCGGGCCATGCATATGGCTTAAAAGTCATTGTTAAATATTACAGACAAAATGTTCTTGAATTGAAATAAAAACAATAACAAGTAGATTACTCCTCAATGAAGGAGATTGGCACGAAGTCCTTGGCATTCCAATTCTTTAGTTCCGTTGTAGTAGGATACACCCAATCTTCAAATGCATCTTCTTCATCAGGATCACCCACAGCGTTAACTTCATGGCTTACAATGCAGAGAGGTGGCTTTCCTGCACGAGCGCGTCTCACTTCCTTCTGAGCCTTGACGATGAAACCCAAACCAAACTTGTTCACTTTGAATGGGATGTCGAGGAGTTTCCCCCAATTATCACAGCTTCCTTCTTCAATTGTAGCACGGGCATCTTTGACTGAAACCATCTTTGGCACGACTTTGATAGCTTTGGATTCATCAGAGGAACATTTGGTAGCAGCAACCATTGGTGGTACAACTTCAAAGTCTTGACACGAGGTCTCAATGAATTCTCCATCCATCTCTACACACTTGAACGAGTTGAGGTGACTTACCATAAACTTTTCTTCTCCACAGACGGTGACAATTCTTCCCTTGACTTGATATTTAAGTTTCTGATGGAGAGTTGAGGTTACTGCCCCATCTTTATGGATCCAAGGATGACCCAACAAGCAAGAATAGGCAGGATGAATATCCATAATGTAGAAGGTGGAGTTGAAGATTTGGGAGCCCACCTTGATTGGAAGATCTACCTCCCCATGAACTGTTCTTTTTGATCCGTGGAACGCCCTTACAATGATATCACATGGCTTCAAGAATAAACCTTCACAATCTAGACGGTCTAAGGCCCCCTTGGGTAGTACATTTAGAGAAGAACCAGTGTCGACTAGAACATGTGCTAGGATGGTCCCCTTGCACTCGACAGAAACATGTAGAGCTTTATTATGCTTCTTCACAAGCGGTGTTAGGTGAGCATCTGAAAATCCCAAGCCATTATTAGCCGTCAGGCTTGCCACGTAATTCTCAAATTGGTCTGTTGTTGTCTCATGGGGGACATGAGCTTTTTTAAGGAATTTGATTAATGTTTGAGCATGGGCATCGTGTAAGTATGAAGTGCGCCTAAGAGGGGGGGGGGTGAATTAGGTACTTTAAAAATTCTGGTTTTTAGTGATGATGGTTCTTATTTTTCTGGTTATAAGGAGTTTAGGAAAGCTTAAAAATGCATAAAATAAAGAGACACGGGCGATATATCCTGGTTCCCCTCACAGTCCGAGAGTACTCCAGTCCCCTTTCAACATGAAAGAGATTTCCTTATTGTGGTAAACTTAAACAAGAACTACCAACCAACCAAGAACAATCCTCTTGGACCAAGAACAATCCTCTTGGATTTTCACTAAGTTACCTATGAGAACAATCCTCTCAATGTAACTACACTTGTATCCAACAACTTTGGAAAGACAAGATTTCAATAAAAACACTTAAACTTAATTCCAACAATCCTAGAAAATAAGTAAGTAAATATCAATTTGTGAGTTTGAGTGAGTAGAGTAATATTGATCACTTAGAGTGATTTAACAATGTATAATATTCTTCTTCCAATAACAATATTGTACAATGACTCAAGATATATTTGCTCAAAGTTTTCTGTTTGTTAATGTATGAAAATGTGCAGAAAACTTATGCATGAAAATGAAGAATGCTTGAGTTTGTATTTTGAAATTTCAGGAAATATTTATGGAAGAAGGTGTTGAAATAGATTTTGAAATTGAATATTTATATGTTCATAACACCCTTTTGAAACAACATGAAGTTCTGAAAATGTATCATGAACAAATGCCAAGTTTGAGTGAAAAGATGTAATGAAAAGGCATGATGAACAGGCATGAACAAAGCTGCTATTTTTCAAATTCGTGCAGTATGAAATCGATTGCACCCTTGGTGTAAATCGATTGCACAAGGTTTTAACAGCTAGTTTTTCAAAATCTTTAAGAGTGAAATCGATTGCATTATAAATGTAAATCGATTGCATGCAAAGTCAGTAGCAAAAAGTAAGTGAGTGCAATCGATTGTACTTGCAATGTAAATAGATTGCACTGAGAAATAGTAGCAAACATTTTGAAAAATTAAGTATGCAATCGATTGCATAGGCAATGTAAATCAATTTCACTGAGATACAGAAGCAAAAGATCTGAAATTTTGAAGTGTGCAATCGATTGCACTAAGATGTAAATCGATTGCATGCAAGAGAAAAATGAAATTTTATCTTTGAAAAGCTTGAGTAATGATTCTTAAACATTTATTTTTCATTTTTGAGCATCTATATCTTAAGATCAAAGTAGATAATATTATTATACCTTTAAAGTTGTTGAGAGCTTTGAATGAAGATATTATCCTTAAATGCTTTGATCTTTGATCATAAATATTTTGCCTTCTTTGTTAGCCATGGTTTGTCTTCATCAAAACAAAAGCTTATTTGTGAAGCTTGATTTTACACATCAGAACAGAGTAGTAATGGCAACATAGAAATTTAGAGGGGGTTTTCCCCAACTGTTCCACAATCTTGAAGTCGCTCCTTTTTATTATCTTAAAGATCTCATCCATCTCACGAGCGGAGGGTTCTCCATCAGCAACGTCCTTTACGGGTATTTCTTTCACAACTGGCTCAACAACCTTCTCCTCCCCTCTTATATCAGTACTTGGTTTGGCAGCAGTAATGCGGATGGGCGCCTTTGTAACAACTGGTGGTGAGATATTCGGTGAAAATATTCTCCTAGTTCTGGTTACTTTGCTTGATCCAGTTATGTTACCAACATCATCATCTTTTTCTTTTTCGATCCAAGCGTCTTGTTTAATCCCATGGTAAAACACCTCAGCATCAAAGTTCCATGGCACTGCCTTGTTTGAAGAGTAGGGAATTGGTGCGGGATTGGTAATTATTAAGGGAGTAACAGTGGGTTCATTTGAAATCCTAATAGAACCTTTGGAGGTGATCCTAAGAGACTTGTTTGAGATGGTGATAATGGAGAGATCTTCACATTTGTTTGTTCGACTTTTGGCAAGCGGGGTCTTCTCAAATAGAATTTTGTGGCTATCCAGCAGACGTTGAATTCCTTTCTTCATCCCTTCGCATCCATTGAGTTTTTTAGTACATAAAACACAATCTTTTACACATCCAGGGAAAATCCCGACTTTCAACAGGTTCTTTTTGATGATATTCAGCGGAGTAGTCAAGTCTTCAACAAAGTCAATGAAAATTGTATTTTCAATAGCATTAACACCTTTGCCATGGTTCGACATAGGTGTGGTGATTACATTCAGAGTTGGAGGAGGATCGAACTCAATAGTATTATTATCAATCAAATCCTAGATTTTATTCTTCAAGGCCCAGTATTGGTCTGTCTCATGCTCGGGGCTGCTTGAGTGGTAAGCGCATTTAGCGTTTGGATTATACTTTGGTGAAGAGGTATCAGGGTTGGCAGGTGGATCGCGCAATGTCACTAAATTATCCTTTAGAAAATGTTGAAGGGCTTGAGATAGTGACATGCCTAATCTCGTGAATTGTCTTCTCGGAGTTTCAAAATGTTGATGATTTGCAGATGGTCTTGGAGTAGGAGTTGGATTGGAGATTCGGACAGCGTTAACATACAGATGATCATTTTCTTGGTACGAGCCCTTGCCCCGTACACATCATTGATTTCCTTCTTTGCAGCAAAAGGTTTCTTGACAGGATTGTAAGTGGAGGCAGATGCCACCTAGATCTTCCCACTTTTGATGTCGCTTTCAACTCTTTCACCGATTAAGATTAACTCGATGAATCCGGAAGAGGAACAACCAACCAATAAGTTAAAGAATGGACAGGATAAAGTGCCCATAAACATATCAATGTGCTCTCTATCAATCAAAGGTGGTTGAACCCTACTGGCGAGGTCTCTCCACTTTTGTGCATATTCTTTAAATCCTTCATTCTTCCCCATGGTCATATCTTGCAACTAAACCCTTATTGGCGCTAAGTCAGCATTATACTGATACTGATGGTGGAAGGAGGTAGATAAGTCTTCCCAAGTATTGACGCGGGAACCATCTAACTCGTAGAACCATTCTAGTTGCGTTCCGATCAAGCTCTCTTGAAAAAAGTGAACCCAGAGTTTCTTATCAGCAGTGTGCGGCTGTATCTTGTGCACATAAGATTTCAGGTGCAGTTTTGGACAAGAAACTCCATTGTACTTTGCAAAGACTGGTATTTTGAATTTGTGGGGAATAACAACCCCAGAGATCAAACCCAAATCATCAAAATCTAAACCGGGGACGGCTTGGATCTCGATGGCCTTCAACCTATCTTCTAACTGCTTGTATTTGACATCGACGGGTGGATACTGCTCATCAAAATAATCATCATCAGACGCTTAATCATTAACTCAGTCAGGCTTGGTACTCTTAACCTCACCAATCTGATTCTCGTCTTCTTTAGATGAGTCTTCCATTACCGGGATCTGACGAACCGACTCTTTGAACCTTCTGCCCATGTTGACCAGGGCTCTCTTCTTGGGCTTCTTCTTAACCGCTAGCGATGCCATCATATCTTGCTGCCCCTTGACTAGGGACAGTAGCATCTCTTGGAACTGAGAGTTTTGTGCCTGAAGATACTTCATAATTTTCATCTTGCTGAAATAAACAGCAGAAAGATAAGGAAACCTGTTATGTGAAAACCTGTCATGTTATGATGCATGGAAGATGTATATGCAAATGATTTCAAGGATTGATGAAATTTAAATTTGTATAGACAAAAGAATGAACAAACGTCAATTTTCATTAATTAGTTCAAAAGATTACAACATGCCTCATGGGCTTACAAAATAACTTTCTAAGATAAAAAGATTGAACGCATCCTCTTTGGCGCGAGATAGGTGTTCCCACTTTGCTTTTCTTGTAGCTTCTTCATAAGCTCCAAGACCCTCTTCTCGCTAGCTTAGAATTGAGCTTCAAAATTATCTCGTTCTTCCTTAAGCTGAATCCAAACTTTTTGCAAGTCTTCGAGAGAAGTGGGTATGTCAGGATGGAGAACGGTGTATAGGACATCTCCTTCAACCACAAGCTCCATGATAAATGGTAAGATGGAGGAATAAGGCATCACAAGTTTCTGAGAACGAGCTCGTGCCCACCTAAGGTAAAGCTCAAGGGGGATGGAATTCTTATTTCCCAATGTCTTACTGTCCACTTTGCTTACCATCCTCCAAGCTCGGATAAACCTCTGATGATAGCTTTGATTGTTGCTCTCGTAGTCGAATACCACTCCTTGGATGAGCATCTCATGGGGACCATCTCTTCGGGTGTAACCAAACTGTCGTAAGGCTAAGCAAGGGTTGTAAGTGATACCTCCCCTAATGCCAAGAAAAGGGGCATTAGGGAATTCCCCACAATAGTCAGTAATAGTAACGTTCTCAAAGGATCGGGAACACCGATGAACATCTGAATGTTTGAGCGTCATCAACCTATGGGACCACCTGGAACCTTGCTCGTTCTTTAATACAGACCGGGGAAGATATGAACTAAACCATATTTCCAAGAGAGGAGTGCAACACATGAGGATCCCTCTCTTCCTCATAGTGCAAGAATGAAAATAATGAAGGATATCTCCCAACAAAGTAGGCACTGGATTACGAGACATGAAGATTTTGACAGCATTTACATCTATGAGTTGATCAGGATTTGGAAACAAAACCATCCCATAGATGAGAAGCGCCAAGATTTCTTTAAAAGCTTGTAAGTCCAAAGAGTTCCAACAATCTTGAGCTTTTTCAAACAAGAACTTGGCTAAGAAACCTTTGACACCACTCCTTGTTTCCCAATTAGTTCTGATATCAGATTATTGCAAGTGTAGTGCTTGGGCAATCTCTTCAGGTTTTGGATCTCTTTCCGTACCGTTGAAGGGTAGTTGATTGAGAATGGGAATCCTCAAGAGTTGTGAGAATTTTTCTAGAGTAGGCACAAGTTGATAATCGGGAAAGTGAAGCAATGGTGTAGAGGATCAAAGAATTGGAAAAGAACCTTCATCATATCTTCATCAGTGTTGGAGGTAACCAAGTTTAAGAGGCGACCATGTCTTTCAGTGAATGGAGAATTCTCAGGAACCCTTGATGCTAACTCTTTGAGTTGAGGAGGAATCCTTATGAGATTAACTTGGATAATATTCCTGCGGATAGAAGCCATATCCTACAAAATAGTACAAAGATAAATCCCGATAATCCTTGAAATGGTTAGTGAGAATAAGTATGACGTTATGATGTTTATGATGTCATGTACAAGTAAATATATACAAACAAGACAAACAAGTCCTTAGGTTTAGGCTTGCATGGAGTCTCATAGGTAAATACCCTCTTAAAGTTCATTTGCCTCAAACCTGTCCTAGAAGTAGTAATTGGGTTCTAAAGGATCTCAATATCACTGATTTGTCTTCTCGGGCATTGTTTCAGCGCAAGCCTCTTTCACGGCGACCAAAATATCCTGAAAATCAAACCTCAGTGAGTGTAGTATCGAGTATCTACCAACTTCGGACTGCACCAAAGTCGTTCATCTCACTACTTCCTAATAGCCAAGTTGGTCAAGTAAAGGTTCTAAAAGTCAATTAGTGTTTCATGATATCACTCAGCAGCCCCGTATTCTCCTTGACTACTCAAGGGCTAACGGTACCCACAAATATGTCACACTAACATAGCTATTGCTTAGACCATGTCGGTATACCCCGCACAATTTCCACAATGTATTGCTACTTACCTATAAGGTATCCCAAATTCGGATAGAGGATTATAACAAGCCCAAACAAGGAACCAAAATGTAAAGCAAACAAGTCAAACAATGAAGGCAAATAAAAGGTGATCTAACCCTAAGGTAACCCCACTTTTAAGTTTTCCTCAGCAGAGTTTCCAGTTCTGTGATACGGTGGGAGAACTGACTTGGGTGTTTTGCGTTTTATCGCAAATATTGCGGTTAGCAAGAGTTGCCACCGACTTTTCTTTTATCCAAAAGGAAAGGCTGAAAAGAACAGGAAAGACCTTTGAGATTGTTTCTTGAGTTCGGGGGGTAGATTATGAAAAAGGAAGGTGTTAGCACCCTTTTGATCCATAGTTATCTATGGGATCTTAGTTGCTTTCTAGATCACTTGCTTTTGTTTCAAAATATGCTTTGTGTGGTTTTTGAAAGTATTTTGAAAAGGCGCCATCATTTAGGAAAACAGTGTAATGGTTCTTATTCGTAAGAACGTATACAAAATGTTGAGCTTTTGAAAATGTTTCAAGTTTGTAAAATATTTTGAAAATGTTTTTGAAAGTGTTGGTGTTTGTTTTTTTTGAAAATAAGCAAGAGTGTTTAATTTAAAATTGAGTAAGCAACTAGGAACAATCTACCTACTCAAAAGTATTAGTTCATTTCTTCCTTTCCTTTGATATTGCTATCTTACCATTGGTTTGGTAAGAAGCCTTATCTTTGGATATAAAGGGACGGGCGTGGGTCATCGTATAACCATGATAGCAATGTTGTGAGATATCTTAGCATTTCTCTTTGAGGGACTAAGATCATTTTTAAAGGCAACATTGATAGCATCATCGAGGGACTATGATCTTTTATTTTTTGATTGCTTTGCTAAGATATCCCACATGCATAACATGGCCATTTTTATAAGGCAACAAAGTGGAATTACCCTAAGGGTGTAAGTGTGCAACTGTGCTGATTTACATGCATTGTTTTGTCTTGAATTAGGGTTTGCTAACTTGTTGATTTTATCTTTCCATACAAACCCTAATTACTAGCATTTATATAAAGCGATAAATTGCGGAAAGTAAAAATACTAAGCTATTACATCATTAGGGGAGGGGGGTATACAAATTTACAAATGGTATTTTTTGCAAGGAAATTAAACCTAATAATCTATTACAACCATATTGAATAAACGTACAATACTTGAATAAATAATGTACAAATACAAATGAAAAAATAAATGATTTTGTTTGGATCTTATGAAAGGGTTTTAACCTAATTAAGAGAAATGATTAATTAAAAATAAGTAAAATTAAACTTAAGCTAATTAAGAAAGAAATTAAATTAAACATGTTTTTAGGTTTTTTTTATGAAAAGGTTTTAAATTAATAAAAATAAAAATGAAAGTTAATCAATTAAAATAAACCTAAGTTCTAAATTAATTTTAATTTACAAGAGAATAATATAATAATTAAACCTAATTATGTAAATATTAATTATTTAAGAAAAAAATTAATTTGTTTTTAAGAAGAAAAAAAATTGTTCTTTTGTTTTATGAAGAAAATAAAATATATAAGTGTAAATAATAAAATAAAAATATTTTTATATTTTTTAATAATTAAATATAATAATGATAATAATAATAGTAGTAATAAAAACAATAAAAGAAACTGAAATAAAATAAAAAATAAAATGATAAAAGAAAATAAATGGGTCAGGTGTGCAAAAGTAAACAGGGGTTAGCAAAAGAAAAAAATGAATGGAAGGCCCAACTATTGGAGGCCCGGCGTCTGTTTCAAGCAAAAATAAATAGAAGAAAAATGTGAAAAAGAGCAAAAGGGTACCACTGGGGCTCAAATTCAAGTCCCAAAGGTTAATAGGCGCGCGCTTTACCACTGGGGTGGCTATACATTCGTTCATATAAACAAAATAATAAATATATAATATAAATCAAGTCATGAATGAACTTCATCTTCAACCTCCAGCTAGAGAACCTATAACTCATTCGTTTCTCATCCATTCACAAAACTTCCAACATCAAACTTGTTAGAAATTTCCTCACGATTTTGAATATGTAAATAACTTAAGCTAATTCTCAAAGATGAGCATGAATTTCTAGCAGTACCAAATTCTGACCTAAATATTTTCAGAGGTTCAAACTCAAAATTCTCCCTACTCAAACAACACAAATGAAATTTATGGACATGTATAGTTTCAAGGCAATGATGTCTACATTTTATCTTCATAAATGCAAGCCTAACAATGCCTAAATGAGAAGATAGAAGTTCAAGAAATATACCTCAAAACTGGAAATCATGAAATGAGTTTGAGCTTGATTCAAGGTGCTACAATGATCAGGTTAGCTTCCTTTAGTCTCTAGGAAGCTAATGCAATGATTAGCTTGAGTTGAGAGTGGCTGAAATGGCCTGGAGAAGTCCAACTGCAATACTTTTTTTTTGGTTATAGAGGTTATGGTAAATGGTGTTACAGTTATGGAAATAGGATGGGGATAAGTTATATTTGATATGAGGAAGCTTTTGAAACAAAAAGGTCAAGAAATGCACGAGGGACATGGAAGTTTGATCTGTAAAATCAGAACTTGCACAACAATGGGGTTTTGAAGCAATTTCTGGCTATAGTGAGTTTGGGAGTGTTTCAAAGTGTTCAAGCTCGTGTCCTAGGTTACATAATAGTGTCTCAACGTATAGGAAAAGGTTTTGAGAGATTTTGCTGATCAGAATTACAAGTTCACATGTTATGGCTTTTTGCTTGATTTTGAAGAAAGCTTGAGAAGTGTGATTCCAATGCACAAGTACAAAGCTATCTAGAGTGGTTAGGTACTTTAAACATGCTTATCTGATTGTGTAGAGGATGCTTGTGTAGAAAGAACAAAATGCAAAGCTCAAGACAAGTTGACTTTGTGATTAAAGCCTCTTTACTAGAATGGAAATGTTACTTTGTGCCATTAATGGAAATGTAACTTGGATAATGGCTCAAATGCTTGGAAAATGACCCTATCAGTTGTGCAAAACATTAACTATGGAGTGAAAAACAAGTTTGAGGCCTACAAAGCAAAGATTATGCAGCCTAGCATGGATTTGGTTCATGTGTTCTTCACAAAATGGCTTGTAATTCAAGTTTGAAAACCCTAACTTCTTGCCTTCGGTTCTCCTTGCTCAAATATGATCTCAATGAGTTCTTGGACATTTTGGAAAGCTTGTAACATCCTATACAACCTATATGTTGGACATTTTTGAAAATTCATCTTGTAACTATGTGAAAAATTTCCATGAAGTTAGGTCAAAATCCTGCCTAAACTAGGGCAAAATTTCACTAAGTTTCCAAGTTTCATGAACATGTATTCACAAAATCATAACTTGAAATCTATGCATTTCTAGGAGAAGTTGTGTTCTACAATGTTTTATATATCATTGAGATATACAACTTTAATGTTGGAAGTTTCCTTTGAATCATCTTGCATCATAGAGGAAATTTGGCTCAAAGTTATGAAAAAATATGAAATTTTCAACACTTAGAAAAATTTCTAAGTTTAGAGATTTTTACTTTTCAAAATGAAATCTTGAAATTTTGATTTCTTGATGAACAAGTTTCATATTTTGACATGTCTTGATGAATTATGATCTTTGGTACTTGATTTTGACCAAAAAGTCAAAGTTTGACTTTTTAATGTACATTTGACTTTTGATCAGTTGACTGAAAATCAACTATCAATCAATTGATCTTGGGGAATAATTTGAGCCATGCCATTAGGTAAAAATGATGTATTTGAATCCTTGAGATTATGTCTCAAACCAATAAGCAATTTGTTAGGTCAAAGATCAGAAATTGCACCTTCTCAGTCAAAACCCTAATTTTGACCATTTTGCCCTTTTGATGATCTGATCAAATTTCTTGAGGAATTGGGATCCAAACTTGATCAAATGACATATATGAGTTCATATTGTTGATATGGACCAAAAATTATGAAGTTTGACTGTAAATTGACCAATGTTGACTTTTTCCCCAATAGAACTGATTTTAGGTCAACTAATCAATTGATTGAGCAAAAATGTGATCCAAAACTTGAAACTTGACATGAGTAATCTTGAGGGTCCAAAATTACCCATGAAAGTAATATGAGGAATTAAAATTTTATTTGTCCTTGTGCAATCTCAAACCCTAATTTTCAGTCATCAGTGCTTGAGGAGGTGTCTTGAGTTGATCAACCCTTGTGCAGTCTTGAACCAAAGGAGGTCTTGTGAGAGATTATTTGAGAAATGAGAGGGTAAATTTTGGGGTATAACACTTAGGAATATGGAGTTCTTCAGTTGTGCTCACTTTGTAGTAATGTTTTTTTTTCAACAATTCTTCCATAACATTTTCTTCAAAAATTTCATATCCTCTTCACTAACCAAGTCAAACACATAATTAGCATTGTTTGAGGAAGAACCAGCTTTCCCTTTCCCTATTCTAGCCCATTTCCCTCTTGAAATTTTGAGCGCCATGAACAACTCTGCCAAATCAGTTTTTCACAGAAGGTGTTTGACAAAATTCCCCACCCAAATCAGTTGAAATTTGAGACAAATATGGTATCCTCACAAATGGAAATGATGTTATGGAAAATATGGATGCACAAAAAAACAAGTTTACACATAATATATAGGAATTTATGAATGCAAGATGCAATGGATGAGTGTAGAAGAGCTAGAGACACAAAGTGGTGGGTTTTGAATTATGGTCAATTTGGAATATTGAAGGAGAATGAGTGATAATGATGTGAGAGGAATGGGTTTTATGACCAAATTTACTTTGGGAAGAAATGTTTGAATAACATTTTAATGAGAGAGGAGGGAATTTCGGTTATGTTTATGAGACAAAAGAGTTGTGAAGGAAGATAGAAGATGAAAAGGGTGAGATTTTGACAACTTTTGAACACACGTGTCGACCATATCAGATTATATGTCGACACATATGTATTATATGTCGACCTATACTGAAGTATTTTCATAACAACACATAATTTATTTTATGTGTCGACCTATATGATATTTGTGTCGACACATACTGAAGCAAATTGAACAGTTATAAAAATTGAGTTTATGTGTCGACACATACGTATTATGTGTCAACCTATACAGACTTAAAAGACACCAAATGCTTGTGAGACTCAATATAGAGAAATTTGTTATATGTAATATTTTAGTATATGCATGAACGATATACAATACAAAAGTGCACATATATTAAAATAAAACAAACACACATAGTGTACAATTTGATCCATGTCATTGTATACGTGTAAATTGAAATAATCACATATTTAATTAAATTTTTTGGAAATGAACAAAGGAACAAAAAGATATTCAGCGTGCATTATATGCCAATAAATATAAAATGATAAATGAGCTAGCTTACTCTAAGAGAAGAAAAATTGTAACAATACAACCTCACTGATCAACCGGAGTAAGATCAAGCATTTCATGAAAAAATCTAGAGCATGATAATTAACCAATGCTTAGCGTGCCAAGAACAAAATAGAACCAACACTCCAAAAATTTCATCTTCTCAAGATGTTGTTAAGATCCTTTATCAAGATAGTTTCTTGTTGATGATACTTGAGAACACATTCATTCTTCTTGCCACGAAGTCAAGAATTTTGAATGTGTCACCTACTAATTTTCTTGATGTGTATACACTTGAAGGCCCATACTTTATTCGTAGAATCAAGACAATTTTCCAACAATTTTCAACAAGAAAAACAAGGTACCCAATCTATGTTGGATCCTTGAGGGTGAGTAACATAATTGTTGCACTTAGGAGGCCATTTAGAAATTTCATTAGGGATTGAAATTTTCCTAAGTTTGCATTTGGAAATGGTGTGTCCCTTCATACAACAGTGGTGACAAGTTATGTTCCGAGAGATATCACTTTTGTTTTCAACTTCTTCTCAACAAAACTGTATTTTGCATATGATGAATTTAACGGTTTGTTGAACTTTGTTGGATCTATAACAAAAGTAACTTTTGGTTGTTGAGCCTTTGTCAATTTTCATTTAAGAGTTTTGACTTCTTTTTTTTTGCCAAATGTGACATGTATCACAACCAAAGTTAAATGGATTGACATCTATCTTATTTTTAACCTTATGAATACCTACAAGAGAGTTCTTTAGAGCTTCCATTTTATTTTATGTTTATAAATTTTTTCTTCTAAATGAGAAAGATTTTTCTATTTGAAGCCAACTTTTTAAAAGCTTCAATACCTCCTCTATGTAAATTTTCAAAGGCGTTAAGCAAATCAAGATGAGACTTTCCATTAACAAAGTTATTTTGAGATGAGTTTACTTTGTTATCCTTACTTCTTTGATGATGATTAGAATGATGAATCCCATTACTTGTAGATGCTAGTATTCTTTTCTTCTTATCTTCATGATAATGACCTGAGAGGCACACTTCATCATACTTGGAAGATTGTGTTCCTTATTTCTTCTATCATTGAAGTAAGTTGAATAGCACACATTCGCTAAATCATCAGCATCATTAGATTCCTCATCGCTTGAGGATTCAAAGTCACTTCCCCAACCCACATAGGCTTTCCTAGGTTTGCCATGGCTCTTGAGTTGATTCCTCTTTTTCTTTTTGTTAAGGTTTGAGTCTTTCTTTTTGAATTTTTCATCCTTAGAATATGTAGCTTTTCCTTTAGGGTCAATGCTTCTTTTGTTGAGACTCTTTTCATTTCTCCTTTTAACGTACTTGTGATACCTTTTGACAAATAAACTCATCTCTCCATCCTCCGAATCATAGTTGTTACAAACATCTATATCATAATAATGCTCATCCTTTGAGGACTTTGAAATTGAAGTCGTGAGAGCTTTAGACTTCAATCCTTCTTCCTTAATAATGTATTTTTATTTCTTCTTCTTCTTTTCAAGCTTATTTTCATTTTTCTCCAAGCAATTGAGTTCTTGCTCGTGTTCTTCTAACTTACCAAACAAATCGGTGAGATCAAGTGTTTCAAGGTTATTGGCGTCCTTGATTGTAGTCACCTTTGGTTTTAAATTCCTAGTAAGACATCTCAAAACTTTGTTAGTAGCAATAACATTGGAAATAAGATTTCCTATAAAATTAAATGATTAATAAGATAAGAGAATCGCTTTTTCATTTGAGCAATGGTTTCCCCTTACTTCACGTGAAAGAGTTCAAACTCTTGATTAAGTGTATTAATCCTAGATTTTTTTACCTCATTAGTTCCCTCATAGATAACTTGTAGAGCATCCAACATAGCTTTAGCGGTTTGACAATGGAAATGCGATAGAACTTATGGACACCGAGATCAGGTACGATAATGTTCTTTGCTTTCCAATCATATGACCGTTTTTCAGTATCATCCTCATTCCATAAGTTTTTCGGCTTTGGTATAGTGATAACGCGAATTTGCATTGTATATTCGACTCGACTCGCATGAATTATTTTACCATTTTTAGTTATTTATGTCATATTATGTTGGTAGTGCTATTGTATTTCAGGTATCTTCATCCACAAAGCTTGTATGAGAAAAGAAGAGAATTTGGCAAAGAAAATGCAAGGAAATAGGAAGTAGCAGAAAAGATGAAGAAATTTTGCACATAGAAGGTTGTGGCCCTCGCCACACCTTCTATGGCCCTCACCACATATCTTAAAGTTGTGTCCCTCGCCACTCCTTTTGTGGCCACCACCACAAGCTTCTAAAGGCAAGCACGTATTTCGTTTCTCTCCCACGTCAGATCCATGAAAAATTGTTGTCCCTATTTTCTCTCTATAAGACCAGTCCTCCCGGAAGATTCTCCGTGAAATGAGGCACTCCGGATTCTTCTCGAGAGAATTTATGAGAATCAGGGGAGGAATCTTTAAAAGGAGCAAGGCTTGACAATTGCGGGGGTCGTCCGATTTTTTATAGTTTAGAGCACTTTTGTTTTAGATTCTAAGCAGTAAACTCACCATTAAAGTGATAGCTTTCCACATCGGGGAGCTATTGTAAAATTAGTTTTAGATTTATATTTTAGTATTCATTCTGTATTTTCAAAGAAGCAAATCTTGCCAATATCTGTGGAGGATTGCAGACTTGAAGTTTTCAATTTATATTCTACTTTTCGCTTTTTATTCCATGTTTCAATTTAGTTTATTTTTATTGTCTCTACTTTCAGTAATCATGCTTAAATTTATAATCTACTTCTGGTATTGTATGTTTATGTTTAAAAGCATGTCCGACTAATTTCCTTAGATACCGATATGTAATAGTAATCTAACGAAGGGATTCAAAAATCTATTGGCACAAATATTTACAAAATATTTTTCTGGTTTTGGTTTCTAATTAAAATATTAAAACAGTTTTGTTATGGAAGTAAAAGACGAACAAAGGTTAAAATCAATAAAATGGGAGTTTGAGATTTTTAAACGGATAGTAGTAACTAGACATTAATTTTAAATGCAGCTAGAGCGTTTTAGGATTAATTAGATTTTATTGGTTTCCAAAAAGTATTTTTAAATTCAAATGAGACAGCGAGAGCAAGCATTTTTATCTAAGAATATAGTTCAAGTCAATAAACACGAGAGTGTGACATAAGGGCTTTCAAATTAATATTTTCTACTGAAGAGTATTTTTTAACTAAGCAAATGGTTTAATGAATCCCTGAAGTCTAATGAATTATATACCGGTGTCCCATATTCGAACATTTTTATTAAACCTAAATTTATTCCCCGTTTCTCTCAAAAACCTAAGATTAGTCATAAGCCTTAGATTACATAGTAACATTAGATATCATTAGTTTGATTATCAGTCCCTGTGGGTTCGATATCTTTTAAAACTACACGATTAGACTATATACTTATAGTCAGCAATTCCGACAGACTCTTAAATTCGCGATCATATAGTAACATTATTAGCCGCATACTGGTGTTGGACCATTTTTAATCTCTTCCCAAACACCTTTTTCATATGAGTTAACATGAATTTGCATACAAGCTTTCCAATAACTATAGTTTTATCCCATGAAGATTTGGGCTCTTTTACAATCCCCTTTAGGTTCGTAAGCCATTTTCTAAAGAGTGTCAAAGCTGGAATGAATCGGGCTCTTGATGCCACTTGTTAGACAACGACAATGTATCTAGAGGGGGGTGAATAGATACCCCTTTAAAAATCTCCAGAAAATTCTGGTTTTGAAAAAGTTATTTTAACAAAGAGTTTATGCGGAAGCTTTTTCAAAAGGCTGTCTATACGAACAATTATTGGAAACTCGGATATACAACTATACAATAAATTGCAAATGGAATGAATATATTAAACTGAATTAATATGACTTACTAGTTCTCTATTTTATGATTAACATTAATTTTAGTAAAACAAATATAGCAACATTAAGCTTAATAGGACGTTCTAACTTGTTGAGAAAAACATGTTGAGCAAGAAGTCTTATTTTCTAAAGAAACATGCATGTTGAGTTGAGTTATTTCATCAACTAGAGCAACATGTCGGACAAGATGTCTTATGCGGAGTCATTAGACATCGTGACTAGTTTGGGTTGGGCTGTTGGATCAGTTTAAAATTTAACAGATGCAAAATATTCTATGTGGCGATGATTTTAAGGTCTGGAAGATTCAAGCTGGAATCAAGAAGAATACTGACTTTCTAATTATGGAGATAAATTATAAAAGTCATGATTGAAGACTTGTCTTTATGCAGAAGTTTCTGCAGATTCGTAGCAGTTGATATGCTGTGATATGAAACCCAAAATCCAGCTGGGTAAAGGGTTATAAATAGAAGGTTGTTAACCTAAAAGAAGGGCAAGCTGTGAATGAGAAGATGTAATCTATTAGGGCTTCGTTTGTGTGACGTTCTCTAGGAGATTTGGTCTGTGTTATTTGTGAGCCTCTTGACTATCATGTTGATAGAAGAGTAGGATTGTTCCTTGAGTTATAAGGTTCTGTCATTCATTCATAAGCTTGTAAGCATTGAATGTTTGCGTGTCATCTCTCTTAAGCTTTTAAGCATAAAGTTGATTATTGTTCTTGGATGAAGCTTTGAAGAAAATCTAAGTGTGTTTGTTAGTCAAGAGTCTTAGCTAAACTTTATTTGAAAGGGGAGTCTTTGAAGTAGTTTGATTCAGTCATAAGAGGTTATGGCTGTTAAATATCACTGAGGTGATTTAGGAAGTGCGATGGAAATTTCTCATATTTAGGGAGGACCTAAGTAGAAGTATCATTGGATGGGGATTAGGCGAGAAGTTGTAAATGAGGGAGTTTAGCTTTGAACTAATATTGTTAATAGTGGAATTTATTCCTGGCTTGGTATCCCCTTGAGTAGTTGTTGTTGTACACCAAACTGGGTCATCATATCTTTGTATTATTATCATTCGGCATTATTCAATTTTGTTTCTTGATTGATTGAAATTTATTATAAGATGTTGTAACATCTGTCACGACTCTGTTCTAATATGTTTATATCAATATGATTTATCATGTTCAAGTACTGTTAAACATAGATCGATGTCTGAAACATGTGTTAGGACATTTGTTATCTATATATCAGAATTTCAAGACTTATATCAACTAACACAATATCAATCGTTTGTAGTAGGTTACTAGAGATTCTATTTCCATTGCCAATATTTAAAAGAGCAAACAAAATCAATTTGTCGAACACTTGGTGTGCAATTGAATTTTCAGAATTTTCTCTTAAGTTATGTTGACACACAAAATCACTTAAATCAAAAGTGATTATAAGCAATATCAACACTTGATTTAAAATAAAAAACAGTTCAGAAAATTTCTTACAATTCAATTGGTAACGCAATGCTATTAGAAAAATCAATTGATAAATATCAAATAAAGTAAAAGAGATAATAAAATAGACACGAGATTTGTCTTCACATTTCCCTACTTTTGTGCTCGCGTGTAGGTACGTTTGTGCCTAATTCCAAAGGAATTAGGATAATTCTTACTATGCAAAAAGTTGATACAAGAGAAGTGTTCAAGAGAAACTCCATAAACCCTAATGCTTGTTATTTATTCAACCCCTTCTCTTCTTTTGATCTTGAGAAAGACCAAGACACAATAGCTATTGATTGGTTGTCTAGATCTTGCTACTCCTTTGCATACTTTATCTCCAAAGCTTTCGTGCACCGCCAATTGTACCTATTGCAAACACAAGACTTTAATTGTAATCTGTCGTTCTCTCGCTACTTCCTTTGTGTTCTTTATCTCCAAAGGATCCATTGTGTTCTTTATCTCCAAAGGACTTCACTTGGCCGTAATTACCTCTTGAACGAAAACCCCCAAATCAACCAATGATCTTGGAGGACAAACTCGTTATTTTTCTGGATGAAGACCCCTATAAATCTCAACCCAATATCTTCGGCTACACAAGAACCTAATTATGTTATCAAACCTCGTCTAGATGGCACCCCAACAGAAAATTATTACAATGGAATGTCAGTGTGTATACATACATTGGAGGTTGAAGATGAATAGAAAATGTAGGCTAATTCTATGGTATCACCAAGTTGTAAATTGCTTGAGAGATGTATTTATAGTTGTGGAAAGTTAGGGCAAAAAGGACTTATTTGGAATTAAAAGGATTTACAAAATTGACCAAAACAATCAGTATGTTCGACCTATATATTATATGTGTCGACACATACGTTAATTTTAAGCTTTATGTGTCGATCTGAATGAATGTATGCGTCGACCCAACCAAGTCAGAGGCTACAGGCTTTAAAACAACAATAAATGTGTCGACTTGAAAATCATATGTGTCGACACATAAAATAAGAATTTATACAATTTCAGAAATACTTCAGTATGTGTCGGCCTGTACGATGTATGTGTCAATCTAACCAAGTTAGAGGCTAAATGCTTATTTACTGAGTTGTATTTGTCAACCTGAAATATGTATGTGTCGACACATGCAGTTTAATTTTATGCAAAAACCACTTTTTATTGCATGAGTCAATTTTCAGTATGATTCCAACATATCCTAAGACTTCTAAATGAACAAGGCACCACACCAAACTTAGTGATAATGTCCAATTATTGAAATGATAGGTTCTTGTATTTTTACATTATTCAAAACAAATACGAAGGTAATTTTCACTCACAATAGAGTCAAATTGATCAAAAGTATTATTCATGGCATGCTTATTTACTCAATCACTGTCTATTCTTGGCATAAATTTATCATCAAAGACCTAGATAAATCTCTTGCATAAATTGATCAATAATTTCTTTGAGTTTTCCTTTTTGTGTCTTGAAGATGTGCATATTGTTAGATCAGTGAATTCTTAGAACCTTGGCTCGGGGTTTCTGAAACTTTTTCCCTAAACAAGAGATTCTGTCCCTTCAACACTAAAACAAACCTCTGCACGGGTTTGGATTATGATCCATGGATTGTCTCAAGATTACCGACGGCCTAAAATCTTCTTCACCATTTCTAGTAATACATGGACACCTATTTGTATCGATTAAGCTACAAATAAGTCTCCCTTTGAAAGAGATTTTGGTCATTATATGCAGGTGTTGGTGGAGTTAGATTTAATCAAAGAGGTCAATTACAAAATCTTGGTTAAAAGGATTGGGTTTACACTTTTTATGGAGATAGAATATGAAAAAGTTCCATACTTCTTTCACTTTTGCTCTTGTATAGAGCATTCAGTTGACAGTTGTAGAAAGAAAGAAGGTAAGACGGAGAAAAAGGTTAAAGACAACAAACAACATATGAAGTCTAATAGCACTTATGATCAATTGGACAAACAAAAAACAACAGAGACTTGGAAGGAGAAATACTAGCCCCTTAAACAAGTTGTAGAAACAAGCGGGGCAATAAAAGAGTTAAGAATTATCCCTAAAACTCTAGATATTGAGGTAGTTGACTCAGGTGGAAGCTTTGAAACTGATGTTGTGGATGAAAGTCAGGTGGAAGATATTGTTGAAGAAACTTAAGTGAAAAATTTCCTACAAAGTTCTTGGGGAAATATGGATGAGCAGGGGAATATTTGTAACACCCTTTTAACCCCACATGTAATTCTAATATAATTTAAGAAATAATTCAAATAAAACCACTACTCAATGGTGTCACACTTCATAGAAAACATCGTAATAACAATCCTACTCTGTAACATGGGTTACAACAATTTAACACATACATTTGATTATAATTCAACACATCATTTAAAAGCATCGCAACAAAATTCATCGTCATATATCATAATTAACTTCTCAAAACTCATAAGTTGGTCTCATCAATTATTAAAACTAGATTAATAGTCAAAACCTCCATAAAGTATATCAATATAAAAGGAAACATAACATTCTCAAAATAAAGCATTTCCAACCTGATGTTACATATCAGAGCAAGACATCTCTAATAAATGAAAACTAATAAAATACTCCAAAGTTATATCCTCGATACTTCAGCAAGCTACTCCTGAGTATCTACGTGATATTCACATGGTGACAATATTCAAATAGAAAGGGTGAGTAATCACAATTCATTATAAAAAATATAACGAAGATATTAGTAGTTATAAACCGCATCATCATATAACATCACATAATATACATCAACACTTCATACACACCGATAGCTTATAATAGCACTTAGACATCTTTCATCATCAACATAATCATATAATCACATAGTTCACAATCACCATCATATCACAACTCATCAACAAAACTCATGGAATGTCACATAGGATGTTAAGGCAACAAATACTGAGTCAATGGATGTGGTACCAATATTTTATGAACATCTGGTTCATAACCCTCCATGACCCCCACTATAGGATCGATTTCCTATTGGAACCGTAGCACATTATAAATTCACTCAATCCGCACAATAGGATTGAGGATCATTACAAGCGAACCACCATCTGAAAATGTTATGAATGTATGATGCACAACAACGTCATATAAAATGCGACTGCGGCTAGTCAATTGCATCACCATTCACATAATCATCATCACATAACATGTATATACATTAACATGCACATCATCAAAACATCATCACAAATATCATTAAATACACCACAACAGCAACATCATAGCAGCTTCACAGCATCGTCAAACTCATCATAAAAATAGAACATATTCATCATGAAAATAGAACATATTAACCTATCAAACATATAATAAATCAACCTCATAAACACATAGGTACTGGATTCATGCATCAAACAACCCATATAATTTTGTCATAACATATTTCTATGTGTTAGCTTTCAAACGCTTCGAACAATGCGCCAAACGGAGTCCTGAAACTCAAGTTACGATACTTTGAAGTTATTGTCAGTTCTGCTTTCCTAAGCCTCTCCCGACGACCCTGGAAGCGCTCTGCTCTCCACCTCCTCGCTTGATGCTCTCCCGATAAAAGAAGCGATTGGTACCATCGCTGCCTCGCCCGTACGATGATGCTGAGGCTACATCCCTTCCCCATACATTTCCCAAGAGCCTAATTTTCCATCTTCCTTGCTCGCCGCTTCGCTCGCCCGGCGATGCTTGGGTGACTGGCTTTCCCCAAGCTCGCCACTAGTTCTCGCGGAAATCCTTGTGATTCAACAACTTCTCAGTTGTGATTTCGCCTATGGTTCGACCACACTTGTCCCTATTCCAGTTATCATACTCAGTCCAAAACGCATTAAAAACCCATATATCATATACTAACGTCAAAATACATCATTACATCATATTGGACACAAATCATAGCATACATACATCATCAATCAACAATTTCGTCATGTTTTTCATCAAATCATCACATAAGGCAAAACCTACATCTACCTTAACCCCATATCAATCATAATAAATCGAGATTACACCCCTTACCTCAATTCTTAGTGATTTGATTTCCTTACTTCTCATTCTACGGAGTTCTCATCGTGATTCTCTGTGCTCTAGCTCTTTGTGTTTTGCCAAATCTACGATCGTACAGAATAAACCATATCTCTCTCGACTTTCTCTTTTTACCCCTTGGACTCTTTCTATGTTATTCCTCGTATGTCCTCATTTATCATCACATATTACCACCGTTCCCTTATTCTATTTTTCACCTTAATATACTATTTAAAGATATTATAAATCTAAATAATATAAACTAAATTATTTAAATCTATATTATGCTAATTAACACCTTAATCCACCACTACCTCACAACATATCACATATATCACACAAATAACCACCAATAATTCACGAATAATTAATTAAATAATTAATCCTAAATTATGGGGTGTTACATTATTCAGCATAATGAGATACCTAATCGGGAATTTTAATTGGTAACATTAAGGAAAAAATAAGAAAAAATAAGGCTAAGAATCATACTAGTGCTAGTAAATCTAGTTTTTATAACAGAGTCTGACTCTATTTTTATAGCAGATCCTTGGATCATATACAAAAATTTCCCCTCTAATTAGTTTTCCAATTTAAATATGAAGATGTTTGCTTTAAACCATAAAAACAACTCTATGGCTAGCCTTTGGTGCATTTTTAAGGTATATCTGGATCTGGAGCTAGTTGTTATTAATGATCAAAAGTTTATTGTGTGTTAAAGGATAACAATATAAGATTTTGGATAACATCTATCTATGCCTCCACTAATTAAATTCACATAAGGGAGCTATGGAATAATTTGAAGCCTCTGAACTTAGACATACCTTGGTGCTTCATTGGTAACTTTAATTCTATCTTGGGAGTTCATGAGTACAAAGGTCATTCTCTACCTTATAGAATTCCTAAGGTAATAATTTAATCCTATGGAAGAATTATATAACTGTACAAACCTCAAATAGTTGATTCACTTATACATTAAAGGTAATAATTTCTCCTGGTTCAATGGCAGATAAGGTAGAAGACACACTGAAAAATGTTTAGACAAAGCCATTGTTAATCAAGCTTGGATTGATCTCTTCTCATCCTTGTCTTGCACCACTATCACCATGAACCTCTATAATCATTACCCTATTAGGGGTGTTCGTGGTGCGATTTGAGCGATTTTGACGCTAAAAGTGATCTGAACCGCGAGAGAAAAAAATGCGTGGATTGGTTTAATTCGATTGGCTTTTAGAAAAAAAACCGAATCAAATTAAACTAGTGTGGTTTAGTTCGGTTCTGTTGGTTCAGTTTTTTACAAATATTTTATTGAGCCATACATACACATATTGATGACAACATAACTTTATATTTAGTCATTCATACACTACCAAATAACAACAAACCTCATCATATTTGGACAACAACTTCCCATTTAATATGTAAAAATTAGATTAGACAAAAGTAGATAATAAACATAAAATAATAGCATACAAAAATATCAAAAATATTATAATGAAACAAGAAAAATAGAAGAGATGAGAGATTAGTTTAGATGAAAAAGAAAGAACATAAGAGATGAGAGATTAGAGAAGAAGATGTGCAATATAAAAATTGAAAGAGGGGACATTTGCATAAAAAATGAGAAGGTGAAAAAGCAAGAATATAAGAGAGTAGATATTAGAGAAGAAGATGCAAGGTGTACATGGCGAAGAAGGTGAGATAATGCTAGGAGATATTTGAGAAGACTAAAACTGTTACCATAAGTGTAAGGATGAGAAAATTGTTTGTAATCATAAGGCTAAGGTATAATAGGTTTAGGTTTGGGTTGGATGTAGGGGTGGCAAACGGTCATGCCCGCCCCGTTTAGGCCCGTCCCATAAAAGCCCGCAAAAAATGGGGGCGGGGCGGGCATAGTTGAGGATGAGGGTCTAAAACATAGGTCCGTCCGCAAAAAATTAAGGGCATGGCAGAGAAAGTCGGAAGATACTGCACATTTTAAGCTAAAAATGAAAATTTTCAAGTAAATGATCGTGCCCGTAAAAGCCCGCGAAGAAAATAGGGAAGGGTGGGGCAAATACATTAGAGGGTGAGGGCCTAAACCCTTGGCCCGCCCTCCACTAAAGTGAGGGAAAAACGGGCATGTCCAACAGGCCAGACCCGTTTTTCCACCTCTAGTTGGATGTGAGCTAATTAAAATTTAGGTTGTAACATAATGCAGTTTGATTCAGTTTGGTTCAGTTTGCAAAATAGAAACCGCAAACCGAACTAAATCGTGCCATTTTTGTTAAAAGATGACCCAAACACATCCGAACCAAATGCATTTTATTGTGCTTTCAGTTTGATTTGGTTCAATTTGAGATTTTCTGTTGGGTTAGTTCGGTTTTGAACACCCCTACCCTATAATGCTCAATATTGATTATAAGGAGGTTATGCATTCTTATTAATTTAAATTTAAACAACTTTGAGCTTTTCACAAGGACTGTAATGACATTGTTGCTAAGACTTGATTGGCTGCATTGATCGGTTGCACCATGTTCATTCTCGACAGAAAACTCAAGCTCTTAAAACTTAAGCTAAAAGAGAGGAACAATACTTCTTTTGGTAACATTCAGAAAAAGGGTAAAAAAATTTGAAGACAACCTCTACAATATTCAAATTAAGTCTTCTAGTATTGGTTATAATGAAGTTCTTCAGGCTCAAGTAAAAAGGCTAAAAAAGATCTCTCTTTTGCTTTGAACATGGAAGCAGCTTTTTAGAAGGAAAAGCTAGGGTGAATTGGTTCTACATTGTCCCAATATCTTTACTTATCTATTTTTGATCTTATACTTATCAGCAAAAAGGTTATAGATTTCGTAGTTAACAAAGATTGGAATCTTCCAGTCAGCATCACTATGGCCTTTCCTACTTTACTATCTCTCATCTCTGCTTGCTACATACCTGATGGTGACATTGAAGACTCAAGAGTTTGGAATCTTACTGAATCTAGATGCTTGACTCTCTAGGATGCTTACTTGTTCTTTACAAAGCAAGACTCTAAGGTTTCTTAGCATATACTGGTTTGGAATGTCATTATTCCTCCATCCAAATCTGTTCTTTTTTATATATTTTCTTGGCCTTGGCCTTCTGTAAACTTGAGAAAATAGATTACCAATTAAATTACTTTTTCATCTTTTTATATTGGTTGTAAATTCATGACACATGTTTATTTTAAGGCCAACTAAGAATTTTAGAATATTTTTTTGAACATGTTTGCATTAATCATTTTTCTCTTCACCCTTATTTATAGGTAATGAATTTTCTCCACCAATTTTATATATCTTCAAAATTTATATAATGAACACATATATGTTACTAATAATATTATTTTTAAATATTTATATAAAAAATAAAATAATTATAATATATTAATAATAATTTTTTACACTTTAATAATTGCAATCGTTTTATATCTTTTAAATAATAATAAAAGTTAAAATTAACATAATAATATAATTTATTATAAAAATTTGCACAACAATAATTACTTAAATTATTATTTTTTAATATATTTTCAACAAAAATAATTATAATACATCAATTAAATATTTTTCACTTAAATATATTGATGTTGTTTTTTTAAAAACGAGTAATCAAAGAATTTCGCTGTAGCGTACAATTGATACATGAAATAATTATTTATACTTATTAATTAGTTTAATTTAATTTTTTATACATTTTAAATAAAAGAGTGAATAATTATAATATAATAATTTTAATATTATATTAAAAATTATAAATAAGATAAATATTATTGACCAACACATAAATATTAATTAGAAAGAGAAAATGTGATAAAGTGTAACGGAGAATCAAACACAAAAAGTTCTAATATTCAAATCACAAAAGTTGTAACAAATATGATTTGCTTAAATTTAATAATTTTTTTATATATTAGATATAAAATATTAAATAATTATAATACATCAATTATATTTTTGCGACGATTATCTTTATAAATAGAGTTTAATAGACATATACCATCAATATAAAAAACATTATACGATCGTCCAATAAGAAAATATGAATCTACTAAATTATTTAAGTATTTTTAAATTATTAATATGAGGTAGTAGAATGTGCGACGGTATATAATCACTTTACATCGTCGGTGCATCTTCTATTTTCTCTTATAAATAAATTATAATTTATTTAAAAAATTATACATCGAAAAAACATTTGTCAATAAAAAATTACTAAATTTTTTTAATAAATATCTTTGACCTAAAAAAATAAGTATTATAATACACCAATTACAATTGTTTACATTTCATTATTTTTGTTTTATGTAAATAAGTCATAAAAATATATAATTGGAGAATATAATTTATATACGAGATAAATA